>CAMRHE010000016.1:11060000-11660000 GCA_947044405.1 Leptodactylus fallax
AGAGCCCAAGACTGTGTGTCAGGTACCGTGATCTGTAATACGGGGGCACCTCAGGGTACGGTTCTCGCCCCTTTCCTCTTCACACTGTACACTGCTGATTTTAGGTGCAACTCATCCAGCTGCTACCTACAGAAGTATTCTGACGACTCTGCAATATTAGGCCTCATCACAGACGATGATGACAGGGAGTACAGAGAACTGAACCGGTTTTTTGTGGACTGGTGCCACCAGAACCACCTGAAGATTAACGCGGGGAAGACCAAGGAGATGGTGGTGGACTTACGTAAAGGCAGATGCCCTCCAAAACCAGTGGACATCCTGGGGACGGGCATCGAGATTGTGAACACCTATAAGTACCTGGGTCTGCTCCTTAACAATAAGCTGGACTGGGCAGATCATATGGAGGCCCTGTACAGGAAGGGCCACAGCAGGCTCTACCTGCTTAGGAAGCTGAGAGCCTTTGGAATCCGGGGGGAACTTCTTAGGACTTTCTTCAACTCTGTAGTGGCATCAGCCATCTTCTTTGGAGTGGCCTGCTGGGGGAGCAGTATATCAACCAGGGACAGAAATAAACTTGACAAGCTGATTAGAAGGGCCAGCTCTGTCCTGGGGAGCCCCCTGGACCCAGTGCAGGTGGTGGGTGACAGAAGGATACTGTCCGTGGTGAGCTCCATGCGGGAGAATAACTCCCATCCCATGCATGAGACTGTGATTGCGCTGGGCAGTACTGTCAGTGACCGACTGCTCCACCCTAGGTGTGAGAAGGAGCGCTATCGGAAGTCTTTCCTCCCCACCGCGGTTAGGCTGTACAACCAACACCGACCTAAGCGGAGATCATTACATACAGAGAACTGAAATATCTCTCTGCCTGTTAAATCCCCCCCCCCCTGCTACGTCCTATCTGTCTGTCTGCTATTAATGTAATGCCTCTCACCTTGGAACATTCCTGTACATGTTGTATTTGTATTTGTATCTGCTTATCTTATCTTATCTTTGCTGCTGTAACACACTGAATTTCCCCACTGTGGGACTATTAAAGGACTATTATTATTATTATTATTATTATTATTATTATTAAAAACAAGTGTACGAAAAAATAGATATTATGTTGCATGGCATGGCCTAAGGTGTGGTTGGCTGAACTTGTGACTTGACACTTTCCATTCTTAGACCCATGACCTCATACTCAGTCTAATTAGATGACTACTGGTGCTTCTACCTTTTGGGTGGATCAGTGAATAATAGAATATCAGAGGTTCTGCGCCCTTTCATATGGGTTTTGTTTTTATGGCATTCATTGTGCAATAAAAAAAACGACAGGTTATCTTAATTTTGCAGATCAGTATGATCAAGACAATATCAAATTTACAGTATATTGTTTTGTGATTGTGATGTTTTAATGCCTTTAGGCTAAAGCCCAACATTGTGGAAACATAACTTTTTTTTTGTTGCAGATTTTGCTGCTTTTTTGAGCCAAAGTCAGGACTGGCTTGAAAAGGAATGCAAAATATAAAGGAAGCTCTTAGACTTTTACCTTCTGTTCACTCTTGACTTTGGCTCAAAAAACCGCAGCAAAATTTGCAACAAAAAAGTTACATCTTATCTTCTGTTAGCTCGTCTACTGCCTGCTAAACTGCTCAATTCACTGCCAGATAATTGTTCACTGTGCAGACTCACAGACAGATCAGGTTAGAAGTCTATTGAGAGGTGAAGGGGGAGAAGGAGAAGGAGTACAGTGAGTGAGATACAAGTACATGGACATTCTGCTACAGGAACAAGTAAGATTTCTAGCACTTTAGAAGTTTTATAGAAATTTTCCTGCAGGTTTTAGCAGCATTGAGCATTATGCAGATGTAGCCAAGGTTAACATGACTTTTAACACATTAAGTAACCAGTTGCTTATCACTTTAACTCAACTGCTTTCTATTGTCTTTAATAGCATTTGTAGTGAGTTATCAAGGTACAGTTATTATCAGATTCAAGTTGAAGATGGCAATATCTGTACATGTGAATAAAACTCTGAAAACACTGGGTCTTACCCACCCGGATAAACTTGCATACAGTGCAGTCAACATATGTGAGTCCCAGGAACCTTATGATCTAACCAAGTCCCTCTCTGTAATGGTTGTTCCAAATAACTTCTTCCTCACTACTGTGCCACATTTCTTTCACCTGGAGTACAGCATTTCATTAATTTGTACCTTATCACCTGGTCATGTCCACTGCATTATGTGAGGAAAACTATCTGCAATATCATATAAGAGATCATGCACATGAGAGATATCAAGGTTGGAGGAAACTGCTTGAGATTTAAAGCTATCGAGTGGGTACGCCCACCAAAAAGGGGTGACTGGGGCCATCTGATTGTTTTATTAAAGAAGGCTGGTATATTTACAGAATGACCTGTCAACATTCTAATGGTCTGACAAAACCAGCTTTATTTGTTTTATTTAGGATTTCCTGGCCATTAGGTTGGCACCTTTAGCTACCTCTTAGGGTGTGTTCACATGGAGGAATTTGCCGCGGATTTGGGGATGGATACTGCCCCTGAATCCGGAGCAGATTCCTCACGAATTTGCCACCCATTGCTTTCAATGGGAGGCAGAGATCGCAGCAGGATGTGGAAAAAAGAAGCGTCCTGCTCTATCTTGCCGCGGATTTCGCTTGTGGTGTCCATGGCTCGAGATGTCCTCCTGATTAGTTCCATTCATCCGGGCCTAATCAGGAGCGGGATGCCGCGATGGAATGCTGATGCACTGCATTGGCATCCCATCGCAGCAGACTGTGGCAAAAATTCCGGCAGTGGAAAATTAAGATAATTTTCCGCCGTGTGAACACTGCCTTAAATTATTATTAAATTATTGAAGTATCAGTTAATGGACGTCACAAAGCAGCTTTATTTATTATAATAACAATAATACATTTTATTTATATAGCACCAACATATTCCGCAACACTGTACAACTTGTAGGGTTCAAGTACAGACAAAAAAGATACATTACAAAGAAACAGTCAATGCACACACTGGGACTGAGAGCCCTGCTCGCAAGAGCTTACAATCTATGAGGTAGAGGGGGTGACACAAGAGGTAGCAGGGGCGGCATCGGAGGTAGTATTGCTTATACAATGGTCAGACAATTTTGTAATAGAGGTTACTGTCATTACACATATATAAAGCTGTATGAGCCGCCACCAGTCATGACCTTTAACATGCAGATGGTGCCTGGACATATAAAGTTAGTCTGATACGGCATCATATCCTGTGAGGTAATGTGAGAGCGTGAACAGAGGGTATATTTTAGGGAATCTAACTACGGAAGGTTTTACATTAGGAGTTGTGATAGGCCTGTCTGAAAAGATATGTCTTAAGTTTGCGCTTGAAGCTGTGGAAATTAGGGGTTAATCTGATAGTCCGGGATAGGGCATTCCAGAGAAGTGGTGCAACTCAGGAGAAGTCTTGTATACGAGCGTTCTGATAATAGAGGATGTTAGTCTTAGGTCATTGAGTGAACGAAGAGCACAGGTTGGGGGATAGACAGAGATTTGGAGGAAATGTAGGGAGGTGCAGCATTATGGAGAGCCTTGTGGATGAGGGTGATAAGTTTATATTGTATTGTGTATTGAATAGGCAGCCAATGTAGTGACCGACACAGACCAGAGGCATCGCTATAGCGTCTAGACTGATAGATGAGCCTGGCCGCCGCATTCAGAATAGATTGTAGAGGGGAGAGTTTAGTAAGGGGAAGACCGATTAGTAAGGAGTTACAGTAGTCAAGGCGAGAGTGAATCAGGGCAACAATAAGTGTCTTTAGTGTATCTGTGGTAAGGAGACTTGTTCTCCGAAACACGTAGGCGATACTTGCTTTGTACCCTGTGGGGACATGTATCCCGTGTTTGTTGTCATTTTATCTGCAATGATGGATTACAAGCTAAGTTTCAGTTTATATTTGGCTTGCTTGGTTGTTGGATTCTACAAGAAGACCCCCCCCCCCCTTTTTTTTTCCTTATTTGTCTACTCTAACCGAGGAGTCTCTTGTACTCGTGCATCGGAAGCCAAAAAGGAGATTCAGCCATGGTTTTCATCACCTGAAAGTGGGCTTTATGTGTGAGTTTTTCTTTTTACCATCATAATATAGTTCATATTCTATGTCTGTCCATTTTCACAGATCCCTCCATACATTCAAATGTAAAGGGGATCTGTGAAAATGGGTGCCCCTCAGGTGCAAGATAGCCTTGAAAAATAGGTTTTTTTCATGCCCGTCTTGCAACTTGGTCTTGTAAATGTAGCCAAATACCCCATCAATACTCGTATTATACATATGAAGATGACATACTGCATGTACAACTATATATAATTAATCAGATATCAAACATAACACTTTTTAAAGATTTTTTAAACAATTCCTTTAATATTGCCCACATAAGTACAGTAGGTTTTGAAATGTATTTCAAGGAAAGTGAATTCATGCTTTTTTTGCAGGGTCTAAGGGTTTTATCTTGTTATTGAAATTGAATAAATATCAGATTTGCTTGGGTTAAATAAACAAATGCAAATGTAAAATGAGAAACACTGTTTTGTGATCTATGAACCTTTTAGAAAGACAGTGCTTTTTTAAATAACATCATTATAACATTGCTATGCTATAAACTAAAGCATTATGACATACTGCACAACAAACAATGGCAAGGGCCAAGTGATCGCTTGACATCTGCTCTTGCTACATATTTATACTTGAAATGAGATGTGTTTCCCAACACCTAAAAGCAATTCATATTTCAAAAGAGATTAATGGGTCAACATCTTCCCAGTATATATATATATATACAGTGCTGGCCAAAAGTATTGGCACCCCTGCAATTCTGTCAGTTAATACTCAATTTCTTCCAGAAAATGATTGCAATCACAAATGCTTTGGTAATAATATCTTCATTTAATTTGTCTTCAATGGAAAACCACAAAAAGAATTGTCAAAAAGCCAAATTGAATATAATTCCACACCAAACATAAAAAAGGGGGTGGACAAAAGTATTGGCACCCTTTGAAAAATCAGGTGATGCTTCTCTAATTTGTGTAATTAACAGCACCTGTTACTTACCTGTGGCACATAACTGGTGGTGGCAATAACTAAATCACACTTGCAGCCAGTTGAAATGGATTAAAGTTGACTCAACCTCTGTCCTGTGTCCTTGTGTGTACCACATTGAGCATGGAGAAAAGAAAGAAGACCAAAGAACTGTCTGAGGACTTGAGAAGCAAAATTGTGAGGAAGCATGAGCAATCTCAAGGCTACAAGTCCATCTCCAAAGACCTGAATGTTCCTGTGTCTACCGTGCGCAGTGTCATCAAGAAGTTTAAAGCCCATGGCACTGTGGCTAACCTCCCTAGATGTGGACGGAAAAGAAAAATTGACGAGAGATTTCAACGAAAGATTGTGCGGATGGTGGCTAAAGAACCTCGACTAACATCCAAACAAGTTCTAGCTGCCCTGCAGTCCGAGGGTACAACAGTGTCAACCCGTAGTATCCGTCGGCGTCTGAATGAAAAGGGACTCTATGGTAGGATACCCAGGAAGACCCCACTTCTGACACAGAGACATAAAAAAGCCAGGCTGGAGTTTGGCAAAACTTACCTGAGAAAGCCAAAAACTTTTTGGAAGAATGTTCTCTGGTCAGATGAGACAAAAGTAGAGCTTTTTGGGAAAAGGCATCAACATCGAGTTTACAGGAAAAAAAAAAGAAGCCTTCAAAGAAAAGAACACGGTCCCTACAGTCAAACATGGCGGAGGTTCCCTGATGTTTTGGAGTTGCTTTGCTGCCTCTGGCACTGGACTGCTTGACCGTGTGCATGGCATTATGAAGTCTGAAGACTACCAACAAATTTTGCAGCATAATGTAGGGCCCAGTGTGAGAAAGCTGGGTCTCCCTCAGAGGTCATGGGTCTTCCAGCAGGACAATGACCCAAAACACACTTCAAAAAGCACTAGAAAATGGTTTGAGAGAAAGCACTGGAGACTTCTAAAGTGGCCAGCAATGAGTCCAGACCTGAATCCCATAGAACACCTGTGGAGAGATCGCAAAATGGCAGTTTGGAGAAGGCACCCTTCAAATCTCAGGGACCTGGAGAAATTTGCCAAAGAAGAATGGTCTAAAATTCCAGCAGAGCATTGTAAGAAACTCATTGATGGTTACCAGAAGCAGTTGTTCTCAGTTATTTTGTCTAAAGGTTGTGCTACCAAGTATTAGGCTGAGGGTGCCAATACTTTTGTCCGGCCCATTTTTAAAGTTTTGTGTAAAATGATCAATGATTTGACTTTTTTTTTCATTCTCTTTTGTGTTTTTTCATTGCAAGCAAAATAAATGAAGATATTATTACCAAAACATTTGTGATTGCAATCATTTTCTGGAAGAAATTGAGTATTATCTGACAGAATTGCAGGGGTGCCAATACTTTTGGCCAGCACTGTATATATATATATATATATATATGCAATAAAATAAAAAGTGCAAAAGAAACATGGAAGGAATAGAAGGTAGTCCGGCAGTCATAAAAGGACCAGACATTTTAATAATATTATACTTTCCATTATTTATTTATTAGTGTTTTTAAATATTTGTCATTGTAAGTGCTAGCCAAGAAAGTCTTCAAAGGCATAGATGTCTCTATTTAAACAGACATAAAAATGTATCTGTCAAGAATCTACAGTAAGTGTCCATGCTTCTGTTTCTCCAGCTTGCAGCCAAGGTCATGGTTACCATGACTTCCACTCAGTGTTGGACTGGGATGTCTAGGGCCCACCAGTGGAATTGTTTCTAGGGGCCCACCATCAGGACCCCTGCAGATCAGCGGTACCGAGACAGGGCGGCTAAAGGTAATAACATGCCGGGAGCCATGCTGCTCACCCACTATACCATGTGCACCACTGCACTACCTAAACCCACTGCTACACCTTGTATGGCAAGTGAACAGCGTGGCTCCTAGAATTGTTACCTTTACCTGTAGCCGCACTGTCCTGTAAAAGCTGATCTGCAGAGGTCCTGGCTGTTGTATCATCGCAGATGTAATATTGATGGCCTATCCTAAGGACAGGCCATCAATATTAGAAAGATGGATAAATCCTTTAAAGAGGTTGTCCAGGAATTGGAGCAACCCATGTAGCTGGCGGGAGGTGTAAAGTAAAAAATAAGTAAATTAAAAAGCATACTCACCTGTCCCTGGAGCTCCATTGTCCGCTGCCAGTGTCCATTCAGTCTTATGCCGGCGACTCCTTGCTGGGAGTCCTGCACCTCATGTGATCGCTAAGACCAATTAGGTACAGGATTTCCAGAAATGAGGCACCGCCATGAGACCGAACAGACACAGGCAGGGGACAACAAGGTGCTGGGGACAGGTGAGTATGCTTTTTTTTTTTTTAATTTTCTTATTTTTACACCTCCCTGGTGGCTGACACAGTGGTCGCTCCAGTTTATGGACAACCTCTTTTAAGGGGTTGTCTGGGCCAAATTTTTCTATGGTCACTTCACTGGTCCCCCCACATAGTGGCCTCTTCACTGGTCCCCCATACTGTATGGGGAACAGTGATGGGGTCATTATATTGTGTGGGAGCAGTGATGGGGGCTAACATCCTGTGGGGGGGACATTAAACTGTGTGGGGCATATTAAAGGGGTTGTCCAGGGTTAATCTTTTTTATGGTCTATGCTCAGGATAGGCCATAAATACCTGATCGGTAGGGGGCTGACACACGGTCCCATCAGCTGTTCGGAGCCACTTCCGGAGCTCGTTCTGTACACAACACAGGGCCTGAAGGAGAAAGCTCCATCCACTGTATAGCAGCCCGGGGCCTTCACTGCAGTTCAGCTCCTACTGACTTCAATAAGTACTGAGATACAGTGAAGGCGCCCAGCCCCTATACAGTGGACAGAGCTTTCTGCTTCTGGCCCTGTATTGTGTACAGGACGGGTATCAGAAGTGGCTCCATACAGTTGATCGGTCCGGGGTCAGCCCCCTACAGATCAGGTATCTATGGCCTATCCTGAGGATAAACCATAACAAATTATGCCTGGACAACCCCTTTAATATACCCCCTAATGCCCCACACTTTAAAGAGGTTGTCCAGTATAATTTTTTTTCTTTTTTATAATTAGTCCGGGGGAGATGAATCCCCCCTACCCCCCCAAAAAAAAACCAAAACATACTAAACATACTCACCTGTCTCCGGTGCTCCGGTGTCCTCCCAGCACGGTCCGGTCCTGCAGCTCCGCTGTCTTCTTTTGCCGGAATTCCTCACTGGCTGTGATGTCCCAGGTCCCTTCCCTTAGGCTTCTGATTGGCCTCAGGGGTCACGTGACATCACAGGTAGTCATGTGCAGGGGGAACTTCAGCTGGAAGAAAGCAACAGAACTGCAGGACTGAACTGCGCTGGGAGATACTGGGGACAGGAAAGAAAGTTTGGGTTTTTTTTTTTTGTTTTTTTCACCTGCCCCAGCGTAATTAAAAAAAAAAATGAAGGAGCCACTGTATGGAGTATAAGCTCCACAGTGGCCCCCACACAGTATTATATGCGCCCAATAGCCCCCCTCCGCTTCAGTGCTATTACTATACTCTGGGGTCTCCTCAGACCCCAGAGTATAATAATCGGAGGCCCAGGGGAAGTGATTAAAAATAACAAACACTCATATTCACCTTGCTTTACCTTTCCTTGGCATCCTCGCTCCATCCTGTCGTCTTCAGCGTCTTCAGGCCCTTTTCTGACGTCGCTGCTGAGGCCTGTGATTGGGCCTCAGTGGTCACGTGGGGGCGCACTGACGTCATGTGACCGCTGGGGCCTAATCACAGGCCTCAGTCACATGACGGAGGAGCGCCGGAGAGAACGCTGTGCCCAGGAGAGGTGAGAATATCTATTTATTATTTTCAGTCACCTCCCCTGGGTGCCCTGTCCTGTCATCTATTGGAAAGGGGCCTGCAATATGCCAGGGTCCCTTTCCAATAACAGTATGTATAGCGGTCGGGGAACCAGGGTTTCCCCGACCGCTATCATAGTGGTCCGGGGCCCCGGCCATCTCCAGCTGGCCACGGGCACCTCACCCCGCCGAGCCCGGTCGCGGTCGCACCCCCTGTGACCACGATCCTTACACCACTGGTCAGGGGCCCGATTGGGATGGTCAGGATCCCGATCGGGCCCCCATGACATGAGGACTAATAGTCGGGGCTCAGGGCCCACCGATGGATTCACCGATTCCCCGGTGGGCCAGTCTGACCCTGCTTCCAGTCAATCTCTGCCTAGGTCTGCTCAGCCTGTCAGATCTTTAAGGCCTAAACCCAATCAGAACTCTTTTTCATGGTCCAATCCTGTTTTGAGGCGGGGTATTTAAATTTGGCTTTAGCACAGTCATTTTCCTGAGACTCCTTGTTTTTCTGTGTTTACTCCCTAAACCTTTCCCTAGTATTGCTGATATTCTGGTACTGACATATGGTGTGTTCTTATGGCTTTTCCCTCTGTTTTTGCTTTGGCTATTTCTTTGACCTCCTGGACTCTGACATATGTTTGATTACATTTCGTCTAAACCACTCTCTCCTGGTTTCACCTCAGCTTATTTATAACTCTCTTGGGCCACCATAGGGTTACTGGTTTGGCTCTTCCTCTCTGCAGGTGCACTTATTTTCTCATACTAGGTTTTTGGCTTTGCAACCTGGGTCCAGACTCAGCTAAGGTTCAAGCAGCTAAAGTCCCGACTCAGGTAAAGTCCAAGCAGCCTTACGGTAGCTATAGACACTTTTGTCTAATCTTTGGCTAGCTTACTTTGCTCTAAACAGTTGTCACAATTTTAGTGGATCTTAAGCCATACCCTTTCCTGTTAAACCATGCCCCTTTATCACTAAGCTATACCTCATTTTTGGGCAGCAGATAAAAAGTGTCTATAGAAAATACTAAATATAACGCAAAGCACATTATAAAAGGAGCATGCAAATGTATATTCATGAAAATAATATATTATACTATAACATTAAAATGTAGATTCTGCAGTACGTGTATTGCAGGAGTTTGGGGATTAAGTATTCAGCACATTAGCCATTGGTTTCACACCGGTTTGCACAGCAAGCAGTGTTTATATTCGGAGATAACTCCATTTATGGACATTTAATACTAAGAAGTCACGTTTAATTGTAACCCAGGTATCTGAAAGGTAAGTTAAACCAAGATGTCTGCCTTCAACCTCTGAACACTCCCCTTCTGTGTTTTTTGTCTTTTTGAAAGTTAAATAAAAATTTTAAACAATAAAAACAATTACAAATTCCCTCTTTCCCCATTTTACAAATAAAATAAATATTAGACAACATAATTGTTATTGTACATCATGAAATGTCTGAACTATTTTGAGAAAAAAGAAAACTCACAATTCCCAAATTGCTGTATTTTGGTCACCTCATCCAATAAAAAAGAAATAATACATAGTAAAAAGTCATATGTACTACATTACGGTACCAATAAAAACTACAGCTCATACCACAAATAAAGAGCTCCTTCCATACCAACGACAATAAACAGCATTAAAACTATATAAATGTTGTATGAAGGGAATCATACCAACCCATAGTATATAGGTAACAGGTTATTTTCACCATGCAATGGACACAAAAAACAAAAACCCATAAAACAATTATGTATTTCTTTTATATTTTGCAATATATTTTATGGAAAATGAAATAGTGCTGCTAAAAAATACAACTTTTCTTGCAGAAAACAGATTATGGAAAAATATGTGCATGAAAAAATGAGAAAAGTTATGGATCTTGGAAGGTGGGGAGGAAAATTGAAAGTGAAAATGCAGAAGATTGCATTTGCAGGAAGGGGTTAAAAATAGTCTGCTAGAAAAGTGAAAGCGATGTCAAAGCATTTCAGAAGTGCTTTGCAAAATTAAAGCAGAGACCAAATTGGTCTCTATGGTAAATGCCTCAATTTTTCTTTGATTTAAAACTTGAAGAATTCCATCAACTTAAATATCCTAATCCAGACTGTGTCTTCAGCTAGTAATATGGAAATAATATAGAATTTCCTCTTTCATAAGACACCAAAACCAAGTTTCTACGTTTTATAATACTCAAGTTATAAACTGTTTGAATTGACACTCCCCAAACCTCATTTTCTCTTCATTTTACTCAAACCCCTACTCCATACACATTGAGAAGCAGGGGACAACTCTCAATAGAAAAGCAAGGGAATGAAAAAAGTGATGAAGGATTTCACAGAAAGGAGCCAAAATTTGTTAATAAAGTGTATTACAAAATTTATTAATGACACAAATACTGCCAGAAAATGACAGTTGTCCGAAAGTTTAGTGATGCTTTAAAACGTTTTTGATACATTCTATGTGTAACTGCAAAATATATAATAAAGTTACTGATAAGTTTAACAGACTAAAGACTCACTAATATTTATGTCAGTATACAAAAATATATTGAAAGCATCTTCTGAATTTGTAGGAAAACTGTATTCTAGCTCAATATCATTCCAATGAAATGATTCATTTTATGAAAAAAATGACAAATTGTCAATGAATATTTTTGACTTCTTAATATGTTCTCAATATTCCAGATTCTTAAAATACATAAACTATACTATATAAAAAAAATGGCCAGTTGGTTTTAGATTTGGCTTTAGCTAAGAACTTCCTGCTGAACAGATGTCTTTTGTAGAAGTATGCAGACTTCCAATGACTGAAACCCTTGTCACCTGGCATCAGCACCCATTGCAATGGATTGACCAAATTGTCAGTGTGGGCATACTGCCTTTTAAACAGATGGATATTAGGTCAAGGTCATAAGTTTTAATTACATATTTGTCATGAGAGATCATTACATCATCTAAACTAAAAGACTATATACCAAGATATCCACATGTACTTGAGATTGTAGGAATTAAATGCACATGATATACAGATTACTATTATATGTACATTTATAATTATCACCTTCAAAAAATATAGATAACATAGTATAGAATAGTGACATAGAAAAACACTGACATTTTATGATAACATTAAAATTCTTCATTCTAGTTTACTATTAAATGCAACAGGAAAATAAAACAATGAAAATAATAGGAACTCTTTTGTCATCCAAGTACAGTGAAACCTCTTTGAGACTACCACTCAAAATTGCATGAAAAAGTGGTCTTCTAGAGAGGTAGTTTTCTCAAAGAAATTGGCTAGTATAGAAAAGTAAAATCGATCACAGAAAATGTGATCTGGGTAAGGGTGGTCTTCTCAAAGAGGTGGTCTTTTGGAGAGGTTTCACTGTAATTAGATGACATAAAGTTCTGACTTTATATCTGTGTACAGTCATGGCCAAAAGTTTTGAGAATGACACAAATATTATATTTTCACATGATCTGCTGCCCTCTGGTTTTTATGTGTGTTTGTCAGATGTTTTTATCACATACAGAAATATAATTGCATTCATATTATGAGTAACAGAAGCTTATATTGACATTTAGAATGAGTTAATGCAGCAAGTCAATATTTGCCGTGTTGACCCTTCTTCTTCAGGACCTCTGCAATTCTCCCTGGCATGCTCTCAATCAACTTCTGGCCAAATCCTGACTGATAGCAGTCCATTCTTGCAGAATCAATGCTTTAATTTTGTCTGAATTTGTTGGTTTTTGTTTGTCCACCCGTCTCTTGATGATTGACCACAAGTTCTCAATGGGATTAAGATCTGGGGAGTTTCCAGGCCATGGACCCAAAATCTCTATGTTTTGTTCCCTGAGCCATTTAGTTATCACCTTTGCTTTATGGCAAAGTGCTCCATCATGCTGGAAAAGGCATTGTTGAGCGCCAAACTGCTCTTGGACGGTTGGAAGAAGTTGCTCTTGGAGGACATTCTGGTACCATTCTTTATTCATGGCTGTGTTTTTAGGCAAGACTGTGAGAGAGCCGATTCCCTTGGCTGAGAAGCAACCCCACACATGAATGGTTTCAGGATGCTTTACAGTTGGCATGAGACAAGACTGGTTGTAGCGCTCACCTCTTCTTCTCCGAATAAGCTGTTTTCCAGATGTTCCAAACAATCGAAAAGGGGATTCATCAGAGAAAATGACTTTACCCCAGTCCTCAGCAGTCCACTCCCTGTACCTTTTGCAGAATATCAGTCTGTCCCTGATGTTTTTTCTGGAGAGAAGTGGCTTCTTTGCTGCCCTCCTTGAGACCAGGCCTTGCTCCAAGAGTCTCCGCCTCACAGTGCGTGCAGATGCACTCACACCTGCCTGCTGCCATTCCTCAGCAAGCTCTGCACTGCTGGTAGCCCGATCCCGCAGCTAAAACACTTTTAAGAGACGGTCCTGCCGCTTGCTGGTCTTTCTTGGGCGCCCTGGAGCCTTTTTGGCACCAATGGAACCTCTCTCCTTGAAGTTCTTGATGATGTGATAGATTGTTGACTGAGGTGCAATCTTTCTAGCTGCAATACTCTTCCCAGTTAGGCCATTTTTGTGCAGTGCAATGATGACTGCACGTGTTTCTTTAGAGATAACCATGGTTAACAGAAGAGAAACAATGATGGCAAGCACCAGCCTCCTTTTAAAGTGTCCAGTGGTGTCATTCTTACTTAATCATGACAGATTGATCTCCAGCCCTGTCCTCATCAACACCCACACCTGTGTTAATGGAGCAATCACTGAAACGATGTTAGGTGGTCCTTTTAAGGCAGGGCTGCAATGATGTTGAAATGTGTTTTGGGGGATAAAGTTCATTTTCTAGGCAAATATTGACTTTGCAAGTAATTGCTATTAAGCTGATCACTCTTTATAACATTCTGGAGTATATGCAAATTGCCATTAGAAAAACTGAAGCAGTAGACTTTGTAAAAATTAATATTTGTATCATTCTCAAAATTTTTGGCCATGACTGTAGATATACCCTCAGGATCAAATAGTGGTGCCACCTGGGATGAAACATTTAATGGTTAACAGATAAACTACATTGGCAAAATCAGATATGTACAATAAAGCTAAATAGCTATCCACTGAATGCTCCTTCCTGACCCCTTCTATATACATACATGCTGTATACATGTGTTTGGAATGGGGAAAAGAGAGTGAACTGCTGTCACTTGTCTCTTGCAACAGCTTATCTCCCTTGAGAACATTTCTATGATCCCCAGTTTGGTTAAGGATTCCAATTTAACTTGAAACCTATTCAACACAATATCACAACACGATAACAAAAGCATTAAAGGGTTGTAATTCACCCTCCCCTTCACAACAAGCCGGATTTGACTCAAATATTCAAAAATGTTTAACGAAACTGAACAATTTGGGATTTGTCTAGGATTAACTAAAATGGCAGCCACTGGTAAATTATTATACTCTGGGGTCTCTTCAGATGCCAGAGTATAATAGGTGGAGGCCCAAGGGAGGTGTAAAAAATAAAAAACATTCATACTCACCTTCTATTACCTCTTTTGGGCTTCCTCATGAGATCCAGTGCTCTGTCTCTGCTTCCTTGTGGAGTCCAGTGCTCTTCTGTGACATCATGCACCCAGGGTCACCACTGAGACCTGCAATTGGGCCTCAGCAGTGACATGGGTACAACGTGCGCCATGTACCCACCAGTATTTTAACTGGTCAAGTAAAGCCACTTGATAGAAATCAAATCCACAAGGAAATACCAAACAGCCAGGTGAGTAGGGATATATAGAATAGTGGAGGCCACTCTAGCTTAAAGCTGGGCGATTAATCAAATTCATTTCATTAGTTTGCCCTTATAGAGTCTGACAATTCTGTTTTTGTAACAGAATCATCAAATCAACTTCTGCCCCACCCCCTTTGGCGGGTCTTTCAGTATGGCACTTGCTCACAAGCAGAGCGAGTGCCAGAACTGCCGGCTCTCCGCTGTATTACACAGTGGAGATCCACAAGTAATGCCCGCAATCAGAGTTATTTCTGACCCCTACTAATTAGCAATTTAGCCTCAATTTTTTTTATGCATATAAAATCAAACACATATAAAAACAAGAAAACAATAATTGTTCTCAAAAATAACAAATTCCATAGAATGTAAACTTCATCTTTATTAAATCAATAACCATTTTTAAATTTGATAACATTGCAAAAAATTAAAAAGCCAATCTGGAGCAGTGTGGTACACAGGAAAATGACATCATAATTACATCAAAAACATTATCATACACATCATTAAATATTAAGCATAATATGCATCAATCCCCACTGTATATCTCAATCCAGGTAAATTTAGTCCATGTATATCATCATATAACAACATATATAATTCATAATAAATAAATAAATATAAATATTAACCAATGCCTAAATCAATACCAAAATAATCAGCTAAATCGCCCAAACTAAATTAACCCATAAATAACGAATTCAAGTAAAGAAAAGCATATAAGTGCATCAGTGCAATGTGCAAATCTAAGTAATTACCCCAACCAAACACAATTCATTGTGGGGAAAGATGTAACAAATACCAACCAGCCATAAGGCAAGTACTCCTGTGACCATGCTGACCAGCATCCTGACCAGCTGACCAGCGTGTTTCGCACTAGCTTCTTCAGCTAACAAACCCCCACTAATTAGCAATTTATCCTCAATTTTTTTATTTTTACTTTATATAAAAACAAATCACATTCCAAAATGCCCAAACTATAAAAATGCTTATGCCACATGATTAACACCATAGCGGTAAAAAAAAAAATAAGCCAAATCAAAAAAATGAAAAAAAAAAGTCATAAACATAAAAAGTTATGGGTGTCAGAATTTGGCAACTAAAATATTTTTTTTGCATTCTTCAAAAATAAGAAAATCGAGATTAAAATAAAAAACTGTCCCTAGGGTTGAAAAAAATCAAGATTTTATTTTTTACCAAAATCATCCAGCCCTACTCTAGCCATTTGGTGATTCCAAATGAAGGAGAGAAATAAGTGTTGTATGCACTGAGAAAAGGAAAATGGTCTTGAAATAAGCAGATTCTGAAAATAGGTAAGAACTCTCGGCAGAAGTGGCATGTTAGCCATAGAGGTTCTGCCTATCCAGGAGATCAGGAGTTGGAGTATGAAGTAATATTGTTCTGCTGTAGTAACAGTAACATATTGTAATTAATCGATTGTAGCTGCATAGGGAGAAATGCAAGAGTAATGTCCACTTAGTCTGCCCATTGAATGGAAAACATTGACTGAACATGCACCTGAATATCAAGGGAAACTTCTATATTTAGAATAAAACATTTTGTGGGAATAACGGTATCATAGCTAACCAAGCTGAATGTATCAATAAGGTTAACAAGTTATAAGGCATTTTTCAGATATGTAAGGCAAATGATCACGAGAATAAGCCAACTCTCACCAACTCTTATTCCCCAAAGTCTGCTGATTTTAGAATACTTTGAGTAAATGATTCCATGACCATTGCAAAGATAACCAATATATATAGTTTCATGCTGCTCTCCATCCATTGAAAGGAGCAGTGAAATGAGTTCAATGTGCTAAAGTCAGTTAATAAACCCCTGTGCTCCATCAGAGGTCGTCATCCCTTAACAAAACCAAATTTACTGTTGCCAATAATTGGGGGATAATGTCAGATAGGCGTGATGCCAGGACTTAAAATACATCTTCAGATCAGTGTTCAATAACAATATTGGCCTGGAGCTGGCCAGTAAGTAAGGGGTCTTTCCAGATTCAGGGAGGGTGACCAACAATCCTTATAACATTGCAGCCAATCATGAATCAATGGGACAGACAGGCGTATACCACATGACTTCATGATGTCAGAACATGTGGCATGACCAAGGTGCATCTGGAACCTTGTAACTGACTGACAAAGGATAGATGGAAACAGGTTGGTGGAGTCTCCTCCTTAAATGCTTTGATTCCAAAATGCTTGGCCAATGAGCATTATGAGATGCTACTGTAGTATGGAGACATGTGGCGGCATTGATGAGATATAATTACATCCACAAAATAATTATCATTGTGCAAATTCAGCCCCCTGAAGAATCTGCACACTGTGTATGGTCTTTTGGGAGTCACAGTGAGCCCATAGGGACAGCGCTATAGATTTATCCAGTTAGTCAATAGCTCACAAACTAATAACCTAGATACAGTGCAGATATCAAACATAGGCGACTGAATAGCAATGCTCAAAGATAGGATACCTTCATTCAAAGCAATAGGATTCCCTAGAGAGGCTTGGTGACCCTTTTGTGGATTCATTCTTACTGCAGTTGCACTTTAACCAGCGAAATCTCAAAATCTAAAACAAAATTGCATCTCTAGGCCCCACGGCTCTAGAGCTTGATCTGTTTAAAGTGACTGTTCCCTCTGTAGTTTCACTGAGCTTATCCTGCTCTGGGTAAACTGTAATGTACATTACCCAAACCCCGAGCAAGATACCTTCAGAACTGTGGGGTTAAAGAGGCAGTGTATATGACTTCACTGAGTTTTGGCATTTTGCAAGGAAAAAAATAATAACCACATTATACCAGCTACAAACAAAAAGAGTACCATGCGGCTGATAAGATATTTTTCAGAAATGCAGATATCGCCTTTATAACAAAGCGCTGGTGTAGAAAAAAATAGAAGGAATATATTTATAATTAAGTCTACTTAGATCATCCTCTTTGAGCTGATCTTCCTGAATACACACAATATCATCTCTTAAACATATGGTCTCCTTCCACACTCTAGACATTTTATAATGGAAATTTAGTCCTCTAGTATTCAGAGAGACTCAGTTAAACATCAGAGTGGGTATAATGTAGACAGCGAAGTGCTGATTTTACAGCAATACAAATAAGCATATTAAAATCTGAACCCCAAGAATATGTTCATATGGAGGAATTTGGAGCTGATTTTGAGATGGATATCCATTGAATCCCGCCTGAGGCTAAGGTTTCATGTAGCGAGCCGCAACCAAAAAAAAATAAAAAAACGCTGCAAAAAAAGACCACGGCAGAAACACATTGTGTTTTTTTCCATTGCGTTTTTCACAGAAAGTCCACACAGTTTTCCTCTGTGAACTGTCTGCCTCTATTATACCTATACAGAAAATGCCAGCATTTCCGTAGGTTAGTTGACATGCTGTAATTTACAAAAACACATTTCTGCTGCAGATTTTTTTTCTGCAATGTGTGGATGGGATTAGCCAGAATTCCATCCACTTTGAAGGTAATGTACAGTAAAACACAGCGTTTTTTATCATGACCAAAACACTACGGTTTCACAACTTGGGACCCCAGCCTGAAATTACTCTCCATTCATTTCAATTGGAGGTAGATTCTGATTTTTCCCTCCAATTGAGTTTTTCATATAAATAAATAAAATCATCATGCTTGTTCTTCTGGCGGATTCCATCTGAGAACTATGATTGAAATGAATGGAAGGCAGAAAAATACTGCACAGCCAGTTCAGAATTTTATGTAGAATCTGCAGATTCTACAGCGAATTCTGTGGCAGATTTAGTAAAGCAGAATAATTCTGCTTCTGCTGCAGATTTTTCAGCTTCTGTAAATTCCATTGTGTGAATATAACCCTAAGGGTGTTCATTGCCTACTACAACATGCCTATGAGAAAACAAATGGTAGGCACTGGAAATAAACAGCGTGGCTAACCACACACTGCATTTTAACTTTTTTAAGTTTTTAAAAATTAAATACACACTAAAAATTTGCCCATTTGAAAGGACGATGTCTGCCCATGTTTTTTTCATACGTACATCGTAGTTGTATTCAATGAAGTAATAGCTTTTACAAGCACTCCAAAATGATACTGTTTTAGGGATTTGCAAATGTAACAGATTTTGTGACAATGTATCTAGTTAGGAAAGTGAAGAAATTGCTGTTTTGAAACAAAAAATGATCCCTTAATGGATCAGGCCACAGGAGATGTGTGGCAGTGGCAATATCAGTGGCAGTACAGTATAGAATAGAACATGACAGACCATGCTGTAGGAAATCTTGCTGTAGGGACAGAAGCATCAGCAGTACAGTAAATGGAACATGATAGACATAGAGACAATAGCAGTGTCATCATTGGGCCAGTGATAAATAGCCAGCCCCCCTACTGTCAATATTGGCAGATTTATTTATTGGCATCAGCTAGAGGTGTGTGCAGCTAGAGACATGACATTCCTCAAAGATCATTGTGGACAGTTTTGATGATGCCAGATAGATTTGTTCATTGACATTAGCCAGAGGTGTGTGAAAGTCCTCACAGATCTATTTTTACAGTTTTAATGCGAAGAATACCTTCTTTGCCATAACACATGAAGTTGGACAAGACAGTAGCGTTCCAAATACGCTACTGGTTTCTGCTGGTGCTGATTTTCCTTTGGCTAGTGGTTGCAGAGGCAGTGGAACACTGACTGAATAAGGAAGACTTGAAGCAGACAGGGGATCAGGGCAGACATGTGTTTAGCACTGCCAGTTGCCTTTGTAAAAGCTGTAGCAAGTTGGGTACAGAGTGGAATAATATGCCAATGGCACCTCCCTTTGGGAAGCAAGAAAACAATCCTTTATTTTGGCTTTATAGCAAAAGTCTGAAAGCACTCCAAGTGGCATCCCTTTGCTTTGATACCAACAATACACTTGTCACTATGCAAGCAACAAAGCATGCAGCTTGTGATGCTTGCCAGCTAATGCATGAACTCAGAGGTCTGCCATAGTTGATCTGGGCCAGCATGATCATCATCATAGACACTTTTCTGGCCATGACCTGCGCCTTCTTTAAGCCACTATATGTGTTTATAATGCAGCACACCTATACATTTATGAAAAAATATGAAAATGATGATGATATGCTAATTGTGGATGTGCCATGGCTACAAGAAAGACCATGGGGAGGAGGAGTAGGACAGTCTTGCTCACTATCCTTTAAACTGCCAATTCTATTTTGCCAAATGAGCCGATGATGCCTTTCCATGTGAATAAAGATAGTTCCTACATTTGTGCCTATATGTCCATGGCTTATTTTCTGCTTGCAGTTCTTGCAATTTGTTAATGGATTTGTTGTTTGGTTATGTACAGAAAAATTACCACATGGGAGATGACAGCACAGAGCCAGCAGCAGCACTCCAAACTTGTTTGCTAGTACCACCCTACGCAAGCTTGTTTTAGGTCTGCCCACACTAGCTGTTGTGTCCTTTCTCTGGGTTGTATCTACAGTAGTAGCAACAGAATTTTGAAGCAATTAAAGTAAATGAAAACTAAGTATAAAATTACAGTGTTTTATTTCAATACACATCAATAACACATTAACATCAAGATGTCTGTAAATAAAAGTTGTATAAACATCTCAAAAAGAAGTATTGCAGCAGCTGAAGTGTGTATCATAAGGAATAATGTTCTAAGAAAAGCTGCTGCGCTATATTAATTTGGTTTTCCTTGGCAACACATCAGGCATATAAGGAACACTATTTGGGTAACACTGCTATATGTTTTTTTTTATGAAAGGTATTTTTTAAATCTAAATATTGGAGCCGTATTTGTATTTTGCAGTCCTGCTTTTTATGTAAAGGTGTGTTTACTCAAATGTGTTTCTTGCTGTTAAATCAGAAAAAGTTGCATAAATTGGAAGATGTGGGTCAGGCAAATTATGCAGATATCATAGTAATAATATAATTTTCTTTCTACCTTCTAAAATGCTGCTACTACCTAATATTTTACAAAATAGCTTTACAACAGCTTTAGGGACTTATCAGTCGTATTAGTTCTATAATCTTCTAATATTGATGTATAAACTTAATTACATGCCAGCCAAATAACCAAAGGTAATATATATGTGTGTTATTTTGTAAAGTAAAATGTATCACTATATTTAAAAAAAAGCAAAAACTTTTTTGTTGGCATGGTAATATATACATATTTGGAAAGTTTTAAGTTTGTTATCTTTTGATATACCTCTTTAAACATTTATCTGTTGGAACAGAAATCTTCTATTCTGCTGACTGCATCCATTTTCAATGACTCCTGGTTCATCTTTCCGTGCTTCATAAATCATTTATTGGATCTGAGACATATGCTATCCAATTCAAATTGTCAGATTACTTTGTAGGTTGAAGCAAACTTTCTTATGATGTCATTGATCAGAATAAGTACATCAGACAATTGTCTTAGCATTTTACAGTATTGTTCTCAGATTACTGTACTTTCTTTACTGTCTATATATCAGAACAGTAAAATATTTGTCAAAAGATTTAGCATTATATCTCAAGTCTATCATTTTGTTAACAGAATAAGCTATACTTTGTATATATTAAACATGGTTAAAAGTTAGTTTTAACCTGTAAATAGCTCTCATGGGACTCACTAGAAACTTTCATTTGGACATGACTTATTAGGGCATTTTCTTTAACCGTAACCATATCTTTGAGGTATGGGTTTTCCCTGGACATATTGTAAGGTGGTGCCGGTCAGGTTTTGCCCAGGTTACCTGGGGTGGGAATAGCTACCTACTTAGCAGCCCAATTCTGTGCTCGGATGGAGTGGGTGGCATGAAGGACAGCTTGAGAGGAGGACAGCTTGCAGGTGCTTGGAGTCTGACCAACTTGGTTCTCCAGTGGCAGGCAACACATGGTGGCCACAGCAGAGCATCATTATTGCCACCATCCCTGTACTGGCGGCTGCTCCCCGGTGCCTGATTATAATATCTATAATAGCTAAAGTATCAGGAGCAACCTAAAATGTTTCCAAAAACACAGAGCTGAATATCAGTGAACCCAGCAAAGCTGATACCAGGCATATATACAAAAAGAACCAGAGTAAAATATGTAATTAGGTTTGGATAATTTTGATAGAGAAAGGTGCTACAAGTAGTAAGTAAACATTAACCTCGAGCTTAAGCAAGATCTGGAGAGCACAAGATCATGGAAATGCACTACTTGTGGAGATATCATGTGGGCAAACTAGATACCATGACCAAAGTCTTAAGTTGGAGCTTGAAAGCAATGTAGAATAGCAGTGAGGTGGGTACTGGTAGAAAGCTGCTGGACAGTAGGAGCATGGTAACCATATGCTAAGATCTCTCTTTGTTTTTGTAGGAAATAGTGGGTAGTTCTAGCTTGATAGCCTGGATTTTAAGGGATTGGATAATGTATTTTTTTTCTCCTCCAGTCCTCCAGCCAGATATCAATGTAATTGACATATGCAGTCCACAACTATGAGAATACCAAAAATACATTTCATCTACGTTTCTTGTCTTAAGTATTATCCAATGCCATATATTTTATATTACTACACTTGTAACTCATGTTCTTTACAGTCACATGGTTCTCCCGACATATGACAATACTGTATAAACAGAAACAGGCAATGGTCCAGCACATACTGTCATAGAACACTCTGAAGAGTGAAAAAACCATACATGTATTGGATCTCTCCCTTTAATTATAAAGGAGTTCCAAAAGTTTTGTAACACCTATACAAATTAAAAGAGAGACCCATGTATGCACAACCATCCCTCTCTTCACTGTGACTGCAAAATGGGATTAGGGACCCCTGCACTCAAGATAGGCGTGGGACTCAGAGGGACCCACAGCTGCCAGGCATTTATGGCGTATCCTTTTTATATAAACATAAATATATAGATGGGAATAAATCTTTAAACTCTCAGATGTTGTGGTCAATTGTGACCATGGCATTTGAGAGGTCATTTAGACTCCCCACACTGCCCAAACTATTAACATATAAACATATTTATGCTGTATGGTGAATGCCAGTATGGAACAAAAAAATGATGTTTTGGTTGCTTCACCTTCCCAAAAAATGTAAGGAAAAATGATAAAAAATATAATATATACCCCAAGACAACATCAATAAATCTACAGCTGGTGATACAAAAAAGAGCCATCACACAATTTTGTAGATGGAACAATAAAATAGTTATGAGTGCCAGAAAACTATGAACTTCTCTTTCTAAAAGTACTAAAACATAACAAAAACTATATAAATTTGGTATCATAACCAGTAGAACTGCACAGTGAATGCTGTAAGAGCTAAACCCATAAAAAATAGCACAACTCTATTTTCTTTAGCCAATTCACCCCTATTAATTTTTCTCAGCTTCCAAAATAATGGAATATTGAATTGTGCCACTAGATAGTACAAGTTGTCCCCCCAAAAAACAAGCCCTCACTTATATAAAAAGAAAAGCACCCTCCCACCCCAAAGTTATGACTTTTGCAAGGCACAGTGTAAGGCTGAAGCCTACAGTCCCTGCAAAGTAGATGGGATTTTAGCGAATCCCAACCACACATTGCAGAAAAATACCCACAGCTGAAATGCTGCGATTTCCAAAACCATTGCGTTTTTGGAAATTGCAGCATGTCAATTATGCCTATGGAAACTCTGGCGATTTCCATATAGGTATAATTGAAGTACAGTCATGGCTAAAAGTTTTGAGAATTACACAAATATTATATTTTCACATGATCTGCTGCCCTCTGGTTTTTATGTGTGTTTGTCAGATGTTTTTATCACATACAGAAATATAATTGCATTCATATTAGGAGTAACAGAAGCTTATATTGACAGAATGAGTTAATGCAGCAAGTCAATATTTGCAGTGTTGACCCTTTTTCTTCAGGACCTCTGCAATTCTCCCTGGCATGCTCTCAATCAACTTCTGGACCAAATCCTGACTGATAGCAGTCCATTCTTGCATAATCAATGCTTTAATTTTGTCTGAATTTGTTGGTTTTTGTTTGTCCACCCGTCTCTTGATGATTGACCACAAGTTCTCAATGGGATTAAGATCTGGGGAGTTTCCAGGCCATGGTCCCAAAATCTCTATGTTTTGTTCCCTGAGCCATTTAGTTATCACCTTTGCTTTATGGCAAGGTGCTCCATCATGCTGGAAAAGGCATTGTTGAGCGCCAAACTGCTCTTGGACGGTTGGGAGAAGTTGCTCTTGGAGGACATTCTGGTACCATTCTTTATTCATGGCTGTGTTTTTAGGCAAGACTGTGAGAGAGCCGATTCCCTTGGCTGAGAAGCAACCCCCCACATGAATGGTTTCAGGATGCTTTACAGTTGGCATGAGACAAGACTGGTGGTAGCGCTCACCTCTTCCTCTCCGAATAAGCTGTTTTCCAGATGTTCCAAACAATCGAAAAGGGGATTCATCAGAGAAAATGACTTTACCCCAGTCCTCAGCAGTCCACTCCCTGTACCTTTTGCAGAATATCAGTCTGTCCCTGATGTTTTTTCTGGAGAGAAGTGGCTTCTTTGCTGTCCTCCTTGAGACCAGGCCTTGCTCCAAGAGTCTCCGCCTCACAGTGCGTGCAGATGCACTCACACCTGCCTGCTACCATTCCTCAGCAAGCTCTGCACTGCTGGTAGCCCGATCCCGCAGCTGAAACACTTTTAAGAGACGGTCCTGCCGCTTGCTGGTCTTTCTTGGGCGCCCTGGAGCCTTTTTGGCACCAATGGAACCTCTCTCCTTGAAGTTCTTGATGATGCGATAGATTGTTGACTGAGGTGCAATCTTTCTAGCTGCAATATTCTTCCCAGTTAGGCCATTTTTGTGCAGTGCAATGATGACTGCACGTGTTTCTTTAGAGATAACCATGGTTAACAGAAGAGAAACAATGATGGCAAGCACCAGCCTCCTTTTAAAGTGTCCAGTGGTGTCATTCTTACTTAATCATGACAGATTGATCTCCAGCCCTGTCCTCATCAACATCCACACCTGTGTTAATGGAGCAATCACTGAAACGATGTTAGGTGGTCCTTTTAAGGCAGGGCTGCAATGATGTTGAAATGTGTTTTGGGGAGAAAGTTCATTTTCTAGGCAAATATTGACTTTGCAAGTAATTGCTGTTAAGCTGATCACTCTTTATAACATTCTGGAGTATATGAAAATTGCCATTAGAAAAACTGAAGCAGTAGACTTTGTAAAAATTAATATTTGTATCATTCTCAAAACTTTTGGCCATGACTGTAGAAAGTCCACAAAGGAAAACTCTGTGAACATTCTGTGAAAAGCGCTGTGGGAAAAATGGGTTTCTGCCATGGTTTTTCCTGCAACGCTTTTTGGCTGCGGGACACTATGTGATGCCTTAGCCTAAGAAGGGAAAATGCACAAAAGAAAAATGTTAAGAGGAGTTTAAGGATGTCTTGGTGACTCTTTTTTTTTCTGTATGTAGTATTTTCATTTCTACTTTGCTGGATGCATGAGTTATGTACCAACATATTTTAATATTCTGTATAAATCCTAAGCAGAATCTTTATGTTTGCTATTGTGGATTTCTAAGGAATCATTTTTTTAACTTTCCAGTTTGTTTCCATCAACGATATACTTAATGCTGTTTTGTATCACTGATACTTTTCCTTCTGGCAACTCCTTGATTTGGTAAGTATGAAGGAAACAAAATAGTCTCTGTGCTCAGAAGGGATCCGATGAGATTTTTTTAGAAGAATAAAGAAAAAAATCTCATTGGATCATCTTCTGCGCTCCAAGACTGCTTTGTTTCCTGCATATTTACTTTATGATTGGTGTTGATTTCAGAAGCTCCACAGGCTAAAAAGAGCTGTAGAAATAGTTAAAATATGACAAATGTGTAGTTGGTGTACATTTTTGAACAACTTCCTTAGGGTAGCGTAGCTAATATTTTTATGATATTTGGCTCTAAATGTTTTAGTATTTTTTATGTTTTTGTACAACTATAGAGAGTTTATGACTAAGAGGACATGAAATATATTTTCCTGAATTATTTAGGTTTATTATTGTTGTCTAAATTTGAAATGGAGACAAAGTACAGATTTGTGAGGCAAAACAATGGTTATACAATGTATTGTTCAAGCAATCTTGTGGTGTCCTGAGGCAGAATACACAGGTAATGTGGAGAAAATCATTGATAAGAGCATGTCATCTTTGCCATCAGTTAGTTTATTAAATTTCTGATCTGATAAATTTGCTTTGGTCAATTACAATGGCTATTATTGTAAAATGGAAGCATCAAGAAGTAGCAACCCCTCAGCTACAAAGCAGTGAAGCACAAAAACTCGCAAGGCGAGGCTACAGAGTCTAGAAACCTGTACTATAATACATAAAAGTACCCTAACCATTACTGCATTACTCACTAAAGAGTACCAAAGTGACATCACCATAAGAATTCTGTGTCAACAGAATTATAAAATGGATTTCCATGGTTGAGTAGCTGCAGAATGTAATGCACATGCACAAGATTTCAGAAGCTGTGTGTCTCAATACCAAAACTTTCTCTTTCGTATCAATCACACCACAATAAGTGTGATTGAAGCTCTGACACTGTGACTTGATTTTGTCAATAACATGACTAGGATGCTGTTAAAGAACCCTCTATCAGGAGGGTAGGGGTTTACAATGTGAAATACAGGTTACAGACTCCCTTTAATCAAATTGTGTCATGACCAGTTCCATACAGTGTATCAGTTTTTGGATTCTCTTACAGTTTTAGTGTTTTCTACAAGTTCAGAAGAATTTTGTGTGGTGTTTTTTTCCTTCTTGCTTTTTTCAGGAGATGTGGAAAAAAGCACCTTCCCTCTTTTTTAAGGATTTTTTTTTTTTTTTTAATTTTTTTGTTTGGTTAATTTTTTTTTGTTTTTTTTTTTTTTTAAAAAAGGGGGGGGGTCCCTTTAAAAAAAAAAAAAATTTTTTTTTTTTTTTTTTTTTTTTTTTTTTTTTTTTGTGTTGGGGGGGGGGGGGGGGGGGGCCATCGAGTCCAACCCCCTGCAAAAGCAGGAATTCCTAAAACATCCCAGCTATATACCTATCCAGTTTCCGCTTGAAGATTTCAATTGATGAAGAACTCACCACCTCCCGTGGCAGCCTATTCCACTCTCTCACTACCCTTACTGTTAGAAAGTTTTTCCTAATGTCTAATCTGAATCTCCTTCCCCTTAGTTTCATCCCATTACTTCTCGTGCTTCCTTCTGCTAATGAGAATAGGGTAGATCCCTCTGCACTGTGACAACCTTTCAGATATTTAAATACCGCTATTAAGTCTCCCCTTAGCCTTCTCTTCTGCAAACTAAGCAGTCCCAATTCTTTTAGCCTCTCCTCGTAGGACATGGTTTGTAGACCTTCCACCATTTTGGTTGCTCTTCTCTGGACCTGCTCCAATGAATCGATGTCTTTCTTAAACTGGGGCGCCCAGAACTGTACACAGTATTCCAGGTGGGGTCTGACCAGGGCAGAGTACAGCGGAATAATTACCTCTCTTGATCTAGCTACAATGCTCGTCTTGATACATCCTAGAATTTGGTTAGCCTTTTTAGCCACCGCACCGCACTGTTGACTCATGTTGAGTTTGCGATCTATTATTATGCCCAGATCCTTTTCCCCTGTACTCTCACTTAGTACTATTCCTCCCATACTATATATGCTTCTTGCATTTCTGTTACCCAGATGTAGAACTTTGCATTTGTCCCTGTTGAATACCATTTTGTTCACCTCAGCCCATTGTTCCAGTGTGTCTAAGTCCTTTTGGATGCACTCTCTCTCCTCTCTAGTGTTGGCCATTCCTCCTATCTTTGTATCATCTGCAAATTTTATTAGTTCCCCATTAGCCCCATCATCCAGATCATTTATAAAAATATTAAAAAGTACTGGGCCCAGGACAGAGCCCTGCGGCACCCCGCTTTTTACTTTCTTCCAGTTTGATGTATAGCCATTTAGAATTACTCGTTGTGCCCGATCATTAAGCCAATTGTGAACCCACCTCACTGATATTTTATCAAAGCCATACTTGATCATTTTTTCAATAAGAATGTTATGTGATACTTTATCAAAGGCCTTACTAAAGTCAAGATATACTATGTCCACTGCATTCCCCTGGTCCAACCATTCAGTGACTTTATTATAGAAGGAAATAAGATTAGTCTGGCAAGATTTATTAGGCATAAAGCCGTGCTGGCTTTGATTAATTAAAGCCTTCCCATCCAGGTACCTAATTAAATGTTCTTTAACGATTTGTTCAAAGATTTTTCCTACTATCGAGGTCAGACTTACCGGCCTATAATTTCCTGGGTCGTCCCTATTCCCCTTTTTGTAGATGGGGACCACATTTGCCCTTTTCCAATCTAGAGGGACCACTCCTGTCTCCCATGACTTATTAAAGATTATTGCAAGGGGTTCTGTTATTTCCTCTGCTAATTCTTTTAAAACTCTAGGGTGTAAATCATCCGGTCCTGGGGACTTGGTTTCCTTAATCTTAGCTAAATGTTCTCTTACCAAACCTTCACTTATAATCAGCTTGGAGTCCTCATTCCCCTCATCACTATCACCATTAATGTTGATATTTCCATCCATTTCTTGGGAGAAGACGGATACAAAATATGAATTTAGTAACTCCACTTGCTGATCCACCATGTTAACTTTTTCACCCTTTTCGTTCTTTAGGACTCCAATGGTTTCCTTCACTTTTCTTTTGCTCTTAACATATCCCCAAAAACCTTTTACATTACTCTTAACTTCTTTTGCAAGCTTCAATTCGTATTCAGCCTTGGCTTTTTTAATGCTTATCTTGCAGAGTCTGCAAACTGCTGTATACTCTCCCTTAGATATAGCTCCCATCTTCCACTTGTTGTAAGTTTCCTTTTTCTTTTTTAGTAGGTTATGTAATTTTTTGGTCATCCATCCTGGAGTTTTTAGGTGATTCCCATTTTTCTTGCTTCTAGGTATTGTTAGTTCCTGTGCATTAATGATTTCCCTACGGAAAATTTCCCACCCCTCATGTGCATTTTTGTGCTTAAGTAATTTTCGCCATGGAATTCTACTAACCCTTACCTTTAGGCCCCTAAAATCTGCCCTACTAAAATTGAGTCTTCTAGTCTTTGTCTTCTCAGGTCTTCTTCTTCTTACAACCCCAAACTCGAGTATAGCATGGTCGCTGAATCCCAATGTCCCTGCTACCCTTAATTCCTTAACCATGTCCTCCTTATTAGTTAAAACTAGGTCCAGAATGGATGTTCCTCTTGTGTTTTCTTCTACTAACTGGGCAATGAAATTGTCTGCTAGAGAGGATAAAAATTTGATAGAGCTTTTACTCGTAGCTGTGTGAGTTTCCCAATGAATATCTGGGTAATTAAAGTCTCCCATGATAACAATTTCAAATTTCTTCGAAAGCGTGGTCATTTGCTGTGAAAAAAATCTCATCCCTGTCTTCTGTCTGTCCTGGTGGTCTATAATAAACACCTATTATGATGTCCTTATCATTGTTTTTCCCCTGAATTGTTACCCAAATATTTAATGTAAAATTCTCTGCATCTGCTCAGTTCAGCAATAGTGTTATTTTTTTTATAAGATCTCAAAACATAATTAATTTTCAAGGCCTTAATCTAAATTTGATGTAGACAACAGTAGAACTTAATAAATTTGATTACTCTTCTAGTTTGTACATCCAACAGCCTTGGGATGACTGAACGATGGAAAATGAACATAATTGACTCTCACATTGATGGAAAAGACTATAGAATACCTAAATACTTTCTACTTGTAATCTCCACAGTCTAAGAAAAGGTAGTTGTAACAATCTAGTGTCAGGAAAAGAAAAACTGACTGACAATGTAACGTCCTTGTCTGTCCGGGCTTTGGCGCCGTCCTCCGGGCGCACGCTGTGGCGCAGGAGGCGTGCCCGGTTGTGATTCTTTCCTTTGGGTTTTTCTTGTATTGTCTGAACACTGTCCTATTCCCTCACCTCCTTAATTGACTTTCCACCACGTCCTTCTCCTTCACCTTGCTCTCCCCCTGCTCCACTAAGAGTTAACTTTAGTCCTGCCTTTGTGATTGACAGCCTGTCCTCCTATCAAGTCTTTCTCCCTATTTATTGTTTGCTCACTTTCCCATTGGCGCCTGCTATTGCATTTCGCTTACTGGCTATACTCCTTGTTACCTGCTCTTCTGATTTTCTGACCCCTGGCTTACCTTTGACTATTCTCTTGGATTTTGATTCTGTACTGCATTGCTCGATTGTTACCGACCCCTTGGCTACCTGACCTCCCTTTGTTGTTGTGCGTCTTGTCTGCATTCTGTGTTATCACTTATTATAAGGAGGGACTGTCGACTGGTTGCTGGCTGTCACCTAGGACAGATCGGGCAAGTTAGCCAAGGACAGTGGGGGGATTCAGCTTAGGGTCCACTGTCTTGCTGTGCCCCTCCCCCCTAAGTTCTCCAGCAGCTACTGGGGAATCGCTCCTTTAGTGATTCCCTTACAGACAAACTTTCAAATACTCTTTCAACTACTTTGTCTGGTCTGAGTTGAGGTATTCAGCTAGCCCTAGGACATAGCTGTGCCAACCTGGATTAAGAGGAATAAGAGAAACAGATATTAATAAAGGATAATACCATACTATGTGAATATGCGTGATTTCTGTAGTAATCAATAAAAAGTTGATGGAGAGTGAATTTCAATGTATCAGACCACAATGCTACAGTATGTGGCAACAGCCAGTGTGGAAGTGAAAGTTGAATGGATCATCTAGATACCTTGACGACTACCAATATTTAAAGACTAAAAAGATATGTGACAAAGGTCCATGAATGCTTTTAATGTCAATGCTAAAGGAAGAAGTAAAAGGATGGAAGACAGTGAGCCGAGTTTCCATATCTTGCCGTACGCTAGGGTCTTAAAGGGAGTCTGTCAGCAGAAAAAGCAATATAAAACTAATGGAAGTACCTTGTAGAGAGGCTTCTACACTTTCCAAAAATGTATTTTTTTTTTCTGCATTGTATTCATATACAAATTAGCTGACACACCCAATGACCAGAGTATAGCTAACGCATTAATTGGTAGATAGCTGTAACGTCTCTGCCTGTTCGGGTCTCTGCATCACCCTCCGCCTGCACACGGCGGCACAGGAGGCGTGCTCAGTTTGATTCCTTGTTTAAGATTCTTGTTGCTCAGTCTGAACACTGTCCTAGACTATGTAATTGATTTTCTGCCACACCCGTCTCCTTCACCTTGGTTTTCCTCTGCTCCACTAATAGTTAATCTCAGCTTTGCCTGTGTGATTGACAGCCTATCCTCCTATCAAGTCTGGGGCTGGTCGTGACTTTCTATAAATAGGTTGTCAGCTCTCACATGGTTGCTGGCTATTTATTCTGTCTTGTCACTTGTCCCTGCTAGCTCCTATTTTGTTACCTGTATTCCTATTCCTGTCCTCTGGCCTTGACTTTTGACTATTCTCTTGGATTTTGATTCTGTACTGCATTGCTCGTCTGTTACCGAACCCTTGGCTAGCTCACCTCCCTTTTTGTCGTTGGTCCTGTCTGCATTCTGTGTTGTCACTTATATTAGTAAGGGACTGATTGACCGGTTGCTGGCTGTCGCCTAGGACGGATCGGGCAAGTTAGCCAGGGACAGTGGGGATGTTCAGCTTTAGGGCTCACTGTCTTGTTGTGCACCTGCCCCCAGGGTTCTGCAGCAGCACTGGGGAATTGCTCAACTGGCAATTTCCTTACAATAGCCTTATAATGGCACTATCTGTTATCCCTTATTGCTTCTTTCTTTTTTTCTTTTTGTGGGATAAAAGGGAATATTTTTATAGTTTTAATTGATTTATTGTTGGAGGATCCATTATTTTATTATCACATCATTACAGTGAGAGGACATATATAGAGAAGTACTGACCTGTACTGATGTGAATATAGTGCTAGAAGTTGTGATAGACCATGACTAAAAGCTTTCTTATCTTCTCTACTTCCTGTTCATTCCTCTCCCTCCCCTTTAAATAGACTTCTATAGACATGAATATCGCTGAAACTTTAAATATACATTCTTGGTTAATCAATATAACAATCTATGACATACACACGTGGACAAAATTGTTGCTACCCCTCGTTTAATGAAAGAAAAACCCACAATGGTCACAGAAATAACTTGAATCTGACAAAAGTAATTTTTCAAACTACATGTTGACAAGTCACAAAGCTTCTAGGAGAATGTCCTATGGACAGATGAGACAAAAATCGAAATTTTTGCAAAGCACATCAGCTCTATGTTCACAGAAGCATATCTTGAAAAGAACACTGTCCCTACTGTGAAACATGGAGGAGGCTCTGTTATGTTCTGGGCTGCTTTGCTGCATCTGGCACAGGGTGTCTTGAATCTGTGCAGGGTATAATGAAATCTCAAGACTACCAAGGGATTCTAGAGAGAAATGTGCTATCCAGTGTCAGAAAGCTTGGTCTCAGTCGCGGTTCATGGGTCTTGCAACAGGATAATGACCCAAAACACACAGCTAAAAACACCCAAGAATGGCTAAGAGGAAAGCATTGGACTATTCTGAAGAGGCCTTCTATGAGCCCTGACCTAAATCCTATTGAGCATCTTTGGAAGGAGCTGAAACATGCCATCTGGAAAAGGAACCCTTCAAACCTGAGACAACTGGAGCAGTTTGCTCATGAGAAGGGGTCCAAAATACCTGTTGAGAGGTGCAGAAGTCTCATTGATAGTTAGAGGAATCGTTTGATTGCAGTGATTGCCTCAAAAGGTTGTGTAACAAAATATTAAGTTAAGGGAACCATCATTTCTGTCCAGGCCTGTTTCATGAGTTTTCTTTTTTAAAAATTCTGTTGAAGCATGGTTGAAAAGCAGTGTCTGCCGTTCATTTGTTCATTTTCATAGACTTTTTATATATTATTACTTTTGTCAAATTCAAGTTATTTCTGTCACCATTGTGGGTTTTTCTTTCATTAAACGAGGGGTACCAACAATTTTGTCTACGTGTGTAAGAGGACCAATTGAAATACAACTTTTAATATAAATATTGTGGGGAACCGCTCAGGTAGATGCTTGGTAGCAGAGCAGGAAACAGGGACACAGAGACTGGGTCACACTCAAGTTTAGAATTTATTCACTTGCAAGTGTAATAACAGGTTTGCCTTTACAAAGGCACAAACAAAAAAACAAAACCTTCTCGGCTGAGAAATAACTAATACAAGGAAATGGTCCCTCTCTATACAAGAGCCTGGCTGCCAGACTCTCGCTCTGGTTACTTTAAATGGATGGCACAGAATTACCATCATGCAGGTTCAGCTACACAGCTCACACTTTTCTTCAGTGTAGTGTCACACCTCCTAGTACTGACACACAGCCTATATCAGGCCTTAATTGGTCAGCTGACCTCCCTGCTGTGGGCTTCTACCAGACACCCTTTAACTGCCTGGCTGGAACATACCTGTTCTCCCAAACCACACCCTTCACTTTCTCACAATATATATAATATATATATATATATATATATATATATATTGTAAGTATGTGAGCCAGAGGGCGCTGTTGAGCGACCCAGGCCAGGCCAGAAAAGGCTCTCAACCACGCCTTTGGGTGGTGGCACGTAACTCCAGGAGGGCTGGAGTGTCCTGCAGGAAGCAGGAAATGGTGGACAAGCTAGGACAGAGAGAGAGGCTCTGTCCCAGAAGGGCTGGGGTCCACAGGGGTGGACCAGCTAGGACAGAGAGATAGGCTCTGTCCCAGAAGGACTGGGGTCCACAGAAGACTGTTGCTAGAGCTGAGCAATAGTCAGGACAGTTAGGGGCTCAAGGAGTGAGCTAGGACCCTAACTGTGGTCTAGGTTTTTTGTTGTTTTGCTGTGTTGCAGTTAAGCTGAATAAAGCCACTTTTATTTTACACTTGGACCGTCTGAAAGCTATCTTTCCGGTGCCCAGTACTATGAACCACCGTTGTCCGGACCAGGAAAAGCAGCCATTTTGAGTCTAATTCCCCAAATTGTTACATATGGTGGAGAACGTAAAGAGATCCACGCAAGTCCTGGAAGACAAGTGATTGGTGACTGCAGTACTGCTAAGTGTGCATTGTGGCCTACAGCTGGAAGAAATCTGTGATTTCAACTGAGAAGCCCAGGAAGGGGTGAGTGAATTGCAACATAGCAAAGTGTGAAAAAAACTGGTGAAAGTAAAACTCTGGAAGAGGAATCCAGGGAATGGACTTTGTGTATACTGTGGCACAGAAGTCTGTGAAATGTTTGCTGATGGCAAGAAAGTATGCAATGTGTATAGAAGATGGATATTGCAAACAAGTCTATGTGAAAGGCTATGGTGCCATGTTGGTGTTTTCTGTGGAAGACAGAAGAAAATGCTGGTTGTTGTAGTGCCACATAAGTTAACTGTTTCAATACAGGTGACTGCAGAAGATAGTAAAAAGTTGCTGCCGGTTGAAACCAAGGTTGCTGTAGAATATTGTGTAATCTTGTTAGTAAACCATGGGCAAGAAAAAGAGAATTTCAGCTTGTAAAAAAGCAGAGAAGTTATGCACAGGTTTATTAGTGCAGCAGTGGAATGCAAGTAAAGATAAAGGGTTGCATGATGGTGACTCAATTTTTCTAAAGCACCTCTGTTCTATGATGGAATATGTCCCTGCTGAGTGTGTGTCTCATAATGGAGTGCATGAAAGCGCCAAAGATGAAAATATTATGGTGCAGCAGCTTCAAGATGAGAATAAAACCATCAGGTTCATGTATGAGAATGAAATATCTGATTGGAAATGGCAACTTTTGGTATCAGAAAGAGAGAACCTTAAGTTGAAGGCAGAGCTTGACTCTATGAAGAGGTTATATCCTAGTCATTGTGAAAATGTGGTACTGGGTTTGCCTGGAATGGACTGTGTCACTAAGAAGGAGTTTGCTGAAATGAAATGTGCTCTATCTAATGAAGTTATACATAGTGTAGAGCAAAAGCAAGTGCTTGAGAAGCAATTGTAGGATTTAAAGGAGCAGCATGTTCAAGACTCCATTGCCAAAGAGAGTGTCATTGAAAAATTAAGAGATGACCTTGAAACTGCTAAACGTGAGAGAAGTGAATTTTTGCAGAGTCAGTCAGAATGTCTGGATGACCAAGTTAGGATGTGTGAAAAACTTTCGGCTGCATTAACTGACAAAGAAAATGAAATTGTCAAGCTGAGGAAGCATGTGTCTGACCGAGAGAGTGATTTAGAATCTGTGGTGCAGACATTGCAGTCAGAGCAAAACTTGCATCAGGTTCGCCTAAATGGTGAAATCCACGAATAGCGAAGTAAAGCTGGAGTTCTGGAACAAAGAGAAAGGGAACTCAAAGCTAGAATATGCAGCCTGGAGAGGGCGCTGTCAGGATCTTGTGAAGATAATGAGAAGTTGTCTGTTTTGGTGCAAAATAAAGACAAAGATTTGATGGAGATGTCGTCTGTCCATGCTCAGAAAGTGCAAGCCTTACAGGAGAGTCATAAAAAAGTAGAGACTCAACTTCAAGTGATGCAACTAAAAGTCACAGAAGGGGACAGATTTCAAGCAGAACTGCTAGGCAAGGCAAATAGACTACAGGTGGAATTGAATAATGTCACAGGGCTTCTTTCTCAAGCAGACAGCAAGTTTATCAAACTTTCCAAAGATTTTTCTACACTAGAATCTCAGCTTCAGGACACTCAGGAACTTTTTCAAGAAGAAACTTGTCAGAAGCTTGACCTTAGTACAAAACTAAAACAAATGGAAGATGAGAAAAATGGTTTGCTTGAGCAACTAGAGGAAGAGGAGATAGCAAAAAGAGATTTGACAAAGCAGATTTCAACACTACAGGCTCAGGCGACTGATATGAAGGAAAAAATGGAAGATAGTATTGGGTCCTTGGACTCTGTTGAAGAACTAAAGGAAAGGTTGCAAAAGGAGCTAGAAGCTACAAATCAATGGTTTGAGGAGAAGGTTGCTGCTTATGACAAACTTGAGAAGACGAAAATTAGACTGCAGCAGGAACTAGAAGATGTAGGTGTAGACCTTGATCATCAACGTCGGATGGTGTCAAATTTGGAAAGGAAGCAGAAAAAGTTTGATCAGCTGCTTGGTGAAGAGAAGACTCTTTCTGCTAGATATGCAGAAGAACGTGACCGTGCTGAAGCAGAGGCCCTTGAATTGAAGGCCGAGTTAGAGAGGCTCAACAAGCAACTGTGCACTGAAATGGAGAATTTGGTTAGCTCCAAGAATGAAGTTGAGAAAAACCTGGAATCTGTGCAGATATTGTATGAGAACAAAGCTAATGCTTATGACAAGCTGGAAAAGGCCAAGAGAGAATTAGACCTCCAGATAGAAGACATGAAGATTCAGTTTGAGGGAAACCTGTCTAATTTGTCTGCTGAGATTGTAGATCTAAAAATGCTTGTTGCTAAACTAAAGGTGCAAGTGAACCAGCAGGAGGAAGTTGCACGCATCAAGAAACAGCTGGAGTTTCAGATGGATCAAGTGAAGCGCGAGTCAGAAATAAAGTTGGAAGAGCGCACTTTTCAGATTGAACAGTTAAAAACCGAAGTGGAATCTAAAAGAGAAGAATTGCATCGATTGCAGCAGTCTTTATCCAATACTGAACAGTCGGCATCTGCACTATCTTCAAAGCTGGCAGCACTAGAAGATGAGAAGGACTCGCTGCAGAACCTGTTAACCTCTAAAGAATCAGAGCTGCAAGGTGCACTAGTAAAGACTGAGATGGAAGCGGCACAGAAAAATGTCGCAGTGAAGAAAGTTCTGGAGCTGGAATCAGAGATTTGTGCGCTACAGAAGGCGTTAGAATTGGAAAAAGCTGCCAGCATAGAGGCAGAGAAAGGAGAATCATTAAGTCAGACAGACATGAGTGACCTGTCCAGTGATGTTGATACCAATGATCAGATTATGATGAAACCACCTGACTCGGTAACACGTCAAGTAGAGTGTATAGTTCCCCAGAAAGATGCTGCAAAAGGTGGACTTCCTGTAAAATGTGAGGAGGCCAAAGAAGGTCCAACAGAAGAAGAAACTGTGATTGGTCACACACTGCCTGTGACAGAGTGGGTCCAGCCTCAAACCAATGAGGTCCAAAGCCTAGAGGGCTGTGAGATGATAAGGTGAAGGGTCATCAAAAGTGTGGAACAAGTGTCTGTAAGAAGACTGACCACGCATATGTTGTCCCAACAGCTAAAGTGTCTGAAGCCCTTGTGGATGAAGGTGTTGCTGTGCCTGTCTCTAGCCAAATGTCTGGTGGACAAACGGTGAATAATGACTCCATGTTATCTGTGAAGAGGGAGTCAGGAAGTAAGAGATGGTTACATGTCACCAATGATGTGACAGTTGTTAAAGACATGCCAGAAAATGTAGTTCAGCGTGAGCTATTTTGTGAGGGTGTACGGTATGGCCCTCGTGCAGAAGGAGAAGATATTGCAGTACAGAGATTGTGTATCTCAAACAAAGAGGAGAGCAAGCAGCCTATGTCTCCTAAACTTCTAAGCCTTGATGGTGATGGCAAAGTTTGCTTTGAGATGAAGGTTATGGAAAAAGTTCCCGTGATACAGTTACAGACATTGATGTGCATGAAGTACGTGTTAGTTGGTCTCTGAGCTCCTGTGAATTCATGATAGGTGAAGATGAAAATTTTTACGGCTATTCACTAAAGGGATCAAAGTCATGCAATGGGATGGCTGAAGACTATCGTGAAAAATGTGATGAAAATGATGTGATCCCCTGTGTGGTGAATTGTGAAGGTGATGGAGTAAAACTTGCCTTTGCACAGAATGGCCAGGATCTTGGCGTAGCATCGAAAGTGATGAGAAGACGGAAAACTCGATGGAGCAGAATTTGGAAGAAAAGACCGCCAGATTGGGACTTCTGGATAGACACTGGACAGGCATACACGGTTGAAGAGGGACTTCGACATAGGATGTCTCGTCCCATTGTAGCTCACTCCATGGGTAGTGAGCTGAGGGGGAGGGTATGTAAGTATGTGAGCCAGAGGGCGCTGTTGAGCGACCCAGGCCAGGCCAGAAAAGGCTCTCAGCCACGCCTTTGGGTGGTGGCACGTAACTCCAGGAGGGCTGGAGTGTCCTGCAGGAAGCAGGAAATGGTGGACCAGTTAGGACAGAGAGAGAGGCTCTGTCCCAGAAAGGCTGGGGTCCACAGGGGTGAACCAGCTAGGACAGAGAGATAGGCTCTGTCCCAGAAGGGCTGGGGTCCACAAAGGACTGTTGCTAGAGCTGAGCAATAGTCAGGACAGTTAGGGCTCAAGGAGTGAGTTAGGACCCTAACTGTGGTCTAGGTTTTTTGTTGTTTTGCTGTGTTGCAGTTAAGCTGAATAAAGCCACTTTTATTTTACACTTGGACCGTCTGAAAGCTATCTTTCCGGCGCCCAGTACCATGAACCACTGCTGTCCGGACCAGGAAAAGCCGCCATTTTGAGTCTAATTCCCCAAATTGTCACAATATATATATCATTAAATTATATTATCATTAGTGTTATATATATATATATATATATATATATATATATATATACTTAAAAAACTGTAAAGAAACCACCATCAATATAAAGACAACAAACACTCAGATGCCCATGAGGAAATAGACAGTACAGACAGTTTGGTACCATATACCATCTAACCAATCTTTCAGGCATGTAACTGGCAGTTCCAATGTGTTTCCCCAAAATGTTGGTTCATTAGCGGGCAATCAAATCTTTAAAAAAAAAAAACAAAACACTAAAAATACCCAGATAGAAGTAAGTCAGACAATTAATATGGACAATCTTTATCACGTTAGCCACAGATACAGTCATGGCCAAAAGTTTTGAGAATGATACAAATATTAATTTTTACAAAGTCTACTGCTTCAGTTTTTCTAATGGCAATTTGCATATACTCCAGAATGTTATAAAGAGTGATCAGCTTAACAGCAATTACTTGCAAAGTCAATATTTGCCTAGAAAATGAACTTTATCCCCCAAAACACATTTCAACATCATTGCAGCCCTGCCTTAAAAGGACCACCTAACATCGTTTCAGTGATTGCTCCATTAACACAGGTGTGGGTGTTGATGAGGACAGGGCTGGAGATCAATCTGTCATGATTAAGTAAGAATGACACCACTGGACACTTTAAAAGGAGGCTGGTGCTTGCCATCATTGTTTCTCTTCTGTTAACCATGGTTATCTCTAAAGAAACACGTGCAGTCATCATTGCACTGCACAAAAATGGCCTAACTGGGAAGAGTATTGCAGCTAGAAAGATTGCACCTCAGTCAACAATCTATCGCATCATCAAGAACTTCAAGGAGAGAGGTTCCATTGGTGCCAAAAAGGCTCCAGGGCGCCCAAGAAAGACCAGCAAGCGGCAGGACCGTCTCTTAAAAGTGTTTCAGCTGCGGGATCGGGCTACCAGCAGTGCAGAGCTTGCTGAGGAATGGCAGCAGGCAGGTGTGAGTGCATCTGCACGCACTGTGAGACGGACACTCTTGGAGCAAGGCCTGGTCTCAAGGAGGGCAGCAAAGAAGCCACTTCTCTCCAGAAAAAACATCAGGGACAGACTGATATTCTGCAAAAGGTACAGGGAGTGGACTGCTGAGGACTGGGGTAAAGTCATTTTCTCTGATGAATCCCCTTTTCGATTGTTTGGAACATCTGGAAAACAGCTTATTTGGAGAAGAAGAGGTGAGCGCTACCACCAGTCTTGTCTCATGCCAACTGTAAAGCATCCTGAAACCATTCATGTGTGGGGTTGCTTCTCAGCCAAGGGAATCGGCTCTCTCACAGTCTTGCCTAAAAACACAGCCATGAATAAAGAATGGTACCAGAATGTCCTCCAAGAGCAACTTCTCCCAACCGTCCAAGAGCAGTTTGGCGCTCAACAATGCCTTTTCCAGCATGATGGAGCACCTTGCCATAAAGCAAAGGTGATAACTAAATGGCTCAGGGAACAAAACATAGAGATTTTGGGTCCATGGCCTGGAAACTCCCCAGATCTTAATCCCATTGAGAACTTGTGGTCAATCATCAAGAGACGGGTGGACAAACAAAAACCAACAAATTCAGACAAAATTAAAGCATTGATTCTGCAAGAATGGACTGCTATCAGTCAGGATTTGGTCCAGAATATTGACTTGCTGCATTAACTCATTCTAACTGTCAATATAAGCTTCTGTTACTCATAATATGAATGCAACTATATTTCTGTATGTGATAAAAACATCTGACAAACACACATAAAAACCAGAGGGCAGCAGATCATGTGAAAATATAATATTTGTGTCATTCTCAAAACTTTTGGCCATGACTGTACACTCTAATCAAATGAATTACTATCACATGACAAACTATGGCCAGGCCAAATTTTACTGCACATTTTGAAACAATAAAAACTCATGACATTGGCACTGATGATGTTGGTTCAAGAGGATAACCCCCATACTTACCTTCACTTCTGCGTTACCAACTACACCAGCCCCTACCATCTCCTCAACCCTCACCCATAATTAATAATAACACCACACCATGGGTTGGATTAATTGGCCACATCAGCCATTTTATTCTATAAATACTAGACAACAGATAAATAAATAAATGAGCTATCAAAGCCCAAATATGCATAAATAACAAACTATAAATATACAAAATATACCCAAGTTAACTATAACAACCCCCCAACCAAACCTGAGAATAATCGTATGAGGTGGAGGTCCTTGGAGCTACAAAGATTTGTCCACCAATCTGTCCACCACACCAAATTACCCCCAGTCGCAAACCACAGGCTCAGGGGCACCATAAAATACAGATGGCTATAATGCCAAACCAGAAACCACTCCCCAGGACAACACCCAGAAGGAACCCAAAAACAAACCAGGCCAAACACCTTTTAATTTAAGAGGAAGCTAACCACCATGTTCCCCCCACGAATTTCAAAACCAACTCCAAGGATCCCCCACCCCACCACAGCAAGCATACCTTAACCCCCTTAAGTATGCAAGCCCCCCACCAAGGCAAGGGCTTGCTCAATACCACCCTGCAGCCTGAGAGCCCAAAAGTCAATCCCCACTGCATTAAGGTGGAACCCATCCGCCAACCAGAAACACCCCTGAACATCCTCAAGGTCATGGTGCCTCATACAAACTCCCCCATTACACACAACAAACCCTTAGAACAAGCCCTGTTAAAACTTTCCACAGACCTTGCTGCCCGCCAGGAACGCTGAGGGACTATGTCTGACCAAACCACAACCACCGACGGATACACAACCCACAAACACAACAAGTTGTTCTTAATATCCTACACTAGCTTCTGAAAAGGGCGAACCTCCAAATCACTGCACCCGAGATACAGGACCACAACCTCTGGGGGCTTATCCAAACGCACATGCCAGTGGAGTTCTGGAAGTATGCGGCCGCAAAGTATGCCCCAAAACCCCAACTAATGCACCACCACCGGGTCTCATGTCTGCTCTTTCGGCCCCCCATTAGACATACGAGTGACGAATATCCAGACCAACCGATGTGGGGGACCTAGGGAAAAAAACGGTACAAGCAAACAAAAAGTAAACAAATCCAGAACCACCCCTCTTCCTCCCCCAATGCCGCCACCAATCCCCGATCATAACATCTGAGTTCTAACATAAGAAACGAACCGTTGTGACTCCCTTCTCCGAATCCGCTGAACCACCTCTGGCCCCAAACCCCAAACGGACACTTCAGTAGCCACCCCAATCTGAAAAGAATGAGCAGCATAGACCAATGGGTCCAGCCTGAGGGAAACCAAGCAACAACGGAAAACCCAGTTAAACTGGTACCTAGAAACAAATGGACCGTCCTGGTGACACAACAGTGGGCCTGGAAACTGCGGACAAATCGCCATGAACTCCCTCAAACACTAGACACATCGAGGACCCTGAAACCCGTCCCAAAGTGACCCGCTTACTCTTACTGAACTGATCCGTCTTAGACCGCTGGATAAAAAACTCCTGTCAGGAACTCAGCTCACTGGGTCTTGAATCCTTGACTTACCCGTCATGTTCTGCATCCTTGACCATTATGCCATTGAAGAAGCCTGTTTGTTCTTTGCTTTGCAGAGCCTGGTCCTTTCTATTGAAGTGATTAGCTTATGGATCTCACCTGCTCTGTGGCCAATCACAGTATAGCAATCCCTATAAAAACTCACAGCTTACTCCAGTTTGTGTCCGATTTTTCTGGCTGTCTGCTTCCTGTTTGCCCTGATCCTCACTATTACTCTACTGTTCCTGTGTACTGATTCCTGCATATGTCTAACTACGACTGATCTACTGCTCCCATGTACTGAACTCTGCAAACGTCTGACCATGGTTACTTCTACTCCTGAAGTACTATTTCTGCATCTCCTACTATTTAAGTACTGTACTGTTAGCCTCACCAACTGGACTCCAGATCTGATAACTAGCATCGTTACACTGTGGAGCCTGCAGAACCAACACACAGAAAATCGTCCAAGTAGTGGATAATGGACCCGAAACCAGTCAGGTCCTGCACTATTCACTCCAAGAACGAGCTGTATGCCTCAAAATAGGCACATGAGATACAGCAGCCCATAGGGAGGTACCAATCCACATATACACCCCATCCCAGTAACACCCTAAGAGCCGTAGGCTCTCAGGATGAACAGGGAGGAGACGAAAAGCAGACTCCACATCTTGTTTTCGAGAGCAATGCCTTGCAACCGTATTGCCGCACCGACGCTACCGCGGCACCAAAAGAAGTATAGATGACCGAACTTAATTCAGCATCGATACCATCATTAACCAAACCCCTTTTGGGATATGACAAACGATGAATCAAATGAAACTTCTTGGGTTCCTTCTTTGGGACCACATCCCAAGGAGAAACAACCAAATTCGGACAAGGCAGCACGAGGAACGGGCCCGACATGCGACCCAGGGAAACCTCCTTCTCCAGCTTGTCAGACACCACCAGCACGTGCTGATGTGCAGAGGTTAAATTCTTGGTGGACAAGGAGGCGCCCTGAACAGCAGACAATTGCTAATGACACTGGCCAAAATAGCGAAAGCTTGCGACCAGTTGCTAAACGTCTGGGAAATCAACGTCTGCTCCTCCTTCTTACTCTCATCCCTCTTCCCCTTGTCCAGATTAAACTTCTCCAAAGGTAGCAAAGAAGGTATCTCTATATATTCATCCCGCAAAATTTTATCCTTTACCTCCTTCTTAAGAGGTGCCCACAGTCGACCCTCAAAACCAACATAAATCTCCCCTCTAGCCCTATAATTTAAATGGATGCTATGACCCTCCTTCTCCATCTTCACCGACACAGTCACCCCAGCGCCCTTGTGCCCCAGGCTCTCCGACCACAACACGATAACCGGGGATGACCCAGAACCCCCGACCCAAGCCAGCACCGGTCGACCCCGCCAACACCACACCACTACCCGACCATGCCAAGACCTCATGCAGACCTACTCCCCCTGCCAGGTCCTCCACGGACAAACCCACACCCTCCACATCACCCTGGTCCACACACCGGAGACCAAAATATTGCCGAGACAGAACAAGACATAGACAAACACTCACCAGCCTGCGCAGAAGCTGTGATCCTGCCAGCTGCACGTGCCAGATCCATACGCAGAGGATAATCCATGAAGTCATCCCCATCCAACTCACGGAAGTCGCCATCAACTGCTGTTGGCCTGGAGCAGCCTGGATACAAGGGACAGCCATGTCTGGAGGATGATCGATGCGCAGATGAGGACTGGCCAGCCGACCACCTGTTGGAGGCCACTTGCCGATCTGCAGAAGCCGGAGTCCGCCCAGCCACCAGCGCCGGCTGGCGAGAAGAACTAGGTAAAGAGGGAGGCAGATCATTATGCTGGCCAGTGACCCCCCCATCCCGACTGGAGCATAACCAGTAGGGGGTCACCATATCCTAATGAGAATATGCTGAAGCTGAACTGGAGCTCCGCCCTGTAGCCTCTGCCAGCCTTGCGTCTGTGACAGATTCCTCTCAGTTTTCGGGCCACTGCCCCTAGCAACAGGGTGCATCCTCTAACCTGGAGGATCCCCAGAGGGGTTCCGAAGCTGCTGCCAGGACCAAGGGACCACATCTGGGCTCAGACGTTCCAGTGGCCTAGGCCGCTGCTGCCTGCAGGCCAGGGCTGAGAAATCCGGAAAAGGAGAAGGAGGTGCCTGTGCAGCAGGCACTGAGGGACCCAGGGAAATAACTCCCTGTGTCCCTGGGGCAGCTCCAACCAACCCCCGTACCTGGTCTATGATCCATGGGGAGGAGCCAGCAGCAGCCCTGAGCTGCCCCAGGAGCATATCCAAATCTGACATGTTGGTAAGGGCGAGAGAGCTGAGGCTGCGCCGTTCTTCTCTGCTTCCCAGCCACAAATGACTGGGAAAGTAGTGGTGCCTCTATAAGCCCTCCCCTAGTAACTCCCGCCGGCAGGAGCTCCTTCTCTAACTACCTTCTCTTCACATCAGGTCCTGTCATGGCGGCCTTCCGTGAGGACTTCCCCCAGTACAGCCTTTCTTTTGTAATGTATTGTAGTGTAGTGTATCTAGCTTCACTGCTTTTTTGGAAACAGTAGGCCAAATTTTATTATTCTGCCTTGATATAACAAAAACTCAAATGTTAAGATAGTGTATATAACTTTGTCAGGTTTTGGCGTTTCGCAAGGAGAGCATAGCCAAATTATGCCAGGTAAATACAAAACAAGTGCTGTGTAATGTGGCTAAGCTGTCTGTTCTTGGTCTTGGACACAGTACTGATTGAATTTGTATATTTTGACTGTAACAATTGTCATTGAGAATGGTGCAGCTGTTGCAGCACAGTAGTGCACTGATACCCCCAACCTGTGCTACTTGTCTAACAGTGTGACAAACAGATACCTTGGAAGTTCAAGCAAGCCCTAATGCACTTGGGTCTCATTTGTGAATTTAGAAAAATGTCTTTGAAAATAAATAAATAAATAAATAAATAAATAGTACTAATAATGCATCCATTGGGTTATCAAATGGTATAATATCCTCTACCATGCACAGTGGCTGGCTTGATGTCAAGTTTCCCGGTGACAGGAACCCTATCGAGAAAACCCAGCATAGCAACCCAGCCTTGCATGTAGCTAGGTTAGAGTCACCTGAATCCAACAGTGTTTTCTCCTTGTGAATCAGGTTGTTGCTGTCCAAAGATGAGAGCAACAATGCCCTCATTTCTCCAAAGAGCTCATTTACAAATTAAGAAAAACAGTGATATCTCAGCAATGCTCACCAAGGGAAAACACTGCATGATTCAGGTGACCCTACAGGGCTGGGATGATATGCTTGGTTCTGGTGACAGACTCTGTTTAAGCCTCATTCAGCTTCAAAGGAATCCCTCTACAGAACAGGTTTGGGATGGTTTACTCACAGTTATTGACCAACTTTAGAAAGAAGGCCAATAATTGAGAGTAACCTGAACTTGTGTGATCTAAATCAGTCAATGACAGTTTAATGTGGAACAGGAGCAGGGGGATTGCAAGCATTGCCTAATCTTTTCAATGGCTACAGTTTATTACTGCCACATCTGTTTTATGTAGGTGCAAAGTACAACTAAAATGCAGAAAATATTGATTCCTGGTGCTGTTAAATTAAGTTGTACACTCCATCCATGGTATGGGAAAAAATTCTTAGAATGTTATTTAGGCAATTCAACCTAATTGCACCTAAATTATTAATTTAACAGTGCACTCTGTATCAGGAAAAAAATTCCATGGAATACTGCTTACACAGCTCAACTTCTAAACTGCACCTAAATAATTCAGAGAGTAATCTGCTCCGCAGTGTCACCCTTCAGTGGAATTCTGTGTACTGTACATAGGGATGGATTTGACATTTTTGATGCCCCACAGTTATGCCTGTGGGTTCCCTAAACAAAATTTTAAGCCCTACATCGTCTTTACATGACACACCCCCGTACTCCACCATTTACAGGTAAAAAATTCTAACTGTGTAATACCTCTACAAAGTATAATACCCACAATGTATAATGTCCCTTTACTGATGCTCACACAATGCAATGTTTCCTAAGTACACCTTTTCCTGGCCAGTACAGTATAATGTCCCTTTAAGGGCCGCACACAGTACTGTATATGTCTGTAATGCCTATTCTAGATCCCACATGGTATAATGCCTCTTAGCGGCTCCACACAGTTTAATGTTCCTTTACTGGTCGCCACACAGCATATTGTCACATTATATCCCTCATAAGTATAATGCCTCCATAGAGGTTGATTCCAGCAGATATTATATCCATCAATCACTGATACTTGATGCTTCTCAAGCCCACCTTCTCTTCCGTTCCAGCCTGCCACTGCATACTATGTCAAGATGTTGAACAATATCAGGATGTGATGTCCTGATATTGTTCAGTGTCTGGACACAATGTGCAATTTTGCCTGGAGTAGAACAGGATGTGGGTTTGAGGAGGATCAAAAATTAGTAATTAGGCATGAATAATAACAGTTATTACCTATAGACATAATCCAATAGGTATCTACAGATTGTTGTTTTTTTGTTTTTTTTTTAAAAAAGCAAATATTTGGTCAACAGGACCACTGCGCAATCCCTGCTGTGGGGGACCTCTTGATTTCTGGGGTCCTATGCAATTGTAGGGGAGTAACACAGCCCCTGTGCTTTATTCACCACAGCACCCTACTGGGTAACTTAGTATTTGTCACACTGGTACATTGGGAATATGTAGCAAGTGCTCTTTGACGGTACATTGCAAAGTTCATTTACTTCATGTAAACTGCCTCAAACCCATGATATTAAGTGTAAACATTAAGGCTGCTTGCAAAAAAATTCTGAGCAGAGAAAAAACTGTAAATCTAGACCAGCAAATGCTGTCACGCGGCAATATGAATTACTTGATATTTTTTATTGGTTTCTGTTACACCTAATGTGAGCTCTTTTTGGGTCATTATTCTTTCCAAAAATCACCAGACAGACACCTATCCTATGGGGATAATATTGCTAATATTTTCATCTCTTTTATCATAGCAGTAGATTTGGTATAATTTGATATAATATATCTAATGGAATAATTGTGAAATTCATTTATACAGTGTTTTTGCTGTATACTAATTAGCTGAAAATATTTCCAGATTAAATATTTAAACCTGAATTTGCTAGAAAACTACTGTTTTATTCTCTGCATGTGCAAACTACAACAATTTTTTTATGTTTGAGCTTTCAAGCTGTAACTTTTAGTTTGCCTATTAATTTTATTCAAATAAGCTTTTGCAAAGTCAATACAATAGAAATAAATAAATAGAGGTTTTCTTCTCATCCCCGAATGAGCATGGTGTCTTCGTAGTTAGCATTAGTGCCTTGCAGCGCTGGAGTCCTTAGTTCAAATTCTGCCAAGGAAGACATTTGCAAGGTGTTTGTATGTTCTTCTTGTGTTTGCATCCTCCTAAACTCCAAAGACATACTGATAGGTAATTTAGATTGTGAGTCCTACTTGGGACAGTGTTGACAATATCTTGGTAAAGTGCTGGAGAATATGATTATGCAATATCAGTAGGCAAAATAAATAATCATACAAAATTAATCCAAAAATCATTTTCAAAAGTATCTTTTTTTTTTTTTTTTCCAAAAGGAAGATGTTTGTTGTTTACATATTCTACCATACAAAAGTGTTAGAAACCTCAGTTTTTCTAGTTATTTTTTACATTAACACAAGGTTCAAAAGTAAGTTAAAAAATATGTATGCATTTTTAATCTCAAATGCAACAATAGTCTAAATTTCTGATTTTATCCAAATTATTTTTTTTTTCAAGGAAGACATTGACAGTTGTGCAGCACAGAAAGAAAATTATGGCATGAAATTGGATGAAAACTATTTCTACAGATGTCTTAACTCTTGGAGATTACTTTCAAACCCTCTCTATATAACCAGTATTGGAACAGATTGGATTTTTGATCTTGCAGTTTTGATATGAGAGCACATTGCTAGCATAATGGTAAGAAAAAGGCAATTAACAAAAGAAGACAGACAGACAATTATAACTCTTGAAACCTCAAATTATAGGTTTTGATAACCTCACACTTTGTAATTAGGCCCAAATTAAATTATTGGGGAAAATTTATTAAGACTGGTGTATCATACTGGCGTAGACCAAATGGTGCAGTGGCCTCTTCATAAATATGTCACCAGAATGGAAATTTATGCCTGGTAGGAGCTTGCGTAGATTTCCATTTAAATTCCAGGAAACTGAAAAGGGCGTGACCTTGAATAAATCAGCTCGGCCCAATCCCCACCCTACACCGCCCACATTTTCTGAGGTGAGGTGAGGTGCAGATTGGGGCTTGAGTCACACGCTTGAAGCAAAAAAGTGTCTTGTGCAAAACTTGTGCCTTACTGTTAGCAATATACACTAGTTTTCTGATGTAGAGGGATTGATGAATTGTTCCATTATCTGTAAGGAGTCAGTAAGTTTTACTACTGTATGTGTGATCTAGATGTTGGATATCTTTGTTCCTTAAAGTCTACTTATCACAACTTCTTACATACTGTATTTGTTTTAGGAAGTACTTTTTTCCTATGATATAACAATTCTAGATCATCTTTTCTTAGGGGATGTTCACACTACTGTTATGAGCGTCTGTTGCTCTCATGCATCATAGAATTAGAGCAACAGACACTAATGGTAATGGAGTGATGGATGTAGATGGAACACCCAACATCTCCTTTTCCAATGACTTGAATGTAAAAACATGACTGAAGCTTTCTTCTGTCATTTTTGCTTACTTTTGCTATAGGAAGACAAAGTGCTCCTTGGACAACTTTTTCCATCAGAAAAGTTGAAAAACAAGTTGGAAGAAAGCTTCTGTCATGTTTTTTACATTTGAATAAATGCATAAAGACACCATATGGAGGGTGCTCTGTCTGCATCACTATATTATCATTAATGTCCGTTGCTCTCATCCTGTGATGAAATAGTGCAGAAATATAAAAAATTATATAAACATAAAATATAAAAAGTTACGGGTGTCATAATATGGTGGCAAGAAACTTTTTTTCAAAGTTTTGGATTTTTTTAAGGGGTTAAAACTTACTAAAAACTTTTAAAATTTTCTATTGCCATAATCGTGCTGTCCCAAATTCAGGTAATGTTGCACAAACACAGTTTTTTTCTAATTCCTCCCAATTCTGAATTTTTTTCCAGCTTCCCAGTACATCATGCAAATTATTAAATGGTACCATTATGAAGGACAATTTGTCCCGCAAACATTATGCTCTCATATACCCCACAGGATATGATGCCGTATCTGACTGTAACATTATATACAGTATGTCCAGACACCATATACACATTAAAAGACACTGGTGACGGCTCACACAGCTTTTTAATGTGTAATGAAAGTTACCTCTATCACAAAAATGTATGGACCACTGTATAAGCAATGCTACCTCCTATACCGTCCCCGGCTATCTTCTTGTGTCATCCCCTCTACCTCATAGATTGTAAGCTCTTGCGAGCAGGACCCTCAATCACATTGTGTGAATTAACTATTTCTCTGTATTGTATCTTTTTGTCTGTACTTGAACCCTACATTTTGTAAAGTGCTGCTGATTATGTTGGTACTATATAAATAAAATGTATTATTATTATAGCTCTGTGAATGGAAAGATATATATAAGTTTGGATAAAGCTTTTGGAAGGTGGGGAGCAAAAAAAAGAAAATCAAAAAGTCGGAAAGGAACTAAATAAGTAAAATATTAAAAGTAAAGTAAATAAGCTGTTTTTGTATGTATTCAGTGTCATTTGTCTAATAATATGATTTTTTTTGGATCAGATATATCAAGATTGACAAATATGCCATAAAAGGCAACCTCTGGTATGACTTATATATATATATATATATATATATATATATATATATATATATAAATAATGCAATAGTGCTACTGTGAACAAAGTCTTATCTCAGTTTTAGACCTTATACTCAGAAATGTATTGCATTTCTATACAACCTCTGAGTTTTTGCAGTTCAATATATAATACAGATTATATAGTACAGAATACAATTTAAAACATTATTATTCCCAAAGGGAAATTAGCTCCAGTATATTAAACACATAACATACACAGCACAAATTATATACATATTACAAAAATAAAACAACATTATAAAGAAGTAATCAAAAATTAGTCACAATCTAAGAAACTGACTCTTAAATAAAAGTTAAAAAAATCAATTTGAAATATACATTTATTTACCAACCACTTGAAAATGAATAGTTTTGATAAAAACTGCAATGTCTGATGGTATGACTAACCTCCTGAACCTCTCCCTACAACACCTAAACTGCAATATCTGGGTACATTTCCTTTTTCTTCCTTAACTTTGCTCTAATTTTTTTTTCATCTCCTTTAAAAAAGACCCTTCACCATCTCCACCAACTCCAATGCTTTGAATCCTTCAATAGGTGCCTCTCCACTAATTTCAGGATAATTGCAATTTTTCTCTCTAGACCCCACCTCTCCTGAGCAATCAGTGCAGTTAGCTTCAGCACCCAATAAGTTAAATAGGCTTTCTACTCTCAGGTGGGGGTTCTGGCTTGGATCAGAAAGTCCCAGACTGTCCATCTCACAGTAGACAGCCTAATTAGCTTATTGGGTGCTGAAACAACACTGATTGCTCCACAATGGTGGGTGCTGAAACAACACACTGATTGCTCCAGAATGGTGGGGGCTAGCAGAAAAATTTCAATTGTGCCAGAATCAGTGGAGTGGAGCCTATTAAAGAATGAAAAGACTTGGAGTTGGAGGAGGAAGTAAAAGGTCCGCCTCTTTAACTCTCTCTCTCTATCCATCATAGCAAAACCTTTTTCCCCTATTAAATAGATACTACAGTGGGTACGGAAAGTATTCAGACCCCTTTAAATTTGTCACTCTTTGTTTCATTGCAGCCATTTGCTAAAAGCAAAAAAGTTCATTTTATTTCTCATTAATGTACACTCAGCTCCCCATCTTGACAGAAAAAAATCAGAAATGTAGATATTTTTGCAAATTTATTAAAAAAGAAAAACTGAAATATCACATGATCATAAGTATTCAGACCCTTTGCTGTGACACTCATATTTAACTCACTCGCTGTCCATTTCCTTCTGATCCTCCTTGAGATGGTTCTGCTCCTTCATTGGAGTCCAGCTGTGTTTAATTAAACTGATTGGACTTGTTTAGGAAAGACACACACCTGTCTATATAAGACCTCACAGCTCACAGTGCATGTCAGAGCAAATGAGAATCATGAGGTCAAAGGAACTGCCCAAGGAGCTCAGAGACAGAATTGTGGCAAGGCACAGATCTGGCCAAGGTTACAAAATAATTTCTGCAGCACTCAAGGTTCCTAGGAGCACAGTGGCCTCCATAATCCTTAAATGGAAGAAGTTTGGGACAACCAGAACTCTTCCTAGACCTGGCCATCCAGCCAAACTGAACAATCGTGGGAGAAGAGCCTTGGTGAGAGAGGTAAAGAAGAACCCAAAGATCACTGTGGCTGAGCTCCAGAGATGCAGTAGGGAGATGGGAGAAAGTTCCACAAAGTCAACTATCACTGCAGCCCTCCACCAGCTGGGGCTTTATGGCAGAGTGGCCCAAAGGAAGCCTCTCTTCAGTGCAAGACATATGAAAGCCCGCATAGAGTTTTCCAAAAAACACATGAAGGACTCCCAGACTATGAGAAATAAGGTTCTTTGGTCTGATGAGATGAAGATTGGACTTTTTGGCCTTAATTCTAAGCGGTATATGTGGAGAAAACCAGGCACTGCTCATCACCTGCCCAATACAATCCCAACAGTGAAACATTGTGGTGGCAGCATCATGCTATGGGGGTGTTTTTCAGCTGCAGGGGCAGGACGACTGGTTGCAATTGAAGGAAAGATGAATGTGGCCAAGTACAGGGATATCCTGGAAGAAAACCTCTTCCAGAGTGCTCTGGACCTCAAACTGGGCCGAAGGTTCACCTTTCAACAAGACAATGACGCTAAGCACACAGCTAAAATAACAAAGGAGTGGCTTCGGAACAACTCTGTGACCATTCTTGACTGGCCCAGCCAGAGCCCTGACCTCAACCCAAATGAGCATCGCTGGAGAGACCTGAAAATGGCTGTCCACCAACGTTCACTATCCAACCTGACGGAACTGGAGAGGATCTGCAAGGAAGAATAGCAGAGGATCCCCAAATCCGGATGTGAAAAACTTGTTGCATCATTCCCAAGAGGACTCATGGTTGTACTAGCTCAAAAGGAAGGGGCTTCTACTCAATACTGAGCAAAGGGTCTGAATACTTATGACCAAGTGATATTTCAGTTTTTCTTTTTTAATAAATTTGCTAAAATATCTACATTTCTGTTTTTTTTCTGTCAAGATGGGGTGCTGAGTGTACATTAATGAGAAATAAAATGAACTTTTTTACTTTTAGCAAATGGCTGCAATGAAACAAAGAGTGAAACATTTAAAGGGGTCTGAATACTTTCCGTACCCACTGTATGTGCACGTTGCATTTGGTACAGTGCACAGATGATGGTTGAGTGTGGTATACAGTCATTAACCTCTGCATTATATTAAACATGTAATTGACAGCAAGAACTAGTATAGACTGGCATAGGTATTTTATACTTAAAGTACAGGTTCACTTTAAAAATAACTTTTTTATATCAGGGAACCATAAAAGTGGATCATGGCTGTCTATGGGCCCTATCTACTGTCAGTGGCTGTACTTATAGACAGTGGATCCATAGACTCAAAATATGTGTGTGTGTTCTATGTGTACTTCCAATCTACAATCCCTGAGACCTTAGTTTAGGAACCACATTATTATGGAGAGTCCATTGCAAAGTCTCACTATGGCCTGTACTGTAGCTTAATGAGACCAGTTTATGCATTCTGGAGAACCCTTCAATAAAAACAGGATAAATAAAAAATGTATGTAATTTTTTATGCATAATTAATGTATATAAAAACTGTTAGAAATATGAAATAAACTATGTAAAATGTGCCAAGTTTTTTATGAGTAATTTACAACTTATTTCCTATGACTGCATAGTATATCTTTAATAACACAAAAAAGAGGGATATATTATTAGATTTCTGGAGCAAATGCTAACAATTGCTTGCTCTCTTCATTGTCATTCATTTATGTTCTTAATTTAAAGTGTCAATCTACTAGTGCTTGGTATTGTTATTAGTAGCGAGTACAGATAGCACTTTCCTCATATCCAAGATGTTAATTCTGATAACATTGAGAACTGAGTATTAAAAATATCACTTTCATGAGATTGTTTTCCTCACAATACTATGTGTTGCCTTCACAATAAAAGCACAACAATCTAAAAGTAAAACATGATTGGCTTATAAAGCAGGCACATTAATCTTTTACCACTGGTTACCTCGTGACTTAATGGACCACAAATCTCCATCTGCTGCACTGCAGAAGCTAACTGGATTTCCATTTATTATAAATAATGAATGCAAGCTGAAAGTCTCAAGCTCAGAGAATAAATAGTTCCCAAAACAGAAAGCAAGTGGACTATGTGGCAGGATTCTCATAAACTTATTAGAGCGTGATGGGGAATTAATCAAACTTTTAGTCCCATTTAAAACTATGATAAAAAAACACCATATAAGATCAAAACGTATATTAATTAATCATTGAGGAACATCCCAGAATACTATGGTCAATTTGTTAAAACAAGATATTGACATATGTATTTTATTTTGCCTGAGTAATCATGTCTAATTAATGTTTTCAGTAACTTACTTTTTCCCTAGATTTTATGGCTTTTTTATGAGACTATACATTACACTGAAATTTAATTTCTATCCTGGATTCTATCCTGGATCCCAAGGTGAATGTTGATGTTTATGTGGCTTATCTTAACACAGTGAAAGAGTCATGTCCCTTTTTTAGACTTATCTAAGCAAGTACATAAAGAAACATAAATTTCTACATATTATCACAGCAAGTTCCAGGCTGATTTCTCACTTCATGGATGGAAATTGGGTTGTTCAGCACTCCGTTTGAACAGCTTGGGTGTCATCAGAAGGGTATTCACAGCCGTACCAATAGCAAAAAACTATTCCAGGCACTCCTTATTTAACAAAGTGAAAAATAATTTATTGTGCTTTACATCATATGGTGATAGTACCCGTGTCCAGGCGGCATGAAGAATTTTTATATAATTTAATGTTAATTTAATATATATATCTCAATATGTCATGTCATGTAAAGCACAATAAATTATGATTTCTCATCTAATGACCTGCACTGACTGTTTTTTGGTTAGGTATACACTTTATTTTTTCCCTTATCTTTCTTTCAGAGGGACAACTGTATACCATCTATATGTTTTTTTCATAGATGCAATATGTCATGGATATCTTTTTTCTAGGATTCGTCAATGTAGGAATTTACAATATTTTGTAATAAATTTGCATTCATCCAGATGTGAAAAATAAAAAATCATTACTGAAAGATCTCATAAAGATCGGGTAGGGTCCAAGATTCGTTTCGGATTGAACAAGTTCAGTATGAACCACAACTTAAAATGGCTTAAAGCATAGTGGAGAACACTCTCAGGACTCCTAGGATCTATAATTTCTTGCTCTCTAAGGCAAACATACCCAAAGTTATGTCAAAGTGAAAGTGACATGTATTGTCTATGGAAAAACGGATGGTGAGCAGAGGATACAAACTCCAAGATTAAACATACACTGTGCTGACACTTGCTTTTGCGCATTTTAACATTTAAAACACTCCAAAAATTACTGTTTTATTAGGGATAGCTGCTTGTCAGTGCTTTTTTAAGACATACTTGACAGTTATATTGGAAAAAGCAATGATTTTGTAGAAAAATTAGCCTCTTTTGATGACTTGTAAGTGCTGCAGGCTACATATTAGTGGCTGTGAGTTCCTCGAAAAGTGATGAAAAAAGAAAGCCACCAAAAATGATCCCTATAATGGGAGCAAATGTGAAATCAAAATGTCTTTTTTTTTTTTTTTTTTTTAATGCCAACACTGTGGCACCATGTATTGCTGAGTCATATTAGCTGTGACAACATGAGTGGCAGTGCGGCATGGAATGATATAATGGATCAGGCCTCATGACATGTCTGGCTGAGTGGTGGCAGTGGTGGTAGCTGTGGCAACATATGTGGCAGTGCGGCAGGGAATAATATGATGGATCTGGCCGCAGGACATGTCTGGTTGAATGGTGGTAGCTATTTAGGAGTAGCAGACAGCATCAGGAGCATCATGTTACTAAATGTAACATGATAAATTGAGACGCTGACACCACTATCCAGAGGCATCAGCCAGAGGTGTTTGAAAATCCTCCATGATGAATGCCTGATTCATTTTGACAAAAGTAATTTTTTTTCATGCTAGTGAAGGACTGTTTTGTCCTTTTAGGTGTTACAGTGCCAACAGCAGCACTGAAAATCTTCTCGGCCATTACGCTTGAGGCTGGACAAGATAAAACTCCATTGGAAAAATGTGCCAGTTCCTTCAACTGCTCTAACCTTCTGGCCCAGTTTACCAAGGGGTTAGAGTTATCTGCTAGAATATATATAGCAGCTGGTGGGTGTCAGTTGCTGCCTGTTTTTCTCCAGTTGGCGATCCAAGCTAAAAAAAATTTCTGGTTCATCATCTTCCAGATATTGTACTGGGCCTGGCTGCTCATGCTGCTGCTTTTACTCCTTCTAACACTTGTGGCTGTGGCACTGGCAGAGGAGGTGGAGCACTGGCTGAGCGAGGTGGACTGGGAGTGGCCAGAGGCTACCTGGGTACATGTGCAACTGGCAGTTGCAGTGGTCTCCCTAAACTCTAATTATATCCTTGATGTTGTGTAAGCAGCAGAGCATAGAGCCTGCCTTGCTTGCCAGAATATGTGCAGACACAGGGGCCTGCCATGTTTGGTGTCCTTCTCATCAACACAGGACGAAGACGATAACTATGAGGTGGAAACTGTTCCTCCTCTTCCATCCCTCATTGCATGAGTGTAATACAATAGAGGGATCACATTGCTGATGCTGCAGTCATCCCTGCTGACTAATTTGGTAGTTTCTTCAAAGAGCTTTAGAAGTCTGCACACTTCCCTCATGAGCCTCCAATGACATATCTCAAAGTCCCTCGGGTCTTCTGCATGCAAAATAATCATTCACCACCTTCTGTTGCTCACACAGATGCTCTAGCATGTTTAAGGTGGAGTTCCGCCGAGTCACAGATAAGGTGACCACAGATAAGGTGGTGCAAAGGCAGACCATTTTGTCGTTCGGGCATATCAGGCAGGTTGTTTTTTACGACAGCTGAAAAGCACAGAGACTACTCTAGCCATGGATACACCTATTTTTAGCAACCATACAAGTCAATAAAGTGGGGAAGCACCAAAGGAAAGGCCCACATTCTCAGACACATATAAAGCAGGGACAGCCTGCCTAGAGAAATAATGGCAGCTAGGTATCCTTCATCGAGGATGAGTGCATGCCATCAGTTATCAAAACATAGTGGAATGCACTAAGTAGTTTGGCGGTTACTGCACCTCCTGCAAGTTTGAGTTAAGATGCACAACTGTTGGTGACTAGATTCATACTGCTGTTTCCTGGACACACATTCCCTTATGGATGATTGACATTGGCATGGAAAAGGAGGAAGAGGAGGAGTAGGAGAAACAGTTGGTGATGGTGATGATAACAACAACCATGTGTTAGGTGTAGATGTGGCCTGCCTAAAAGAAAGATCATGGGGAGAAGGATTAGATCAGTCTTGCTCACTTCCATTGCCAGTGCCAGTGAAACTTCCACTGCCAAGTCTATATTGCCAAATAAGATAGTGATGATCTATCGTTTGGCAATGTACAAATAAATTCTTACATGAGAGAGGGCCATGTGTAGTTGCTGCTGTCAATATCAGCTTCCACTACTACCAGTAGTACCACCACTCCACGATCTTCCCATAGGTCTGCCCCGGGCAAGATTTTTGGATGTGGGCTTATGCAATAGTTGGAATCGTTACTATAACCACTGCCACCACCCTCTTCATCTGATGTCATCTTGTCACCTTAACCTGGTTGCCAGGTCCTATCTGCAAAAGAATCATCATTGGCAATGTAATCATCATCTTCCCTGCTTTTCTTACATCATGGCCATGCACACCCTCATAAATTCCACCTCCAGATTTCCCCCTAGCACCCCTACCATAATGACTACTAGTAGTTGTACCACACCCCCTGCCACTACTACCTCCACCACCACCAGTCATGTCTTCATCTTCTGGCATACAATGCTGACTATTCTCATCCAGCTCAAAAAGAGGAGGAAGATTGCTCTGATTCGAGAGAGAGATTTCTCAGCAGGTGCTACAACACTACCAGGAATATGTGTCAGGGAATAAGGAGACACAGTTGACAGTCTAGAAAAGCCCTGCCATAGGAGGAGAAACACACAGAAGCCTGACTCAAGATACCATCAGTCTTGATTGCAATATCCTCCTGTGTCTAAGATGAGCAAACTAAGCAATGAAAAACTTCTTCTTCATTCTCAGGAAGTGCAACAATCCTTCGGCTACAGGCGGTGCCAGAAATAGTGCTGCGTTGCCACCCACATTCTTATTGATAGTACTTGCAGGTGTGTTTCCTTATGCCCCTTCTTTTGCCTTTCCCCTGTCCTGAGTTTTTCCAGTCATTTTTTTTACTGCACACACTGCTTAATTATAGTGATTGGCAACAATTCTGGCACTATGTATGTTTTTTTTGTTTTGTTTTTGTTGTCTTTTTGCAAATGAGTATTTCAAGAAAAGTCAACTTTAAAAAGCAGAATTTCTTTTTTTTCAGATTAGCAGGGGGTGCAATACTTTTTGCTGACAAGCAAAAGGATAACAATGTTATGACCTTTTGACTTTCATGCACCATATCTCATCATCCACTTCAGCATTAAACGTGAGACTACCATAATTTTATAGACAATCATCTTGGCTATCTCATACATAAATTTGACTTGCAACTATTTAGCATATGATTAGTTATGTAGATTATTGTCATGTAACTGCATTGTTACTGTTTTGCTCCTGGTGGTGGAAAAATCCTTTTTATATACTACAAATTACAACCTGTTCTTTCTCACATTCCCTAATAGCTCAGTGTGTTATTAGGTTAATTTCCAAGTTAAAGGTCACTAGTTCAAATCGAGGATCAGCCATGAAGAAGATTTCACAAGAAAAGAGAAATACCATAGCGTCGATCGTAGTCTCTCAGCCAAGAACATTACCAAACTGAATTATGTGAGTGCCATCACAGTTGGAAGAATACGAAAGGAAGTCCATCCAGTCAAAAGCCAAGAGGTGGATGTCCAGGCAAAATATCAGAGTCAACAAGTCACAAGGTCTATCAGTTCTGGTGAAACAAGCACGGCAGTGGAGGTGGCTTGTATGCTTTGTAATATTGAGATCACAAACATCCATGCAAGCACCATGAAGCTCATGTTACATGTCTGGAAGGTGGCCCGAAAAAAGGTGAAGAAGCCTCAACTTCGAAATCATCATAAGAAGCGTAAGCTCGATTTTGCAAAAAAAGTCTGAAAAGTGGACAGTAGAAGATTGGAAAGGGGGATTTGAAGCGATGAGATGAAAGTCAATAGCATGGGTTCTAATGGTTGCAAATGGGTCTTGAAGAAACAAGGGAAAAGGGGGCTAATGGATCGAGAAATTGAAGGAACTGTCAAGTTTGGTGGAGGAAGCCTAATGATGGGGTTGTTTCACAGCCAAAGGCATTAGATACTTGACCAGGATCGATGGTGGTCTTAATGCTCAGCTATACTGTATGTTAGTATACTCCATGATGAGTTACTTTGTACACTTGAATACTATGGGTATGAAAAGGACGATATAGTGTTCCAGCAGGAACTCAAAGCATACGTTGAGATTAGCAAAGAAATGGTTTAATGATGATGAATTAGAGGTGCTAGATTAGCCCCCACAGTGCTGAGACTTCAACCCAATCGAAACTTGTGGGTAGAGTTGAAGAAAAAGCTGTATTCTTACCCAAATTATTTTTATATTTTTTACAGATTAACAACACTCTGTCACAATGTGTATTTGGTGATGGGTGAGCAGAACCATTAAATAACAAGAGGTTTTTTTTTTTCATATTAGCACAGGCTGGACTGTAAATTAGGTAAACTGAACACAATAACAAAAAAATGGCTAAATAACAGAGATTTCTTCATGTTAGGGTGGGTTCACACTTGCGCTTGAGTCCGTCCGCTGCCAATCTGAGTGAAAATCTCGGGAAACTGGATAGGCACCAGATAGCGACAGGTTAGCAACGCATTGCTTAAAAACCCATTCATTTGAATGGGTTTTTAAAGCAATGCACGGGTGTCCGATTGCACCCTCTGCGCTGCGAATCCAGTTTTTTCGTCGGAAACAAAGTCGGACATGCAGGACTTTGTGTCCGACGTAAAAAAACGGCTTCGCGGCGTAGATTTTCAAACGGATTGGCAGCGGACGGACTCAAGCACAAGTGTGAACCCACCCTTAGCAGAGGCTGCAATACTGAGTATATGCACAGCAAAAATAACGCTTAAAGGGGTATTCCCACAACGACAATCATATTTTATGTTAAAGTAACTTACAAAATACCACTGTCGCCTATTGAAAGCAATTAGCAAAAGTGTATATGTCACTAGAAAAGGTCCAATGAAATCCCATCATGAAAGACCCTACCCTCCATATCTACACCATTACTGTCTGCAAATAGCTTCTGATCATGCTTGAGGCATATTATATACTGTATATGACATTGGCACTGTAAGCAGTCTATTGACTGAGAGGCTGTCAGCTGATGTAAGGTGCTGCTTGAACGTTAGAGACAGAGTCTGAGTGATACACATGTCTGTTCTATATTTCCTGCTGAAACATGTGGTGGCGGCCATTTTAGTTAATCTGAGATGAATCGCCATTTGTTCGGTTTTGGTAGTGGTGTATGGACACACTAGATCCGTGTGAGAAGCTGGGGAATGCTTGCTATTGGGGTATTGTGAGGAGTAAATAAGAGTAGTGTGTGTTTCTAAGAAATACTGTATATACAGTGGGTACGGAAAGTATTCAGAACCCTTTAAATTTTTCACTCTTTGTTTCATTGCAGCCATTTGCTAAAAGCAAAAAAAGTTCATTTTATTTCTCATTAATGTACACTCAGCACCCCATCTTGACAGAAAAAAAAACAGAAATGTAGATATTTTTGCAAATTTATTAAAAAAGAAAAAATTAAATATCACATGGTCATAACTATTCAGACCCTTTGCTGTGACATTCATATTTAACTCACACGCTGTCCATTTCCTTCTGATCCTCCTTGAGATGGTTCTACTCCTTCATTGGAGTCCAGCTGTGTTTAATTAAACTGATTGGACTTGATTAGGAAAGGCGCACACCTGTCTATATAAGACCTCACAGCTCACAGTGCATGTCAGAGCAAATGAGAATCATGAGGTCAAAGGAACTGCCCAAGGAGCTCAGAGAATTGTGGCAAGGCATAGATCTGGCCAAGGTTACAAAATAATTTCTGCAGCACTCAATGTTCCTAAGAGCACAGTGGTCTCCATAATCCTTAAATGGAAGAAGTTTGGGACAACCAGAACTCTTCCTAGACCTGGCCATCCAGCCAAACTGAACAATCGTGGGAGAAGAGCCTTGGTGAGAGAGGTAAAGAAGAACCCAAAGATCAATGTGGCTGAGCTACAGAGATGCAGTAGGGAGATGGGAGAAAGTTCCACAAAGCCAACTATCACTGCAGTCCTCCACCAGTCAGGGCTTTATGGCAGAGTGGCCCGAAGGAAGCCTCTCCTCAGTGCAAGACATATGAAAGTCCGCATAGAGTTTGCCAAAAAACACATGAAGGACTCCCAGACTATGAGAAATAAGGTTCTTTGGTCTGATGAGATGAAGATTGAACCTTTTGGCATTAATTCTAAGCGGTATGTGTGGAGAAAACCAGGCACTGCTCATCACCTGCCCAATACAATCCCAACAGTGAAACATTGTGGTGGCAGCATCATGCTATGGGGGTGTTTTTCAGCTTCAGGGACAGGACAACTGGTTGCAATTGAAGGAAAGATGAATGCGGCCAAGTAAAGAGATATCCTGAAAGAAAACCTCTTCCAGAGTGCTCTGGACCTCAGACTGGGCCGAAGGTTCACCTTCCAACAAGACAATGACCCTAAGCACACAACTAAAATAACAAAGGAGTGGCTTCATAACACCTCTGTGACCATTCTTGACTGGCCCAGCCAGAGCCCTGACCTCAACCCAATTGAGCATCTCTGGAGAGACCTGAAAATGGCTGTCCACCAACGTTCACCATACAACCTGACGGACCTGGAGAGGATCTGCAAGGAAGAATGGCAGAGGATCCCCAAATCCAGATGTGAAAAACTTGTTGCATCATTCCCAAGAAGACTCATGGCTGTACTAGCTCAAAAGGAAGGGGCTTCTACTCAATACTGAGCAAAGGGTCTGAATACTTATGACCATGTGATATTTCAGTTTTTCTTTTTTAATACATTTGCAAAAATATCTACAGTCATGGCCAAAAGTTTTGAGAATGACACAAATATAATATTTTCACATGATCTGCTGCCCTCTGGTTTTTATGTGTGTTTGTCAGATGTTTTTATCACATACAGAAATAGAATTGCATTCATATTATGAGTAACAGAAGCTTATATTGACAGTTAGAATGAGTTAATGCAGCAAGTCAATGTTTGCAGTGTTGACCCTTCTTCTTCAGGACCTCTGCAATTCTCCCTGGCATGCTCTCAATCAACTTCTGGACCAAATCCTGACTGATAGCAGTCCATTCTTGCAGAATCAATGCTTTAATTTTGTCTGAATTTGTTGGTTTTTGTTTGTCCACCCGTCTCTTGATGATTGACCACAAGTTCTCAATGGGATTAAGATCTGGGGAGTTTCCAGGCCATGGACCCAAAATCTCTATATTTTGTTCCCTGAGCCATTTAGTTATCACCTTTGCTTTATGGCAAGGTGCTCCATCATGCTGGAAAAGGCATTGTTGAGCGCCAAACTGCTCTTGGACGGTTGGGAGAAGTTGCTCTTGGAGGACATTCTGGTACCATTCTTTATTCATGGCTGTGTTTTTAGGCAAGACTGTGAGAGAGCCGATTCCCTTGGCTGAGAAGCAACCCCACACATTTCAGGATGCTTTACAGTTGGCATGACACAAGACTGGTGGTAGCGCTCACCTCTTCTTCTCCGAATAAGCTGTTTTCCAGATGTTCCAAACAATCGAAAATGGGATTCATCAGAGAAAATGACTTTACCCCAGTCCTCAGCAGTCCACCCCCTGTACCTTTTGCAGAATATCAGTCTGTCCCTGATGTTTTTTCTGGAGAGAAGTGGCTTCTTTGCTGCCCTCCTTGAGACCAGGCCTTGCTCCAAGAGTCTCCGCCTCACAGTGCGTGCAGATGCACTCACACCTGCCTGCTGCCATTCCTTAGCAAGCTCTGCACTGCTGGTAGCCCGATCCCGCAGCTGAAACACTTTTAAGAGACGGTCCTGCCGCTTGCTGGTCTTTCTTGGGCGCCTTGGAGCCTTTTTGGCACCAATGGAACCTCTCTCCTTGAAGTTCTTGATGCGATAGATTGTTGACTGAGGTGCAATCTTTCTAGCTGCAATACTCTTCCCAGTTAGGCCATTTTTGTGCAGTGCAATGATGACTGCACGTGTTTCTTTAGAGATAACCATAGTTAACAGAAGAGAAACAATGATGGCAAGCACCAGCCTCCTTTTAAAGTGTCCAGTGGTGTCATTCTTACTTAATCATGACAGATTGATCTCCAGCCCTGTCCTCATCAACACCCACACCTGTGTTAATGGAGCAATCACTGAAACGATGTTAGGTGGTCCTTTTAAGGCAGGGCTGCAATGATGTTGAAATGTGTTTTGGGGGATAAAGTTCATTTTCTAGGCAAATATTGACTTTGCAAGTAATTGCTGTTAAGCTGATCACTCTTTATAACATTCTGGAGTATATGCAAATTGCCATTAGAAAAACTGAAGCAGTAGACTTTGTAAAAATTAATATTTGTATCATTCTCAAAACTTTTGGCCATGACTGTACATTTCTGTTTTTTTTTTCAGTAAAGATGGGGTGCTGAGTGTACATTAATGACAAATAAAATTAACTTTTTTGCTTTTAACAAATGGCTGTAATGAAACAAAGAGTGAAAAATGTAAAGGGTTCTGAATACTTTCCGTACCCACTGTATATATAGTACTGTTTGTACTGTAAATGTAGTATAATACATTGTCTGTTTGTTTTGTATGTATGTGTAATGTAGTTTTATATGTAATATATGTAGTGTCTGTCTATCTGAGATGTTTGAGTTGGAAATAAAGGAGTTTAGGATGTGATTTTTATGGACTGGTTTGATGTCTTAATTTATTTAAATGCCTTATCAATTCTCAAGTATGAATTAATTTTATGGTTTGGACTCTGTCACTATTATATTGTAAAATTTCAGGGAATTGGGCTGCACTGTAGGTACAATAATAGGGGTACATAGGTCTGCAGCAGTATTGGATAGTTATTGGCATTGTTAAAAAATGTAAAAAAAAATATGATAGGAGTGTGTAAGAGATGGGTCAAAGATATTTGGGTAGCAAATTATGCAGTGATCAGGAAATATTGTCATATTGGTCTGAGCTAAATGAAGAAATAAAGGATAGACACAAACTACAATCAGAAAACACAGAAAGTTACTTGCAAGTAACTGAATATGTATTCTGTGACAATTTCACACTGTTCTAGTGAATGATATATAGATAACTACAAAATTTCTTTCAACGGATGATTCAGAGTACTGTTGTGTAATGCAGACCCTATAATATATTTGTGTTATAGCTATATGAAACAGGCCTTTTTGCATTTTTCTTAATCGGGGCCTTAGAAAGTATTTACATGATTGTGTAACCAATATCTGAGACTGCTACATATTTTGTATTAAAGAAGAGATACCTTTGTTGTGATGATAAAATGTGGAGAAAGTCTCTATTATTTTCACTCATTGTAATACCGTTGGTTGGAAATAATAGAGACTTTAATATAGATATTTAATATGTATAGGCCTTAAAATATGATATTTAGCTTAACCAGTCAGATTCTTGTAGCCAAAAGAAAAAAGTGTTATACTCTAAGTAATAAGGGTGGTCTCTTGGGGTCTCTGACTCAATAGGAGATACATGCAAATATATGTAGTTGTTGTGCCCTCTGTTCTGTTTTGTTTTCTTGTTTTTGTTTCTTTCCCCGAGGAGGGTGGGTGTTAAATTTATACCTGTAAGTATAGGTATTGGTTGGTATTGGAGATGATGTCTCAAGTTGTTACTTGTCTTGACGAAGATGGTACAAGGAATGAAAACAAAAAATTGCAAAACACATTAGCTATGGCAGTTGTTATGGGATTGGATTTGGGAGTCAAAGTTCTTGAATGTTCCTTTCTAAGGTATCTACATAAATCACCATAAATCAACAGTTTGCTACCTTTGTTGCCAAGCAGATTGTACATATGTAAATCCTATAGGTATGTTTTTATAAAGTGTATGTTTTAAGGCATCTCTTGAACTTGCATTACATTTTATTCCAATATTCGATTTCAACAACTTATTTCTACTTATTTTTATTTTTTATATTCTTTAACTGCATATCCGTTACTTGTGTATGTATTTTCATACAGATATGTTTCTCTCTGTTTCTCCCATAAGAGGCCAAGAGCCCCACTCAGAGTTTAACATGCTTACTGTACTATAGTACTTTGCAAAAGTTTTGTCTGCTCTCCCTTTGCCTTCAAAACAGCATCAATTCTTCTAGGTACACTGGCACAAAGTTTTTTAATAAACTCAGCAGGGAGGTTGTTCCAAACATCTAGGAGGACAAACCATAGATCTTCTATGGATGTAGACTTGCTGAAGTCCTTCTGTCTCTTCATGTAATCCCAGATAGATTTGATGATACTGAGATCAGGGCTCACTTCCCGTACTCCCCTGCCAAAGGGTGGTCAGACCACATATTGATTTGATTTAGATTCCTCTTTTGTTCATTTACTTACTTTAGTTAAATATAAACTATTGTTTGTCAAAATGAACTATTAATTCTTCTATTTTTAAAGTATTTTTACTTTGTACTAAGCACCTATCTAAAACTTTTGCACAGTACTGAACATGTGAATAGCCAGCCTCTATCATCCATGTATCACAAGGCATTATGGGAAAGGAGCTGGGGAGCTCATGCGCCCTTTCCCATAATGCCTTGTGATATGTAGATGCTAAGTAGAGGGCAAAAGGCAATTAAAAGCTCTACACACCTTCACTGGTGCTCTCCTCAATGTGAGAGATTCTTGTCCCTAACCTCTATCATCCATGCATATCAAAATTAATTTTGTAAATTCCAAATGATTATTGCTTAGGAGTGGATTTTTTTTTTTCTATTTCAGGTACTTAATTGTGAAAAGAAATGTAAAACAGGTACGCATTAGAATAGCTGATCATATATCAATATATTGTATATATGTCTGCTGAATGTGTTCCAGTCATACTATGTATGAAGAGAATTTAGTCAATACTTTAGCTTTATCTATTCCATACCATTCCCCCTTGTACTCTTTTCATGTTTTATGATATATACAAAGTTACAAGTACTTTAATATTGATGAATCAAAAGTTCCCATTAGTGAACTTTTGTTTTTGATAGATTTATAGTTAATGTCTTATAAAATCTTTGAAAGAGTGAAGAAATCAGGCGATACCTTTTAGAGGCTAACTGAGTATATTTATAAGTAAGCTTTCAGGAGTGCTCGCTCCCTTCATCAGACATGGTGTGATACAAGAACTGAAAATTAACAGATTTTTATACACATGGTTTTCAAAGCATTTTAGAGTCCTTAAAAAAATTGCAATTGTTAATTTTCAGTTCTTGTATCACACCATGTCTGATGAAGGGAGCGAGCACTCCTGAAAGCTTACTTATAAATATACTCAGTTAGCCTCTAAAAGGTATCGCCTGATTTCTTCACTCTTCCACTACTTTCAATGGCTAACACGGTACAACATTATACTATTATAAAATCTTTGAAAGGAAATTACAGGAATGAACTACTGTAGTCTTTAAAGAAGACCTTTCACCACCGATTCAAGTTCTTAGCATCTGTTAATAGGCGCCGCTCCACAGTTGGAATTTTCTCTCTATTCCCCACCATTCCTGGGCAACATGTGCGATTACTTTTGTTGCCTGATGTACTGTTTAAGCTCTGTAATGTCAGAAGGGCAGTGTCACAAAGGGGGTGTGATTCAGAGCTTATATCAAAGGCAGCCAGTGTCAGAGCTCAGAATCGCACCACTTGCCTGCTCCTGTCTGACACTGCCCTCCTGACAGTACAGAACCTAAATAGCATATCAGGCACCAAAATTATAAGCATTGATTGATCAGGAACGGTGGGAGCTAGAGAAAAAATTCCAACTGTGCCAGAATCAGTGGAACAGCAGTTAATAATTGATGTAAAGAGCTGGACTTGTTGGAGGTGATGAAAAGTTCTCTTTAAAGAGAAATATTTACTCAGACTGGGGCATTTTGTATTAATTTAGCATAATAGGTAAAGTATATATATATATATATATATATATATATATATATATATATATACAGTACAGATCAAAAGTTTGGACACACCTTCTCATTCCAAGAGTTTTCTGTATTTTCATGACTATAAAAATTGTAGATTCACACTGAAGGCATCAAAACTATGAATTAACACATGTGGAATTATATACTTAACAAAAAAGTGTGAAACAACTGAAAATATGTCTTATATTCTAGGTTCTTCAAAGTAGCCACCTTTTGCTTTGATTACTGCTTTGCACACTCTTGGCATTCTCTTGATGAGCTTCAAGAGGTAGTCACCTGAAATGGTCTTCCAACAGTCTTGAAGGAGTTCCCAGAGATGCTTAGCACTTGTTGGCCCTTTTGCCTTCACTCTGCGGTCCAGCTCACCCCAAACCATCTCGATTGGGTTCAGGTCTGGTGACTGTGGAGGCCAGGTCATCTGGCGTAGCACCCCATCACTCTCCGTCTTGGTCAAATAGCCCTTACACAGTCTGGAGGTGTGTTTGGGGTCATTGTCCTGTTGAAAAATAAATGATGGTCCAACTAAACGCAAACCGGATGGAATAGCATGCCGCTGCAAGATGCTGTGGTAACCATGCTGGTTCAGTATTCCTTCAATTTTGAATAAATCCCCAACAGTGTCACCAGCAAAGCACCCCCACACCATCACACCTCCTCCTCCATGCTTTATGGTGGGAACCAGGCATGTAGAGTCCATTCGTTCACCTTTTCTGCGTCGCACAAAGACACGGTGGTTGGAACCAAAGATCTCAAATTTGGACTCATCAGACCAAAGCACAGATTTCCACAGGTCTAATGTCCATTCCTTGTGTTCTTTAGCCCAAACAAGTCTCTTCTGCTTGTTGCTTGTCCTTAGCAGTGGTTTCCAAGCAGCTATTTTACCATGAAGGCCTGCTGCACACAGTCTCCTCTTAACAGTTGTTGTAGAGATGTGTCTGCTGCTAGAACTCTGTGTGGCATTGACCTGGTCTCTAATCTGAGCTGCTGTTAACCTGCGATTTCTGAGGCTGGTGACTCTGATGAACTTATCCTCCGCAGCAGAGGTGACTCTTGGTCTTCCTTTCCTGGGGCGGTCCTCATGTGAGCCAGTTTCTTTGTAGTGCTTGATGGTTTTGGCCACTGTACTTGGGGACACTTTCAAAGTTTTCCCAATTTTTCGGACTGACTGACCTTCATTTCTTAAAGTAATGATGGCCACTGGTTTTTCTTTACTTAGCTGCTTTTTTCTTGCCATAATACAAATTCTAACACTCCATTCAGTAGGACTATCAGCTGTGTATCCACCTGGCTTCTGAACAACACAACTGATGGTCCCAACCCCATTTATAAGGCAAGAAATCCCACTTATTAAACCTGACAGGGCACACCTGTGAAGTGAAAACCATTTTAGGTGACTACCTCTTGAAGCTCATCAAGAGAATGCCAAGAGTGTGCAAAGCAGTAATCAAAGCAAAAGGTGGCTACTTTGAAGAACCTAGAATATAAGACATATTTTCAGTTGTTTCACACTTTTTTGTTAAGTATATAATTCCACATGTGTTAATTCATAGTTTTGATGCCTTCAGTGTGAATCTACAATTTTTATAGTCATGAAAATACAGAAAACTCTTGGAATGAGAAGGTGTGTCCAAACTTTTGGTCTGTACTGTATATATATATTAAGAATGTGATATTGCACTTACTATAGAAATAAAATGCTAGTCTATATAACAAATTTTAATGTTTCAAATATATATCCAGTGATGGGTTTCTGGCATAGTAAAGCCTAATGCCAAACATACATTGATAAAATGATAAATACTCACTGTTGTAAAATGTCCAGAAGCTGTATTAATATCATGATATATAAATCAATGCTGATTTCACTATCTTTCATGTCATACATTCACAAGCCAAGCCATCTCTTTTTCCATTTTATGCTTTTAATACAATACCATGCAAGCTAATGTTATGGTGAATATTACCACTGGATATAATATTTGTTAAAAGTATGCCTATTGTTTCCTTTTTTGTTTCACTTAGAAGTTCTAAATTCCATGGTAATATTTCATAATATATTTTTATATGAGTTAGAGCTTCATGTTTCTATAAAAAGAGTTGCAAATTCCCTGTTTCCTTTTTCCTTTGATGTGAACTGATATCCTGACCTCTAGCGATGATATCTGATCACTGCAGCCAATCTCTGACCACAATGATGACCTTTTAACACTATTATTGCCTCTATTGAAGATAGGCTTTAATATTGCATATTTGAAGTTATAGTATAGGAATAGTGGAACAGAGGGAAAAACTAACTACTAAAATAACTATAAAAATATAGATCAAATATAAAAAAAAGTATTATCATAGGACTGAGGTAAGCCACACCAACATTCACAAGAATGACAAAGCAAAACATTATATGCATGTATAATTATATTCATGTATTTATATACATCCATATCAATTCACATTAGATCATGATAAGTACAATTCAACAATATATGAGCAATAAATATATAGGTGCAACATAATTCATGAGAATTACAGATATTGAGTTTAGTAAAATGTCACATACACTCAGCTGCAGTATCATTCAATTAATTTGTCTTTGAGCAGAGCAAATCCTCTGGAACCACAACTTTCTCAATGGGAAATATTCAGTAGACCCTGAATTCCAGATCCATCTCACATGGCAATAACCAATAAATGACCAGCCTGTGAAACATGGCAATGAGAGGGGAAGTGACATCACACCCTTACATTGACAAGTTGCATGACTTCCTCAGGACAGTGTGCATCACGACAGGAGGGGGGTTAGAAAGACCAATTCAACCAATCAAACTTGGGCACACCAGCTGATTCATTACTGAAGGCAGTGTCAATATAATGTACATATATTAACCACTTCCTATTGATTCCATACTATTGCATTGCACCTGCAGAGGGGGCAGCAACAAATCTAAAACAAAATATAAAAAAGCAATAAAAGAGATGACAAAAGGAAGAAACAAATGAACAGTAGCAGAATAATAGAAATAAAATAACCAATCATTTAAGAAAAACAAGCAGTGTTAGGATAAGTTCAAATGGCCCCAAATTCCTCTACACTTTCCAGTTCTTCAGCTTTCCACTGCAGATTCTACACACTAATTAGACCTGGATGAGTAGGCCTAATTAGCCTGATCAGTGGATTGGCTCACATAATGGGTTTTGAGGCAAGATCGAACATCACACTTAATTTTTCAGAGTCCTGGTTTGGTCTCTGCCTCCTACTGAATGAAATGGGAGACAGATTCAGGAGAGAATTTGGCGCTGATTTGGTGCTTAGCCTTAATGTTCCACTCCATGATTATATGGAGAAAGCACAAAATTTTAAGACACTCGAAGTACTGTATCCTATATTTCTATGTCAATTTATGATGAAATAATACAAGTAAATAAATGAAATGTAACATGAAGCTATTACTGTATTGAAATCATTTTTTATTTATTCCAACAACCAATGCAAAAAAAGAGTAATCCAGTCAAAATGATTAACTGAAACGTCATAAAGACATGTGAAAAGAAGACACTGGTGAAGCCAACTTTCTTTCATCCCCATGTGTGCAGTTGTGGGGAAATCTAAATAGGAGTTCTATGACACCATTACAGGTGACAGAAATCTGCACAGTGTATTGTCACTAGATTCTGACTTATTAGGCCTGCAGATCATACTAATCAAATCTCGGCATATCCTATCCAAATCAGTTACTCATATGAATGTTTTTGTGGGTTACAATATATTATTTGAATATTTCTCTTTCTCCAACTTTTTTATGAGTATTCAAATGAAAATAATATTAATAATAATGTGTTATGTCAGATTATATTATTATAAAGATCAGTAGCTTTCAAAATGGTTAATTTTCTTTTTTTGTTTCACTAAAAAACTGTTAATAAGAAAAATTCAAAATTCCAACTTTAATTGTTTTACTTACATTCAAAATGTAAATTTCTGAAATAAAATTCAGTTTAATTAGTCAATGAAATTGATGTTCAGACCATTAGTTATAATTTAAAAATGTCTTATGAGACCCGCTGAAGAAATTGTAGTCACACAGTTATTTAAAACAAAGTTATATGATATGCCCATCAATCACTGCTGACCAATATTTTGGTGGGGCATCAATCACTGTATAAAGTTTTACTGAAAATAGAGTTTTCAATTGTTTGATGATAACCCTGTCAACATTTTGACACTTCTAAATTAATTATCATTCTATTAGGGAAGAGTTCTCTTCATCTATTACTAGAATGTAATTTAACCATTAATCTATATAATGAAGTTATAGTCCTCATACACCAGCAGGAGAAAGAAAAGAAAGTGAACATAAAAAACACAGAGATAGTAATAATGTAAAAATACTTTTTGTTTCCTAAAAATGTTTGCCATACATTATTAGAACATGGAGACAAATGATTATTATTATTATTATTATTATTATTGTTATTGTGATTATTATAATCATTATTATTCAGATTTCACTGACTGTGCGTGAATTTCATAGCTCTACTATAGATATGTAATTAATGTCACAAAATAAAATATTTAAAATGTGTAATCATTATACATGTCCTACAATGTGATTTGTGTCATTACTAATTATCACAAGAACCTGTGTGAAATTCTTCATTACATGTCACCTGCTTAACCCACAAAGAAGTGCAGCTCTACTTTAAAAATACTAAAATAGACAACTCACTGGGTCTAGATGGCATACATCTTGAATTTTAATACGATGATAGACAGATGATTATTTCTAATGTTTAACTCCTTCCTGCTCAGCCCCATAATATTATATCATGCTGAATGTGTAGTTGACGCTCAGCGCCATAATAGAATGATGCTGTAACGTCTCGGGCACAGGAGTTGTGTCTGCCGAATTACTTCTGGCACATCCGAAGTCCGAGACTAGCAGCTGGAGTTGGTAGATACTCCTACTCTGGCAGGTTAACCCCTTGGATGCTGTGATGAATAGCAATCATGGCATCCAAAGGGTCAGGGGCAAGATTGCCCCCCCACCATCCCTCAGATACTCTATGATAAGATTGCAGGGTCCAAGAGGTTGCCATGGCAGCCAGGAGGTCGAGCAATGGCGTCCTGACTGCCTATGCCCATCACACATAGTTAGCCATGCGGATCAGAGATCTAAGGTTCAAGTCCCCTTGTGGGACAGGTAAAATAAAAAAAAAGTTAAAACTAAAGAATAAAAAAATAAACAAATAATAAAAAGTTCAAAAACCTCACCTTTACACTTATAAAACATGAATAACGTAAACAAAAATAAATAAACATGTTAGGTATCCTCATGTGTGTATATCCTAAAATAGCATTTATCCTGTGAAGTAAAAGAACTCCGTAAAGAAAAATATACTGCAAATTAACGTATTTTGGTCACCTTGCTATCCCCAAAAAATAGCAATAGAAACTGATCAAAAACTCATACATGCCAAACATTGGTACCAAGAAAAAATACAACTTGCTCCACAAATAAAGAGCCTTGACATATTTCCGTCAACAAAACAGTAAAAAAGTTATAGGCATCATTATATGGTGATCCCAGAAAAATATTATTTATGAATAATAACATAAAAACTTTTTCTCCACTCATGGTTAGTGGTTGGTTGAAGCCATTTATTGTCAAACTTCTGTGTTTTCTCTTTTTAAATCATAATGACAACCAAAAACATCAAAATGACCCTGTTCAAAAGTTCACATACCCCAGTTCTTAATACCGTGTATTGCCCCCTCTAATATCAATAACAGCTTGAAGTCTTTTGTGGTAGTTGTGGATGAGGCTCTCGATTTTCTCAGATGGTAAAACTGCCCATTCTTCTTGGCAAAAAGTCTCCAGGTCCTGTAAATTCCTGGGCTGTCTTGCATGTACTGCACGCTTGAGATCTCCCCAAAGTGGCTCAATGATATTGAGGTCAGGAGACTGAGATGGCCACTACAGAACCTTCACTTTCTTCTGCTGTAGCCAATGACAGGTTGACTTGGCCTTGTGTTTTGGATCGTTGTCATGTTGGAACGTCCAAGTACGTCCCATGCGCAGCTTCCTGGCTGATGAGTGCAAATTTGCCTCCAGTATTTGCTGATAAAGTGCTGCATTCATCTTTCCTTCAACTTTGACCAAGTTTCCTGTGCCTTTGAAGCTCACACATCCCCACATCATCAGTGATCCACCTCCGTGCTTTACAGTAGGAATGGTGTTCCTTTCATCATAGGCCTTGTTGACACCTCTCCAAATGTAACGTTTATGGTTATGGCCAAAAAAGTTCGATTTTTGTCTCATCACTCCAAATTAACTTGTTCCAGAAGTTTTGAGGCTTGTCTTTGTGCTGTTTGGCGTATTGAAGGCGAGATTCTTTGTGGCATTTGCACAGTAATGGCTTTCTTATGGCAACTCGACCATGCAGTCCATTTTTCTTCAAGTGCCTCCTTATTGAGCATCTTGAAACAGCCACACCAATAGTTTTCAGAGAGTCTTGTATTTCAGCTGATTTTATGGGTGGGTTTTTCTTTGCATCCCGATCAATTTTCCGTGCAGTTGTGGCCGAAATTTTGGTTTGTCTACCTGACCGTGGTTTGGTTTTTATAGAGCCCCTGAGTTTCCATTTGTTAATCACAGTTTGAACACTGATGACTGGCATTATCAATTCCTTGGATTTCTTTTTGTATCCCTTTCCTGTTTTATACAGTTCAACTACCTTTTCCCGTAGATCCGTGGACAATTCTTTTGCTTTCCCCATGACTCACAATCCAGAAACGTCAGTGGCTGGAGAAAAGATGCAACAGTCTGTCTGGATCCCAGAAACTCACTCAGCTTTTATGCACACACACTGATTACAAGCAAACAGGTCAAAGGTGAGGATGTTACCATTAGTAGCCATTCAAACCCCTTTGTGTCAACTTCTGGGCATGTTATCAGGCCAAAATCACTAGGGTATGTGAATTTTTAAATAGGGTCATTTTGATGTTTTTGGTTGTCATTATGATTTAAAAAGAGAAAACACAGAAGTTTGACAATAAATGGCTTAAACTAACCATTAGCCATGAGTGGAGAAAAAGTTTTTGTGTTATCATTCAATATTCCCTCAAATTTGGAAGAAAAATGGGGGGGGGTGTCTTATAGTCTGAATGCATCGCCCCACTCCAGCTGCTGACGGCCTCCTGCAGTGGGACTTCCTGTAGCTGCAGGAGTGGGGCGATGCTGCAGGCCCTGCCCTTACAGGAGAGGGTGTTCCCGGCAGCGCAAACCCATTGTAATAGTATGGCGGATGCTGGGTCTGTAAAGATAATGGCAGCCGCTCTGCTGCAGAGCGGTCGCCATAGCTACCAGTCTCTGCTGTAATGTATAGCGGAGATCGGGAGCTAATGCTCACAATCAGAGTCCACTCTGATCGGGGGCATTACTACCTGTAAGCCCCCCCCCCAAACTGTCCCTGGACCCGGTGGGTACCTTCTTGTTACAGGAAAGCTGCCGTGCGGCGCGATCGCAGGAGCCGTCCTGTTCTAATGAAGGCTCCCTGGCTTGTCATAGGAATATTACTATTGCGGCTGGTCTATGAGTAATAGTAATGTACAGAATCTCCCATAGACTGCAACACAGTTGTATTGTAGTCTATGGGACTTGCAATCAAATTATTGCAGGTTCAAGCCCCCTGGGGGGGGGTCTAATAAAATAGTTTAAAAAAAAAGTTTAAAAAAAAATATTAAAAAAATAAAAAAACTAAAAGTTCTAAATCATCCCCTTTCCCTAGAATACATATAAAAGTAGAAAATTACTGTGAAACACATACACAGTCTACAAACTTATAAAAATATTTTTACGTAGGGTGAACGTCATAGTGGGAAAAAGTATCAAAAGTGCCGAACTGCCGTTTATTTCACTGTTTCGCCTCTGATTTGAATAAAAAGTGATCAAAGCAATAGACATTCCCCAAAATGGTATAACTGAAAAGTACATCTGACCCCGCAAAAAAAGACACCCTATGCTTCCCCGTAGAGCTGCAGGGCCACCTGTCAATGTGGCCTTGCAGCTGTTGTAAAACTACAACTACAATATTTTACCACATTTTTTGCTTCTAAATTTTTTTCCCTATTTTACTCCTCTAAAATTTAGGTGCGTCTTATGGTCAGGTGCATCTTATAGTCTGAAAAATACAGTATTTATATTTGCAAAATGTTCAACTTTTAATAGTCTACAATTCTAAATATGGGTATGTTCTTGGGAATATCCTTTTAAGCATTGTATATTGAACAGGTCTGTTCCACAGGGTCCATGCAAAAAAAAAAGTGACAATATTTGAAAAGGTGTCATACAGTAAGCTTAGAAACTATACACTGGTATATTTAACATGTATTGTGGGTAAAATAATTGAAGGATTTTTAAAGAAATGCTATACCTGAGTATCTAAATTATATTAAAGTGCATCTCAATGCATTTATTTTCCACCATAATTTGCAAATAAATTCTTAAAAAATTAGACAATGTGATATTCTAGATATGTTTTCACATTTTGTCTCTCATAGTTGAGGTCTACCTATGATGTCAATTACAGGACGGCCTCATCTTTTTAAGTGGGAGAACTTGCACAATTGGTGGCTGACTAAATACTTTTTTTTCCCCACTGTATATATATATATATATATATATATATATATATATATATATATATTGTGGGGGAGGTAGCTTGGTAGCAGCAAAGGTACGGACCCAAACAGTCAGAGACAGGGACGCAAAGCTCTGATGCAACAGGTTTATTTAAAAAACAGCAAACATAAATAAACCTTACGTCAGGTACAAAATAAAACACAGCCTTAACTTCAGGCAAAAACAAATAAAATCCTGCTCGTCCGAGCACTAACTAAACAGAAATGAACCTAACTATACGTGTGGCTTGCTCCAGCCACACGAACAAAACAAAGCAGTAATTAGACACAGGTCTTACCAGACTCTCAGCTCCAGACAGACCCAGGCACCTCCACTCTCTTCCAGGGTCTGCCCTGTAGTGCAGGCTCTGTAGGGCTATATGGTCCAGTAATGAGGCCCAGGACTTCCACCTGGGCTGAGGCCTACTCAAAAACCAGACATATGTCAGAACCCGGGGGCTGAAATACCATGACTCCAGAACTTGGCCTGTCACCTTCTCACAATATACATATATATATATATATATACAGGGTGGGCCATAAGTATGGATACACCAGGGTGGGCCATAAGTATGGATACATCCAGAAAAAAGGGAAGTGGTTGCTGATATCACCTTACCGTTTGTGGCATATTAGTACATGGGAGGGGGGAAACATTTGAGGCTCGGTGACTCCCATGGCGGTCATCTGCAAAGCTGCCATTTTGCATTAATTTTATCTGGGTGTATCCATACTTATGGCCCACCCTGTATGTGTATATCTATATATATATATTTGTTTGTTTTTTTTGAACAACCCCCGGGGGGCTTCAACCTGCTATCTATAGATCATTTGTGCCATAGACTGCAACTGTATTGAAGTCTATGTAACTATCGAAGTCTGCTACAGGCAGGCTTCAATAGCTACAAGAATAGGGCAACCCTGGGAGCCTTCAGAATGCTCCCAGCTGCCAGGACAATTGGATGAATCCAGCAATTGTGCAGCTGGGGAGGCAACCCATTACTGAAAATAAAAGAGAAAGTGAAAGTAACCACCCAGATGTCGTGGTCCTGTCGTTTCTAACCATGAGCACTACTGCTGGGTTCCTGTTATGGGAGACACGCAGATGGCTTTAAGAGGTCATAAGAGGACCCTGAGGCAACAGTGGATACTGCAAGGATGCCCAGGAGAGGTAAGGAAAGATGAGCATAACTGTTTATAATGTTTACACACACCCTTGGGCCTCTACTTATTATACTCTGATGAGTCCCCAAAGTACCTTGGTTCATGGGTGAAAAACCCTTAAAGTTTCAAATTTGAGTTGGGTCCAAAACTTTTGGAAAATTTGGTTGAATCTGGTTTGATCTGAACAGACTTGCTCATCTCTAAATGTGATATGGGAGAACATACTGTACCAAAAGACAAAAAAGGATAAAGACATACAAAAGTTAAAATCTAAAACACACCCAGAGTAGAGGCTTCAAGAATACAAAGGACCTAATTCAGCCATAAATCTCCATGACTTCACATTTTAGCATCCAACCTTTTGACACAAAAATTTAAAAAAACACTACATAATTATGAACATAAAACATTTCTACCCATACATTCTTTTTGGTATAATAAAAGTCAGTATTACCAATAAAGATTTTGGCATTGACTTTATTGAACATCCAGGCAGTTTTGCTTCTATAGCACAAAAGCTTTTTCAAAGAGAGCCAATATAAGTATTGTTTATTTAGTGTTCTATTGAAAACCATATTGATTAATGGATTGCTGAATGTGTTCTTTCACTTTAGAACAACAAACACAGTAGTTCACAGTACATGTAGGGTATTTAATATCTGTGAAATGCATCTTGTGTGGTTTGCAAGCAATCTTTAATCATTTTAGCATAAAACTTTTATGTTTTAATGCTAGTAAATGTATGCCGCTATAACAATTCAGCACATTTTCCATTTCTATAAAAAAAGGAAGTAAAATGCTAGAACTGTCTCTAGTTTTAACTCATTTTAGAAATGTTCCTTCTAAAAGGCTCCAGCAACCAAAAGCACTTAGCAGTAGGTATAAATTATGCATTTGGTATATGTAAACTTACAGATAAACCATATAAATCAAAAGCCATATCATATTTAATTTATAATCTAAAAGCCACAGAGAAATACATTTGCTTTATATCCTACATGTTCAAAAACATAATATTTTATAGTTTTCACAATTCCCGTATTTGTCTACAATGTATATCTATAGAGACAAAAGTTCTTCCTTTATAGATTATTTCTACGAAAATACAGTATGGGTAGATAGCTGATACACTTAGAAGTAAATGTTCACCCTTGAACATCATTGGTTCAAGGGTCAATAGGTTAATTTCGCAAAATGTCTCTATAGGGATCAGGGCATATTTACTCCAACACAGAGCTCCAAATCCCTAGCAAATACAGAGAGTGAAATTATAACATTCTGGCTGTCTTCAGCCATTTCTATGGGGAAAAAAGGAAATTACTGAATACTGTGGAATATCAGTCTACATAGTAAATGAGAATGCAGTAAGCTCCCAAATTACTACACCTCCACCTTTTATACTTACTCAAGTCTATATCTGTGTAGGGGATTTAGCGAAGTTTATAGAAAAATGCTGCTCCAACTATTGGAAACCTATATTAAGAAATTATTTCATACAGAATATTGGCCCTTAAATATAATTGCGTAACTGTGTATATGACATTTAAATCATCAGCTGCAAAATACTTCAGCTTTTGATTAAAATCAGGGATTTTAAGAAAATTGCATAAGACGAGACAATAGTACTATTAAAAAAAAACAAAACAAACAAAAATACTATTACCATGCTGGTCCACGCCAGTCCTGTAACAATGACCTCATATACATCATTTAAGTGACCACTGCGACCAATCAGAGGCTACAGTGGTGATGCAAGCATGTATAACACATGACCACTGAGACAAGTCATCAGCAATAGTGGTTTTGTGAATGATGTACATGATGTCATCACTAGTAGGGGCCACCAGAAAGGCAGTGCTGTAGAGACAAGGGATTTAACAGGTGAATAATAGTTTTTTTTTTATTTTACTTTATACCATGGCCTGTTTTTTTAGGAAGTGTCCGTAAAGTCCTGAATAACTGCTTTAAAAGAGTAGTAGTGTTTGCTCAATCCTTTAAATTGGAAAAGTCCTTCTGCAGACAGTTCTTATCACTAACTATGGTACCCATGAGTTCTCATTATATAGTGCCCAGTAATGTATCATAATGTATTGCAGCAAAACAAGAAGCTAGTGATGTCATTCAGATAAACTGGAAAAAACGTCTAATGGAGTTATGGATAGTTTATGGTTTGGAAGTATACACATTTTACAACTGGAAAGGTCACTTAGCTAGTCCATGATGACCTCTCTGCATATGAATATTTTACATTACCATTACATGTTTTAATTTTCCAGTCCCTTTTAACTAAAAAGTCACATGCCTTCAATTAACAATAGTTTCTGTCATATTTCTGAATAAACTTTTCTCTCCATTTATGTTTTTAGCTAAAGGAAGCATATATTAAATGTGTAATTAATGAGCAAAAGTGTATGTTTGCCAGACTCTTCATTTGTTAACCTAAAATAATGTTCTAATCAATAAACTATTGTTTGCTTGTCTCATAAAGGTCTCTGTACTATTCTGTTATATGCATTCTATGTGTTATAGTTGTCTGCATGGTGGTACAGCATAAAAGTATGTACTTGTTGTAATGGAGTGTAGTAAGACATCCAATTTGCAACCCCAATTCCAGAAAAGTTGGGATACTGTATCAAATGTAAAGAAAAGAAGAATGCAATGATTTGGAAATCTCAGATAACCAGATTTTATTGCGAGTAAAATATAGAACATATTTTAGAAGGTAAATTAGACTAAAAGTTCAAATCAATCCCTTTCCCTAGAATATATATAAAAGTAAAATATTACTGTGAAACACATACACATTAGGTATCCCTGTGTCTATTAACTTATAAAAATATTTTTCCCGTACAGTAAACGCCGTAGCGGGGGAAAAAAATCAAAAGTGCCAAACCGCTGTTTTTTCACTTTTTTGCCTCTGAAAAAAAATTGAATATAAAGTGATCAAAGCAACAGACATTCCCCAAAATGGTAGAACTAAAAAGTACACCTAGCCCTGCAAAAAAAGACACCCTATGCATCCTCGTACACAGAAATATAGAAAAGTTATGGGTTTCAGAATATGGCGACTTTTAGAAAAAAAAAATTTTTTTGCAAAGTTTTAGATTTTTGTTAAGGGGTTAAAATGGAAATAAAACCATTTGGTATCCCCGGAATCATATGTCATTTTTTCTGCAGAGTGAACGCCGTAAAAATTAAGCCGTAAGAAAGTCGCACAACTCACTTTTTCTTCAAATCCACCCCATTCTGAATTTTTTTCCAGCTTCTCAGTACACTGTACAGAATAATAAATGGTAGCATCATGAATAACAATTTGCCCTGCAAACATTAAGCCCTAATATGGCTCTGAGAACAGAAAAATAAAAAAGTTATGGGGTTTGGAAGGTGGGGAGTCAAAAACAAAAATTAAAAAATGTCACCAACGGGAAGGGGTTAAACAAAATATGTTCCCAAAATATGCTTCTTTTTCAGGGAGGGACTTGCATATTTCATCAATACAAGGCTAAACCACATACTATATCCATCACAACAACATAGTTTCACAGAAGAAGAATTCAAGTGCTGAATAGAGATGGTTCAACTTAAATATTCCAAATTATTTGGTTTTTAATGAAACTGAATGGCGATTTGTCTTGCACAAACTGAAATGGCTGCCGCGATATGTATTGCACAGTGAAAATACAGGAGAGACACATGTCTGTGAGTCACTGTGACCTACCATAGCCAATAGTCTGTGGTAGGTGTACACCTTACAGTGCTGATGTCACATACAGTACATAATTTACTGTTGGCAAGAACACAAGGCATTTCAGTGATGGTGAAACTAGGGCATGAATGTGTTATTCATCACTCCATTTTCTTCTGTAATACACAGCACTGACAGAAGCAATACTTGCGACAAAGCTAGAGAATCATAGGAATAGGAGAAGTAAAACAAATTTTAGTCAAATTTAATTAATTACAGGCAGATAGTGATAGAAATCATAGATAGGAGTGATGCAGAATATCTGTGCTGTGTGAGCCAGACTTCTGCAGAAATGCAGACAGTGGGAAGTTAACCCTTTCATTGCCAACAATTTAATTTTGAATAAGTCTGAAATAAATTTTTATAAAAAAACGAACAAAAAAACATACACACCGTGTCAGAATTTTTGTCAAGCTCTTATATATTTAATCATTGTGCAGTAAAATGACTGGAAAAAAATGGGGTAGGGGACAGGCAGAAGGAAAGGGGGAGGAGGAAATGCTTGTATAATACTAACAGTAAGAATATGGGTGGTGCCAGCAACACTACTTCTGGTCTTGATGGCCCACCAGTACCTGCAGTGTTTTCAAATTTGAAATGAATAAAGATGATTTTGAAAGCAGTGAAGCATAAATGTTGAGTCAGGGTTCTATGCATTCCTCCTCCTCTTTTGTAACATGTAATTTACCATGACTTCTACCCTATCTTCACTGACACAGATCCCACTGTCTAGTAGTCATATGACATCTGCCAACACAGATGTTCCTCACAGCCCAACACTTCCTGTTCTTCTTCTTCTTGATGATTTGGTTGAGAAGTCAGTGTTATTTGAATATAGAGGAAGTAGAAGTGTTGGTGGATGTAGTAGTGGCAGGGCATGTGCTACTGGTAGCTGTACTGATAGGGGAAATAGGGAGAAATTTGTCAGGAATTGTGAGGACACAGAACAATCCCATTGCATGACAAGTCACAATAAAGTTGTCAAGATGATGACATTACTGAATCTGATGATGATTATATTGCAGATAAGACCTTACAACTTTGGTCAGATTGACAGGGTAACATCAGAGAAAGAGGGTGGTGGCAAATGCAATAGTAATAATGCCATCCAATGTGCAGTTCCAACATCCAAAAGACCTGCCTGACTTTCAGAAAAAGTGAGATTTAATTTACAGAGTTTTTTTTCCAGATTAGAGCAGGCTAGACTGTATATTGGTGAACACAACTAAAAAAAATGCTTAAACAACAGAGATTCTTTTTTTTAGATTAGTGCAGTCTGCAGTACTGTTTATATTCTTGAGAAATTATTTGTATCTTTTTCAGATTAAGATAAAATCAAATATGATAATCCTTTAATAGTCCCACCAAGGGGAAATTCAGTGTCTTAACAACACTCTGTCACACTTTGTAACATTAAATAACAAGTTTTTTTGTAGATTAGAGCAGGCCAAAATTAGGTGAACACAACAAAAAAAAGCTTAAATAATGGAGATTTTAGATTAGCGGAGGCTACAATACTGTACATTTGCCCAGCAAAAAAAACAAAAACAAAAAATGGAAATTATTATTATAGAAAATAAAAGAATGCTTAAATAACAGAGGTTTTTTTTTAATTACGTAGGCAGAATCAGAGTTTTGCTGTTAGAACAGCAGTTGCTCTGTATTTAATGAAAAAATGTAAACTCTTGCTCAAAAAAGCCTTAACAGGATCGTAAATGAAGCAAGATTACAGATGCACAACAGATTTAGTCAAAATTAGATTATTGGCAATGAAAGGGTCCTGTCTGTGTGTCTATAATTCTGTATTACAGCAGGAATGCAGTAGTCTCAAGCTGAAGCAGTATCATCTATGCCCTTACTCATATGTACTGATTTCTATCACTAATCTCCCTTTGTAATTGCTTGAATCTGACTAAATTATCCTATTATAACTATTGCTTTCAAGCTTTTCAGAATTGTACACTGTATGATGCAGTGAGATGAATCACAGATCCTTCACTATCATCACCATTAATGCAACTAGCTTGTAATGATGTCTGAAGAGTCTGAATTACAGACACGTGAATCTTCTGTATTTCCTGCGGTGGCCATTTTAGTTCGTCAGAGATGAATCGCCATTTGTTTACATTTGTTTAAAACAAAACAATTTGGAATATTTGGGTCGAATTCCATTCATGACAATGTTGATGGAACATCAATTATGGGCAGGGACAATACATCAGCAGAACAGTCTAGAAATGCAGCAATGTCAGATGCTTTCTAGTACTAACAGGCACCGTTTCAGCACCAGACTGGACCATTTTCCACCTTCAACTTCACCAGGGAAAGTCATTGCTTACATTTTCCCTCATTTCATGGCTGTAAGGTGAAGCGCACATTGACTGTGACTGTGGCACATGCTGGAGCATCAATTTGAGCAGCACTATATGATGAATGATTACTGCATGCAGCAAATCACACAAACCATGGAATAGAAAACTGTGAGAGGTAGAAGAAAAACAACTTCTACCTTATGATCTCTTTTGGAAGATAGTCCAGCTTTTTCAGCTGGCAGGCTAGGCACACTGATGTTGGATCACAAATTTTTATTGAAATTCTGTAAATTGTCACTACTTGGTGTTGCATGTTTACCAATAAAGGGGTCATTTTTGGTGGCTTTTTTTTACATTCAATTCTTTATTACTTTTCAACTAGCAGGCAACACTGATGTTGTGCCACAAATTTTTCTTAAAATTCTATGAATTGTCACTCACCTGCACAATGTTAATAGGGGATAGGGGATAAGTGTCACATTGCAAGGAGTTTGACTGCAGATTCCCCCGGTGATCAGGAGAATAGGGGACTGAAAGCACCAGTGGAAATGTGTAATCTCCAGCAGCCCCATAGCAGTGAATGGATTGATCATTCCACAAGCTCACTGGTGCTTCCTTCACACGGAGGAGGTATGGGGGACTTTCAATCCCCTGCTTACCTAATGTTACAGGACATTCCTTTTAACTTAGGAGATATATAAATCTGGCCACATTCGACTAAGAGGGTAGATAAAGAAGGATACAGCTGTACTTGCAAGAGCAGCTAGGTTGATTGTTGACAGTCTTCTACCGGCAACACACTTTGTTTTCATTGTAGTATTATAAGGTAGAATAATACGTGAACAAGACATTAGCATTGAATTTTACAATACTATGCGCGTGAAAATTTTAACATTTTAATTTCTACAAAGCAATCCAGCACACAATATGTATGATAAAACTCTTCTACTTATTTATTAATAGCAATAGGCTGTCATTTCCATTTCTCCAGTGCCAGGTGACATTATTTCACAGATGAGCAATTTATGCTGGACCTGACAAACGCTTATTGGAATTGCTTGTTAGGTGTTATTGTAATTGGGCCACTTGCAGAGGTTTTAATAATGGTTCCAATAAAGAGTACACATTTGTATTAGGAGAAAGGTACTTTGACACCCATCTTACATACTTTGACACTTTGTCATTTACCTTATCTGAGTGTGTAATACATATTGTAAGTATAAATTTATTCACATTGTTAATATTTTAAAAGAGCTAGCCATCTTTCATGCAGACATATCACTCTTCAGTTTAAGGTTAAATTAATACATAATATATAGTATTATAAGTAACAACAAGGTTTTACATCTTTTCAGAAGTATAGCTAGGGATTCAGCACAGGGGGAGCAAACATTTCCAAGTGGGTCCCCAACTCATATATACCAATATTATCACTATACGGTAACCATATAGTGGTAAGTGTCAGCTTTGCATAGAACCCTGCAGACAATTTAGGTGAATACAGCATAGGAAAGATTTAGCAACTTACAGGTGATGTCTCTGACTGTGATAGTTCACATTCCCCCTCTCTTCCTTCTGGATTGCTATGACCACTTCTTCCAGCAGTGACTTATCTCTGTAAAGTTTGCAACACAGACATATTTTGCTTCTCACTTTAACAGGCACTTGACCCACATTTTACTCACCTACATGAAGTCCCCATGCTGCTGCTACCCCCAATTATACAATATATAATATAACCCTGCCCCTCGGAATACCCCTTGTGCACTATTAAATAGTACACCTTATTAATAATGCTTCCTGTGCACTTCCTAACTAAAGCCGGGGCCACACATTGCAGAAAAATATGCACAGTGGAAACGCTGCGATTTACAAAACCGTCGAGTTTTTGGAAATCGGAGCATATCAATATGTCATACACAGTATGAGCTGGGGTCCTAACAATGGCAACATAGCTGCCATGATACATCTTCTATTAGGACCTGCTAATAGAAAATGTTATTTCCAAGAAATAAGTGCTGTTAGTTTTGGTGCCTGATATGTTATTTAGACTTTGTACTGTCAGGGGGATGGTGTCAGGCAGGAGCAGATAAGCGGTGTGATTCTGAGCTCTGACACTGTTCACCTCTGAGTGGAGCTCCGAATTCCTTCCCTTTTCCTGCTTCGGTCTAATACTGTCCACCTTACAGTAGAGAGCATATATAGTATATCAGGCACCAAAACGTACTGCACTAATTGCTCAGGAATGGTGGAAGCTAGAGAAAAAATTCCAGCTGCATCGGAATAGGCAGAGCGGCAACTATTAACAGATATTAAGAACTGGAGTTGGTGGAGATGGTAAAAAGTCCTCTTTAAACTGGTGTTGTTTAAACTGGTTTTCTGCTGTTGATATAGTGCCACTGACTGCTACTAAAGACGCATTGGACTTGAGGTCATTTATTGTTCCGCATATATCTGATTGCTAATAGTGGCATAAAATCTAACATATTGCTTTGTGTCAAACTTAATAGCAAACAGTCACTGACACTCCCATTCCGATGTCTATCGGGTCCTAGATTCCAGCCTGGTTTAGTGTAAAAAGTCATATCACTGGTCATATTGAGATAGTAACATACTGCCACACTCAGATTTAGTTTCTAAATGCAGGCAGAGAAATAAAATAATACATTCCAGGTATCATTGAAATTTGCGTAATGCTTGGCAATATTACAGTGGGACACTTCCCTCATGGTTTCTGGCTGCTTTGTATAGATTTGCATTCCAGATTGGGCTCATGTGAACATCCTATATCCCGTCATTATCCTTTGCTAGGAGAATTGTCATCCAAATTAGATTACTTCCATTAGGTTGAGCTTTCTGCTGCTGATTTACTTTAGAATTCTAATGTAAATTAAGGTAATTCATCAATTCTAGAACAAAAAATTATTTAAGGCATATGTCTTCCATATTTAACACACATTTGAATATGAAACAATTCAAAGTCAATCCTCTTGGTTAAAATTTAATGGTATATGCTGGGTATTTTTTTTTTTTTCATTTCACTAAATCCTCAGGTATGCCAGTAATAATATAGTTAAGTTAATATAATACAGAAATAAATTTGAGCTTAATAAATTTGACACTGTTGACCATCAACTCCTCCTCACTATGCTCCGCTCTGTCGGCATCACAGACACCGCTCTCTCCTGGTTCTCCTCTTATCTCTCTGACCGCACTTTTTGTGTATCATTTGCGGGCTCTGTTTCTTCCCCTCTTCCCCTTGCCGTTGGGGTTCCTCAGGGCTCAGTCCTAGGTCCCCTGCTCTTCTCCCTCTACACAGCACCCATTGGACAAACCATCACTAGATTTGGCTTCCGGTACCATCTTTATGCTGATGACACCCAATTATATACGTCATCCCGTGACATCACCCCTGCACTAATACAGAACACCAGTGACTGCCTCTCTGCTGTCTCAAATATCATGTCTTCGCACTATCTGAAACTGAATCTCTCAAAGACTGAACTACTGCTGTTTCCACCATCTAATAGATCTGTTCCTGATATCTCCATTGCAGTCTCTGGCCTTACCATAACTCCTAGGCAGTATGCCCGCTGCCTCGGGGTTTTGTTTGACTCAGACCTTTCCTTCACCCCCCATATCCAATCACTCGCACGCTCTTGTCATCTCCACCTCAAAAACATCTCCAAAATCCGCCCTTTCCTTACCACAGATGCACTAAAGACACTTATTGTTGCCCTGATTCACTCTCACCTTGACTACTGTAACTCCTTACTAATCAGTCTTCCCGTTACTAAACTCTCCCCTCTACAATCTATTCTGAATGCGGCAGCCAGGCTCATCTATCAGTCTAGACACTACAGCGATGCCTCCGGTCTGTGCTGGTCACTACATTGGCTACCTATTCAATACAGAATACAATATAAACTTATCCCCCTCATCCACAAGGCTCTCCATAATGCTGCACCTCCCTACATTTCCTCCCTCATCTCTGTCTATCGCCCAACCCGTAATCCGTTCACTCAATGACCTAAGACTAACATTCTCTATTATCAGAACCTCCCACGCTCATATACAAGACTTCTCCCGAGTTGCACCACTTCTCTGGAATGCTCTATCCCAGACTATCAGATTAACCCCCAATTTCCACAGTTTCAAGCGTAAACTAAAGACACATCTTTTCAGACAGACCTATCACAACTCCTAACGTAAACCCTTCCATAGTTAGAATCCCTAAAACGTACCCTCCTGTTTATGCTTTAACATTACCCCACAGGATATGATGCCGTATCAGACTAGCTTTATATGTCCAGGCACCATCTGCATGTTAAAGGACACGACTGGTGACGGCTCATACAACTTATATATGTGTAATGACAGTAACCTCTATTACAAAATTGTCTGACCATTGTACAAGCAATGCTACATCTGCTGCCGCCCCTGCTACCTCTTGTGTCACCCCCTCTACCTCATAGATTGTAAGCTCTTGCGAGCTGGGCCCTCAGTCCCAGTGTGTGAATTGAATATTTCTTTGTAATGTATCTTTTTTGTCAGTACTTGAACCCTACAAGTTGTACAGTGCTGCGGAATATGTTGGCGCTATATAAATAAAATCTATTATTATTATTATGAGTACATAAATAGTACAGTAGGTTATACTGTGCTGAATATACAGTATACTAATAGAGTTAGAAATTGCTGAAATATCAATTCCATAATTTATTAAAAGCATGGGTATTGCAACAATAAACTACAGGAACAGCAGATCGTGAACTTTGCTACTTTTGCTGTACACATTCATCAATTACTGTGCATATTAGCCAGTCTCGGCTGACAGTATGCTGGAAAATGTTACGTTGTTATAGGGTATGAACACACGAGACATGTCCACTTCTGATTTTCTGCTGCAGCAAATCACCTGTAGATTTTCCTAAAATCCAGTATTGCAAATAATGCCTAACATTGGGTGGTTTTAAAGAGGAATTTGAAGGGAATATGTCACCAGAACATTTTTTTCATCAAGTATTATGTTAAACCTATTTTTCATGATTTTTTTGCGCATTTTTAAAACACTTTCCATGCTTTCTATATATTTTTTTAAATATCCTAAAAATCATGCAGTTCTGATTCTGGCCACTAAGCCAAATAACATGCTGCCTCTTCCTGTTTTCACATAGATCACATCATTTACATTTTGATAACACACAGAATTCAGCAGTCACAATAGGTGATTTCACAGTTTATCCACTCCTCTATCTACACAATTACATCTGCCCAGGTCGCAGAGCATGGCTAGAAAACTCTCTTATAGAGGTCAATAAGGTCTTCTCCACTCCAAGAAACCGTAAGTCACAGATTATTTTAGGCTTAGTGGCAAGAGGTGGAATTGTAAGATTTTGTAGGATTTTTAAAAATATAAATAACATGGAAAATTAAAAACATTGTCAAAAAATTCTTTAAAAATATGTTTAATATAAAAATAGGATTTAAACAATAGGTCATATTCTCACAACACATTATCTTCAAATGGCAGTTTCTTGCAGGTATGCCACTGCATAGCAAAGCGTGAAAGACACAGTAAAAACATGTCACCTAAATTTACTTATTGGCTTGAAAACTACACCACTGGTCAAAATTTGTTACAGGTTTAACTCTCATCTGCTGGGCTGCTACTGTACATCCCAGCATATCAGTTGCTGCATGTATGTCCCATATGGACACACTCTAAAAGACTCCATAAAAAATTGACATTTCAATACACTCATTCAATCTCATTGGCTTTAAAACAGCCAAGTAGCGGCCATTAAAGATACAGCCATCACATGGCCGTTTTACACTGTCATATAAGGTTAAGGTTCTATTCAGATAACGTTATGCAAAATGGCCACATTTCACAGACCCCTTATAGGCTTCTCTCATTCACTTTGCTGGTACCATAAAATACCACATTTTTTTCCGCTGTGTTCCCGCAGCTGCCAAAGTGGTATAAAAATTACTTGCTGGTGCCCTGAAGTCAGTCCCAAAAATGGAAAGTGCTCTTGGTTTTGCCAGGAAACCCCAACCAATCTACTCCTTGTCCTTAAATGTCAGTGCCAGCTGTAGATCACTGTTTGCTGTATTTAGGCTGAGGCCCTACATAGTGTGCCACAGCAAAAAGCGCTGCGGGGAAAACCGCGAAGGGAATGCATTGTGGTTTTTCCTGCAGTGCTTATCGCACAATTGCTGGGCTATGAACAAAAGGCACACAGGCAATATTATCTTTGTGCTCTGTTTAGTGCTATGAGTTGTTTTGTAGGCATATTTTACCTGGCAAATTTTCTTTAAATTATTATACTTTGTCAAGCCAAGTCCTTAGCAGCTCTTTTTGGTGCTGTGGCTAATAAAAGGGTGGTCCGAAAGCCCATTCAAATCCTTGTTTCTTATATTAAAGGAATTTCCAATATCCAGTCTCCAGAGGGGTTTTATAGCTAGGGATACTTTTGAGAGTTTTTTCAGTCCAAAAGATACATAGAAGTAAAACATTATAGCATATGCAGACCATAGATTTTTTTCTAAACTACTGAAGAAAGAGAATAACTTTTCTTGATTGTAATAGCTATAGTACCCTGCATAGCTAAGTATTGTCACCTGCTATATTTCATTTATTAGTTTATCATTTTAAAGCATCTTACATCAGCACATGGCTGTTATCTTCACCTTTTTACCCACCAGTTTACATTTTATTTAATCAATTGTTGACTTTTTTAGACAGTAGGTCAATAGTTCACTGAAGATTAAGTCAACCGAGCACCTTTATTGCATTAAACTGAGGCAAAAATCATGGCTACTGCATATTTGTATCCATAACAATGGTGAGACAAGTATTTTTTAGCTTCCAAGGAAAAATCTGACCAGTGCACCACCATTTACAATGTTAAAAATATTATTGCAATTACACCTAAATACTTGGACACATCACATTTGGCCAATATATACATGGAGTCTATATCAGGATTATGGTTTCTATACTATTAGAGTATACTGTTAGATATTTCTATATATGTTAATATATATGTTATAATGGCATAAAACTCAATCCATCACATTTTGTATTTTGTGTCAGACTCGATATCCCCTGCACTGGAGGATATGCTTAACTCATGACTAGGCACTCAACTCTTCATAAATTAGGTGCCTCCTCCTGGAGCTAAAATCTATGTCAGCTCAATGTTGGAGCAGATTTCTGCCATTATTTACAAATGGGCTAAGTGATAGTAAATTTGGTCCTGCTTACCATGAGAAAAGTAGCAAAGATTTTTATGCCGTTTGCCACTATTTAAACCTTTTTGTCCAAAAGTTCCATAGACTCTTAAAACTGTCCCATTATTATTATTTTTTTTTGACAATTTAATTTGCTATTACAGAGCTGTATTAACATTAATAAGGGTGAATTCACATGGCAAAATTTGAGTAATCCTCCACAAAATCTACAAATTTTACAAAATCCACATTAAGTTTACAGCAAACTGACACCCAATTCTTCATTAAAATCCACATATAAGACATTTGGATTTTTGTGTACATTTGTCTATGGAATAAAGTTAAACATGTAATCCTACCCTGAGACAATGAAGATGTGAAAATTAATCCATAGTTTAGCCTATGTTGCTTTTTATGAAGCATATACTGCAGTATACAGGAAATTCACCACTTAGCAAAACTTTGTGAAAGTTCAATTATTGTAGAGTATTTGTTTTCTCTGTTCTCTCCAACGGTTTAAAAACATACTGAAAGGTTAAAGGGATTTATCAACTTTTCAATCCCCTGCTGCTTCCCCACAGACAATCCAGTGCTTCTCTATTAGTCTTTGTTTACCAACTTTCAATGATGACGTGCTGTAAAGGACCATACCAGTCAATCAGTGATCTCAGTGTTCATGTGCTGTACAACACTTGTAACAGCGCCAGGTGCTGACATTGTACTGCCAATTACGTAAGGGAATGAGCAGGGCGACTGGTTCCCCACTGAGTCAGTGTTTCCAGAAGTTAGGCTGAAGAAACACAATAATATTCATGGTTTCACTGGGCACTTTACTTGAAGTTAGTTGTCAGTTACAACAGGACTTCATAGCAGGTTACGGCAGTTACACAGCAGCTTCACGGTGGTTTCATAGAATGCAGGTAATGACTTCTCCAGACAGTGTTGGAGTTACGGTCTTCCAGACACACCTAGAAGTGTTCCTGCTGTCAGAGAGGTTATGCTCAGGGGCTGCACTGTTGCTGGCTCTGCTGGGAAAAGCGCAAACCTAAATGTCCTAAATGACATCAATGCTGAGGCCTGTGATTGACGATTATCATGATGCTTATATGCAAGCATCATGACATTGGCACACCCCAGAGTATCATAATGGTTCGTGGTTGGTAAACCCCAAAAATTAAGAAATTCATAACAAATATTGCTCATTACAAACTGGTTAACTCAACCATAATAGGGAGATTTTCCTGCCCTGGTGTGACTAAAAAGCATCAGGCTGCAGGGAACATAAACTGTACCTTGGGAAGCATAAGAAGGCAACATCTGCTGCACAACTAATAGGCAAAATGGAGTTTTGCGCATTTAGGTAATCATCACACAGCCTTCCATCCAGAAAATATCAGAACTAGAAGAACTAGAATTAGAACTGGTATCAGAACTAGAAAGAATCATAACTCAATGATACAGGTAAGGAGACAGTGGCATACAAAATACACAGTGCAATCATCATCTTGAGTGGGGACTTAATGTCAGTTGTACACTTAAAGCTACAACTGTAGAAGGGGTTGGCTTGTCTTAAATAGGTAGGCCCTGTGACTGGTAGGTTTGACATCTGACAAATATGTGACTACTCAAAGTAAGCAGTTATGTTGCCCCAGAACAGTATTTCTGTAGAAGCACACTTTATATATGTATATCTATCTAACCCCTTCCTGCTCTACTTCATACTATTATTATTTTCATTTTGAGCACATAGTTAATGCTCAGTGCTGTAATAGTATGACATATTGATGTGGCAGGCACATGAACTAGATTACTTCTGAGTTTGGTTATATAATACAGCCAGGACCCTGGACTAACTATTGAAGTCAGAAAATACTCCAACTGCATCAGATTAACTCCTCAGATGCCTTGATTAATATTGATCACTGGTTCCTCATACAGGACCAGTGAAGGTGCCACTGTATGAAGGGAACAGTGAAAGGACAACTGTATGAGCCATACAGTGGCCCCTTCACTGGCCTCCCCATACAGCAGTATAAACGGATTACTTACCTGTTTGCTTCCTGCTCTGTCTCTGGGCGCACTGTTGTGATGTGATGTGTTCCTGGAGCTGGAAGGAGTGGGAGGGGTCAGGGAGCATAGAGGTAGGTACCAATACTTTTTTAAAATTAGATACCTTTTATTGAAAATTACTAAATACAATTTCCCATTTTCAAACATACACATTGCAAAAAACACTACTAAAGATAAAAAAGATAAAAGAATACAGTTTGAGCACACATAACGGTAAATACAAAAATAGCATACCATATCTCTGGATAACACAAAAAAAAAAAATCTCCGGGGGGGCGGCCCCCCCCAATACTCCCTCCTTTCCCCCCCCCCTTGAGAGGGGGCCCGGGCCGGCGCGCCCCCCCCAAGGGAGAAAAAACCCCCCCAGAGGGGGGGGGGAAAAAAATACCCCTTTAAGTGCCCCCCCCCCCCCCCCCCCCCCCCCCCAACACCCCTCTCTCCCCAAAAAAAGCCCCCCCCCCCCCCTTTTTAAAAAAAAACACCCCCCAAAGCCTCCCCCCCCCTATATCTTATAAAAAAAATCTGAAAAGAGTGTGGGGGGAAAAGCCCCAAAAAATATTATATGAGGGGAGCCGGGGGGGGGATTTTCTGTGTGTTTTTTTAATAAAAAAAAAAAAAAAAAAAAAAAAAAGGTTAAAACATAGTTTGCACTATATACAGAAAGCACAAGAGGGTGGAATGTTCTGCAGACAAGACTGCATAGTTGATAAGGACAGACTTGGAGTCTGGGGGAAGATGTCAACAGTTCTGATGTTCTCAGCAGAACTGGTATTCTCAGGAATGATAAGAAGGACATTCAGATAAGGTGAAAAGGAAACATCTGGGGTGATGGGTAACTGAACAAATTTGTCTGATAACGGAACTGGAAAGACCATATATGTATATTGATCACATGACTGTTATGTAACTGAGCTTGCTTTTAAAACTGTATTGAACTACGCAATAAAGTAGAAACTGTTCATACACGATACCTGTGTACGTCTTGTTTCCCGAGCGCTTGAAACTGGTTATCTATTTAATTAGGCTTACGGTGACATCCATCCCGGGGGAGATTAACCCCCAACAGAAATTGACGCCCAACGACGTGGGGCCTCGAGATCGTCTGATGTGCAGCCGATAGAGTGCCGACCCACTCACCGATCGACTTGAGGACAGGACCAGAGGAGCTCAGATAGATAAAAACAGTACTGTGAAGGTAAGCCTTTGATCTTGCCAATTAGTATATCTGAGGTTCCTGTGTGTCTATTCTCTGTATCGATGAGTGAGGTAAGCTGCTGCATGTTTATATGACATCTTGATGCCAATTGTATAGTACGGAAGAACCTAAAAGGGACATGTCACCTGTAAATGATATGGAAATTGTTTTCTTTACTTTTTGTCTTACCTGTTTACCTGTCTACTGATGTTTGCATGTTACCTGTGTTATAAGATATAAGGCTGCAAAGAATGGGGAAAAGTTCTCTATTCTTAACCCCTAGAGTCTAGAGTTGCGGACAAGGTTCCGAACTGAGAAGCACAGAGTGATTGAAAAGTCCTTGTTTTGGAAAACTAGCCTCCAGCCGTGTCTGGACGGTCAAGGTCGAATGGGACCTGAGTAGTAGCACGAAGGACTTAGTAGAATCCGCGCGAAGAAGTGCGTGTAGTGATTTGGGAGTGTTTTGGTAAGGGGACACAGGCAGAAAGTTGAGCCTGTGGAAGCCAATTGAGGCATTGCCCTGAGCACTACTCCTGAACTTACACAAGTAGTTCATAGAAGACAGAAAGAGTCTGTCTGGGAGTTCTCACTAAGTAGTCATAAGTGACCCTCTATTGTCTCAAAGGTTGCCCTAGAGGAGTGAGAGACTCATCGGCTGATTAGCTACCAGCCAAGATGGGGAAGGGACCATCTAAGATATGGTACACCCCATGTGAACTAATAGAGATAGGGGAAGGGAAAGAAGTAGCCGCACAGGTAAAGAAAATTCTGAAAAAAGCAGGAATACACAAAACTGGGTTAGTAGACAGTAAATTTTGGGATCAGTGGAGATTAGATCATGTGGGATTGATTCAGGACAGTAAATTGCAAAGAGGCATATATGGAAGAAAGGAAGCAATAGAATAGGATAAGGGGATGATAGTTCAGGAAATAATGAATCACCCCCACCTCACTCCGAGAATCAGGCTTGAAGGGAGACATCCCCCTTCTCAGTATTATTGTTTAATATAACCCATCTTATCTCCCAGTTCTGTATGAAATATTACTTACTTTAACAAAATACTCAGAGAATCTGATATAGTGCAAAGAGAAAAACTGTCCACCATCGGTATGATGTTTATTGGATTATGTATTATATATATATATATATATATATATATATATATGTATATATATGTCAACCTGTATTTGTAATATTCATTATGTTTATATCAATGCCAGGATTCAACTTTTATGCTTTTTGTAAAATTAAATCCGCTTTCAGGAAATATCCCCTAAAAAGAAGAAACTAGGATATTGTGATGTTCCACAGGGGTTCAACTTTTGGTTGGAATCCAGTGAAGAAAATTCTAAAGTCTGTGGGGTTTGGGAAATATTTGAAAATTGTACAAAAATAGTAATATGTAATTTTGGTGTCAGTATTAACTGCTATCTGCTTGAATTGTATTCCTGTATTCTGTTGTAGCTCTCTGCAGATGTTCTGCAGGGAATAACCAAAACATTAATTGACTGCCAAGTAGCTCCAAGGACGTTGTATCTGATATGATGCGCACGCAGAAAATCACAAGCTGAACATGATGCTGTTACCCAGTAATGTTACATGTCAATTATTACAAAGTGAAACTTGGCTTTGGGCCTCCGGGGTCCGCAGCCTGTGTATGATGACTATTTATGCCCAAAGGGAAAATATTTTGATAAAAGTGTTAGCCTAAGGTTAAATGGAAAGTAAGGTACAATGACAATATATATGTGTAAAATATTCAAGAACATACTCAAACATATGAAATTATGTCTTGTACTATGTTATGTGAATTTATTGTCTTGCCTGTTATCATCTGAAGTAAGGTATCTGTTAAAAGAGAGAAAGGTGAATCAGTGGAAGTTTATGGAAGACTTCTCACTAAAACGGTGGATGCTTTAGATCAAACTGATCCTGTAGAAACCTCATTTCAGGGTTGCAGGATACTCACTAGGTATTTAGTCTCAGACACATCAGATAACATTCTTGGTACAGATGTGATGGGAGTATTAGGTTGTAACATCATGTTGCATTCATCAGGAGAAGCATATGTAAAAGTCACACATACTAACCATGAGATTTTATGCTTGTTATCTGCCGAGTTAAGTACACCAAATTGTATTTTTGTCCTCACTGAAGAAGAAAATGTACTGTTATCCCAAGTGCCAACAGCATTATGGGCAACTGGGAAAACAGACTTAGGTAAATTGGATGTACCCCCTGTTATGGTAACCCTGAAACCTGGTGCTCAGCCACCCAGGATTAAACAATATTCTCTGACCCATGCCCAAGAGGATGCCATAGCAGTAACAATAGTGGAATTAGTGAAAGCAGAAGCATTGAAGGAATGCACTTCTGTAGCAAACACTCCTCTTTTCCCAGTGAAGAAAAAGGGCAAAAAGGGAGAACCAGACACATACCGTATGGTTCATGATCTTAGCTAATTGAATAAAGTAACACTACTTGAAACCCCAGTGGTACCTAACCCACACACCCTGCTGTCAGCTGTCCCCACAGGTACCACCTGGTACAGTTGTATAGATCTTTCCAATGCATATTTTTCTGTGCCTTTACACCCCGATTGCCAGTATTTGTTTGCATTTACATTCAGGGGTAAACAGTACACTTGGACAGTACTACCACAAGGGGCGCAAAACAGTCCTAAGCAATTCACAAGGTGTCTCACACTTATTATGAGTACTTGGTATTTTCTACATGATGATGTTGTTCTGTTACAATATGTTGACGATCTTCTTCTTTGTGCTCCAGACAAACCAACCTGTGAAGCGGCAACCATCAGCCTGTTGTGTTTCCTCTACCAGAATGGCTGCAAGGCCAACAAGGACAAGTTGCAATTTTGCAAACAAAAAGTGGTGTTCCTGGGACACTGTCTCGGCCAAGGTACCAAGCACCTGTCAGATGAGAGGACCAAGGTGGTGAGAGACATGCAGGTGCCGACCTCTCATGCTCAGCTACGTACCTTCTTGGGATTGGTATCCTACTGTAGGCCATGGATCAGATCTGCATCTCTGACCATGCAACCTCTGTACGATAGCCTCTCCTCAAAACCATTCAGCCTCACATCTGAGGCCATGGATGCATTTTACCAGCTGAAGTTGCAGATAGTCTGTGCTCCGGCCTTAGGCCTACCTGACTATCAGAAACCTTTTCAGCTCTACGTGGCTGAGATGATGGGGCACGCAACTGCAGTTCTCACACAACAACACATTACAGCTCAAGGTTAGATGCTGTAGCCAGGGGGACCCCCTCCTGTGTGCGTGTTGTCCTCTCGGTACAAGCGTTGCTTGAGAAAAGCTCAGACATTGTCCTAGATCACATATTGGTTGTGTATACACCTCATGACATCCATGCTATCCTCACACAGGTGGACAGACGACACCTTTCTTTGGCACGGCAGTGCAAAATGGAATTTGCTCTGCAGTCCTCCTCAAACATCTCTTTTCAACGCTGTTTAACTTTGAATCCTGCAACTCTTCTTCCTGTAGGAGTTCATGATTCAAAAGGGGGAGTGGAAGATGAGATATTTTTAAATTCCCTCTCTGAAGAAGAACTGTTTGACAGCCAGCATGAACATGATTGCGTGGCTCTTATGTCACAGGAAACAGTGGGATTTGACCATGTCACGGATGTGCCATTACAAAATCCTGATTATGAGATGTTTGTGGACGGCTCAAGGTATCTGACAGATGAAGGCAAATTTGTTACAGGGTATGCTGTAGTCACTGAACATGACATCATAGTCCAGGAAGCTCTTCCACCACACATGTCAGCCCAAGAAGCTGAGCTTAAAGCCCTTATGGAGGCTTGTAAGATAGCCAAAGGTAGAACAGCTAACATATACACTGACTCCAGGTATGCTTTTGGCATTGCACATGATTATGGTCCAATATGGAGGGCAAGGAACTTCCTAACGGCCCAGGGCAAGCCAATTAAGAATGGAGATGTGGTAAGTCGACTGATGGAGGCCATACTGCTCCCATACAGCTGGCAATTGTGAAAGTCAGAGCTCACGCAAAAGGAAGGGACCCTGAAAGCTGTGGAAATGAGAGAGCTGACAGAGCAGCCAAGGCTGCAGCACTCCTGGCCAGAAGGGGTCCCAACCAGGTGAGCAAAATGGACATTGACCTAGCATACCCAAAAGGGCTGTACTCAAAGGTCACCAGTGTGGAAATTGAAAGATGGAGGAAAGCAGGTGCTACAGACGGTGATGGTATGTGGAAAATGGGGGATCGATTATGTCTGCCCACAGCAGTCTACCCCCAGATGGCTGGCTTGGCCCACGGTAAGGTGCATGCCTCTCGAAATGCCATGGAGTCATTAGTGGGTAAATTATGGTTTGCCCCAGGTTTTGGAAGAGCTGCTAGTAACCACATAAAAGCATGTCACATATGTGCTCTACACAACCCAGGGCAGGTAGTTAAAACAACCACCAAGTGTACACCAAAATCCCTGTACCCATTTCAGAGAATACAGATAGATTACATACAGTTGCCTAAGTCTGGAACATACGAGTATGTATTGGTCTGTGTGGATTTGTTTTCAGGATGGCCTGAGGCCTACCCTGTGAGCAAAGCAACCGCACAAGCAACTGCCAAGAAACTGATGTCTGAGCTTGTGTGCAGGTTTGGAGTGCCCGAGGTGATTGAGTCTGACAGAGGTACGCATTTCACAGGTGAGATAATGAAAGAAATAATGTCTGCACTAGGGATTGAGCAAGCTTTCCACACACCCTACCATCCTCAGAGTTCAGGCAAAGTGGAAAGGTTGAATGATACACTTAAGTTGAAGATTCAGAAAGCCATAGCAGAGACAGGAAAGCCTTGGCCTGAATGCCTATCTCTAGCCTTATATTCAGTAAGAACTACTCCTAACAGGAGGACAGGGTTGTCACCATTTGAAATATTGTTTGGAAGTGCGCCCAAAACAGCATTGTACTTTCCTCAGACATTACAGCTTAACTATGACAGTATTGCCAGCTATGTACAAAATTTGTGTCAAAAAACTGAAAGAAACACATAAACAAGTGTTCTCTTCTATTCCAGACCCTTCTGATTTTTCAGGAACACATAGCTTGCAGCCTGGTGATTGGGTGGTCGTGAAAAGACACACTAGGAAGTCTCTTGAACCCAGGAGAAAAGACAGCCCAAATCGGGGAGTAAGGGAGCTGGAGGAACACATATGGAGAACAAAAGAGAATATGTGGTTATATTTGGCCCGAGTATTAAACATGACAGAATTTTGTTTGAGAAATGCATATTCCAGTAATGTGTTAGAAACTTGTTTGATTGCAGTGCCGACTTCTGTTGCAGTATGGAAGCTGATCTCCATGTGCATGCAGACTGGATAAGTCCTTATTATGTTGTATTAGATTTGCAATCACATAAAAAAGCAATATTGCAGAATAGAGCGGCTATAGATTATTTACTGCTTAAACATGGTTATGGGTGCAACACTTTTGCGGGAATGTGCTGTTTTAATTTGTCTGACCATTCAGAAGATGTGCATGATAAGTTGAAACAGTTGCAGGAAATGGTAACACATATTAAACAAGATGTCAACCAAGGATGGTGGGACTGGCTGTTAGCTTTCCTACCTGACTTGGGATACCTCCGACAAATCGTAGGTATAATCCTTTGTGTAATCATTTTTATGATATTAGGATGCTGTCGTATTCAATGTATTCCTTCGCTATGCAATCTCATGAGGGACAATACTCAGTATATAAGGTAGGATCATTATTTTTAACATCTTCAAAGGAGAATCCATCACAGATGGCACACAGATAGTGTGAATGTATTCATTGAATATTGATTAAAAATAAAGTCCTAAATGGGGGAATTGTAAGGGTTAAAACATAGTTTGCACTATATACAGAAAGCACAAGAGGGTGGAATGTTCTGCAGACAAGACTGCGTAGTTGATAAGGACAGACTTGGAGTCTGGGGGAAGATGTCAACAGTTCTGATGTTCTCAGCAGAACTGATATTCTCAGGAATGATAAGAAGGACATTCAGATAAGGTGAAAAGGAAACATCTGGAGTGATGGGTAACTGAACAAATTTGTCTGATAACGGAACTGGAAAGACCATATATGTATATTGATCACATGACTGTTATGTAACTGAGCTTGCTTTTAAAACTGTATTGAACTACGCAATAAAGTAGAAACTGTTCATACATGATACCTGTGTACGTCTTGTTTCCCGAGCGCTCGAAACTGGTTATCTATTTAATTAGGCTTACGGTGACATCCATCCCGGGGGAGATAAACCCCAAAAAAAAAAAAAATATATATATATATATATATATATATATACACTCTCTGGGGGGGGGGGGGTGGGGGGTGGGGGGGTTTTTTATTTTTTTCTCCCCCTTTTTTTTTTTTTTTTTTTGTGTGTGTGTTTAAAAAAAAATTTATAAAAAAAAAGGGGGTGTTTAACTCCCAACAATATATATATATATATATATATATATATATATATATACACACTCTCTGAAAGAGGGACTGTGGCATGTGTGTTTTTTCTACAATCTGTGCTTCCATCAGACTACTATTACTGTTGTGTGTGAAAAAAATAACTATCTAGCAAGCGAGAGAGTGTTTTTTGCTTCCATCAGACTTTTTTACCAAAATGCGGGAAAGTGAGTGAGAGTCTTAAACTGCCTGAACAGGGTTAAATGAAATGGCCCTTAGGCTAGGTTCACATCTGTGCACGGGTCTCTGTCATTTGGGTCCACCAAGAGCCGGACTTCTAAAACAGCAGTTACCCATGGATTCCATAGACTATAATGGGGTTCGCTGGTTGTCCGTCGGGTGTCCACTGTTTTTATACTGAAAGCGGTACAACAATTTTTGGCAGTTTCTGCACCAGAGTCTCCATTGGAGACTCTGCAGCAGATGTAAACCTAGCCTAGGGAATTTAGATTGTGGGTGATAACAATCTTTGTACTGTTGAATATAATGTTGCTATATAAGAAAAATAAGTAAATAAATAAATAATATATATGCCTATTATTAAACAAAAGTAATAAATATACAGTAAGAAGTCCCTGATTTATTGCACAATTATTTGATGCAGTACCTGGCCGAGTTCAATATAAAATATATATATATATATATATATATATATATATATATATACATATATATATGACTGATTTTCTAACATAAAATTAACCCTTTCAAAAGGCAATAATATAACAAGAGAGAAGAACTATTTCCGTTAATCACTTGAAGAACCCACCAGTGGGAAGTGTGGTTAATAGAGAGATAAAAGCTTTGAGAGGAGAAGTGTTAGTCTCACTATCATCTTATTCAAAAAGACAGATTACACATTATGCTTACTGTTTCCCAGGACTGATGTATTTGCTATTTGTTCTGGTTCATTCCTCAGTTACTGGAATGTGAATCTTTTAATGAGTATCCTGTTTTAATGTAATGATGCAGTCTATTGATAGACAATTTAGTCATTTAACCAGCTCTGCAAGTAATTCCTCTTTTCTGCTGTTCACCTTATTTCATTAATTCAGCTGGGCTTAAAATATAAGTTCACTTTTGGTGATCAGAACAGCCTGTGCAATAGTGTTGTATATAGTTCTGTGATCAGAACCTTTCATGGGTAGAAGAGATACTAATATTCCTAAACACAGGAAAAGTTGCTGTGGCTTCCCTGCATAAATCGAAAGACATACATATATACAGAATACAGGTTTATGTAAACATGACCTTGGGGTACAGTAGTGATTCTGTGGAGTTGACCAAACTGGCTAGTCTTCAATTCCCATATACATCAATAAACCTTGGGCCCCCTACCAGGTTTACCAGTTTCATGATGCTTTGAACCAGTCATCTAGTCATCACCATCTGCTCCTTGTGAAGTCACTCAGATTCTTAGTTTTGTCAAAGTATCCTACTACCAATACAGATGTTCAAATTGTCACATTTTAAGCCATGCCACTTTCCCAACTAAGCCATGCCCTTTGTCTAGCTAGCTGAAAAATTCAGGCATAGCCACCATAGTAAATTGTTGCCATTATTCTCTTTCTGCTAATATATCCCTTGGCAGTTGCTAGTATAACAAGACAATTCTTTATTGTTCTATCATGTTCATTTCTATTGTCAATGGTTTAAGGTATTTTTACTTGTGTTAAGTCTTTATTCACATGTTGTTTTGCAAATATGTGATCTCCTTCATAATCATGGACAGTACTTCACCCTGTTATTTCTTGGTTTTGTCAAAGTGTCATGACTTTGGCTTTCCCCCAATCACATATCTCAGCAGTGACCCCCGGGTGCATTACGTCAGTCGGGGCCTGGAAGAGACAGAAAAAGGATGCCATGGGACTGCCAGGTGCTACAAAGATGCTCAGGAAAGGTGAGGCAAAACAGGTATAACTGTTTTTCATGTTTACTCACCTCCATTTATTATACTCTAGGGTCTGAAGAACCTCCAGAGTATAATAATAGCACTTTGGCAGAAAAGAACTTGAGGTTTGAACCTCACGAATATTTGTCAAAACAAATCTTGTGAGGTTCAGCCATCTCTAGTTTCAGGTCTAGATTCCCGGGTAGAGCATATGAAAGAGAACCTGTAATTTATGCTTCCTTATCAGGAACAGAAAATAATAACTGAGCTCTTTCATATATACAGTAGGTTTATATGATTTGAAGCAGGATTTCTGAATAAAAAAGCTGCACAGTGATTGACAGCTTTCTGTGTACATACTGATATGAGGAGAACTGTCAATCACTGCGTGTGGGCGGAGTAATCAGGACTCTGTCTTTCCTAGGATTCCTGTCAGGATATACTCTGCTTTTTACTTAAAAATCCTGTTCCAAATCATAAACCTATATATCACAGAGCTCATTGTCTCTGCTTCATCATAACCTGCTCTCATACAGGGCAGCAGGAATCACCCGGCAGGTTCTGTTTTCTAATGAAAACGATGGTTATACCATACAGTGGGGAAAAAAAGTCAGCCACCAATTGTGCAAGTTCTCCCACTTAAAAAGATGAGGCCGGCCTGTAATTGTCATCATAGGTAGACCTCAACTATGAGAGACAAAATGAGAAAACAAATCCAGAAAATCACATTTTCTGATTTTTAAAGAATTTATTTGCAAATTATGGTGGAAAATAAGTATTTGGTCAATAACAAAAGTTCATCTCAATACTTTGTTATCCTTTGTTGGCAATGACACAGGTCAAACGTTTTCTGTAAGTCTTCACAAGGTTGGCACACACACTGTTGCTGGTATGTTGGCCCATTCCTCCATGCAGATCTCCTGTAGAGCAATGATGTTTTGGGGCTGTCGCTGGGCAACATGGACTTTCAACTCCCTCCAAAGGTTTTCTATGAGGTTGAGATCTGGAGACTGGCTAGGTCACTCCAGGACCTTGAAATGCTTCTTACAAAGCCGCTTCTTCGTTTCCCTGGCGGTGTGCTTGGGATCATTGTCATGCTGAAAGCCACGTTTCATCTTCAATGCCCTTACTGATGGAAGGAGGTTTGCACTCAAAATCTCACGATACATGGCCCCATTCATTCCTTCATGTACACGGATCAGTCGCCCTGGTCCCTTTGCAGAGAAACAGCCCCAAAGCATGATGTTGCCACCCCGATGCTTTACAGTAGGTATGGTGTTCTTTGGATGCAACTCAGAATTCACTCTCCTCCAAACACGACGAGTTGTGTTTCTACTTTGGTTTCATCTGACCATATGACATTCTCCCAATGCTCTTCTGGAACATCCAAATGCTCTCTAGCAAACCTCAGACGGGCTCGGATATGTACTGGCTTAAGCAGGGGGACAAGTCTGGCACTGCAGGATCTGAGTCCCTGGCGGTGTACTGTGTTACTGACGGTAGCCTTTGTTACGTTAGTCCCAGCTTTCTGCAGGTCATTCACTAGGTCCTCCCGTGTGGTTCTGGGATTTTAGCTCACCGTTCTTGTGATCATTTTGATCACAAGGGGTGAGATCTTGCGTGGAGCCCCTGATGGAAGGAGATTATCAGTGGTCTTGTATGTCTTCCATTTTCTAATTATTGCTCCCACAGTTAATTTCTTCACACCAAGCTGCTTGCCTATTGCAGATTCAGTCTTCCCAGCCTGGTGCAGGTCTACAATTTTGTTTCTGGTGTCCTTCCACAGCTCTTTGGTCTTCACCATAGTGGTGTTTGGAGTGTGACTGTTTGAGGTTGTGGACAGGTGTCTTTTATACTGATAACAATGTCAAACAGGTGCCGTTACTACAGGTAATGAGTGGAGGACAGAGGAGCCTCTTAAAGAAGAAGTTACAGGTCTGTGAGAGCCAGAAATCTTGCTTGTTTGTAGGTGACCAAATACTTATTTTCCCCCATAATTTGCAAATAAATTCTTTAAAAAATCAGACAATGTGATTTTCTAGATATGTTTTCTCATTTTGTCTCTCATAGTTGAGGTCTACCTATGATGTCAATTACAGGCCGGCCTCATCTTTTTAAGTGGGAGAACTTGCACAATTGGTTGCTGACTAAATACTTTTTTCCACCACTGTATAAGAAATAGTTTTTGCAGGTAAAATTGACATGCTAAGATTATCAAAAAAGTGGGCGTTTTCCGCTGTGATTTTTTTTTCTGCAGCGGAACCCAAACACTAGTGTGAACCTAGCATTAGTTTAAATATTTAGGCTGGGTTTATACTGCACTTTCCTACTGAAGAACTGCATGCAGTTTTTAATTGCTAAAATAAGTAGCATGTGTTACTAACCTGCATGCTGACAGCCATTATATTGAAAACCTCTGGTTAAGGCTAGTTGCAGACAATCATGGGTATTTTGCGGTCCGCAAACTAGTAATTAGTCTTTTCAGTTTGTGCGGACAGAGTGTCTTCAGTGTGTGTTCAGTGTTTCAGTGCCATCAGTGTGTGATCCTAGTTTGTGGATCCACCATAAAAAACACAGGTGACATCTAATTATATCCCTAGCTTGTCCGTGAAAACGAATGGCACACTGATGTCACACGGAGTACATCAGTGTGCTGTCCTTGGCTTATAGTCTCCCATAGGCTTCTATGGGAGAGTCTGCTCCACAAAAACTAGTGGAAGAGTGAAGAAATCACTACTTTCAATGGCTAACATGGTACAACATTATACTACGACAAAAACTAAACAGAATAGAACATGTTCTACCTGACGAGGTGCGAAATCACGGCTCGCACACTGATCAGTGAAAAATATGGTCATTTGCATGTACCCATAGAAATGAATGGGTCAGTGTGCAATTCGCGAAAAACAAGAATAACACACGGATCTCGCCCACGGTCGTCTGCAACTAGCCTTACTGTTTGTTACATACACATGAAATGCATAGTAACATGTGCTACTCTTTGCTGCGATTAAAAACTGCATGCAGTTCTTCTGTAAAACAGCTCTGTGTAAACGCAGCCTTAGTAATCAAATACTTAATGAGGTCATTTCAATTGATTAAATCACATAAGAACATATTTGCAATAAATAATAGGTAAATGATAATAGCCCAGTCATACAGATAGAAATAAATAAGCCATTCTTTGGTATACAGTACCTGAAGACTAATTGTTAAATGAAAATATCTTGGAACAAGTAGTTTTAATAATTTAGATGAACTTGCTTTTGGCAGATGTATTTATTACTGCTACCTTAAGCGTATAGGGTTAACACGTGATGGAAGGAAAAATCCGCCTGATGATATTATTTATTTAATTATTTATTTGGAGCGTACGGAGAGGTTATAGAACCGGAGTGCCACTTCATTTAGTGTTTAATCAGAAGAACTACTGTTGCAGTGGTTGATTAGGCTGGCTCAACTGCTGCCAGCTCAATTTTTTCCCATAATTGCAGGATATACTTTATTTTGACAGGGCTCTGAACGGTGGAATTCCAATATGCTATACATCAGGCCCTCCATTATTGGATTAGCTAGATGTGGCATCATTACCGCTGCGCTTTCATTCCTATCATTGATCGCATCGTTCTTTCTATTTCACAATTAATGCAAGTCAGCTGGATTGATCAATCTTCTGATGAGTTTGGACCCCAGTCAATATATTCTTATGGCTGTGTGCTACTAACCTAGGTGTTTTATAGCCACGCTGAAGTATTTGTCATTTTGGCTGCAAGTGCTTCTCTCATTTTTACTACACTCCTGCTCTCATGAACCTTCCTAATCATACAGCGTTATAGAATTATACATGTAACTATAAAGCAGTAACAAAGATTACTGAATTTTTTGTCTTTTTCACCCTGTATGTGTCCTGCAAATATTCAACTGCTAAGTTTAGAACTGATAAAGGGTACTGACTGTGTTACTGCCAACCAAGTCCAAAATAAAATAAACTGAATGCATTTCTTACAACAGAATGACGCAAGCTAGTGAGTAGAGGAGGCGGACAGTACAGACAGTACCAGACAGTAATTATATAAGTAGAGCACACAGAAGTGAGTGAAATACAGTCACACGCATTCTTAAAGGAATGTATATACAGTGTAGTACATACACACATATGCACATTTACATAAGCACCTGCTATACATTCCTGTATACACAGGAATGGGATGAGTTTTCCTCTACTGTTTTCTTCCCTTATTAAATCTGTATTCCCTAGTTAAATTAACATGCTGTGACTTTCAAAAACAAATGCGTTTTTGAAAATGCAGCTTTTGCACTGCTCTCCCCATGCACATCTTTCAATAGGTGCCGCCCCACTAATGCCAGCACAGTTGGAACTTTTTCCAACTATCCCCCAACATTCCTAAGCAATTGTTGCTGTTAGTTTCAGCATTGAACATGCTAATTAGGTTCTTTACTGTCAGGTGGGCGGTGCTAGGCTGAAGCAGACAGACTGGGACCATCCAGTGGACAGAAATGATTGCTCAGCAGTTGTGGGGGCTCTAGAGAAAAAATTCCAACTGTGACAGAGTCAGTGGAGCAGACCCTATTAAAGGATAAAAAGAGTTGGAGTTGATGGAGGTGGTGAAAGGTCCTCTTTAATGCTGGGAATATTAGGAACAAGTCTGATCATTTCAGACAGTGACTTCCATAGAAAATAGTAAGTTCAGGCCTGATATAATAAGGGACAATAAGTCATAAGTCAATAAAATTGGAAATTGTAATTGCAATTGCTATTGGAAAATAAACAGATCTCATTTCCTACCTGAATACTTACCTAGGATCAAACCGGTACGCAAGCCTCCTAACTCCTGATAGCAGTTGGGGTATACAAGGATTTAGTATACTAGTGTATATAGTGTTATGTATTATACAATCTGAATAAGTGAGTGCATTGATCACCCTTGTGCACCCCAATTGTATTTGTCTGTCTGCACACAAATAGCCTTGCTCTATTTATTCTAAATTATTTGTTTTAGAAATGCAAAATGCAAGGGGATTCTATACATTTCCCACCATTAAGTGATTCTATAGTTTTTTCGTCAAATTGGTCTGGGAAAACATATGGCATTTATTTAAAAAATGTTTTCATTTGTTTGAGATATTTTTAATGAACATCTTCTACTTGACATTATTACTTGCCTGGGGGCCTCTGGGGGACATTATTGGTTGTCAGGGCGCCACTGGGGGGGACATTATTAGTTGTCTGGGGGCCACTGATGGGACATTATTACTTGTCTGAGGGCCACTGGGGGACATTATCACTTGTCTGGAGGACAGTAATACTTGCCTGGGGGACAGTAATACTTGCCTGGGGGCAACTGGGGGATATTATTACTTGCATGGGTGCCACTGGGGGACATTATTAGTTATCAGGAAACCACCTAGGGACATTATTAGTTATCAGGAAGCCACCTAGGGACATTATTAGTTGTCAGGGGGCCACTGGGGGACATTATTAGTTGTAGTGGGCCACTGGAGGACATTATTACTTGCCTGGGGGCCACTGGGGAGCATTATTAGCTGTCTGGGGGCCACTGGGGAGCATTATTAATTGTCTGTGGGACAGTGGGGAGCATTATGAGGTGTCTGGTGGCCAATGGGAAGCATTATTAGGCTCTAGAGGCCACTGGGGGACATTATTACTTATCTGAGGGTCACAGGGAACATTATTACTTGCCTGGTGGCTACTGAAGAACATTACTACTTGCCTGGGGGCCTCTGGAAAGTATTACTACTTGCCTGGGGTCCAGTGGGGAGCATTATTAGGTTATGGGGGCCACTGGGGAGCATTATTATGTGTATGAAGACCACATGGAGCATGTACTGCATGGTGTGTCACTGAGGAGCATGATACTATGTGGGGCCACTAAGGGGGCTTGGTGATGGTATAAGTTGAATTTTTGTATGTGCTGGTTGAAAAGTATAGGAGTGTGTAGCTTTGAGGATGCATTCACATGGTGCAATCATGATGCAGTTACAATTGCACCAAAACTGCAACAGAAAAATGCATGCAGTTTTGATGTGGTTCCAGCTATAATTTTAAAAACTGCGCTAAAAAAAACACATCAAAACTGTAGTTTTTTGCCTTTTGGTAAAAATTATGTGGTAGGGTTGCCTCGAGGAAATTTATTTTTTTCCAGGGGTGCCCCAAATCTGAAAAGTTTGGGAAATACTGCTGTAAAGTATGCCGAGAGAGGGACTCCTAGCAATGCTGTTATCTATGCTGCTAAGAGTCCCTGCCTCCCAGCGACATACTGTGCTGCATTATAAACAGTACAGAACAGTATATCTCTGATAGATGGGGACTCTTAGCAGCATAGATAACTGTATTGCTAGGAGTTCATCTCCTAGCACACTATTCAGTCTGGTAAATCTGGACAGTTGTGTGAATGTGGGGCTACAATTAAATACAATTAAAGGAAATGTGTTACCAGAAAATTATTAACTTTTTAGATCAAGTTTTTATATCTTACATTTTTGAAGAATTGTTGATTTTTTTAAATAAATTTCCATTTCACTATGTTTTTAAAAGGTAATATATCCTGCAATTTTTACTCTCGACTAATAATAAGCCTAATAATAGATGGACATTTGCCAATTCTTTAGGACTTTTTACAGCAGTCGCCTCATTTATATCACAGACAAGACAGACAGGATTACAATAGACAATAACTACATAATTGACAGAAAGGATTATTGCTATGCAGATTACAAAAAAAGAAGAAAAAAATAGACAAAATAGACACCACACAACTTCTATCATTGCATCCAATCCAATGGCATCTTATAACGAGATCAGGCATCTTATAGTGTCTACTATTAATAGAATTAGTCTTCCTCTATCACTTATGTCCCATAATTAAGCCTTACTCTTATTGTCCTTCATTTATATAGGACTGCTGAGCAGCCAATCAATCAGCTTTAAGCCCACAGACATCATAGACATGCCCAGTATGGGCATGGCTGTGATTGGCCAGGCAAGACAGTTCAGGGCAGTGCAGCTAGGTAGGGAGAGAAGCCTGATACTGTGAGGGACAGTTAGCCTATAAATAATAATTGCCCTTTTCATGGCAGTGACATTAAACTTTGTGTGTCGACCCATACCGTCTCCTAGCTACTGCGTGTGTACCCATACCGTCTCGTAGCGCAGTAATAATAACTGTGTGTGTACCAATACCGTCTCATATCGCATTAACAATAACTGCATGTGTACCCATACCGTCTCCTAGTGCAGTAATAATAACTGCGTGTACCCATACCGTCTCCTAGCACAGTGACAATAACTGTGTCTACCCATACCGTCTCCTAGCACAGTAACAATTACAGCGTGTGTACCCATACCGTTTCCTAGTGCAGTAACAGTAACTGTGTGTGTACCCATACCGTCTCCTAGCACAGTAACTGTGTGTGTACCCATACCATCTCCTAGCACAGTGACAATAACTGTGTCTACCCATACCGTCTCCTATTGTAGTGCAGTAACAATAAACGTGTGTGTACCCATACTGTCTCCTAGCGTAGTAACAATAATTGCGTGTGTACCCATACCGTCTCCTAGAGCAGTAACAATAAGTGCATGTTTACCCATACCGTCTCCTAGCGCAGCAACAATAACTGCGTGTATACCCATACCTTCTCCTAGCGCAGTAACAATAACTACGTGTGTACCCATATCGTCTCCTAGCGCAGTAACAACTGCATGTGTACCCATACCGTCTCCTAGTGCAGTAACAATAACTGCGTGTGTACCCATACCGTCTCCTAGCGCAGTAACATTAACTGCGTGTGTACCCATAACGTCTCCTAGCGCAGTAACAATAACTGCGCGTGTACCCATACCGTCTCCTAGTGCAGTAACAATAACTGTGTGTGTATCCATACCGTCTCCTAGCGCAGTAACAATAATTGCTTGTGTACCCATACCGTCTCTTAGTGCAGTAACAATAACTGCGTGTGTATCCATATACCGTCTTCTAGCGCAGTAACAATAACTGCGTGTGTACCCATATACCGTCTTCTAGCTCAGTAACAATAACTGCATGTGTACCCATACCATCTCCTAGCTCAGTAACAATAACTACGTGTGTACCCATACCTTCTCCTAGTGCAGTAACAATAACTGCGTGTGTACCCATACCGTCTCCTAGCGCAGACTCTGACATGGTGGATAAGTATCTGTCAACACGTCTCCTGGTCCTGGGCGATGGGTCCTCCCCATTCAATTTCTGGGTTGGTAAATTCGGCACGTGGTCAGAGCTTGCCCTCTATGCCTTTGAGGTGTTGGCCTGCCTTGTGGCAAGTGTCCTATAAGAATGTGTGTTCAGCACCACAGGGGTGTCATCACCGACAAACGGATCCGCCTATCCACAGCCAACGTGGATGTACTTACATTCATTAATGGATCCTACAGGACTTAGCTGTACCAGCGCCTGAGTGAGTTTTCCTCCTCCACCTCTTCCACGTACGCCGCCACATCCACCTCCACCTCCTCCTCCTCCCCCGGAACTCTACCACCTGTTTCAAAATTATTTTATTTTATTTGTTTTTAATTTTTTATTTATTTATTTATTTATTTTATTTTTTATTTTATGTTATTATTTTAAGTACTTTCCCTACCCCATTTTTTGCAGGGCACTTGCTCTGTAATTACCCCCATTTTGCAGACCTCTACCCCTTACTATCCCCATTTTACAGCCATTTTTGGGTCACCAAGTTCGGGTCCCGGGTTCAGGTTCGGGTTCGGATACCCGAACTGAACTTTTGGGCAAAATTCGGCCGAACTCATCGAACCCGAACTTCGATGGGTTCGCTCAACACTAATTAGAAATAAATGGTACATTTCAATGTCTAGTTTTAAGAAATAAATTTAAAAATTGGTGATACATTTCCTAAAAAAAATAAATTATACCATTACTGTTACACTGTCCCAAGAAGCCTTTTATTACTAGATCCAAAATATATACTTTATGTTGTTTACATTTTTTTTTTCTGTTTTATACATAGTAACAATATACAAAAAGTACTGTACAGCAAGTCTAAATCAGCTGTGTTTGCTCTCCTTTTTAAAGTTTTTTTTTACTTGATGAGTACAAAGTAAAAAACTGATTTCCTTTTGCAGATTATGCAGATGTGTCTGACTATTATATGAGATATGCCAAGATAAATGGCAGAAGATATCAAGACTTGAAATAATAAATAGTTTATTGTGAATAACACAAGAAATTTTATTTTTCAAAGACCATCTCGTGCTACTGATCTTGACATATCTCAACACAGGCAAACTGATAAGTGTGGAAACATCTGTATAGTTCTTTCAGGTTGTAAAAAAAAAGAGGAAATGATGGAACAGATGTGTGTAAAGGGAATGATAGAACAGATGTTTGACAAATTTATTGAACAATTTTACATTTCACTATAAGAATCCTATTGTTAAGGTGTACCTGTCTTTTCAGGATAAATTGTTATGTGTGTATACATATAACAAAATGAAGAAAAACTTAAAACAAGCGCTGCTGAAATACAATTTATTAAAAAAAAAACAACATAGGATAAAAGGATAACAAGGATAAAATGAAAACGGGTTTCAGCCATGTGTATATACATGAGATATAATGTTATTTCTGGTCATTATATGGCAGTTTTAGCAGTTTTTCCCTCTTCGTGCTGTACCAGTAGTTGTCATTCCTCTGTGAACTTGAGGGTTGAGTTAAGCTACTATACACACTACACACACTAATTCAAAGCATAAAACTGTAAATTATAACCTAATAATAATAAAATAATAATAATAATACTTATTATTATTATTATTATTATTATTATTATTATTATTATTATTATTAATGTTGTAATAATAACATAATAAGATAATTTTCATGGATTGGCGTAATTGGTTGCAAAAGTGTATGCAATATTTAAATGCTCACTAACTTTCAACAAGCTTTGCATGAATCAATAGTACCGTCAATTCTGTGTAAAATTCTTGTGTGGAAAAAATAATGTAAAGTAACAATGCTTTCAAAAATAGAAGAGCTAATAGTTTATGAATGAATGAACAAAGAAATCTAAATCACGTCAATATATGCTGTGGCCACCCTTTGCCTTTAAAACGGCAATTCTTCTAGGTACACTTGCACATCTACAGTCTTCCACGTTGCCGTTTTTCTGGTGCTTCTTCAAAAGAGCTTAGATACTACATCTTGAAACTCTAGTGAAATCTTTGCCTGAGAGAGACCTTACTGATACAGTATAACTATTTTGTGCCTTGATGCTTTGACCTGTGACATGAAACTCTTCCATAACTTCAGCCTTGTAGCAAAGTTTGGCTGTCCCTCACCCAGATTTAAGCTTCTTACACAGCTATTTTTATTCCAGCTAAAGACTGTGTTTTATCCTACATATGAAAATGATGGTCATTATCACCTGCTTGGTATAATTGGATAATCATACAGCTAACTATAATCCTACAAAATCCCCGACTTGGTGCAATTGTACCTAGAAGAATTGAGGCTTTCTTAAAGGCAAAGGGTTGCCACACAAAATATTGATGCGATTTAGATTTCTCTTTTGTTCATACGCTGTGCATGTTATTAATTGACAAAAATTACTAAAAACTATTAGCACTTCTATTTTTGAAAGTATTCTTAATTTGTATCAGTACTGTATATCTTATCAGAGGAAAATGATTCCACCATTGCTAAACTAATTTTACTTTGAAAATTTTTCTATATCTATCTAGTGGCAGACTGCGGTTGACATGGCCCAGATTACTCATATAAGTCTTTATAAGTTAATGGAGAGGGACAGGTGATCAGAGTGGAAAAAGACAAAGCAAAAACATATTTTTAGACTCATGCTGAAGCTAAATGGGAGCTTTCTATCACAACCAAAATACTTTATTCATTTCAGTACAAATCATTACTTCTCTTTATATGTACTGTATAATCCTGGGGCAGTTCCTGAGTGAGACAGAGACAGTTATTGAGCAGATTCTCCTTTATTTACTGTGTGTTATGTATAGCAGTCATATAATTGTCAGATATATTGTTATTTCCCATGTACACACACTTTTAGTATTGACTATTGCACAGTTTGGTTAAAGGATAGATACATTTTAAATATTTAGTGTACTGGGATGTTATTCATTAAAAGAGGTGTCTGGATGTAAGGGTGGTGCCAAAAAATTACCTGGTCGTGGCTACAGTCTCTTCAAGTCCACTGTTACTTTTACTTGTCAGTAGGTAAAATGCCTATTACTTTTAGCTGTATTTATTTACAGGCAGCTTGATTTTGCTTTTACTACAGGTGCATTGTGTGGCACCAGCCTAAAGTTTTTTGACAATAAACTTAGAAAAGGTTAAATAGATAAAAGAAGCAATACTTTCCCTAATAATCCATTGTGGTTTCCATTCTAGGGCTTCCTGATGTCAGGATTCTCAATTTAGCTGCTATTCCTTTAAGTTTACCATGTCAATCTGAGAAGCTTCTACAGTTTCAGAAGTTACCTGGGCTCATCCAATTAGCAGCTGAGAAAGTATATAAAAAAAACATTTCCTCCTGAACCAGGTACCTGCTAAATTAGTACTCTAGTTTGGCTCTGAACCCTGATTGTGTGTATTAGACAGCTTTATTCAGACCCTTGGCTTGTTTCTGGTTATTCACTTGTCTGCTGATTCTGCCTTTGACGTTACTGCTTGGAACTGAACCTTGGCTTTGTAATGGATATCCATTTTGTCTCTGATTCTGACTCTGACCTAATCTCTTGACGGGATATTTTTTCTCTTATTTCAGATCTGCCATGTAAGTTAATTGTGGACTTTTGTTTCAGTTAATGGAGAATTTATTTTTCATATGGTTTTTGATGGTGATAAGTCAGACCCCAATTTCAGCAAAGCCCCTTTCGGCTGGTGCACTGTATTAAATTTAAGCAGCCGCTCTACTGCTCTCTGTTATCAGGCAGATCCTGCTAATTTTGTGATATTTGCTCCTAGAACTCTAACATAACACTTGGGTTCCCAATTAGTTTGTACTTGATGGTCCCTCTCAACACACAGGTAATTCCCTCCTCAGGGGGGTGGGGTGCAGTGTTGATTATTACCTCTTTAAATATTTCCTATTCTGAGCCTTTTATTTAAAAGTGTTCACCAAACCAGACAACCCCTTTAGTTCTGCAGTTAAATATTCATTAATAGCCAGTTTATTAACCAAAGTATTCATGTTTTTTCTAGGACCATAGCATTCCACATATTACAAAGCCAATGATGTGCAGTACATTACACACTGTGAACATTTTATTATTTCCATACATTTACATTTGAATTGTATAATGAGGTTATGACTGTTCATGTCTACCTTGTAAACCAAAATATCTCTGGTCCATATGGATGAATAAATGTAATAATTTCCACACTCATATACTACTGCTTATCTCATTTCTGTTAATTATATAGAAGTCATTTAATACTGTCATATCGTAAAGAATTTCATATACATCTTACCGGTCATAAGACCAGAGTAGGATGTAGAGACCTGAAGGGCTAATACATTAATACTGTCCATACTGATTTATGAGTTTTAACTATTTTAATACAGTAGAACCTTAACACATGAAGTAATTACCATAACCCTAATTAAGTATATGAAAGGAGTTTTTATACTCTATCTCTCATTTGGGTTATTTTGATAATTTTTCGTGCTTAATACAGTAGATAGGAGATGAGCGTTAGATGGAAATATTCTTAAATAAAAATAGAATATATACTGAAAGCTCAAAGCCATTCCTACTGAAGCATGAAGCTAAGTAGATGTAAAATGACTGAAATCTATCATATATATCTTTGTGAAGGTTCCTCTAATATTTTATGCAGAGGGGCTTGAAAGCTATCAGATACTGTAAAAAATGATTAACTGATGTGTTAACTCCCAGAATTATGGGCACCTACATTATGCCGAATATCACTCTCCCCTCCCCAGTTGAATTGTAATAAAGCAGTTTCAGTTATTTACCGAAGTGAGAAGAAATATCATGCGAATATATAATGTCTAAAAACACAATATATAAAGTGAAGATTTGCATTTTCAGAGTATGGAGCAGCATTTATAATTTATTCCTTTGGATTTGTGTAGTTTTTTGGATTGGTTTTACCTCTTAGTGAAGATTTTGCCAGGCTCATTAGATTACAGAGTGGCTTCATTTAGAGGATCGGTTCTCAGTATATGTTCACTTCGAAGTGCTAAGACAGAATTTTCATTTTGTGTGATTTTTCAGCCAGGAAAGCTGTTTCCTGTGGCTCAGTGATCCTAACATTACCCGAGACCAATTCCCATGATTCCTCCAGCACAGGCAGATATCATTTCAACAGATGTCAAGAACAGCTAAGTGCACTTAGGCCTATTTGTTAAATTCCTAGGAGGGAGGTGGATTGGTGAAATTCATACCATAATGAAACTGCATATTTCTTTCAAGCTGCTATTTTCCTGCAAGCCTTAATAATTTCCATGCCTCACATCAAATCATTTAGGCACTTATTAGCTTCGATCAATACAATATGCAATGCATTAATTTAGCCCCATTGAGAATTTCTGGGAATAAAGAAGCAATGTATTGCTCCTGAAGCATTTTAAAATGATTATGTAAGCATGCAATTGACTTTTCTGTACACCTACTCCTTACTAAATCCATGGTAATATTGCTGTGAGGAGCACAGAAGTGTCTGTCTGTGATTAAATCTTCAACTTTTAACACAAACCTTGACAGAATGTGCCTGTGTCTATCTCCCTATAGCTGTACATATTGTCCATGCTCCATACCTCATTGACCAATCGGCTTTTACTAGCATATTCACTTCAAAGAGATTTCACATTATTAACAATGATTCCATAGTCACACCCTCTATTTGATCACTTTGACCCCCAGAGATCACGGGTACGGGGTTTCCTGAGTGTCCCATTTAATTGGGGTGGAAGTGCACATTTATTCACCACTCCATTTACTTCTATGGCATGTATATAACGCTGTATGTTCCAGAGAAGTGAATGATCCAGTGTGCAGCATTGCTATATTCACATTGAGACCTCCATGCTCAAAATCATTTGGGGTCTCAGTAGTCAACAATTACTCTTAGCTCCCATCCTGTGGACCAGAACCAAAATACTTTAAAGGCTTAACTATATTCATTTTTGTTCATTGCCTGCATGAACAAGACTGATCCTTTTGTAGTAGGCTGTATATGGAATCTCATGTGATAGTTTCCTCTAGAACAAATGCAATGAAACATATCACATTTTCTTTCTGCTACATTTGTATGAGAATGTTCAGGATAACAATGGTTTAGTACCTCATGTACAGTAGGTGCTTTATCATGGCTCTGTTCTATACTCAACCAAAGTAGCAGTGTACCTTATGGTATCAATTTATGTTATGTCTTTATGTATTTGTACTTTACAAGCACAGTATATTCTCTCTATTTGGTAAAGGAGGTGCAAATAGACAATCTTATCTCCTACAGAAACCTTGCAGGGTATGTTCATATGGCAGAAATAGAAGTGGAATTTGAGGCGAACTTCCTCTGCTGCTGTCACCTGCTGATTAGTCTCAGATGAATGGCCCTTATCAGCGGAGCCGCTCTCGGGTTCTACAACTCAGTCAGCCATTGAAAACAATGAGAGTCAGAATTAGGTGGGAATTTGGCATTGATTTTGAAGTGGAATCTGCCTTAAAATCAATGCCATGTTCTGCTGTGTGATTGTACCCTAAAACAGACAAAAACTGAATCCTTTTCTGATTGTGTTGAATAGATGTTAATACATTCAGATGTAGCCATCTTCATCTTAAATTTGATAACTCGCTTCACTGTGATAACTCACAACAAAAGCCATACAAAGTAACTTTTAAAAGTTGAGTAAGGCTGCTTTCGCACTGGTTGTGGATTATAAAAAATCAGATATTGCACATCTTTGTGTATTTACTTATGTCATCAATTTTCGCAAACACAACGGATGCTGTCTTTGTTTTCCAGCATTATCTAGTAATGTTTCTAAAAAACGGACTGTACATGGACATCATACAGACAGCACAAAGATGACATCTTTGTGCAGTAGACTTGAATGGGCCAGATGAGTAGAGAAAAACACAATTTTTTTCTCAGTGTCTCTCAGTCCATTGAAAAAAAAATGGACGTGTAAATGGCTCCATTTTCTATAATGGATCCTTATGTTGTCAGTTTTTATTCACGATCAACATGCTAAAAGAAAAACTGTGTGAAAGAGTCCTTTATAAAATAAACTGTTTTCTTAATGCATCAAAAGTCATGTTAAACTTTGCTACATCTGTAAATTGTCATAATGCGATCAATTTCTTAATCTATGTCAGAATGGCAATGAACCTAACTAAAGTCATAATAAGTATATTATGTTGCAGCACCCTAAGGTGCCATTTACATAGAGGAGTTTGTTTTGAATAGGAGACAGCACTTTGAAAAAAGAAGCGTCTTGTTTGACCTTGCAATGGGATTAGACTCACGCTAACTATTCCCACTGTATCTAAGGCTGATCAGTGTGTAAACCCACTCAGGAAAACCAATGCACTGTTTTGATTTCCCACAGTGGGTTACACAGCGCCAGTATGTGGAGAAGAATTTTAGGTGGAAGGCTACCTGAAATTCCTCTGTGTGAACCTAGACTAAGGATTCCAGTTAAGAAATTGCATTTATTTACCTATGTAGAGCAACCGGTATAATATATATATAGAGCCAAAAAATAACCAAACAATGCCCCCTTCTGGTGCTTGCTCATGCAATGCAATATCAACATCTCAGTATAGGATAGTCTATCACTAACTGATCCCTTCTTCAAACCCTTCCCTAGGACAAGTCTGACTGCTTACATGTAACTGCATTATTGATAAATGCCCAGCAATTCTTAAAGCATATAATAAAAACGAATTATCCTCATTCCTGCATTGTCTTTTAAGTCATTTGGAAATTTAAAAAAACTGCTGTGTTAATAGGATGGATTGTGACTGGTAGCAACTTTTCATTATTGACTAGCGCAGGTTAATGTAAGAAACTTCATAATATATATTATTAAAGAAAAATGCTTCTATCTTCAGATATGAGCCTAAGTTACTTGTAACACAGAAGTGTATGGAGGTGGGATGGAGAAGGAGGGGGAGGCTCATGAAGAATACACAGACTGCAGCTCCACTATATCATGTAAGATAATGTACTATCACTGTACAGCATGAGGCAATAAATCAGTCAACAATATAGCAGCAGTGTTCTTCTTCTCCCATAGACTTCTGTGTGAGGGTTAATATGGATATGGGTGCTATTAGAGATGAAAGTAAGAGTGAAGGGAATGAGAGGGAAAGAAGCCTACTAAGTGGAAAAGGAAACATTTCTTTAATGAAACCTAATGCAAAGTTTCTTATATTCATCTGTACTATACATTTATGAGGTACGTTTTAATCACATTGCCAACTGTGATGTGATTGTAGGTATAATCTTGTATAGATTCACATAGGATAGCCCATGAAATAATACAATAGCCTCATAAAAATGAGGTATAGGACCAGTTTTAGCTAGACTAATGCTTCTCATGGCTAAAAGACAATTGTATGGCTATATCCATGATATGTATAGTATGCCCTTGACACTAATCATTCTTGTAGTGCATGGAGCACTCACACTCCGATTAGCGGAGATGTGTGAAAATAACCAAGGTCACACTCCATTCTCACATTGTGGGAATTGTTTCTGTCAGGCATTGTAATTACTGGCAATCAGCTGTAAGAATTGCTACATCAAGAAAGAAATTGTATCCAGTGCATTTGTTGAATTCTGAGTAGAACTGTTTATATCACTACTGTTTACTAGTTTTTTTTACAATTTTAACTTACTCGCCTGAAAACAGACATGTGAACATTTTTTTTTTTGTAATATTACATTTCACTATGGGGCCCTATGATATCTGTGTGCACCACTGTGTACAAGTAAATACTGTTATCTAATATTAATTTAGTTTAAAGGGGTTGTCCCGCAGCTGAAAAATACTATTGATTGTTTACATGTAAAAAAAAATAGAACATTTACTTTACTTAACTAAATTCTCTTATTGCACTAGCGCTTTTCTCCATCACATATGGAAACATAGCTGCTGGCTTAGTTTTTGGTTTGAGTCAGACAGTCAGTCCCTCCTAGCACGTCACTGACACAAATCATCACTACCTTATAACAATGAGAGTAGAGATGAGCGAATTTTTAAAAATTTTGACTTGAAAGATTCTCCAAAGTTTCAAAACAATTCGATCTGAATTAATTTGCGGCGAATCGCGTTAAACCCCTTCCTGACATTCACCCTAATAGTAAGGTGCTGATGCGAAGGACTTCCCGCAAACCATGGCAGAAGCATGGTGCACACACAGAAACTGTGTGCGCACCCTGCTTTGCAGGTGTCAGCCATATGTAATGGCTGACACTGTCCTCTAACACTCCCGTTGGAGCTGAGCTCCAATCGCGGGTGTTAACTCCTGAGATGCTGCAGTCATACATGATCGCGGCATCTCAGGAGTTTTATTATATATTAGGGTCCCGATCGCCCCCCCCCGTGACATTTTTGGAGGGTGCCGCTGCTCCTATTTGGCAGCCTGGGGTCTGACCAGTGACCCCAGGTCTGCCCCATCGTTGTCCCTCCACATACCTGGTTGATCCTGCCTTGAATGGAGCCTGTCAGCCTATGCGTCTGCATGGGCTGACAGCCTCCTATACACTGCAATACATGTGTATTGCAGCGTATACCTATTGAAGCATCGATCAGAATATCGCTGCTTCAATCCCCTATGGGGACAAAAAGAAAAAAAAAAAAAAAAAAGACCCTCCCCCTCCTAGAGCTGGTGCTATTATTATACTCGGGGGTCAGACCGCAGAATATAATAATCAGAGACCCAGGGAAAGTGATTAGAAATAACATACACTTACACTCACCTTAACCTCACCTCTCCTGGGAATCCGTCTGTCTGAGCATCCTCCTCGCTCCTATTCTCCCTTGCGACTGAAGTCCTGCTCCCCAGACGTCACTGCTGGGGCCTGTGATTGGGCCTCAGCAGTCATGTGGGGACGCGATGACGTCATTACACCAGCGCGCTCCATGTGACCACTGGGGCCCAATCACAGGCCCCAGCAGTGAGGCCTTGGGAAGGCTGGAAGAGCTCCACAGTTAATGCTGAGCCCAGGACAGGTGAGTATCAGTATTTTTTTATTTTTAATCGCCGCGGGGGGTGCCAAGGAGGACAGGTAGCATGGCGGAAAACTTGGATGCTGCAGTCATGTTTAACCACATCATCCAAGGGGTTAAAACCCCCGATCGGAGCTGTGTGATTCTTTACCACAAAGTGTGAGGAAATCCGGAATCGATGCGAATCGAAGATTTCCTGAAATTCGGATCAAATTCCACTTCGTCAGCTTCGATTCGCTCATCTCTAAATGAGAGCAATAAAGCCATATAAATATGTAACATAGAAATATTTTAAAATAAGTACGTACTGTACAGTACCTTCTACAACTGATTGTGGTCTCAATAATATAGTATGATAAGAACAGTTTGTGTGTAATATTTTACTGTATTTATGAGTATTATATGAATTTGTGAGTCCGAAGACTGAACTGATGTGAAAGTAAAGCAAATAAGTTGTGCATCAGCTGCTGCAATCTCAGGTCCTATCAGTACTGCATTGCCATTACGTAGCTAGTGAGTACAGTGCAATGACTTGGCTATAGGCTCTGATGGTACATTTTTACTATTGGGCACCAGGAACCATATTGTGCATGTACAGTTGTGCTAAAAAGTTTACTTACCCCGGCAGTTTTTTGGTATTTTTGGCCTTTTTTTCAGAGAATATGAATGATAACAAAAACTTTTTCTCCACTCATGGTTAGTGGTTGGTTGAGGCCATTTATTATCAAAATTCTGTGTTTTCTCTTTTTTAATCATAATGACAACCAAAAACATCAAAATGACCCTGTTCAAAAGTTCACATACCCCAGTTCTTAATACTGTGTATTGCCTCCTCTAACATCAATGACAGCTTGAAGTCTTTTGTGGTAGTTGTGGATGAGGCTCTTTATTTTCTCAGATGGTAAAACTGTCCATTATTCTTGGCAAAAAGTCTCCAGTTCCTGTAAATTCCTGGGCTGTCTTGCATGTTCTGCGCGCTTGAGATCTCCCCAGAGTGGCTCAATGATATTGAGGTCAAGTGACTGAGATGGCCACTACAGAACCTTCACTTTCTTCTGCTGTAGCCAATGACAGGTCGACTTGGCCTTGTGTTTTGAATCGTTGTCATGTTGGAATTTTCAAGTACGTCCCATGCGCAGCTTCCTGGCTGATGAGTGCAAATTTGCCTCCAGTATTTGCTGATAACATGCTGCATTCATCTTTCCTTCAACTTTGACCAAGTTTCCTGTGCCTTTGAAGCTCACACATCCCCACATCATCAGTGATCCAACTCTGTGCTTTACAGTAGGAATGGTGTTCCTTTCATCATAGGCCTTGTTGACACCTCTCCAAATGTAATGTTTATGGTTGTTGCCAAAAAGTTCGATTTTTGTCTCATCACTCCAAATTACCTTGTTCCAGAAGTTTTGAGGCTCTCTGTGCTGTTTGGCATATTGAAGGCGAGATTCTTTGTGGCATTTGCGCAGTAATGGCTTTCTTCTGGCAATTCGACCATGCAGTCCATTTTTCTTCAAGTGCCTCCTTGTTGTGCATCTGGAAACAGCCACACCGATAGTTTTCAGAGAGCCCTGTATTTCAGCTGATGTTATGTGTGGGTTTTTCTTTGCATCCTGAACAATTTTCCAGGCAGTTGTGGCCGAAATTTTGGTTGGTCTACCTGACCGTGGTTTGGTTTCTTAGCATGTTATCAGGCCAAAATCACCAGGGTATGTGAACTTTTTAACAGGGTCATTTTGATGTTTTCAGTTGTCATTATGATTTAAAAATAGAAAACACAGAAGTTTGACAATAAATGGCTTCAACCAACCACTAACCATGAGTGGAGAAAAACTTTTTGTGTTATCATTCATATTCTCTGAAAAAAAGCCAAAAAAACAAAAAATCTGCGGAGGTATGTAAACTTTTTAGCAAAACTGTATTTTACCATTGGCTTTAGATCTGGTTCTGTCTGTATTATTCACTGACCAGCAAGTAGAGAACTGTACATAAGTAATATTGATGAAAGCCAGAAAGCACCTACTATCCATTAGGAGGAGAATGCTATCTATATCTCTAACATGCCACTGACTATAAAAGAAATGACTTGGCTTGTAGGATTTAAACATGATATTTCAGATGATCACTAAAGATGAGCGAACTTCAGAAGATTTGTTTCGTCCTGTGTTCGGACAGAGCAAACCCCTGGAAGGAAAATTATTATACTCTGGGGTCTCTTCCGACCCCAGTGAATAATAACCTCGCCTGGAGACCCAGGGAGGTGACAAAAATTTAAAAAAAATTATACTCACCTTTCGTTACCTCTTTTGGGCTTTCTCATGGCATCCGGTACTCTGTGGCTGCCTCCTCATGGCATCTGAAGCTATTGTGTTATGTCATGCACCTGGAGTCACCGCTGAGGCCTGTGATTGGGCCTCAATGGTGACATGGGCACACCAAGCGTCATGACATCTGAGTGTGATGAGGAGTTCCAAAAGAGGTAATAAAATGTGAGTATGAATGTTTTTTTTATATTTCTCACCTCCCCTGGGCCTCCACTTATTATACTCTGGGGTCTGAAGAGAACCCAGAATATAATAATTTACCAGTTGCGGCCAATTGTTTGGTTTAGTTAAGAACTGAATAATTTGGAATATTTAGGTCGAATTCGGTTTGTTGCAAACTGATTCGCCCATCTCTAATGACCACTAAAGTGTCACAAGAATATGATGATGTTACTGTATTCTGATACTTACTAAGCAATTACATTCTGCCATTTGATATTTTGTAGTTACTACTATATGTTAAATATCTGTTATATAGTAATATTTTTGCATTCTTTGTTAACCCAGTCAGGACACTGATGTGACTGTTATCGGGTTAAAGGGGTTTTCCCATTTCCCTCTCTCAGCAGTTGCCTTTACCATGAGAGACTATTTATTATTATTATGATTACTAGAAATCTATAATAATGGAGATAAAATATGCACAGTAAATGTATATTACATTACACATGTATGTAGAGAACACTTACCATGCTTCTGCAGACAAAATACTTGGAGTAAACTCAATGTTATCTTTGTGTTTACATAGAGAGATAACAGATACTTTCCGAGCCATTATCCGCAAACTGCAATTAGTTGACCAGATTGCCAGAACCTAACGGCAGGATATAACAGCTCTGAAACAGCTCATAGACCTGCGAACTCAGCCCCCCAACCCTCCAAGTAGCAGTGAGTCATGTCACCTATCCTATAATGCTACACTGCTAGGTAAAGAGATAGACCAGGTCAAGGACCAAGAAAACAATGTGTAAACAATTGGAGAAATAATTTCACATAGAAAGCAAACAAAGCAGCATTGCTAAAGCAATGTATTTAGGTAAACTCTTGAATTTACATAAGCTAGCAGTATAGATAAAATCTTTGAGTTGGGAATACCTCTTTAAGATTTTCTAGTCTAAGTTTGCACTGTCTAGCTTTTAGACAGTATTAGTAATTCTGCTCCATTGACTGTTGAAAACATCACACAAGCAGGAAATAAACATCATACACTGGAGCATGGGCATGTGAGACCAGCTTACAGACTCATCTCAACTACAGACAGTACAATAGTAAATGATTATTTGTACTCACTTTAAGACATTTCCACAATATATTTAACCACTTCCATACCAGATGCTTGTATGTGCAGTTTTGAGGGCTGTAACATTTTTATCATATGTGTTATTCAACTAACGTCTGCGTTTTTTTTCGGTGACACATAGGGCTTTATTTTTATGTTTATTTTTGCATGTGTTTTATTTTTTTTTATATCCGAGAAAATATAAACAAACAAACATTTTTCACTTTTAATTTTTTTTTTATTTAATAACACAAAGTGTTACTAAAAAACCTTATAAAATAGTTTTTCCTTTCTGTTATGGTAATTTTTATTTTTTATGATGTAGACAGGGTGGGGCTATAACCTGTAATAAGGGTGTTTAATTGGCGTATTATTTTATTTTTTTTTAAATTATTTTATTTACATTTTTTTTACTTTTCTATTCATTTTTTAATAGCTCTTACAGATGCTGCACTCGGCGGATGACGTGACCACCAGGTCAGAGGGGAGCCGCAAGATGGCGGCACCCATAGCGCTGTATACACAGCAATCGGGAAGGCAGGAAAGGTAATAAACCTTCCCTGCTTTCTCTCTGGGAGCTCTGGCTGAAGTTACAGCTGGCTCCCCGTTTCAGTAGCTGCACGATTTCGTGCAGCTGTTGAGTTCTGCTTGGACGTACCGGTACGTCCTTGCAGAACTAAACAACCACCTTCCAGACGTATATAACCCAATGGGCAGTCCAGAAGTGGTTAAAAAAGTCAAGTCCCCAGAACCCATGGTGAACTGATTGCAGCTTCCTTTTTAATATATCATATCTAGTATCCTACGTTTGTTAAAGAAAGTATCAGGGCTAAGATGTTTCTTTTCCAGAAGAGAGTAAAATAGTTAACTTTAAACATAAAAATGTACTTGTGAAAAAAATATTATGCGAATAGCACCTTTTCTTGGACAGTGGAAATGCTACTGCTAAGTAATAGATGGCACAAACATTTGTTTATGCATTGTATACAATTACATTTTTGGTAGTATATTGTAATGCGCCTCATAAAGAAGAATCAGACATGTTCGCTACTTTATTTTGCAGCCATAAGCAGAGCGTGAGCCCTTCCATTGTTGCTAATGAATTCTGTTCTCCATTAAACAAATTAGGGTCTCACAATAACTTCCAATGTAATGTTTTATTAGTGCACTTAACTGATTATTTTGTTGTGCTAATTCTGCATATAACATTTGTGTTGATTGCAATAAATGTTGCACTTTTATTTACAACTGATATTTATTTTTTTTCTTATTTTTGCATTTTATTATATATTGTTATTGTCGAGCTAGTAAACATGGTATGATATAGCCAAATGGGACATTCTGGACTGTATTGAAGAAGAAATAAGAAAAAAAGGCAAAAGGACGATGAAAAAGTAAGAAAGATTGATATTAGATATTTTAGTAAATTCTAATCCTGTTCCAGTCTAGTAATAATATCAGATGGAGAAGATTCTATTCCTGAACATTTTCTAATTGTTTTGATTGGGTTACTATACTTTTGGATCATGTAGAAAATTGTTAAAATTACTTACGGTGTAAATATGTTGTAAAGCTGAGGTAACTTGCAGCCAACTATTCAGCCCTATTGAGATTTCAATATTAAAATTGATATTATACAAATAAAATAAAAAAAATTGCAAAGCATGAATAAATTTGGCGAATTCTCAACCACTTTGCTGCTATTGTAAATTCTGCAAACTATCCACTTGCAATTCCATAGTGAAAAATCCACAAAGCACCAGTTCATGTGTCCAATCCCTTGGACTCATTGTCAAGCCTAACCAACGGGAAAAACATTTTTGTAGCCAAGAGAAAAATTCTGTGTTGCTTCTTCTCAGCTTCACAGAGGCATAAATGCTTATAAAGAATTACATATATTGGTATGGCATAATCCACTATGAAGAGAGAAGATGCTTCACCAACATCATATTTTTGTATGTGATATATATTCATTCATGTTTTGGGGACTCCTCAGCTCTTAAGTCAAGCATAACATAATAACTATAGCAAAGGAATAACAACACATCAAATTGCTTGTTACATACTGAACATATGTGGGATGCTATCTCTGCCTTCCATTCTTGGATATAGGATTCCATATACATAAAACAATGATCAGTTGCATTGATCGACGGTGGGATTTTTCATTTCAATCATCCCACCAGCAACACAGGAGATTAATTGACTCAATTGCGAAATCAGTCTGAATGACTCCCAGGAGCTTGTGTACAGTGCCAAATGATCAGTTGAATTTGGCCAATCATGCCATAATGATGTAGTTTTTGTCTACCATGATTAAACTTTTCCAACCTGAAACTGAATTTGCTCACCACCATCATTGCATAAAATTTTATCTCATACGTACAATAATCTTTAGAAGTAAAATTAATTCTGTGTATGAACTGAACTGTTTGATGCATAGGTTGGTCTCCAAACCTCTCTCTAAAGGCAAAAGAAGAACTAGGAGTGCTGAATGTAAATATGGCCCATTCTTTTTCTCCACTGAAGAAATTCTTGCCATATTTGCCTGCCAGCAAATTCTCTTTCCCTATTAAAATTAATTGAGTTGGGAGCAACAATGATTCAGCCACCAGAAATGTTAAATGTATGGTCAGTATTAGATAGCTCAAAGCTGAGAATTTATCAAACGCTGCACCCTAGAATTCTAGTAAAACAAGTCGCAAAGTAACATTTTACAACATTTTCAGCTTATTTGCACAAACTTTTCTGACCTTTTACATTTTAAAATCACTCACTCCACTTTTGTGGAAAAGTTGGTGGGAAAGTGAGCATGATTTGCCTTTCTAGCAGTCTGTACACCAGATTTATCAAATATGACTATTTTTGCAGTTGCAAAAAAGTTGTAAACATTCTTGCAATCTCATTCCAATATGGAGGTGGCATTGAAAGTGGAGTTACATTTCAGGGCAGAAGTGTAAGAAGTGCCAAAATTACCAAACATTATGGACATATATAAGTTTGCTGCAAATTACGGCAATGCAGGCTCCAATTAAACTGACTTGAAAAATTCTCTTCATGATAAATCTCCCTCAAAATCTTTAAATTTTTTAGGCTCTGTGCTTTTCAACCCTTTGTATTTGGCTCAAGAAATATGATTTTTTTTTAAAAAAAATTTCTAATTCCTATGCAATGTTCCAAATACAAATGCTGCATCAATTATAATATACAGAACATTTAATGAGTAAATATTCACAAGCAGAATGTGTAATGCTGACATTTTCATTTTTAATTTAGTTGAAATTTTTAAACTTTTGGAATAGAAATATTAAGATTTGTGTCACAGCACTTGAAGTATTTGGAACTAGTAAAAAGTTTATAGAAACATAATGAGAATGCAACTTTCCAAATACCTTTAGGGTTTTTGAAGTTCAGGTCACTTGACCATTAATTGCTAGTCAGTAAATTTGGCATATATTCAGAAATCAACCTAAATGAGATCAATTCAAGTTCAAACATACTGTTCTATTCAGCTCAAATCTCTAATGGAATAGAATGGGTTCAAATGGCACAGTAATGAGTGCTTAACTTTAATTTTGGAGAGCAGTCTGCAATTGTTACTGTTACTTATGCATTTGAAACAAAAATAAAAAGATAGTAAAGGAGAATTTTCACAGGGTCTACTAACCTTTTAGCTTGTTGTATATAGGTTCATTCCTCTGCAGCACCAATGCAATGGAAATGAAGTATTATACAGTATTGTTTGCATTTCAATCAAAGAGTTATAAGAGAAATGCAAGGATGTGCCATACTTCCCAGAGTAAAAAATGCTGTTTGAAGACATGCTCCACTCTGGCTAACAGATGAGAGTTCTAAAAAGGTGACCCTTACCCGCCACCAATTAAGTAAGTATTTATCTGTGTAAGGGTATGGGCACACATTGTGGCCAAAAATTGTGCCACTTTTCTGCTATTTCATAGATTTGTGGGCATAACATAGAGGGAAGTGGGTGGAGCAGGGGCATAGCCTCTTTGACCTTACTAATTTATTATAATTTACACCAAGACATTGCTGTTAATTATAGCTAAAATCTAACCCGGTTCTTAGCTTTTGGTTCTGTACATTACCACAATGAGTTTTGAACAAAACAATTCAGATGCAGTTGAAGTTCAGACTTTCAGCTTTAATTCAGTGGTTTGAACAAAATGATTGCATAAAAATGTGAGGAACTAAAGCATTTATTACGCACAATCCCTTCATTTCAGGGGCTCAAAAGTAATTGGACAAATTAAATAATTGTAAATAAAATGTTAATTTCTAATACTTGGTTGTTCACCCTTTATTGGCAATGACTGCCTGAAGTCTTGAACTCATGGACACCACCAGACGCTGCTGTGTTTCCTCCTTTTTAATGCTCTGCCAGGCCTTTACTGCAGCGGTTTTCAGTTGCTGTTTGTTTGTGGCCTCTCTGTCCTAAGTTTCGTCTTTAACAAGTGAAATGCTGCTCAATTGGGTTGTGATCAGGTGACTGACTTGGCCATTCAAGAACATTCCACTTCTTTGCTTTAATAAACTCCTGGGTTGCTTTGGCTTTATGTTTTGGGTCATTATCCCTCTGTATTATGAAACGCCGACCAATCAGTTTGGCTGCATTTGGCTGGATTTGAGCACACAGTATGTCTCTGAATACCTCACAGAATATTCACAGAATTCACTTGTGTCACATTATCAACAAGCACTAGTGACCCAGTGCCACTGGCAGCTATGCTTGCCCAAGCCATCACACTGCCTCCGCCGTGTTTTACAGATGATGTGGTATGCTTTGGATCATGAGCTGTACCATGCCTTTGCCATACTTTTTTCTTTCTATTATTCTGGTAGAGGTTGATCTTGGTTTCATCTGTCCAAAGAATGTTCTTCTAGAACTGTGCTGGCTTTTGTAGATTTTTTTTTAGCAAAGTCCAATCTAGCCTTCTTATTCTTGAGGCTTATGAGTGGCTTGCACCGTGCAGTGAACCCTCTGTATTTACTTTCATGTGGTCTTCTCTTCATGGTAGATTTAGATATTGATATGCCTACATCCTGCAGAGTGTTGTTCACTTGGTTGGTTGCTGTGAAGGGGTTCCTCTTCACCATGGAAATTATTCTGCGATCACCCACCACTGTTGTCTTTAGTGGGTGTCCAGGTCATTTGCAGTGATGAGTTCACCAGTGCTTTCTTTATTTCTCAGGATATACCAAACTGTAGATTTTGCCACTCCTAATATTGTAGCAATTTCTCGGATGTTTTTTTTTGTTTTTGCAGCTTAAGGATGGCTTGTTTCACCTGCAAGGAGAGCTCCTTTGACTGCATGCTTTCTTCACAGCAAAATCTTTCAAATGCAAGCACTACACCTCAAATCAACTCCAGGCCTTTTATCTGCTTAATTGAGAATGACATAACAAAGGAATTGATCACACCTGCCCATGAAACAGCCTTTGAGTCAACTGTCTAATTACTCTTGGGCCCTTTAAAAACAGGGTGGCACATGTTAAGGATCTGAAACTCCTAAACCATTCATCCAATTTTAATGTGGATACCCTCCATTATGTAACTATAACTTGAATATGTTTCAGTAAACCGGTTAAAAAAACTAAATTTGTGTCAGTGTCCAAATATATATGGACCTAACTGTATGATGCCAGCATAGCAGAATGCCAAACTATGGATATGTCCACACTGTACTGATATCTGGTTTGGTTAAGACAGTGCAATCTCACAAATTATTTCACCCCACCACCAACAACTGACAGGATGACCACAGACAGATAAAAATATGATAGATAGCATATCCCTTTATGTTAACATATCATGAGATCATGCTGCTTTTAGAAAAGTTGTTTAACTTCTAGGGCAAGGGAGGAAACATCTGTACATGCCCAATGACTATTAGTTCTACTCAATGCCGATCATCTGTTGCATATTCTGCTTCTCCAAAGAAGCGGCTACCTCATTATAGAAAACAGAAAGAAAATTAATTTATATTTGCTGTGAGAAAATGGATTTAAGACAAGGCCCCATTAATGTTCCCAATAGTTACATTTGTTTGGAAACCCCACAGTGAATAAAAAAGCAATAAACAACTGGCATTGTATGAATAATTATACACTGCATAGAACTCATGTTTGGTCTAGCACAAATGAGAGCTACACTATGCACATTTTAATAAAAAAATTATAAAATAAAATAAGATAAAACAATGTAACAAAAAATACAGTTTAATAAAAATTACATTGAATAAAAAGTCCTTGTCAGGAATCTCCGTTTATCTGCTGTTGTTTTAAGGCTACTGTGCCAACCTGTGAAGCTTGTGAAGCTTTCTTTGGTCTCCTATGCTGATCCAATTAGCAGCTGAGGAGGGATATTTAACCCTGTTGTTCTGCTCGGGTCTATATGACCCGAAATGAAATTTGAGACCCTGTAGATTATTTTTCATGTGGGTCTGAAACTTGTGATTAATTGACTTTTCCTCATTTGAGGGGTTCTTACTATGAGTGTTTTTTTTTTTGTTGTTTACTTTTTGCTACACACTGATTGTTACACTTCTACTGTTCGGGTCAATATGACCCGAACAGTTTTACAGGTCACTAATTATTTCTGCCTGCAAAATTTCAGGGTATGCGAGTTGTTCTCGATTTGACTCATGGACTAAAAGGACAAAATGTCACATGTGACAACTTTTTCACATCCTACCAACTGGGCCAGATGTTGCCAAAAAGACAACTTACCATGCTGGGTACTATAAGGAAAAACAAGCCAAAACTGCCGCAAGGTATCCTTAGTAAAAGAGAAGTTTATAGTTTTACTTTTTACTTTACTGGAGATACAACAGTTGTGTCTTATGTTCCCCAAAAAAAATAAACAGGTAATTCTAATGAGCACAATGCACCATGGCAATGCAATAAGTAATCGAGAAGACAAAAAGTTGGACATGATATTAGATTATAATGCCACAAAAGGGGCAGTTGATACACTAGATCAAGCAATATCAACATACACATGCAAACGCAAAACTAATCGTTGGCCAATGATAATGTTTTAAAACATTCTGGATGTTTCGGCATATAACGCATTTGTTTTATGGAGAGAAATCGACCCCAATTGGAACAAAAATAAGCTGCATAAAAGAAGAATGTTTATTGAAGAATTAGGAATATCCCTAGTTAGGCCGTATATCAAAGCCAGAAAAGTAAACCCCAATAGTGAAGGAGCAGCCGCCATTGTGAAGAGTGTCCAGCAGCATGCTCAAGAAAGAGACTCCACGGCCTCCACCAGCACAGCTACCAGCCAAAACAGGAAGAGATGTAGCTTCTGTCCATCTTCTTGTGACAATAAAACAAATCTGACATGTGTTGGGTGTGCAAAATATCTTTGTAAAGGACATGTGTTTTATTATTGTGCTCAATGTAAAAATAAATGAACCTGTTCAAACTTTTTATAGATAAAAAAGAAAAACTGACGTTTTCGTTATTTTTCATTTGTTGTTTTATGAAATATGTTAAGACAAAGTTATATTTAGTTAGATTTAAAGTTATAGTAAATTAAAATAAGCATGTTTGTTATTTGTGTGCAGAATGCTATAAAGCGAACATAATTGCAAACAGCCCGTTTAACCTTTTTCTGAAAAAAATAAATAAAAATTAAGTTTTAATTTCATTTTTCATGTGTTTATGATCAACCATGTTCACATACAGTTTAATAATGAAATAGGTATTCAAAAAAAAACACAGTTGCTAAAATCAACATTTTTATAGGTCGGGTCATATTGACCCGAAACAGTACAAGTGTATAGTAAATGCGAACAGTACAGCAGGATTAAACCCTGTTCCTGCTCAACCTGGTGCCTGTTATTTCGTTGTACTTTATTGAGACTTCCATACCTTGATTGTTTGTGCTGGACCGCTGTATTGACTTTTCGTTTATTACTGGAAATCCACTTGTCTTCTGTTTTTGGCTCTGACATTAACTCTCAGACTGACTTTTGTCTTAGATACATTCATTCTTCTGATTCATCCCCCTGGTTTGATTTGCCTTGTCAGTTTATCATGGGTTCTGGTTAGAATTCAGTTTGTGGAGTGTTTATTTCTTATACCAAATTCTGTGGTGATAACTTTCGCCCAAAATTCAGCACAAGTCCATCTGGCTTTGTGGCTGGTGCTGGTGATGACGTTTGGGTGCCAGGATGTATCTTTCAGCACTGTGTGAGATTTAATCAGATTGTTCTACTGCTCTCTGTTGTCAGCCAGTTCCTGAATTTTCTGATATTTTCTCCAGAGATACTATCATTACAGTCTTCATATCATAATAATAGTAGCTAATAGTCACTGAAGACAAAGGAAAGCTGAATTTGTCTTGTTATTACCTAAGAACACTGAAGTGCTTACCTTGGCATTTTCTAGGAGTCTGTTTAGGTAAGAGTATACTGGAAGTAAGACCCATTTTTTCCTTCAGTAATTACAAGTTATGCATCTGTGTTACGGAAATATTACTCAGCCAATCCTTTTATTACTTTTTGTATTTTACAAAATATTAGGTATATTAATGGAAGACAGGAATATTTGGATGACATCAAGATTCAGTGATTTGGGAATAGGGAAAATAATTGCAAATGTTCTGAAAATGTAATGTTCATAGTGTTAACCAATATCCATTCTAAGTCAAGTGCTTCTGATTTTATTGATTAAGCAGCATCTAAGCTTGAAAGATTTACTTAATGCATTTATCGTTATGTACATAGTACATTATAACAACTTTACACATGGACGTCAAACTAGGTGAAAATTTCTATCAATTTAGTTGCCCATCTAATAGGGCCTAAAATCTTCCCCTTTTACTGAACTTGACATTTCAATGCAATCAACTTTGTGTCATAATTTCAATACCACAATCTTTAATTCCATTAAAGCGAATCTGTCACTGATTTTGGGCTTTAGTAAATGCCAATGTATCCACTGTGCCCCAGGTGAGATGTTCAAAAGTGTAAACTATAGCTACATAACATGCTACCATTCAATACCTATCGTACTATGGCTTTGCTGATCTTACACAGAGCCAACATTTCACCCTGGTCCAATCTAAGATGTTTCCCACAGCTCATTACTGGTACTTGGTGAGGGGAATTTCTTTAACCTTTTTTAACTGTTGGCTATAAGACTAGCTATTGAACATTGGTTGTGAAATCATTTATTATCTATAACTAGCAGAAGGAGCCAGCTTTGCACAGGTATATTTCAGTTTTTTTTTTCTGTAGTGGCCCCCTAAACAATTGGCACTGGTCTATTTTGTATGTCGTTTGTGTGTAGTTTAAATACATTTCAATTTATAAGAATGCTGACATCCAGTATGGCAGTCCAGTATAGGTACAGTCTATTTATGGCTGTGTTGTTATGGATACCTGGTAAATTAAATGTGAAGTTATATTGGCTGATACACATCATACGACTGAATATTTAAGGACCTGCGAACTGTTATTGACTAATACAGGTCATAAATAGCTTGGTTGCTATGGAAACCTGGTGTAAAGCTGTGTGTATGTCAAGACTGAAGAACCTGCGAGTTTCCATTGGTCCATAAGCGTCATGTGATCATGTGTATCTCAGTTTGGATATCAGTGAAAAAACTGCAATTGGTTGTTGTGGAAACCTGGAGTAAAGCTGTGTGTATTTGACCTTGTGTACAGTGTCATCCACAGCGCCCTGCCCCTTTAAAACTGATTTACAGCAGTGAAGACAAATGGCTGGGTTGTTATGAAAACCTGGAGTAAAGCTGTGTGCATGTGGAGATTAAGTGCTTGCGAGCTTCTATTGGCTGATAAGGCACATGTGTTGGACTATGAGTGAAAAACTTGCAGGCTTCTATTGGCTAATGCAGATCATTTTTTGGGAATACTATATCTCAGGAACGGTACATCCTAGAGAGCTGAGACCTGGTCTAAAACCTTCCCGCACACCTGATGTACCTGTGTGCCAAATTTGGTGAGGATTGGTCCAGTTGTTTGGTCGCGCATAAAGAAAAGACAGACAGACAGAAACTCATTTTTATATATATAAGAGATTATATATCATTGATGACAGCCAATTTGGATTTGTTACTAATACTATTAATTGTAACTTATGTCCGTTCTGGGTTTGCTGCCAGGAACCATGTGGTCCTCATGTTTTCAGATTTTTTAGTCTGTGTATTGAATAAAATTTAATTTATTTACATATTTGTGGGATGAGCTGTTTTTTCTTTTGGGATTCTATATGTTTGAAGGCGTCACCCAGTTTTTTAGTCCAATTGATTATTTGGTGAGCCTGTATTTGGTATTTTCCAATAGGAGTTAGTTATTAATTGGTTTTGCTCTTGTAGCTATATAGGTATTCTTACATAAAAAGTTGGTACATAAAATGAGAATGCTGGGATTAGGGGAAAATATTTGTAACTGGGTTAATAACTGGCTCATTGAAAAGAAACAGAGGGCGGTTATTAAAGGTACTTGCACTGATTGGGTCACAGTCACCAGTGGGGTGCCACAGGGGTCAATACTGGGTCCTCTTCTTTTTAATGTTTTTTTTATTAATGACCTGGTAGAAGGTTTACAGAGTATAATCTCAATATTTGCAGTTGATACTAAGCTCTGTAAAGTATTCTGCACGAGCAGGACAATATAATATTGCAAAGGGATTTAGAGAAGCTAGAAGCTTGGGCAGAGAAATGACTTAGTTTTAATATGGATAAATTATTATATTGTGTTATTGTATTAAATAATAAAACACTGGGTAAGACTACTGCGGTAAAATACTTGGGTATATTGATGCACAATAAACTTAATTTTACCAGCCAGTGCCAGGCAGCTTCTGCCAAAGTAAATAAAACCATGGGCTGCGCAAAGAGAGGTATATACACACGTGGACAAAATTGTTGGTACCCCTCGATTTATGAAAGAAAAACCCACAATGGCCACAGAAATAACTTGACTCTGACACAAGTAATTTGCCAAACTACATGTTGACAAGCCACAAAGCTTCTGGGAGAATGTCCTATGGACAGATGAGACAAAAATCAAAATTTTTGGCAAGGCAAATTAGCTCTATGTTCACAAACGGAAAAATGAAGCATAGCTTGAAAAGAACACTGTCCCTACTGTGAAACATGGAGGAGGCTCTGTTATGTTCTGGGGCTGCTTTGCTGCATCTGGCACAGGGTGTCTTGAATCTGTGCAGGGTACAATGAAATCTCAAGACTATCAAGGAATTCTAGAGAGAAATGTGCTGCCCAGTGTCAGAAAGCTTGGTCTCAGTCGCAGGTCATGGGTCTTGCAACAGGATAATGACCCAAAACACACAGCTAAAACACCCAGGAATGGCTAAGAGGAAAACATTGGACTATTCTGAAGTGGCCTTCTATGAGCCCTGACCTAAATCCTATTGAGCATCTTTGAAAGGAGCTGAAACATGCCATCTGGAAAAGGCACCCTTCAAACCCGAGACAATTGGGGCAGTTTGCTCATGAGGAGGGGCCAAAATACCTGCTGAGAGGTGCAGAAGTCTCATTGACAGTTACAGGAATAGTTTGATTGCAGTGATTGCCTCAAAAGGTCGTGCAACAAAATATTAAGTTAAGGGAACCATCATTTCTGTCCAGGCCTGTTTCATGAGTTTTCTTTTTTTTTAAATTCTGTTGAAGCATGGTTAAAAAGCAATGTCTGACTTTCATTTGTTCAATTTCATAGAATTTTTATATATTATTACTTTTGTCTGATTCAAGTTATTTCTGTGACCATTTTGGGTTTTTCCTTCATTAAACGAGGGGTACCAACAATTTTGTCCATGTATGTATGCTCACAAGGATATCATGCCTATATTTGTTTCTTTACAAATCACTTATTAGACCACATGTGGAATACTGTGCACAATTTTGGAAACCTGTATATAGGAAGGATATAGCTGAACTGGAGGGGGGTGCAGAGGAGGCGACCAAGGTAATTAAAAGAATGGGTGGATTAGAGTATAAAGACACATTATTAAACTTGGAGTTGTTCAGTTTGGAAAAAACTTTACGGCAACTTGATTATGATGTACAAATATATGACTGGACAGTGCTGAGATCTTCCCAATGATCTCTTTAAACTGAGGCCTGTAACTGTGACAAGGGGGCATCCTCTACATTTAGAAGAAAATATAGGTTTTATCACAGTCATAGGTAGAGATTCTTTACAGTAAGATCAATGAGACTATGGAATTCACTGCCACATGATGTGGTGATGTCCGATAAATTTTCAATATGGGCCTGGATGCCTATCATAGCCTAGAATATCATAGCTAGACATTTTTGGGATAGGATGTTGATCCAGAGACTTAGTCCAATTGCCATATTTAGAGTTGGGAAGGATTTTTTTTCCCCTGATAGAGCAAATAGCATCTACCTTATGGGGGAGAATGCTACCTTCCCCTGGATCAACTTGGAATATTTATAGGTTGGACTTGATAGATCTGTGTCTTTATCCAACCTTATCTTACTATTTTATTAGAATGGTAAAATCAAGATACCCAAAGGACTGCAAACAAGATGTGGTTGTTGATGCTTGATTAGCAGAGCAAATATTTCAAAAACTGTCATCCTTGTGGGGTTTTATCATGCAATAGTGTTGACTTAAGAGTATACAGAGAATGGTTTGATGGAGGAAAATATAGTGGGGAAAAAAAAGTATTTAGTCAGCCACCAATTGTGCAAGTTCTCCCACTTAAAAAGATGAGGCCGGCCTGTAATTGTCATCATAGGTAGACCTCAACTATGAGAGACAAAATGAGAAAACAAATCCAGAAAATCACATTGTCTGATTTTTAAAGAATTTATTTGCAAATTGTGGTGGAAAATAAGTATTTGGTCAATAACAAAAGTTCATCTCAATACTTTGTTATATATCCTTTGTTGGCATTGACAGAGGTCAGACATTTTCTGTAAGTCTTCACAAGGTTGGCACACACTGTTGCTGGTATGTTGGCCCATTCCTCCATGCAAATCTCCTCTAGAGCAGAGATGTTTTGGGGCTGTTGCTGGGCAACACAGACTTTCAACTCCCTCCAAAGGTTTTCTATGGGGTTGAGATCTGGAGACTGGCTAGGCTACTCCAGGACCTTGAAATGCTTCTTATGAAGCCACTCCTTTGTTGCCCTGGCGGTGTGCTTGGGATCATTGTCATGCTGAAAGACCCAGCCAAGTTTCATCTTCAATGCCCTTGCTGATGGAAGGAGGTTTGCACTCAAAATCTCATGATACATGGCCCCATTCATTCTTTCATGTAGACAGATCAGTCGTCCTGGTCCCTTTGCAGAGAAACAGCCCCAAAGCATGATGTTGCCACCCCCATGCTTCACAGTAGGTATGGTGTTCTTTAGATGCAACTCAGCATTCACTCTCCTCCAAACACGACGAGTTGTGTTTCTACCAAACAGTTCTACTTTGGTTTCATCTGACCATATGACATTCTCCCAATACTCTTCTGGAACATCCAAATGCTCTCTAGCAAACTTCAGATGGGCCCAGATATTTACTGGCTTAAGCAGGGGGACATGTCTGGTACTGCAGGATCTGAATCCCTGGCGGCGTAGTGTGTTACTGACGGTAGCCTTTGTTAGGTTAGTCTCAGCTTTCTGCAGGTCTTTCACTAGGTCCCCCCAGTGTGGTTCTGGGATTTTTGCTCACCGTTCTTTTGATCATTTTGACCCCACGGGGTGAGATCTTGCGTGGAGCCCCTGATGGAGGGAGATTATCAGTGGTCTTGTATGTCTTCCATTTTCTAATTATTGCTCCCACAGTTGATTTCTTCACACCAAGCTGCTTGCCTATTGCAGATTCAGTCTTCCCAGCCTGGTGCAGGTCTACAGTTTTGTTTCTGGTGTCCTTCCACAGCTCTTTGCATAGTGGAGTTTGGAGTGTGACTGTTTGAGGTTGTGGACAGGTGTCTTTTATACTGATAACAATGTCAAACAGGTGCCATTACTACAGGTAATGAGTGGAGGACAGAGGAGCCTCTTAAAGAACAAGTTACAGGTCTGTGAGAGCCAGAAATCTTGCTTGTTTGTAGGTGACAAATACTTATTTTCCACCATAATTTGCAAATAAATTCTTAACAAAATCAGACAATGTGATTTTCTAGATATGTTTTCTCATTTTATCTCTCATAGTTGAGGTCTACCTATGATGTCAATTACAGGCCTCTCTCATCCTCAACAATCCATTAAAGAGAGGAGTGAAGAAGTCAAGAATTGTTCTGACAAACAGGTGGTCAAGAAAATTTCAGCCAAATACAACATTGATTCTCCAAATATATATTTAAATGAACAACTCATTGTTACTTAGCATGGATGAACTATCAGTGCAGATGAACAGTTTGAGTGCTGCCTTGAAGAAAAACAGAAAGGCAAGACTGCTCAAAAATTGAATCAGGAGTGGAAAAACATTGCCTGGTCAAGTAAATCTAGATTTCTGTTGCACAATGCTGATAGGAGTGTAAGAACTTTGTGTAAGGAGAATATATCGAAGTACCCTTCCAGTCAGGTGTCAACAGTTCCAGGATTGATTTGGATTGGATTGGTTTCAGGAACATACAAGTGAGATTTCCTTGATCACTTTCCCTTCCTAGTCTCTGGATCCTAATCTTAGAGAGCATCCCAAATAAAGGTAGAATGGGCTGTTCCGAGCATGTCAGCACCTCCATCACAGTTACAGCAAATTAGAAAAGCTATCCTGTGAGGATGAGCCAATATTCCTGTAGAATAATTTCAATACCTAGTATAATCTATGCTACAATTAATTGCTGCAGATCTGAAAATCAGAGGAGGTCCAACATACTGGATGAGTGGCAATTATCTTTTGCCTCTTGGTCTGATTGGCTGAGAAGTATCAAATGGTCACAGCCTTGTGTTTTGATAGGAATTACAGCCATAACCATTTGGTGCCTTTTTTTTTTTTAAAAAAAGGCACTTTTTTTTATTTTCTCTTATCTCTCTCACTCTTTATTGGAAGTTCACTTTTTTTTTCTTGTCCCTTCATTTTTTTGTGAATTTTTTTTTTAATACACTTCTTTCTAATACTTTCTACATATAGGTGGAAGCAACGTAGATGGGGGGGGGACTGATTTACTGTATATCAACATAGAAATAGGTTTTTTTTTTTAGACAAAGTGTGTATTGAATGATATACTGTATAACTGTACATGACTAGTTTTCGTTTGAACGTCCAGTCTGGCCTTCTATGTAATATGTGAATCCCTGATGGTATTAAAAAAGAAACAGAAAATCCTGCACCACAGATCACTTTGCACTGCAAATATTTTGCACAACATGTGAATGATTTCTGTTTCTGTTTAATCTCTACTTGCTGCTATCATACACTGCATCAGATTAGCAGCTGCAAGTACATACTTTTGTGGACACACCAACTCTGGTTTCATACACAGTGGGTTAGATTTAATATTAATGTATTATATTTGTATGGCTTAATATCATATCAGACAGCCAAATTCATCACAATGGTGCTTGCTGTATGATAGGTTTGGAGCATATTGCTAGACCTATTAGACACTTTTTTTCTTCTTTACACCACCTTTTAGTTGACTTGCAGTATTTTGGCATAGATTAAGACTCCTCTAAACCATGCTGTCTTTTCTCGAAACTTTTCTAAACTGTTCAATGATGGGCTGAAAGTGTTTAAATCATAATGGGGCAGATTTATTAAAACAGTCTAAGGCTAAGGCCCCATATTACAGCAAATAAAATGCTGTATTTTACAGTGAATGTGATTTTGGTTAATCTCATACACAAACTATGGAAAAAAAAGAGCTGTGGAGAAGCTGCTTTTTCAAAAAAAAAAGCATGCATTTTTGAACAATCCAGCATGCAAATTTTAGCTGCGGAATCACAAGCGTTTTCCCTATATATTTAATAGGGGAAGGAAAAAAAGCAGAGAAAAGACGCAGCAAAACTCAATGAAAAATGCTGTGGAAAAAAAAACAATGAGTTTTTGCTGGGCTTTTTCATCAGTGTTTTTTTTGCTGCATTTCACTATGTGGGATAAAAACAAAAGCCTAAAAGCAAAATTGTCAAAATTGTCCATAGCAATCAATCCCAGCACAGTCTTCATTTGTATTCTGCTCCTGAAAAACTGAAAGCTGTGTTGCGATTGGCTGCTGTCGGTAATTAAGACAATTTTGCTTTTAGAAAGTTTAATAAATTTGCTCCAGTTTGTCTATTGCAAGGCATGGGCAACAGCTTATATGGCACAAATTGAGCAAGAATCTCTTTAAGGTAAGACCCCACGTAGCTTCCCGCAGCAAAAAAGCGCTGCGGGAGAAACTGCTGCAGGATCGCACCGTGGTTCTTCCCGCAGCGCTTTTAGACAGAAAGTTTGCAGAGTTTTCCTCTGCGGACTTTCTGTTTCAATTATACCTATGGGGAAACCGCCGGCGTTTCCGTAGGTATAATTGACATGCTGCAATTTCCAAAACCGTGCCGGTTTTGGAAATCACCGCGTGTCCACAGCGCGTTTTTCCGCAAAGTGGAACATCCACTTTGCTCTGATTGTAAAACGCCACAGGCAAATCGCGGCGTTTAGCGCTTTAGCCTAAGCATATTTAGAAAAAAAAATACATTTTTCATGCCAGATGTCACAGTATTAATAAATTTTTTTCTCTTTCTTTTTTTGTAAAGCCAGATGTGACATTAACCCCTATTTGGGCCTTAATGACCAAGCATATTTTTCATTTTTTTATTGTCGCATTCCTAGAGCCGTAACTTTATTTTCTGTCATCGTGAATGATTGAAGGCTTATTTTTGCATGAGTTGTATTAATGGTTTGACGTTTTCATTGGTAGCATTGTGAGGTACATATAATATTTTGATCGGGACGTAGGAGGAGCAAAAAAAATAGATTTTTCATTTTTTGGGACACAAACACAGTTTGTTTTTGTATTTTCACTTTCTTTTAGCAGCAATTTCAAATGTTTTATTCAAATTTCATATTTTTTCAGGTCCTCCTAGGGTGCTTTACCACTAGGGGGCTCTATCGTTGAATTAGTACATGGCAATATATTTGAATTCAGTGTGCTAGATCACTGTGACACTGTCACAGTGCTGAACAACCTATTAGACCCAATTTCTGGCTAAGGTGAACCAAGATAGCAGACATGGAGGCAAACATAAACCCTTTTGACTGCATCACAGTGAAGCCAATGGCATGGAGGGTTTTTGAAAATGCAGCTTTTCTTCTGTGAATTTTTTTTTTCAATGTGTGGATGGGATTAGCCAGAATCCCGTTCACTTTGCAGGTACTGTAAAACACTGCATTTTCTCAATGTGGGCTTCAACCTCATGGAGGTTTTTTTTTGTTTTTTTTTGTTTTTTTAAAATGAAACTAGCTTTAGGTTTGGTGAAATTTTCTCTTGAAACACTTGAAACAATTGTAAGACTTCAAAAACACATGCTAAAATGTAACAATATTAAAGCACCACAAGAAATTGAAATAATTGTGTTACTGTTTTGAAAAAATGTGTGCGTGTATGTGTGTAAAGGATTCCTTGTCCAAAATATTTACTCTGGATCCAGAATTCCCTTTGTGTAGCACTAGCATTATTAGAACACAGCTAAGCAGCATCAGCAAATAAGAATTGTATATGGTTTGGATTTTATACTAACCTTATATAATATGCATTGGGCAAAGGTGATTTTGTCCGTGTCCATGCAACAGAGCTGAACCTATCAGTGAAATTTTCCTTTGGACTGCAGATAAATCCATTGTCTTATGGTGCACAAAAAATAAATAGATAAATGTCAACTTCAGCACTGCTACATCTGTATTTCTTGTACATGCATTTCTCTGTCTCTGCAAGAAAAAAAAGGCTCTGACAAGTAAAACAACTTGTTAAATTTGTACTAATGCAGAAGATAAATCCTGTGATGATGTCATCAGTGTATCAGTACTGTGTATTTTTAGTTAAATGACAAGCTTTTCATCCTGTTTTGGCAGGAATAGTGATTTAGCATGCTAAATAAAAAAACATTTAAACAACCTTTTTCCATTTTAGAAATGCCTTTATTACACTTTATTAGAATTATTTTCACTCAGTCTCAGGAGACAAAGAGCAATTTAAAATTGCTTACATCCTTCATAAAAGCTGAAGTAAGCTCTTCTTTTCCATCTTCTGTAATCTTATTATAGGAAAGTTAGCAAAACTGCTGACTTGGTACTGCAAACATATAATTATACAATTCCAGTGTTTCTCTTTCTGTTGTTTGTGTTGTACGATGTGCCTAATTGTTTCCTCATATTTTATTTATGGTTTGAGAAGTGATCTACGGAACACGGTTTAATGCACCTGTCTAATAAGTGTAATTAGGTTACCAGTGATTCACATGGTAGAAAAGTAAGAAATACAAATTGACAAGACAAGATCAAAAATAATTAACCTACTTTACTTCACCTTTCCTATCAACTTGCAAATTGCTGATTCTGCAACACAAAGTACATATGAAATGAAAACTCCTATTTGGCTCTCCTTTCTGTTTCAAAATGTTCCAGTATTTCTAAAATTGCTTACTGCTCACATAGCAGAAGGTATATCATTGCACAATTAAGGTTGAAATATAATTTTACTTTTTTTTTCTCCTTGTACATCCTCGAATACAACCTGTTCAATTAGAATAAGTTTGTATTATTGTACTACAGATTTTTGAAAACACACAGATGGTTTAGGTGGAAGCAAAGGATGTTTCATAGAGCTGCCGGGAAAAAAAAATAACACTAGATCGGTGACACAGAATAGAATACATTATACACAATTAACATGCTACTAAAAACCTATGGGAATGACAGATGTGGTGTATTGAATGTGCATTCATAATAGAGGCACTGAAAGTGTAATGATAATGAGAATATTGAGTGACAATCAAATCTGGAGATTGATTCTGAATATGTTACAGGCTATTGGTGAACTTCATTCTACCGATTTCAATGTCTTTAAATACCTGAGCAATGCTGGTTATATTACTTGTGCTGTTTTACTGTACATGTAGGGAGAAATGAAAATATAATATTGTATTTTAAGGAAAATCTGTTGTCAAAAAATATGTTTTGTTCAAAGGTTTTTTGTTAAATATTTTTATGTAATTTTTGTTGTACTTTACACCACACCTCTATTAAAAAATAATAATAAAAAATATTTCAGCTAATTTACATACCATTTTTCTAGTGCATCATTGGCTGAAAAATAAGGACTCACTTACATGAATTGAAAAACCTCTACGTGGCAGCCATCTTATTATTAACCCATCACACAGCCAAAACTAGATCAATGAAAGTCTATAGTTGTAATCACACGTCCGTACATGTCCTATTTTTGACCATTTTTACAGCTTGACACACCCTATGCAAATAAGGGTGGGTTCACACTTGCGCCGAAGTCCATCCACCATGAATCCGACTGAAAATCTCGGGAAACTGTATAGGGGCTGGATATGGAAAGGTTAGCAATGCATGGCTTAAAATCCCATTCATTTGAATGGGTTTTTAAAGCAATGTGCGGGTGTGCGCTTACACTCTCTGCGCCACGAATCCAGTTTTCTTCGCTGGAAACAAAGTCCACATTGCAAAAAAGATGACAAACAGATCAGAATGGCTGGAAAATAGATGAAAAATATGTGACACACGAATGGATAATGATCATTAAAAATGGTTTGTTTCATCACAGCTGTTTTGCAGGTACCTTAAGTGAGGGCAGAATGTTCCAAGGAGATGTGCCTCAGGAGGAGTTCTGGTGGGACTGTGGTGTGATCTCACACTAGGGCAAAAGTGCATTGTATAAAGAGTGGCTTTCATCCCTTTCCAGGAAATTCCTGGATGCAGTCCATTCAGGTGGGTCAGGGTTTCCCTGGGAAGCAGCCCTTGTGACACACAAGCTTGAGGCTTAGTTTTTGCGTGCCACTGGGTGTGTCACCAGTGAGAATAGGAGAGTTACCTGCTGGCTCATGGGAGCGAGACCTGTATTAGTTCTAGTATCTGATGGTTTGCTTGCCCGACTACACAACTCAACATTGAAACTGCCAGTACTGACTAAGCGGTCTGTAGAGGATATAGTTGTGATGATTTCCATGCTGGATGGAGACTTCACAGATCGACCTGGTTTTAGCTTATAATCACTGATACAAATAACTTAATAAAACACTGATGTGTCCATTCACACAAGCAAGTTTATCTTTTTTTTTTTTTAAAGTCCATTTTAATGGCCTGTCAAAAAATAGGACATATCCTATATTTCCCATTTTAAAGGATTCCTTAATACACTGAAATGTATGACGGATTCATGAAAACGGGGGCCCCATGGATGCAAAACAGTTGTGAAAAATGTTCCTTTTTCACTATTTTGCCTCACTGGTATCTGAATAAAGCCTTAATGAAAACAGGAGTACTAATGAATTTATTTATTTTTTTATTTTGCTTACTTATATAGCGCCATCATATTCCGCAGTGCTTTACAGACATTGACAGCTAATGTTCCATATAGGAATACCAACACACATGCACATGTTGATCTTGGACACATTTTAAGCCGGGGCTCCAGTGCTGTAACACAGAGCTGACCGTAATTTTAACAACATAACATTTCCGTCTAGAGAGCTGTAGTTTATTATACCTCATGATCCTAAGTTGCAGAAGCAAAAAAAATCTTAATATATGGTATTCAAAATGGTGACATGGTTGTGGTGTTTCCTTCCAGATGTAAACATACTGATCTACAGTTAAAGGACAGGACTCAAAAACATGGTTGCTTTCTTCTTCTCATGAAGTGACCTCATGTCCATTGATCACATGGCAATGCCACATGTCTATCACATTAAAATGAATGACTGAGATTGAGGTTGAGCTGCAGCATGGCCATGTGACCAAAGGACAAGATGCCACTTCATGAGAAAAAGAAAACGTCCATGTTTTTGAAGTCCTGCACAACCCTTTTAACTAATTGTAATTTGTCATAAAATCAATTCAATAAAAGCCTTGCAATTCACACCTACCCTCCACCCCCACAAGGTGGTCACACCTAGACTAAAATAGGATAGTCAGCATATCCCTTTATTGCCTGTGTAAGAGGTGCTTCACCTATGACACATTTTCAGTCAGGAAGACTGGTAGGGAAAGACCTGTCTATATATCGAAATTATCACAAAAAGCTTCTATTTTGACTATTTCCTATTTTGGAATTTTTACTGCACATCATTTCTAACGATATAGTTATACTTAAGACTTTGCTTTTTGCCTTTTGATTCTGAATAAATAATGGGATCTAAAATTATATACATATAAAATAAACTAGATTGAAATGTTTACTCCCAATTTATTAAGACTGGCATTTGCAATGCCAGTCTTTTTCAATTCTCCTGCTTGAATGAGATGTGCCTAAATGAGATCTGCCTCTCAATAGTTCTTGTGCAGGCCTATGCACCAGAATTGAAATCAGGGACTGGTGTAAATTTTAGGTATAACTCACACCAGTTTTTTGTTTCTGCCCTGTTATGCCCACTGTAAAAAAAAGTGGTAAATAGGATGTACAAAAACAATGTGGCACATCTTTAGTTAAAAAAAAAATGCCAAAGATGTGCCATACTTACGTACATATATGCAAGAAAAACGGTGTAGATAGGTTGCCCCATTTGTCATGTTTTTATTGCAGTTTTATTTTGCAATTTCTATATGCTTTGATATTCTGAAAAAAAAATTAAAAATCACATTAATTTTTTCAGCAAATTGACATGGATTTGTTTTGCTGTGCCTGGTTGCAGATTTGAACAGGTGATTCGTGGGTGTGAATAAAACAAACACAGGCACAAATAGTTATAGCATATCACTTTGTGATAACTAGCCACAAAACCATGTTGTGTTAAGGTTAAGTTCACATTATTATTAATGTCAATGGCTCTCATATCTGTAAAAAGGATAAGAGCAATGAATGTGTTCACTCGAATGTGAAAAAACAACAACACTGAAGCTTTCTTCCATCATTTTGTTTTATTTTTCTGATGGAAGAAAAATTTGTGCATGCTCAACTTTTTTTTTCCTTTACAAAGGCAAACAAACACAGTGGAAGAAGGCTTTGTTCATGTTTTTTACATTATACTGAATAGGAACAGACACCAGATGGAAGGGGCTCTATCTGCACTCTCACTCTATTGCTGTTAAAGGTGCTGTCCGGGATAAATTGATATTGCTAATTAAGCTAAACACCCCTCCCCCGCCTACCTTCTAGATTACTTGGTGTACCAAAAATCTTTATTTACCTAGATTTCCAGGCACATTTTCTGATTTTCCAGTGATGTTCTATTTCCTGAACATCACTGGACAGTAGAGCTAGAATGCCCAGAAGGTCCGAACCAGACGAGGCAGGTAATTATGATGGGGTGGGGGGTTGAGTTAGTTAGAAAGGGCTAGCACTGGGTGGGCTAGCTAGGGAAACAGGAAGGGGGTGTGAGTGAGAAAGAGAGGGAGAGGGAGTGAGAAAGGGAGGGGGAGAGAGTGAGAGAGGCAGGTAGTGTGAGTCATCTCCGAGTGGCCCAAGGCATCATGGTAGTTGTAGGAAAAGATAGAACAGGAAGATGCCCATGTAAACAAATGCAGAGAATGCTAGGAGCTCACAAAGAAACACAGAAATCACTCAAAACACTGCTAAAGGTATTTGGGTGCACTTATAAACCTATTAATAGCACTAACAGACCTTTTCTGAAAAATGACTTTTTGCCCAGAAAATCCCTTTAATGTTCATTGCGAGCAATGTAAATTTATAATGGTAGTGGGAACATTGACTACAACCTAACTTGTGATGCACATATCTGAATCTACCAGCCAAGAACAAAGGTAAGGTAGAACACATCTGTAGGTCTTGTCTCACTTTAGGTTTCTCAAAAATGGTAGGAGCTGTAAGGGCAGAGCTGGTAGTCTGGCTGCCTAAACAGTAATATAATGCAGTAATATAACAAGAAATATAATATAATAATCTTCCCTACAAAGCTTTCCAGGCTGTCAGCTATTCCTTGCAACTTCCCAATACACAAGTACACTTGCTCAACTGAATATGTTCAGAGTGAGGACAAGGGATTGAGTCACTACTAGAGACTTCTGCTTGTACAGTTGTCACCAGATTTAACTGATCTCAAGATTAAATAGCTAATGCAATTTTTAATAAACCATTTCAAAAGATTATCACAACATGCTATAAAGAAAAAGCTGCAATTTACATATTCTATTAAAACCTGCTACCCACCTTCATTTCGAGTGGCCACACATAGACAAAAATAGGAAAGTTAGATTTTAGAGAAGTTGCTTAACTTGTGAAATAGATATCCTGACATGCCTAAGAGGACAGGTATGGGAGGATACATCTCTCTCCTCACTCTCTTGAAAACAAAAGAATTGTACATGCTGAAATACAAAAGCCTGATCTATCCTTTTTTTCACATCTACAGTTGGAAAAATTCAGGACATCCCCATACATAAGATGGTTGACTGGTCCTGTATATAAAATCAGTGGGTCTGTTGTTATTAATCTACTGGGAAAAACTATCTCTGAGTGTGCAGATTGACATAACAAACACATAAATAGTATTTTATCGACAGATACATACTCCACTTGTTACCTTCCTAGCGGATGGGGCGGCCTATACTGTATGCATGTAATACATTAAAATTAAAGATCACTGCAAAAATCTCTCTAAAGTAGAATGATTTTGCCCATGTTGTAATAGTCCATGCCTCTTTTAATACATGAGAGTATCCTGCTGGCTTAACATGCAGCTTGACTTCCAAGTTGCTGCTCATAGTTATACTAGTATTACTTGGATATGGTGTATCAAGACTGTATTACATAGTTTATTGTCATCTTCAAAAATAGTAACAAATCTATTAATTCCATATTTCAATTCTTTATTTATTTGTTGAATAATAACAATCCCAAGACTAAACCTTTACACTATAAAAATATCATATACTAGGAGCTTGTTTGATAATGAATTTGTTTGTGTTATATAAATCCACTGTTATGTAGCTAGAGGAAACATTGGGAATTTAAGAGATAGAGAGATACAGTACTGCAGATACTGCAGCTCCTAAGTGTGCCAAATGTGATTATTATGCAAAAGTGAATGGGTATATTGTAAATTGCATTATAAAACCTGATGAGCAGTATAATGCAACTTAGTATCTACTTCAAATATTCATGTCATGCTGGATAATGAGTATCTTCACTTCTTATAAGTACCTTGTGGCTTTATACAATTATGCTGAATATCTATATGTTGGCAATAAACATGCACAGAATAGAACTCCAGCAATCTATACATTGCCAATAAACATTCCTTGCTGTGTAATGCCAATGAATATTTATATGCTAATAATGAATAAGTGAGTTGTTATACACATTATACAGTACTAGCAATAAACTTACTGAACTATCTAATAACATATCTGTACATGTGACGTAAACTTCCTGCAGCAAGATTTATTGTGAATATTCACACTTACTGTACATACTGGCATAATATTAATATGTATAGAAATATAGAGATCACATTTATTATACTTCATAAACTATAGTGTAAATATATGCCTTAGTCAAAATGGTTAAATATACTTGTAAACCAAAAGTTTCCAAAACATTTGAAAAGTAATTGTCCAATTTTTTTTTTCTGAAATATCCTAAGTGTAAGGCAATTATCCCTATATAATAAATATATATAATATGCACTTACCACATTTATTTCATATTGACTTCTATCATAGTGTAGTTTCTTGCTGAAGGGCAGAAAAAAAAATATTGCATGTGTATCCATATTCAATCATGTTTCCTTTTTTATTAGCTAGAATGACAAAAAGCACATCTTTTCATAAATGAAAAAAGTATATTTTTCCCTTTGACTTTTGTAAAGATAACTTTTGTGATAAGACTTGTCATTGGACATCCACTGTCTATAGAATTACACTGTTTCATATACTGTAATCTGTATCTGAATTGTTACATATTACATATGTGCAATGGAGTAAAACACAACAAATTTATTAATAGAAACTAGAGATGATGGAACAACCTGTCTGAATCTGAGTCGACCGCAATTTTCCAAAAGTTTCAAACTTAACCCCAACTTCAAACTTTTGGAGTTCATCATTCACAAATCACTATTGTACACTGGGTTTCTTCAGACCCCAAAGTATAAGGAGCCCCCGGAAATGTGCCATACACAATAAACATTTATATCCACCTTGCTTTACCTCTCCTGGGCACCCTTGTGGTCCTCTTCAGTAAAGTGACAGGTTGTTGGTGGACCATTGAGGCAATGTGGGATACAACAATTTTTTGGCATGGAACAGGCAGACAGACCCACATACAGTATCTCGTAAGGTTTTCCCATCTCTGATGCTAGGTTCACACTAGCATTCGAGTCTCCGTAGGAAACTATGTCCCAGATTTCTCTTAAAATCGGATGACAAGCTCTGTAATAAATGATTGCCTATCTGTTGGGCTACAGGAAGCATTGCACCCTCCCACTAATCTCTTCTTAATTGTCTAGTCACTTTAAGGAAGTGATAGAAATGCACAGAATGGCAGAACAGCACGTTTTTGCACAAATGTGGAGATAATCCCTTCACCTCCTCAAGGGAATTGTCAATAATACTTAGGAGCTGATTAGCAAGTGGATAGCATGACTAGGCTGAAGCTGCCCCCTGTCAACCGTGACTACTTAAGTTAATTTACATATCACATTTTATGTTTTTAAACATTTATAACTTCATTTTTCAACAAGAAAAATATTACAGAGAAGAAAGGGAATTACTTCATCCTGCACAAGATGGGGACAGTTTAAGGTAGAAAAAACACCTGACAGGTTCCCTTTAAGCAAATGTGTTCATACAAAGCACTCATGTTCATACACAGCATCCAATCTGAAGTGGATCTGCAGAGGGAGGAAGAAATCTTTTGCCTGAACCAATGATGAGGCAGGAGGCATGTCTCTGTCTACTTTAGACTCCCTGTTGGCATAATAGCTAAAGTGCAGACACAGATCAAATCTCACTCCTAATAATGCTGAACTAATAAGTGGCCAAGAAGCAAGCACCAAGGAACATTAATAGCAGGTCAATAGCACATATAAATACTGACTTGCTGGTTACAATATTCAGGCTTATGATTGGCCAAATACTAAAAAAATCTTCATTCTTTTTTCACATTGTAACATTTATTTTATAAATTATTATTTTTATGTTATAATGCTCAAGTAAATATAAAATAGTATGATTATCCATGTGTTCATCATAAGGAATACATATTTAAAAGGTAATAATCTAATTTTCTAATTTTTCCTTGCAAAAAATGTATGCTCCTTATTTAACTATGTGACAAAATTAGTATCAAGTAACTTTGTCTCTAAATACAAAGAAGTCAAAATAGTTTTATACTACCTTGTAAAAAGTATTACGAGTATATTAATTCACTCATTCGTACTTGGTGCACATCTAATATACTATAACGTTCAACATTTATTAATCAACCCCCTAACAAATGTTCCTAAGATATATTTGCATATAAACATTGGAGATAAACACATCTAAATGATAGCAAATGTATCTCTAAATCAGTTACAATGTTCTTTTATTTAGGAATGTATCAAATTAAATAGATTAGACTATTCTCTACTATATGTGAGATCTTTGTATCTAGTGTTACAAGAAATTTTGGAAAATAACTCATTAATAAATACATGTTTTTTAAAAAAAATTCTTTATTATCCAAAATACATATACAACACTTATTATCCACAGTGCATATAAAATGAAACACATAGAAACGCATTTTACCCAAACACATTTGATATTTTACCGAAAACCCACCCTAAAGGGGGAAAAGAGGAAATTAAATAAAATGCATATTCCCCTTACGTCTGACAGCAGCACAATATGGGGTATCTCTGCCCCTGTGTGTTGTTTAGGACAGGTGGAACCTTTAATTAGCACCAAAAAGGTGCCTCCTACTAGCCCTATAAGAGGGCACAAGAGACCTCCCTACACTGTGTTTTTTTCTGTCCTGTGTGGAACAGGTGGACGGAGGTCTCTTGTGACCTCCCGTTGCTAGGGGTTTTATTTACTCCTGGCTTACCTTTTTGGGGTACCTCGGTCCCAAAGAAAAAACCTCCGGTCCTTCGGGCCTTCGCACCGCAGTGCAGCGTTATCCGGCATCCATCTGCAGGCAGCGCGATCCCGGAAGTAAGCGGGGAACCTCCTCGGCCGGAACTTTTCTCCGGTCCCGTGTTCCCAGGGGAAGGAAGCTTTTGCGCACCACCGCGCCCTACTTCCGGTTTTCTCGGAAAAAGTGCGGTAAGTTTGGAAATTTAAAATTTAAAGGCAAAATATAGAATTGATTTTTGCTGCTTGTATTTTGAGCCTCTGGCTTAGGCTTATGCTCCTCTATGTTCCATTATGGCTTTTGACTTGTTTTGGTGCTGTATAAATGTTTCTTTGTTGGCTTCCTCCCCTCTCTGCTGGATTACATTTAAAAGGTCTGAATGCAGTCCTTTATTTGTTGAGTGAGTGGTTTCTAGCTCCTCTGCTGCGGGTTGCGGTGGCTGTTTTTTTTTTCTGACGGTTTTTTTTCTCTCTTCAAGTGACCAATTCAAAAAAAAAAAAAAAAAAAAGGTACCCCTTGGGTTTTTATGCGATGCTTGGCGATCTTCCCTGTTTCAGTGTCACGTGGCTGTTTGATGTTTCAGATGTCATCTTCTGCATCACGTAATGGCGATACGCTTAGGAGGAAAAATTCCTCTAAACTTGAAACACCTAATGTGTTTGGATTGCAATACCCCTTTACCTGATGGCTATGATTTTACCCGCTGTCACCAGTGTCGCGGACCTCCGCCGGAAGTACCTTCTATAAGAGGTTGTTACTTGGGTAAAGGACTATATGAGGAGTCTCTTAAAGGAGATTCGTTCTTCCATCGCCCAGATTGCCAAGAGACCGCAGATTGAGACACAATCTTCCTTATGGATCTCTGATGAAGATTATCAGATAGTGGACGAGACACTCTCATCTGACGATTCCACTGAAGATCCCAGCAGGCCGTGCTTCCACTCGAAAAATTAAGCCGGCTGCTGAAGTCCATCCGGTCTAAGGATCGTGATGTTGACGGGGAAGCCTCCGCGTCCACCTATAGAGGGCCTAGGGTCTTCCAAGTGGACCAGACATTACAAAAAAATGTCCTCAGAGTGGAGAAGTCCTGAAAAACCTCTTGTGGTTCCATAGGAGGTTCAGCGCTTTATTCCCAGTTGCTCAATGGGATCAATGGGGTCCTCCTCCCAAGGTGGATATGGCGGTGGCTAAACTGTCCTGCCGCACTAAGGTACCATCAGATGATGGAGCAAATCTGCACGACGCCATGGCAGGCGCTTCGACAATACCTTCAAGAAGGCTTATTCAGCTGCCTCGCCCAAGACCGCTGTGGCGGTTGCGTCCTGTGAAGTGTCAGCCAAATTATGTACTGACATCGTCCACCTCGAAAGTGACCGACTCTGGAAGTCTCCAGAGACGAGCTGCTAGGGTTTCTAGGCTCAGTTTCCCTAGCAGCTGAATATTTAACGGAAGCCTCCCACCATCAATTAAGGCTGGCGGACAAATCCCTGGCACTTACCAAGAACACTGCAGCAGGAAGACCTCTATGGTTAAAACCTTGGAGAGCTGTGTTCCCCTCAAAGTATAATTTGTGCGCATTACCCTTTGAGCCGGGTAGAGTCTTTGGCTGTGCCCTAGACGAGATCCTAGAGGGCTTGGCCGACAAGAAGGGTAAAACTTTACCCCAGGCCTTCAGAGGTAGGTCTGGCTCTGGCCGTGGTAGAGGCTATCCGCCTCGTCGTGGAAGGCAGTCCAGAGAGGCTCTAGTTATTCCTCTAGAGACGCCGGCCGGAGATTCCAAAGTCTGATGATAAAAAAGTCAAGCCTAGCTTTTGACATCAGAAGCAGTTTTCCTGTGGCAGAGATTCTTGTCGGAGGTCGTGTCTCCCACTTTCTCAACTGCGGGCAGGGAAAAATTCGAGACCCATGGGTCCGGTAGGTAATCCAAAGAGGTTATGCAATCAAGTTCCTCCGTCCTCCTCAGGATCGGTTTGTGTTAACTCGCAGCCTCCCTACAATGCAGCAGACTACATTGGAATGCTCCATCCGAGAGTACATTCACAAGGGAGCCCTGGTGGAAGTCCCTTCTCTAGAAGAAGGATCCAGTGTCTATTCTCCCGTCTTCCTGATGCCAAAACCGGCAGACAAGTGGAGAATGATCATAGACTTAAGGTACCTCAACCGCTTCATCAAAAAGAAGCGCTTCCATAGGAAAACCATAAAGTCTGTCACCACCTTTCTCCTCTAAGGCGATGTTTTTTGTGACTTTGGATATAAAAGACGCCTATTTGCATATTTCTATTTACCTCCACACAGAAGATTTTTTTCTAAGGATTGCCGTAGTAGTTTCCGGCCACAGGAAGCACTTTCAATTCACAGCACTACCCTTCGGGATCTCCTCTGCTTCCCACACCTTTACAAAGGTAGTGGCCCCCATAACGGCCGCCCTCAGGCTTCAGGGGATATTCTTGGTGCCTTATCTAGTCGACTGGTTGACAAAGGCCCAGTCAGAGTCTGTTCTGCTCCAGTACCTACAGACAGCCTTCAGAGTCTGTGATGGCTTATAAATTGGGAGAAGTCAAAAACGATCCCTTCAACTCGAAGGAAGTTCCTCTGAGAAAACTACTTCCTAGATTCAGTCCGCCTGCAAATCTCCTTGACACCAGCAAGGAAGGAGAAGCTGGTTGCGGCAGTCCGGCACCTCTTCAAAAAGCCGATAGCCTCCATCAGAACACTGATGAAGATCCTGGGCTTGATGTCTTCCTCAGTGGAGGCAGTCCCATGGGCCTTGTGGCACTTACGTCCTCTCCAGAAGGAGTTACTAGAGGCTTGGGATCGCTCCCTTCTTACATTCAGCAAGAAGATTCGACTCTCCCCCAGGACCCGTCTTTCCCTCAAGTGGTGGCTGCACCTGAAAGACGGAAGGTCCACGGTCCAACCTTCTTGGACCCTGTTGACTACAGATGCATCCCTCTCGGGATGGGGAGCCCATTGGACGAAAACTCCATAAAGGGAGTCTGGAGCGGTCCTGAAAAAAGGACCTCGTCCAACTGGAAGGAGCTCAGAGCCGTATATCGTGCCTTACTCTATTGCTTGCCTCTTCCCAGGGTAAGAGCAGTCAAAATCCGGTCAGACAACATGACCACAGTGCTGTACGTGAACAGACAGGGAGGCACCAGATCACCAACTCTCCTTAGAGAGGCAGATCTGATATTTACATGGGCAGAGAAAAATCTAACCCATTTATCCGCAGTTCACATCAAGGGCTCCCTGAACATAGTAGCGGATCGATTGAGTCGGGGTTATGCCGTATCAGGAGAATGGTCACTCAATCCAGAAGTCTTTCATCAGATTACCCTGAACAGGGGTCTTCCAGAAATAGACCTCATGGCAACCCGACTCAACGCCAAGGTGGAGAAGTTCTGTTCCCTTTACCAGGAGGACAATCCCTTGGCAGTGGATGCCCTGTCCATCCCTTGGAGGTCCAGGCTAGCATACATCTTCCCTCCAATTCCAATAATACCAAAGGTATTAATGAAAATCAGACAGGACCAAGTCTCTGTGATAGCCATCATTCCATTCTGGCCAAAAAGAGCTTGGTTTTTCCCAACTCATGGAGATGAGTCGAGGGATATATTGGAGGCTTCCCCCCATCCAGAACCTGGTTTCCCAAGGATCTCTGAAGTGCCAGGATCTCTGGAGATTCAACCTGACAGCCTGGAGGTTGAGCAGTCCCTACAGCAGGATAGAGGACTGTCAGAGGCCGTCCTGAAGACCCTTTATTCTGCAAGAGCAGAATCTACCAATAAGAACTACCAGAGGACAGCCAAGATTTTCATGGAGTGGTGCTCCAAGAAGGGTATTAATAATCTAGAACCTTCAACGGCTGATATTTTTCTTCAGGACGGTTTGGATAAGGGCCTTGCCCCTGCCACTTTGAAAGTGCAGATTGCGGCCCTCTCCACTCATTTGAACAGACGTCTGTCTCAGGATCCTCTGGTTGCAAGGTTCCTTAAAGGGGCAATGAGGCTAAAGCCCTCAGTATCATCCCCAGTGGGACCTTGTGGTAGTCATTACAGGCCTGTGCGGTCCTCCATTTGGATCCTTGGAGACTACGGAGATAAAATATTTATCCTACAAAACCACTTTTTTGTTGGCTATTATATCTGCCAAAGAGTAGGGGTACTCCAGGCCCTCTCTTCTAGAGAACTGTATATTTTATTTTTGCAGATAGGGTGCACCTTAGGTTTGCCTGGGTTTATCCCTAAGGTCCCCTCATACTATAATAGCAATCAGCTAATTTCGTTACCTGTGTTTTTCCCCTCTCCAACCTCTGAAGAGGAAGAAAAGCTCCACACCTCAGATGTGGTAAGGTGTCTGTGGATTTACCTATTCCACACTCAACCGCTTAAGAAGGCCGAAAGCCTACTAATTGATATGCAGGGTAAAAACAGAGGCCTCAAGGCTTCCAAGCCTACTCTATCCACATGGATCAAGGAGACAATTAAGTCTTCCTTTCTTATTCAGGAGTTATTCCCTCCAGTTTTTCTACGGCCACTCGACCTGGGTTGTCGACTTCTTTGGCTGAGTATCGGTCCTTACCATTGGACCAGATTTGTGCGGCTGCATCATAGTCATCTCAGTTGACCTTTTGTTAAACATTATCATTGGACATCCGCAGTTTCCAGACAACTGCCTTTGGTCAGTCAGTCCTTGACGTTGTAAGGCGAGGAAACCCTCCCTAGGGGAATTACTTGCTATCTCCCCATATTGTGCTGCTGTCGGACGTAAGGGGAATCGTTGATTGTAATGTCAATCTGTATTCCCTTAGTCCAGACAGCAGCACAAGGCTTCCCTCCCTAGAAGCTTGTTTCCTGTTACTTTATAATTTACACAGTGGAGGGAGGTCTCTTGTGCCCTCTTATAGGGCTAGTAGGAGGCACCTTTTTGGTGCTAATTAAAGGTTCCACCTGTCCTAAACAACACACAGGGGCAGAGATACCCCATAGTGTGCTGCTGTCTGGACCAAGGGAATACAGATTGACATTACAATCAACGATTAAGCTATTAGAAAGTAACTAAACTTGTGACTGTCATTACAATAATCTGTTCCTTCTATCAAACGTTTTACATATCCACATATGCAAGGCCATTGTTTTAAACTTGACTGAAGAAATTGGTGAAATATGTTCATTTTCCTTTAAACATAGTAGTGTGCCTTTTTGCTAAAAAGTTGTGCTTCATCTGTCCAAAGAACATTTGCCCAAAAGCATTATGGAACATCTAGGTGATCTTGGACAAACCTGAACCAGGCCATAGTGTTTTGTTTTGCTTTTTTTTTTTTTTTTTTTTTTTTTTTTTTTTTTAATCAAAGTAGCTTCTTTCATAAGCGATATGTTTGGATTTAAAAAGACACTGCATACCAACACTAAACCTCATCCTGATAGTGAAGCATGGTGGAGAGAGCATCATGGATTGGGGCTACTCAGTTTCCACAGGGCCTAAACACATTGTATTATTGAGAGATCAATAAATTCAAATTTGTAGAGAAGTTGAGAATGTAGGGGGGCATGACCTCAAACTAAAGAGACATTGGGTGATGCAACAAGACAATGACTCAAAGCACATCAGTAAGTCAAGTAAAAATGGTTGAAAAATTAGATTTGTTCTGACCTTAAGCCTATTGAGACGCAGTGGCATGACCTGAAGAAGGCTGTGCGAGCAAAGCCTCCCAGAAATATTGATAAACTGAAACACGTTTGTAAGGAGGAATGGTCCAAAATTCATCCTAAATGAGGTACAAATCTTATTATAGTAAACATTTGGTGAAGGTGATTGTAGCTGGAGGAGGGTTTACAGGTTGGCAAATTTTAAGGGCTATGTTTTTTCCCTGTGCTGTAGATATTTACCTATTGAGCTCAATAAAAGATACAAAAAGAATCCCTGTTTTTAATTTATATTGATTATGTTCATTTGTAATTATGATTGAAACCACATTTTATTAGTAAGGAATGCAGAAATCCAGAGTGTTCAGAGGAGTTTACTTACTTTTTTTTTTACAACTGTAGATAGAGAGCTGCCCGTTCGGGCCTCTGCGCCATCCTCCGGCCGCATGCTTTGGCCTAGGAGGCGTGTTCATTTCTGATCGTTTGCACTTGTTGTTTTAGCATAGCTGAGAATCTGTTGCTGTGTGTCAGACCAGCCAGTGCTTTAGTTTCTTTGGCTACTAGGGAGTTAAATTAGTGCTCTTGATTGACATTCCTCCTGACCAGTCAAGTCTTGGATGGATTCCTTTAAATACCTTTCCAGGCCTCTCCCTAATGTTTGCTATTGCCTTTTTTTGTATGCTGGCTTTACTCTGTTTGATATCTCTATACATATTTCTGAACTTTGGCTATCTCCTCTGACTACTGTTTTGAATTCTGACTCTGTACTTCGCTGCTCGACTGGTTCCGACCTCTTGGCTAGATGACCTCCCATTTGTTGTTGTGTGTCCTGTCTGCATTCTGTGTTATCACTTCAACATAAGGAGGTACTGTTGCCCAGTTGTCCTCTACTGCCTAGGGTAGGTGAGGCAAGTAGGCAGGGGCTGGGGGTGGGTTCAGCATTAGGACTCACTGTCTTGTCGTTCCCTTCCTCCCAGGTTTCACCAGCAGCTACTGGGGAATTGCTCATCTAGCAAATCCCTAACAGACATTTTAGCTCATATACACAATCCTCATTAGGGTGAAAAAGCGAGATATATATAGCAATACCAATCAAATATGTAATTACAAACAATTAAGTGAAAAATATATAATAAATATAAGTTACAATATTAGTGTATATCCCATGGCAAATATACAGTACAGACCAAAAGTTTGGACACACCTTCTCATTCCAAGAGTTTTCTGTATTTTCATGACTATAAAAATTGTAGATTCACAATGAAGGCATCAAAACTATGAATTAACACATGTGGAATTATATACTTAACAAAAAAGTGTGAAACAACTGAAAATATGTCTTACAGTATATTCTAGGTTCTTCAAAGTAGCCACCTTTTGCTTGGATTACTGCTTTGCACACTCTTGGCATTCTCTTGATTAGCTTCAAGAGGTAGTCACCTGAAATGGTTTTCACTTCACAGGTGTGCCCTGTCAGGTTTAATAAGTGGGATTTCTTGCCTTATAAATGGGGTTGGGACCATCAGTTGTGTTGTTCAGAAGTCAGGTGGATACACAGCTGATAGTCCTACTGAATGGAGTGTTAGAATTTGTATTATGGCAAGAAAAAAGCAGCTAAGTAAAGAAAAACGAGTGGCCATCATTACTTTAAGAAATGAAGGTCAGTCAGTCTGAAAAATTGGGAAAATTTTGAAAGTGTCCCCAAGTGCAGTGGCCAAAAGCATCAAGTGCTACAAAGAAACTGGCTCACATGAGGACCGCCCCAGGAAAGGAAGACCAAGAGTCACCTCTGCTGCGGAGGATAAGTTCATCCGAGTCACCAGCCTCAGAAATCGCAGGTTAACAGCAGCTCAGATTAGAGACCAGGTCAATGCCACACAGAGTTCTAGCAGCAGACACATCTCTACAACAACTGTTAAGAGGAGACTGTGTGCAGCAGGCCTTCATGGTAAAATAGCTGCTAGGAAACCACTGCTAAGGACAGGCAACAAGCAGAAGAGACTTGTTTGGGCTAACGAACACAAGGAATGGACATTAGACCTGTGGAAATCTGTGCTTTGGTCTGATGAGTCCAAATTTGAGATCTTTGGTTCCAACCACCGTGTCTATGTGCGACGCAGAAAAGGTGAACGAATGGACTCTACATGCCTGGTTCTCACCGTGAAGCATGGAGGAGGAGGTGTGATGATGTGGGGGTGCTTTGCTGGTGACACTGTTGGGGATTTATTCAAAATTGAAGGAATACTGAACCAGCATGGTTACCACAGCATCTTGCAGCGGCATGCTATTCCATCCGGTTTGCGTTTAGTTGGACCATCATTTATTTTTCAACAGGACAATGACCCCAAACACACCTCCAGACTGTGTAAGGGCTATTTGACCAAGAAGGAGAGTGATGGGGTGCTACGCCAGATGACCTGGCCTCCACAGTCACCAGACCTGAACCCAATCGAGATGGTTTGGGGTGAGCTGGACCGCAGAGTGAAGGCAAAAGGGCCAACAAATGCTAAGCATCTCTGGGAACTCCTTCAAGACTGTTGGAAGACCATTTCAGGTGACTACCTCTTGAAGCTCATCAAGAGAATGCCAAGAGTGTGCAAAGCAGTAATCAAAGCAAAAGGTGGCTACTTTGAAGAACCTAGAATATAAGACATATTTTCAGTTGTTTCACACTTTTTTGTTAAGTATATAATTCCACATGTGTTATTTCATAGTTTTGATGCCTTCAGTGTGAATCTACAATTTTTATAGTCATGAAAATACAGAAAACTCTTGGAATGAGAAGGTGCGTCCAAACTTTTGGTCTGTACTGTACATATATATATATATATATATGCACCATATGTGCCAATTACATTAATAAATAATCACTCATATAAAGCTGTGAACAGATATGAATAAATCACCTAGTTGAAAACTTGGCGTCCTCTACATTTTATAGCAAATGTGTGGGTTTACATAGAAGTAAATAGCGACATACACAGATATGACAGATGTGTACTTTGTAGAGCTGCTCAATTTATAGATAAATACATATAGTTAAATAAGTAAAGAGAGAGGTAGATAGATAGATAGATAGATAGATAGATAGATAGATAGATAGATCTTAAGGTCAATACTTAACTTGTCATAAAGAAGAATGCCATTACCATTTCAAAAATCAATGTTTAATTTAAATGTGTTGCATGAGATTTTGCCAACAAAATGAAATATTGGCACAGATGGCTTTTGGCACAAATGGCACACAGATGAAAACCTGTCTAACAATAATTGCTCACATAGCTGCATTGAACCTATTACAAATGCAGAACACCACTGGGTTCATGGCAGTGATATTCATCATGTAAGAAGCAATTGTTCTACTGGGGAACTCAAGCCTTTTCCCTCCATACTACATTCACTTCAATAGACTTGACTTGTAGTTTCAAGAGGTTTCCAGACAGTGTAACAGAATACGAATGTTTACCTGAAAAGGTCAGGTAGTGAATAACTGCTGCCTGTTATGAGATGTTTGTATTTGCTTATACAGCTCTCCATCATACTGCACAAGGACAGCTTTGCTTATTGACTTGAAACTCTTGTTAGAACAGGACTTTGGGGAATAATGTAGTAATAAAAATATGTTCCACCAATCTAGAGATCCTCTTCATAGCACTTGAGCTTGCCGCATACAGTAGGTCAATAAAGGAAAGTTTTACTTTTCAATAGCTCCGCTAACATGTAACAGTCATGTCTTCATACTTCATCTTTAGTAGTGATGATAGGATTGTTTATTTTAGAAAATACATACCATTCTAGAGACATTTTGCTTTGAGAAACCACTGCAGAGAAAACAAGGGCCACTCGTTCCTGAATGACTTTAACAATTCATGCATCTGACAGTGGAGACAATGCATTGATCGTACTATGGAACAATAGCAGATTGTATCTTCTGATCAGTCAGATGTCCCATGTGTAGAAGTCTCTATCCTCTAACATTGCTTGTTTTAGTAGAACATTAAATTAGAAAAAAAACAAAAAATGTAAAAAAAAAAAAAAAAAAACAATTCCCCTTCTCGGGAGTGCCCTCTCTGAGGCACAGCTGGGAGCCAGGGGCAGCTTTACACAGAAGATTCTGGATGGACTGCTGCTTTTGAGCACATATTAGGCCATCTGGCCTGCCCAATAACAGCATTTATAATTCATGCTTATGGTTTGTACTGTTTCCACAGTATCTTTCTGCAGAGTTTGCCCAGGACTTCAGGCTCTTATCAATAGACATCAGTGAGTCTGAACTCAAAGTCAATAAGGAATGGCTGCTTTTAGACACTTCTCCTAGTGTTCCATCTCAAGATCAGGTCTCTTATGAGCATAGCTGAGGTGGAGGGAAAGGGTGAAACATGTTCTCTGTGATATGTATTTAATTAGACCTCTTATTCTTAAATGCAGTGTGATGGTTACAGATTATGGTCTATACACTAAGTCTCATAGTCTTACAAAAGTAGCCCATGCGGTTCATTGTTGAAGGTATTTAAACCAAACTACTCCTTCACATACTTACTTATGTTGGCCCTGTCTTCTGCCAATTTAACCCACCAACAAAGAGCCACTTTTTTTTTTTTTCGGGGCTAATTTAAGTTTTCAATCCTGCCCTGCTAGGAGCGACTACCAAGTAGCAAGCAACTGCTGCTCTGCTAAACCAGGTCTATGCATATATTACATAGCAGGCCATTACTTTGAGTAGTTAAATGAAAAACAGCATTTTCCCTTTAGTAGTCAGGGTAGAAAAGACGCTTACCTGGCCAATTTTTCCATCAGCCAGTTGCACCTATGAGGTTTATATAAAAGACATTGTTTTTTACCTTGCAGTTTTGCAGTGATGTTGCAAAAATGCAGCAAAAAAATTTGACGTGCCTGTACTTAAGCACACACTAACATTTGTAATACATGCACACCAAGCATCTAAACCAAATTCACTTCAGTGGAGGTCAACTGTAATGCAGAAGCAGCCTATGGACAGATTTGCACTGGTATTAGGTGACAGCAGCCATTTTTTCCTGCACAACTATCATTACATGATGAAAGATGTACAGCAGGTAAATTCTGAACTAGAATATAATTTTTCTGGGACCCACTGCAGATGATATTTAAGTTCCTACCCCTGCTGGGAACTACCAGTAAAGGTCAATATATATCCATATATTACATGGCAGGCCATTATTTTGAATAGTCTGCGCCATGTGTTTTTTTTTCTGTAGCATTTTTCAATGAGTTTTAGCTGCGTTTTCCTATGTTTTTTCTTTCCCTATAAATCTATATGGAAAATGCTTGCAATTCTGTAGCTAAAATTAACATGCTGCAATTTTCAAAGAACCACGCTTTCCCCGCAATGTATGGATGAGATTCATTTAATTTCCACAATGTGGGGCCTTAGCCTAAAAGTGCTTGAGGCTTCATGATCAGGACAGTTATTTTTAGAAAAGAGGTTCATCTTTGAGTACCCTTTTTATATATTAGGGAATTTCATTATCAGTAATTAGTATCCTAACAATGAGCATATTCCCTATAGTACAGACCTGGGAATATTGTGTAAGCATTTTCTTCATGTTTGTACCATAACCCTTTGTCTAGAAACACTTTAAAGATTTACTATAATTTAGAGTCATCTGGGTCAGTTGTTATAAATTGATGAAAATATAGACAGAAATGAGTGTCAACTCCAGTGGGAAGAGACTGAGGAAAGATTTTTCTAAGAATACAAGGGATATTATCAATATTATAGGTCTTTGAAATTAGGTCAAGTATGTTCCTCAGACTACTTTAGACACATTACTTTTCTCTAGTCCAATGTTAGGACTCATACCATACCATACTCATATCTTGGCTTCAGTGGCCTTAGCTTTGTACCAATTTAAAACTTTGGTAAGTTATGAGTTCAGTCATCAGTGAAAGTATAATAACTGAGTAATAATAGTGAAGCACTTTAGAAATCCACCTAAACTGATCTTTTGTCAATTCACTGGTATATGTTAGGAAATTACCATGGTGGATTCCATTTCAGACCTTTTTTTTTAATTACCTAAGTCCACTCGATGCTCAGATATTTCCTTACTAAGATTTTCTTCTCAACATTCTAAACAAAGTCCATTCAAATCAATGGTGTTCTGCTTAGAATGTTGTGTCAGAGGTTTCCAGTAAATTAGATAAGCAACTCCTAAGGGATTCAATCACTATATAGAGCTCTGCAGCCTATCTGTCCTGGAAATCAGTGAATGTCACAGTCTCATAGACTGCACCACTGTGGTTTGTATGAGACATGTAAGACATTTTAGAGGATCAGTTTTCAATTTCCTTTTTTATCTGTTTAAACTATACTATACCTGATGAGAAAGAATTGCCTTCGTTTAGTAGATCTTACTCATTTTCTATGGAGGCATAAAATATACACTACCGTTCAAAAGTTTAGGGTCACTTAGAAATGTCCTTATTTTTTAAAGAAAAGTACAGTTTTTTTCAATGAAGATAACATTAAATGAATCAGAAATACACGCTATACATTGTTAATGTAGTAAATGACTATTCTAACTGCAAACGTCTGGTTTTTAATGCAATATCTACATAAGTGTATAGAGGCCCATTTCCAGCAACCATCACTCCAGTGTTCTAATGGTACATTGTGTTTGCTAACTGTGTAAGAAGGCTAATGGATGTTTAGAAAACCCTTGAAACTTGTGCAAGTATGTTAGCACAGCTGAAAACAGTTTTGCTGGTTAGAGAAGCTATAAAACTGACCTTCCTTTGAGCTAGTTGAGAATCTTCTTGTTCTTAGAAATGAAGGCTATTCCATGCGAGAAACTGCCAAGAAACTGAAGATTTCTTACAACGGTGTGTGCTACTCCCTTCAGAGGACAGCACAAACAGGCTCTAACCAGAGTAGAAAGAGAAGTGAGAGGCCCCGCTGCACAACTGAGTAACAAGACAAGTACATTAGAGTCTCTAGTTTGAGAAATCAACGCCTCACAGGTGCTCAACTGGTAGCTTCATTAAATAGTACCCGCAAAACGCCAGTGTCAACGTCTACAGTGAAGAGGCAACTCAGGGATGCTGGCCTTCAGGGCAGAGTGACCAAGAAAAAGCCATATCTGAGACTGGCAAATAAAAGGAAAAGATTAATATGGGCAAAAGAACACAGACATTGGACAGAGGAAGATTGGAAAAAAGTGTTATGGACAGACGAATCGAAGTTTCAAGTGTTTGGATCACACAGAAGAACATTTGTGAGATGCAGAACAACTGAAAAGATGCTGGAAGAGCATCTGACACCATCTGTCAAGCATGGTGGAGGTAATGTGATGGTCTGGGGTTGTTTTGGTGCTGGTAAAGTGGGAGATTTGTACAAAGTAAAAGGGATTTTGAATAAGGAAGGCTATCACTCCATTTTGCCACGCCATGCCATACCCTGTGGACAGTGCTTGATTGGAGCCAGTTTCATCCTACAACAGGACAATGACCCAAAGCACACCTCCAAATTATGCAAGAACTATTTAGGGAAGAAGCAGGCAGCTGGTATTCTATCTGTAATGGAGTGGCCAGCGCAGTCACCAGATCTCAACCCCATTGAGCTGTTGTGAGAGCAGCTTGACCATATGGTACGCAAAAAGTGCCCACAAAGCCAATCCAACTTGTGAGAGGGGCTTTTGGAAGCATGGGATGAAATTTCTCCAGATTACCTCAGCAAATTAACAGCTAGAATGCCAAAGGTCTGCAATGCTGTAATTGCTGCAAATGGAGCATTCTTTGACGAAAGCAATGTTTGAAGGAGAAAATTATTATTTCAAATAAAAATCATTATTTCTAACCTTGTCAATGTCTTGACTATATTTTCTATTCATTTTGCAACTCATTTGATAACTAAAAGTGTGAGTTTTCATGGAAAACACAAAATTGTCTGGGTGACCCCAAACTTTTGAACAGGAAGTGTATATATATGTATATATATATATATATATATATATATATATATATATTTTTCACGTAAACACCCATATTCTTTTTGTTGTCATTGACAGTTGATTTTTTTTTTTTTTACAACCAGTGAATGTGAAATATTTGAAATGTTTATTATTAAATTATGATAATTTTCTGGGTCATTTTACTATTATCTACATAATACCAGAAATACAATAACTTGTTTTAGGCCGGGGACCCACATAGTGTAAACGCCGCAATTTGGCCGTGGCATTTTACACTATCTGCAAAGTGGATGGGATTCTGGCTAATCTCATCCACACATTAAAAAAAAAAAAAATCTGCAGCAGAAATGCGACGATTTCAAAAGCATTCATGTTTTTATATATCAAAGCATCTCAATTATATCTACGGAAACCTTGGCGTTTTCTGTATAGTTATAATACAAGCAGAAAGTCCGCAGAGGAAAAGTCGGCAGACTTTCTGTGAAAAGCGATGTGGGAAAAACTGCAATGCATTTCTGACGTGGTTTTTCCCGCAGCACCTTGTGGCTGCTCCTCACTACATGGAGCCTTAGCCATAATGCCATTAATAGCAGTATGATTTGCTTGTCAGTTCCTTATCAAAACCCCTTGAATAATGAAGATGGTTAAAATATCAATCAAAACTACTGGCTGTGCCACCAATGGAGTAAACCACAGAGCACATATCTGGTTATTGCAGTGCATGGCAGAGGTGACCATGCATTTTGAACAGTCAAAAAGGCACAATAAGACCATTATCTGCTGACCATTGGTGCTTTTTGTGTCAGGAAGGAGTGTAACAGATGCCAATGAATGGCAGATATCTGTTGATAAATTGATCTGTCATGCTGGATTTCTTTTGGTTAATGTCAGATGCGATAGTTGAACAGTTCTGACAGCTTGCAGGGTATAAAAGGGTATAACAATGTTACATAGGCATATATTTATGCTGTTATTATATACTTAAAATTATACGTAATGTTTCTGAAGTTAAACTTATGAATGTTAAGCATGTTGAAACAATTGATATACAGTATGAATCATTTTTATAATAAATTACAATATTAAATATGTACAGTATATGAAATAATATAAGCACTTGAGATCCCTGAGTTATTATACATTCAGCCATCAAACAGCTGAAATTAGTGATCCAATGCTAATTATGTCCATTGCACTTGATAACAGTAAATCAGATGTAAATGTTGACTTTACGAACTACATTGCCTCATTTTCACTGCCTGATTTTCTGTGATTAATTTCAAAAGATTCTAAAATTAGTACATTGTATATCAATTTCATGTAAAAATTATTCATGGACTGTTACATAAACATTATGGACATGGAACTGTCATCGCTACATGTCTGTTTTAGTAGATTCTGTTATTCCCCGTGAGATTCTAGAGCATTTTTTCTTAGAAGTTTGTTGTACTGTTATACTTCCTAGAAATTTACAAATAAATTGACAAATAGGTGATATGATTTCCCTTCTCCCATGCGATCTGTCCCCGATACAGTTTGTCAATCATCTCTGATTGAACAATTTCAGACTGTGTAGAGATACACCACAGTTCATAAAATTCTAGCAGTGGTAACATGGATATGGCACAATGCAAAGCTATAACAAAAGATGCTCCAGAAAGGTTATTTCATGGGCAATGCAATTATTTACACAAACCCAAAGAGCTGTTAGGACTTCTTTAAGGAAATTGCTTTATGAAGACTAAAGAGAGTCACACTGGCATTCAGCTGTTTCTCTTGACTCCAGCTCCTGGAACCCTTGGCAATTGACTGTTATCACCATTGGAAGGGAAAAAGGAATATTATATAACAACAATTCGAATAAATGGGTAGAGCTATGCTTGCTTAGCAGCTGCTCACTCTGGCTAATACAGGGAGAGAGTAAGGGTCTCTTGACAAATATTATACTGTCCTTCTACTTGTGGATAGTCTCATATTTACATACATGTTCTGTATAACCTATGTCCCATCTACCAAACCAGGGATAGGACACTGGAATTGGGTCAGAGAGATCCAAGAGAGCCCGAAACTGAATTTATCAAGGTCAGATCTGGTTTACTAAGCCCAGGGTTCCCCAGGAGAGCGTAGAGGTGTGAAAAAATGTTGAGTGTGTGAAATACTGCCTCTCCTGTAACGCATAAGTTATTTAGTATATCTTTTAAGTATTAATAGCTTTAATCCGTGAATTCATCAATATTTCATATGCAGGTGACAACAAGGGTGTTGCGAGGGCCCTAAAACATCTGAAGCCCAGGTATTCCTCTGAGGTCAGTGTGACTTCCTACAGCAGTTACATGGCTCGTTGTGTTACAGACACAGAGCATTGGTCAGGGAGGGATTTATTAAGCAAGTTGTTGTGAAATTCATTTAGGTAATTTTCTCTTGGCTTAATTTTTTTTCCGATCTTGGCTGAGGCCCCAGGTTAATAATAATAATAATAATAATAAATTTTATTTATATAGCGCCAACATATTCCGCAGCACTGTACAATTTGTAGGGTTCAAGTACTGACAAAAAAGATACACTACAAAGAAATAGTCAATTCACACACTGGGACTGAGGGCCCTGCTCGCAAGAGCTTACAATCAAGAGCTTGCAATCTATGAGGTAGAGGGGGTGACACAAGAGGTAGCAGGGGCGGCATCGGAGGTAGCATTGTTTGTACAATGGTCAGACAATTCTGTAATAGAGGTTACTGTCATTACACATATATAAAGCTGTATGAGCCATCATCAGTCGTGTCCTTTAACGTGCAGATGGTGCCTGGACATATTAAGTTAGTCTGATACGACATCATATCCTGTGAACACAGGAGGGTATGTTTTAGGGATTCCAACTACGGAAGGGTTTACATTAGGAGTTGTGATAGGCCTGTCTGAAAAGATATGTCTTTAGTTTATGCTTGAAACTGTGGTAATTGGTGGTTATTCTAATAGTCCGGGATAGAGCATTCCAGAGAAGTGGTGCAACTCGGGAGAAGTCTTGTATACGAGCGTGGGAGGTTCTGATAATAGAGGATGTTAGTCTTAGGTCATTGAGTGAACGGAGAGTACGGGTTGGGCGATAGACAGAGATGAGGGAGGAAATGTAGGGAGGTGCAGCATTATGGAGAGCCTTGTGGATGAGAGTGATAAGTTTATATTGTATTCTGTATTGAATAGGCAGCCAATGTAGTGACCAGCACAGATCGGAGGCATCGCTATAGCGTCTAGACTGATAGATGAGCCTGGCCACCGCATTCAGAATAGATTGTAGAGGGGAGAGTTTAGTAAGGGGAAGACCGATTAGTAAGGAGTTACAGTAAAGTCGAGAGTGAATCAGGGCAACAATAAGTGTCTTTAGTGTATCTGTGGTAAGGAAAGGGTGGATTCTGGAGATTTTTTTGAGGTGGAGATGACATGAGCGTGCGAGTGATTGGATATGGAGGGTGAAGGAAAGGTCTGAGTCAAACATGAGCGGGCATACTGCCTAGGAGTTATGGTAAGGCCAGAGACTGCAATGTAGATATCAGGGACAGATCTATTAGATGATGGAAACAGCAGTAGTTCAGTCATTCAGAGATTCAGTTTCAGATAAAGCGAAGACATGATATTTGAGACAGAAGAGAGGCAATCACTGGTGTTCTGTTTTAGTGCAGGGGTGATGTCACGGGATGACGTATATAATTGGGTGTCATCAGCATAAAGATGGTACCGGAAGCCAAATCTAGTGATGGTTTGTCCAATGGCGGCTGTGTAGAGGGAGAAGAGCAGGGGACCTAGGACCGAGCCCTGGGGAACCCCAATGGCAAGGGGAAGAGGGGAAGAAACAGAGCCCGCAAATGATACACAGAAAGTGCGGTCAGAGAGATAAGAGGAGAACCAGGAGAGAGCAGTGTCTGTGAGGCCGACAGAGCGGAGCATAGTGAGGAGGAGTTGATGGTTGACAGTGTCAAATGCTGCTGAGAGATCTAGAAGAATAAGAAGAGAGTCACCATTGGATTTAGCCATCAGGAGATCATTGGAGACTTTTGTGAGGGTCGATTCAGTAGAGTGCAGAGTGCGGAAGCCAGATTGTAAGGGGTCAAGAAGAGAGTTAGCAAAAGGATAGCGGATTAAACGAGAATAGACTAAGTGTTCCAAGATTTTGGAGATAAAAGGAAGGTTAGAGACAGGTCAATCGTTAGCAGCACAGGATGGGTCAAGGAAGGATTTCTTCAGTAGTGGTGTTATGACGGCATGTTGCAGAAAAGGCAGCTTTTTTTTTCCATTAGAAAATATTTGTTAAGTTTTTCAGTGAAGGAACAATACAACACATGCCATAACTGTTGCTGGAACATCCAGTCAAGAGGGCGGGAGGTTGGAAAAGGCGGGAAAACAACAGAAGGAAAAACCAGGGTAAAATGGGAGGGAAGTGGGTTGGAGATCGCTCCTGATGCAGCAGGGCAAAAAATACTACATAAGTAACAATAACATTAAAATTGTATAAGCTAGTATAACCACTATGAAGGATATAGGAGAAAGGAGTGGGTATTAAGGCGAGGAAGAGGTTCCAGTAGGAGCATAAAAAGAGGTTGGAAAAGAGGGAGAATAATGAAAGACATTCCACAGCAGCCACACCTTCTGATAGATGCTGTTATCAGGTCTAAGCAATGCAACCAGGTCTTCCATCCTATATATGCGCAGGATCTACTGGAGCCAGTCTTACAGATGGGGGGGGGCAGTGGATTTCCACCGACAGGGGATGACCGACCTGGCCGCTATCAACATAAATCCGACCAGCTTACAAACATGTTTCTGTATCTTGCAAGAGAAGACAGACCAGTCACACGCCATTCACATCTCTAATGACTCTGCGAATTTCAAGCCTTAACGGGAGGAGGCCTGGGCAATTCCACCAGACATGTAGCATCGTGCCCCGTTCCAAAGAGCATCGCCAGCAGAGATCAGGGTTCGATGGAAAGAAACGCAGCTTTTTTTGTTGTAGATTTGCTGGGTTTTTTTTGTTTTTTTTTTTAGCTAAAGCCAGGAGTGGATTGAACAGAAGGTAGAGGTATAAGAGCTTCCTATATATTTCTCATTCATTTTTTAGTGGCTCCTGTCTTTGGCTCAAAAAAAGCAGCAAATTCTGCAACAAAAAAAGCTGTATTTCTACAACGTGGTTCCTCAGCTTTAGGCTAAAACACAGCAAAAAAATGCTGTGGAAAAAAATGCTACAAATGCGTTGTGCTTTTTTACATTGTTTACTGTTTTTCCTTCTCCTATTAAATGTATAGGGAAAGCGCTTGCGATTCCATAAAAAAAAAAAAATGACATACTTTGTTTTTAAAAATGCATGTTCAACGGCTCTTTTTTCTGCAGTGTGTGGATGAGATTAATCAAAATCTCGATTATGGTACTGTAAGCCGCAGCATTTTGTTTTGCTGGGGCCTTAGCTTTAAGGCTTTTTCTCATTATGCCTACAGTGTATATTTACCGTATGTGCTGGAAAAGCTTGCCACACAGCCATTAAATGGATGCCAGTAATGAATGCTATACAGCAGCATTTATCACACATAGGCAACCATTTTACTTTTTTTTTTTTTTCTGGTAGATACACTCTGTTGGCCTCCCATGTAATAGGAGTCTAAGGGTCTGTTTAATGTATGCGCTGGGAGCTTTCCAAGAACATAGTGTAGAGTAAATGTACACTGCAGAAAGTGTAAAAAAAAAAAACCCTATTAGTTACTATTTATAGGTTACATACAGTATACATAAATAAAACTGTTCATACTATGTCATGATTGATATTTCTATGCAGGGTCATGAGAGGGCCATTATAATTCGTTATTATCACAGATCTTTTGCATTAGCTTTTTTTCATTCACATTAGTTTCTTAAAAAATAAATCTGACTCAATATAAAATCATCATAAATCCTATAAAAATAGAAGCCATGATGCCAATATGAGCAAAAATAAAGACTTTCAACATGAAATTTAATTTGCCCTTAACATTCAGTATGCCTCATTTTTTTAACTAATGACTCATTTGTGTAATTGTGCCTGGGTAGGGGTCACAATAAAAACCTACTAACTAGTCCACCTCAAAAATGGTATGTCTGTAAGGCTGCCTATAAGGTATGCACATGACCATGTGTGAGCCGTCAGCTGTGATTAAACGGCACGGGCAGCACACAGATGTCATCCGTGGGAACTATGGAACTTTGGGGCTATACACTTTTGATCCAAGATAGGCCTCAAATGTAAATATAGGAAGAACAGATTGGTACATTAGACTAGGTATCTTTAATTTAGAATCTATATGGTACTCATCAGCAAAAAAAGCCTATGTCCTAATCCAACAAGAAATAAGGAGTTGGCTTAGATTTCAGATGTTATTTACACTAGTTTTCTGGCACAATTGATGGAAAAGTGGTCCAAAGTGCCATGAGTGTTAATGAAATGGGCAAAGGCTCTACTCTGGTGGAAAAATGTCACCTTTTGCTTCAACTTGTGGCTATCACCAAATCTATGATTCCTCTATACTGGGCATCCGAATCCCCCCCTCCAGTATCCCACTTTCTACGGAAAGTCTCTCAAGTAGCCCGGATGGAAGAACTTTCCCACTTAGAACTTCGCACCCACCAGAAGTTTAGCTCTATTTGGGCACCATGGTATGATTTCTCTAAAGACCCTACCTGGACGTACCTGTGGGAACCCCCTGTTTAATTAACATACCTTCTGAGACCCTTGGCCTTTCACCCTAAGGACTCATCGTCTCTTTCCCACCTCCCACGTTCCATTTATTATTATTGTGTTCTTAGTTAACCGTTGTATGTAGTACACCAGCTCATCTGATCATTTGGTTAATGATTGCTTTGTCATGCACATTGTCTTTAACTATGTATATTCATTGGCGTTATTTGAAAAACCAATAAAATGTTAATTATAAAAAAAAAAAAAAAAAAAATCTCAAAATCTAAAAATTGCCAAGATAAGGCAAGATGCTCCTTATTTTAATAAACTGAAAAAGGAATCTGTCACAGAATCCTATTTAGCACTGGACTTTGTATGTAGGTTTTAGCATGGGAAACTCCCCAAATCCACATTAAGGTTGGGGCCCCACATGGTGTAAATGACACGGTTTGGCTGCAGCGGAAAAACCACGGAAAAAAACGCGTTGTTTTACTGTCACTGCAAAGTGGATGGGATTCTAGGAAATCCCATTCACACATTGTGGAAAAATAAACCGTTGCGGTTTTGGAAGTGGCAGCATGTCAATTATACCTATGGAAACGCCGGCAGTTTCCCTATAGATATAATGGAAGCAGAAAGTCCACAGAGGAAAACTCTTTGGACTATCTCTGAAAAGCGCTGCGGGAAAAACCGCAATGCGTTGCCGCCACAGTTTTTCCCGCTGCGCTTTCTTGCTGCGGCCTGCTACGTGGGGCTTTAGCCTAAAAATCTCAAAGTAGGCATAGTATAATAGACATGAATATACTATTTCCTGCATTTATAACATATGTTAATCTATCTTTCGGTCCAAAAGAAAAAAATAAACTGTCATTAATGTTTTCTAAATTCCGTTCTGTAATATAATTTTCTCAGTTGTGCTATAAAGACAGATTACAAAATGATAATTCCAGTTCACACAGTAGATTTCTCTCTTTTTAGTCCTCTGAGGAATTCTATAATTATATTGGCTTAATAATCATTAGAATTTTATTTTAATCTATAGCTAGCTAAGTTGTAATGAGTTCTACTCAGATGGATGCAGCTGCAAAGAAAATGTATATTAAAAATTAAAATGAGTATTATTAAAAACGTGAGGAACCACATGCAAATGCAATTACATTCTGACATATCCAAATTGTTCCAAACTGCAATTTTACTTAACAAATAAATAAAATGTTAACAATTAGTGGGAGAAAATTCTAATTATTAGCATTGACCCTCATCGCTTGTTCATTTAACAGAAAACTTTTCCAGAGCAGGATCAAACTTTTTAAAGCATATGCAGGATAAACCATAAGCATGAAAAAATATTCAATTGTTTAACAATATACAGTAAATAACATATGAGCAAGAGAATGAACTAAATAATAAATAGAATGGGAAAAAAAGGTAAAAAGTAAGTTATGTTTTTTATCAGTACAGTTATTGCTACTAGAGTATAATGGGGAAAAAATAATCATTTTTAAAAATACATATTTTAAATAAAATAAGTATATTTAGTATGCCCATAACTGAAACAATCTGTACAATACAGGGAGCACATTATAGTGATAGGTATATTTTGTAGATTTTGTTTTTCTTCTGTATTTACTCCTACTAGTATTTAATAATTCTAAATGCTTTCTTATGTGTATGACAAAATAATATCTAAATATAGCGACAGCTTGTTTCACAAATGAAAAAATTCTCATAGAACGATGTTGTTATGAATAAAATAAAAAAGAAATTTTATCTGTTATGGCTATGAATATGGGAAGGTGAAAACAAAAGAAATCTTCATGCCATTTCAAGTAAACCAGATTTCTGCCTCATGCACATGATCATGTGCTAGTTCAGTGAACTATCCTAGTTATTCCTGTATAGCACGCTGACCCAATGGGCTCATACACACTACCGTGTTTTCCACGCATCCATATGTAGACCGCAAGGTTGTGCCACAAAACTCAGAGCATGTCCTGTTTTTCTCAGGACAAGCCCATAGAAGCCTATGGGACACAGAAATCAATGGATGTCACATGGATGTTATCCAACTGACGTCTGTTTTTGCGGAACTGTTGCCTAGCAGCAGCAGGTTTGCTAAACTTTTTTGCAGCACATGGCAGAAAAGGAGCACCTTGCACATGGCTCCATGATTAGGATATTGTTCTAAGGAGATCAAAGTACCTCCAGGCCATTCATGAAGGAAAATGGCATCTGAGCAATCCTGTGACCTTTTCAAAGGCTAGGGACAAGATAGTGACATCATTTGCTGTGTTGCATGTTTTTTTTTTTTTTGCAGATCCCCAAATACAGATGACACACTGATGCAATACTGAAGGTTTTTGTGGACATACAGCACTGATGCTGAAGAAACACTGGTGGGAAATGGACCGCAAAAACTGAATACAGAGCAGTATTTTGCAGACCACATGGTTGCTTGCATGAGGCCTAACTTGCAGACTTTGTGGCATACAGCTGGCAATCTTTTAGGGTACAGATGGATAAGTAAAAGACGTTTTAGGGGGTGACTTAACTACTATCTAGAAATCTCCTTATAAATCATGTAATATTCAATCCATATCAAATCACGGCACACTGGAAGTAGAGGTGCATGGAATAGGTTCCTAATACAGATCAGAATGTAATTTAATCGTTTCCCGAAATCCACTGTACTATTATGGCAGATGTTGAGTATTTAAATATGGCGGCCACTCAGGAGCTGAGCCGCTAACATAACAAATAGAAGTTATATAAAGTTGGTATTGTTGTAATCGTACTAACCCACAGAATACAGGTGACATGTCATTTTAGCTGAGCAGTGAACGGCATAAAAAACAAAGCCCCTAAGAAAGTCAAGCAAACGCAGTTTTTTTCCAGCTTCCCAATACATCGTATGGAATATTACATGGTACCATTACAAACGTACAATTAAGCCCTCATACAGCTCTGTTAACGGAAAAATAAAAAAGTTATTGCTTTTGGAAGGCATGGAGTAAATAACGAAAATTGAAAAATTGAAGGGGTTAAAAGAGACACATATAGGAATTTTTAGGTAAATCAGACCTGTATGACATGTACTGACATAACAATTATTAGTTTAGCAGTCATAGAACTAAAATACCCAAAATGCTCTAACAGCCTACAGGAACCACAGGTTAGTATATATCTCTATCTATAGTATCTATCTATCTATCTATCTATCTTTCTATTTATCTATCTATCTATCGTAAATGTAGGTTTAAAAGAAAGAAGGTAAACTACAGAGCTTCTGTAAAATGTAGAGAGAGAGAAAAGATTACCTTAATTTCAGAGTGTGAAAAATTTTAAATTAAATTCTTTTTATACTCAAGCTGGTGTCATAGGCAGTGAAATGTGAATCCACTGGGCCAATTAACCTTTTTGACTTTGGGCCACTTCCAAGGGTGTTTTTTAAGCAACACTCTTAGAGTTCACCCTTTAACCCCCATATTGGGATCTGAACTTCACTCCAGGAAGATTGCCTGGTTACTATCTCTCAGAGTGGTTCCTGTGTAACTGGTGGCTGGTAAAGACCAAAGAGACACTGATGGGGTCAGGCAAGGCAGAATCACAGTGAGGGACAAGCCAAAGGGCCAGACAGCAACATGCAGTAGTAAAAGTATAGCCAAGGTCCGCAGGAGGAATCTAACAGGAAAGATACGGCAAGCAGGAGTAAGATCAGAGATGAGTCAGGGGTCAATACACAGGTCAGAATACATGAAGCAGCACAAGCAAAAAAGAACATGGACAAAACTTAGTAACAATGGATGGAACCTAATTGCTCAGATGCCCTTGAGGGGGCTGAGCAAACCTTAATAGCCTGGAGGACTCAGGAATTGGCTGTGGACACATTAGTAGGCAAACCCCTCTTCAAATGTAAAACACCATGAAATCAGTGATGCTCTAAAAATAGACATAAAACTACCTCTGTGCTCGACTAGAGATTATGGGAGCAATAGCTGTATGGGAGTTTCCTTCCAGACAAAATGCCAGGAACTTCTCCCAGTTTTATCTGGCCTTTCTACTATTTTATGGTTTCCCACACTAATGCCTAATGTTAATAAGGTAAAAAGAAGACATGGTGTGGCACAACTTCAAATGGTTAAAAAGAAAGATTCCAGCTTCATTATACTGGAACTCATCTTTAATGTGGCCGGAGAGGCCTTCCAAAAAGCATCTATATAGGTCTCTTTATACCAGGATAGCTCTACCGCCGAAGTACAGATTTGTATGGCATGAAAGTGTCTTGGCATAGCCAAAATAGACCTGACACCTCACCTTGTTTTTCAGATGGAAGGTCTCTTAACTTCAGGTCCACCATCTTCTTAAATTGGATTAACACAGGAGAGATTTTCCACAGACAACAAGGAAATGATAAAGGTTTCTTTAGGCCAATCTGAGGGAATCTGGTGAACATGCAAAGCAAAATGAATTTTGGCACTGGTTAAGAAATTCAAGACAACCCTTTTAGTTTCCATCATGATAAGGTCAAACAGGCAAATACACATCATCAAAAGAGACACTGGGCATGGAAGGAAGAGACAGCTGAACTGGAGGTGCTGCAGCTTGTGGAGTGACTGGAGTAGAGGAAGCGATGGTCTCTAGAATACTGGTTTGACATTAGATCACTGACATTAGGTTTGTATAAGCAACCCATTCAGTATTCATCCTATAATCCCCATATGGAGATCTCCGGGAGTATTGGCAGGTCACTACTACTCAGAGTGGTCCCGCAGTAAATGGCAGCTGGCGAGGGCCAGAGAGACACTGTTGTGTAGTACCATTGTGAAGACAAAATCATAGTGAGGGACAAGCCAAATGGTCAGTATTTGCAACAGGAATCTAACAAAATAGAGACAGCAAGCAGGAGCAAGATCAGGGACAAGTCAATACACAGGTCAGAATACACAAAGCAGCACAAATGAAAAAAACAATGGACAAAATCTAGTATCAATGGACAGAACTTAGTTGCTAAATGACTGGAGGCCCAGGGGAGGTGACAAACATAAAAACCAGTGGTATTTACGTCTCCTGGACTCCGCCGCGGTCCTCTTTAATGACGTCACAGACGTTGGAATTATCTGGCTCTCTGTCTGGTTTTAAATGCACCACGTTTATTAAGATGCCTGCACCCTTTAAGACATTTGGCACAAATCACTCCAACTATCTCCTTTACTTAGACTGGCTTATGAAATACCAGTTTTAGTAAATGTATACTTCTACCTTGTAAAGTGGTTTTTGCTGAGAAGGGGTACCTTCCAAGTTATGAGGCCCTACGAATATGACTCCTACTGTTTTTTGTTTTCATACAAGACCCTCTTTCTCTTCTGTGTTCAGTTGTTCTTGTAGACTCAGTCTTCTTTCAGATATATGTTGTGAATAAATGTAAGGACACATGCAATGTTATTATTTCCCCCATCAAAGAGACTGAACTTTGAAATACTTGAAATATAATTTGGGGCAGGAGCTGACATTATTGTATCACAATGGATAGAGTTATGAGTGATCCGCTCACTGTATATGGTGCCCCCTATAGTCTCATGACCTGAATTAACTGCTGCTATATATATAGACAATGATACACTTTATTACTGTATATGCAAGTATTGGAATATACTGGAACATTGAGAAATAGCCATAACTCTTATCATGGTCACTATCTAAGGAGTAATTCAGAAAAAAAAACACAAACACAATATAGATTGTTTAAAATTGTTTGTGTTAAGTAAACAACATTGTAAGGAGGCATATACCTATGCTAGATTGGTTTCATATTTGTCTGACACTACCTCGGTTCAACTGCGCTTGTGGCAGCCAGCCGCCGACCTCTTGCACCCACAGACTTCCCCAGCTGCTTATAATACTAAAACTCTGTATCGAACTTTGAATATGGATTGCACCTTTCGTAAGACTAAACATATGTGCCTCTGGGAAGACGACCTAGGCTGTAGATTTGAGTCCGGTCAATGGAGCAAGGCGATTAGATGGGCTAAGCGATCTACAGTATGTGCCTCACATTGGGAGCAATATAGCAAGCTACTTTTACGCTGGTATTACCCTCCTCTACGCCTAGCTAAGTTTTACCCATCGTGTCCATCTTGCTGTTGGAGAGGCTGCGGAGAGACTGGCTCTTTGTTCCATGTGTTCTGGCACTGTCCACTCATTCAGCCCTTTTGGGATTCTGTGTTTTCATTAATAAATAGCCTGTGTGGTGGAGTGGTGGGATATACACCTGAACAGGCACTCCTCCTGCTGGGCATCCACATGACACCTTGCAGATATAGGACCGTCTTATGTCAGGTACTCGGGGCTGCTCGTCTTCTTATTGCACGTAGATGGAAGTCTTCTTCCTGTCCGACACTGACTGAGCTGATTTTGGTGGTGTCATTGAATTATCAATATGAACATATTTATGCATGCAATAATGGAAGCCTGGATAGGTTCAGAACACATTGGGAGCCATGGGCAATGTCATTGCCCCCACAGTACACCCATTGATGGCCTATACGCCTTGGCCTTTTCTGGCACTATGAGTATTGCATTTTATTTTATTTTATTCTTGTAATCTCTTGGAGGGGACACTCTGCTTGATTATTCCTGGAACACAGATACGCTATCTAATTAATTACTTTGAAGGTTAGTACCTGGTAGCGGATGGGTCTGGTCATTTGTTTGCGTGGCGGGCTATCTGCTTTGTGGGCTGATGGGAGTGATCCGATCCTATTTGTTCTTTAGGCCTGTACTATGTTCTATGTTCATTTGTCATTTGGTCATTTGTTCTTTGCCGTATTTTCCGCCTGTTCCAATCTCCTCCCCCCTGCCTTTTTCCTCATGGCAAGACTTGATTGATGTTCCATACTGCCTTTACCGTGTAAGGCTTTTCATATGTCTGGAAATACTTACATGCTCTTAATATGCATTGCTATATGTATCCTTGCTATTGATGTACTTCACTTGAGTCTATTGTATTATCCTTTGTATATGCTGTTTGCGAAACCATGATTGTACCCTTTGTTCCTTTCTGTGTTTGCTACTTGTAATGTATTCATGTATAAATTTCAATAAAAACTATTGATTTAAAAAATAAAAAAAAGTAAACAACATTGTAACAAAAATACTACCGGCCCTTTAAATAAAAAAAAAAAAAAATGGTCACAGACTCTCAGGTCAGGTGGAGACCACAGATCTTGCTGTGGTCATTCAGACCAGTCCTCTCCTGTCCTGCAAAAATTCCTTCCTGACCCCAGATATGGAGATTGGATATCTCCCTGAATCATTCTTGCCTGTTGTGTACTGCTGCTGTATGATAAGCTCATGAGAGCTAAATATGAAAGGGAGGAGACATACACACAGAAAATTATTTTATTAAAGTAAAGACCCCCCCAAAAGCCGTTTAAAAATAAATTGAAAAATTCGATCTGAAGTGATTAAAAAAAAAAAATCCTTTAAAAAAAACAAAAACTAGCCATACACATGACATCTAAACAAGCATCTGTCACCAAACTTTCCAATACACATTGTGCTACGAACGACCGTTTAGCCACAATCAGTGGGTTTGGCTGACTTATGTTTAATGTATATGGAGACCTTTACGTCAGGGCCACGCACAGGGTACACACTGCAGAATTTCTATAAGCCTACAAGCCACTGACAAAAACACCCGGAATCAGATGTAGTTTCCAACCCCATATCAAGGCCTCAACACTGAGCGAAGAGCTACATACCTGGACTGTCCTCCTTAATCTGTCAATCTCAAGTGACACAAAATGGCTCAAATTAAGATCTGTACATATTCTATATCAACTATGACATCATGCTAAGTCTGTGATATCATGTGTCATGTGGTATCTATAATGCAGCAGAAATCTGTGCCATAAACCCCTCATGTACATGATCAATATCACTGATGTGTAACACCAAATAAAAAAACTACATTACAACACAACATGTAAGAGCCACAAAATATTGTGATAGATATCTGAGTCATGACATCATTTAAAAGGACCCATTTTCTTTTATAAATTATTATTTATTTATTTATTTATTTAGCGCCATCATATTCCCCAACGCTTTTACAGACATTGTCAGTCACTGCTCTTGTCCTGTCTACTGGGTGTATTTCTCAATATCTGCTCTTATTCTGAATATATAGACACTGCACAGTACCACTTCTATTGTTTTGTATGCTAAGTGTAATTCCCAGCATCTGTTCTTATTCTGCATATATGGATGATATATGCTGGATATAATTTCTAGCATCTGCTCTTAATCTGTATACATGGACACTGCACAATCCCACTTCACTTGCCCTGTATGCTGGATATAATTCTTAGTATCTGCTCTTATTCTGGATATGTGGACATTGTGCAGTACCGCTTCTTTTATTCTCTATGTATTATATATGCAGGGTGGACATACCATTGATGCAACCTGTGCAATGGTGCAGGGGCCCAGTAGATCAGGGGTCTATCACCTTAATTACAAGTTTTTACTGTCAATTAGATTGCAGGTAAATGCCTAAACTAATGATATTTAGTGCTAATGATTAGGTGTGGATTGTTAGAGAGACTCACAGGTTATCACTCTATGATGTGCCTTGCAGCGCTGGAGTCCTGGGTTCAAATCCTGCCAAAGACAACATCTGCAAGGAGTTTGTATGTTCTACGTGGGTTTCCCTGGTTTCCTTCCACACTCCAAAGACATACTGATAGGGAGTTTAGATTGTGACCCCTATATGGAACAGTGACTGACAATATCTGTAAAGTGCTGCGGAATATGATGGCGCTATACAAGTAAGCATAATATAAAAAAAAATGAGCTATTGGAAAACACGGGTCCTATAATCGTTCCTGCACTGGGGCTCTCAGCTGTCTATATCCACCCCTGTGTTTTGAGATAGTTGAGCATGCTGGCAGTCATGAGTCGCTGGCTAGTATCTATAACAAGCAGGCATGTACTATGTATATCAAAGAAGGGTTAATCTGAAATAACTTTTTAAAAAAAAAAAATTGAACTCATAATAGCAAAAAATCTGAATGTGAATGATCTGAATGACAAAATATCTACTTACTGTATATGATTACTTGCACATTCACACAGGATTGGAAAGATTTGACAGCTTTTGTACCTCTTTGTTGGATTGCTCTGGTACAACACTGCAGTATAATGGTTTGAACTAGATGGATATATATCTTTTTACTACTTTACTTACTATGTTATTTGTTTACTGTTGTCTCTGAAGCTTTGCATCCTAGCCAAGCAGCCATGTCCCATTGGGAAGTTATTTCCCTCAGTAAGCCCCTCTTTGCCTGCTGTCGCTGTTTCATTGGGAATACGAGGATGACTGTTCTAATAATACGCTTTGAAGGTTAGTGCAAGATCTAAAATAATGGCACAAAAATCAGTCAGAGGAAAATATATGTGATATTCTGAATACAACCATGTAGTGAGATTTTCCTTTTGTTTTATTTCATTCCTCTAACCTCCTCTAAGTCAAGATCTGAAATAAATTACCGCAGCTGACACCTGCAGTTGATTAAATGAGCGCAGGATAAACAAGAACAGCCATTTGCTAATTACGATTTTGGCAGGAAAAATCTTTACCCATGAAAGCTCAGTGTGAGAAAAATGATATAAAATACAGCCATGCTGTCACTGCAAGCAAAACTTCAACCATACTTAATAGTTACCAATTACTGAGTTTAATTAATTAAATGTTAGTTATACCATTTATTTCAAGGAAACCATGTATACATGAGTCTACACTCCGTATTAAGGAAACTTTAGAAAACAGGCAAATACAGTGTCTATAATTAAAATTCTGAATCCCCCCACACCTCTTTGTTTCATCAGGTAATATATATAGATAAATAGATAGATAGATAGATAGATAGATAGATAGAATACTTTCCTTTTTTTCCTATCTAAAAAAACAGGGATCTTCCTTTTATATTTTATATTTAAAAACTGCAATGAATGAAGACAGATAGACATAGAAAGTGCTCCATTTGCCTTATTTATTCCAGTAAATTTTAAGACTAAGGCCCCAACACTGCGGAAAAGCTGCTTTTTTTGTTGCAGATTTTGCCTTGTTTGTTTCAGCCAAACCCAGGAGGACCACAAAAGGAATGACAAATATAAAGGAAGCTCTTATATTTCTCCCTTCTGCTCAATCCACTCCTAGCTTTGGCTCAAAAAAATGCAGCAAAATCTGCAACAACTAAAGATTTTCTGCAACGTGGGGCCTTAGCCTAAAATGAATTGTTCTAATCCTCTGACAGATCAGAACAACAGACACACAACAGTTGTACCAAGCTATACCTCTAATACCTGTACTAATACACAACCAATATACAGCAGTACGTCTCTTGGACACCAATATAGGCCTCAGTGGAGGTTTAATACAATCTATAGTTTCTACACCAGCCCCAGTCTCGTCTTTTTTAGGGCAAGGAATACAGTTAAGTAGGGAAAAGGGGGGAATAACCAAATAGTAGCACATCCAAATAAAAATAAAAATGCATGCATCCAATTGGATGACAATAAAGATAATGAATTACAAGTTATTATTTTGTTGAGGTTGAAACTGAGTCCATTACAGTTTGTGATAGCTTGGGGAATTAAACTCAAAATGGCGGCTTCTCCTGGTCCGGACAGCGGTGGTTCATGGTACTGGGCGCCGGAAAGATAGCTTTCAGATGGTCCAAGCGTAAAAATAAAAGTGGCTTTATTCAGCTTAACTGCAACACAGCAAAACAACAAAAAACCTAGACCACAGTTAGGGTCCTAACTCACTCCTTGAGCCCCTAACTGTCCTGACTGTTACTCAGCTCTAGCAACAGTCCTCTGTGGACGCCAGCCCTCTGGGACAGAGCCTATCTCTCCGTCCTCGCTGGTCCACTCCTGTGGACACCAGCCCTCTGGGACAGAGCCTCTCTCTCCATCCTAGCTGGTCCACTACTGTGGACGCCAGCCCTCTGGGACAGAGCCTCTCTCTCCGTCCTCGCTGGTCCACTACTTCCTGCTTCCTGCAGGATGCTCCAGCCCTCCCGGAGTTACGTGCCACCACCCAAAGGCGTGGCTGAGAGCCTTTTCTGGCCTGGCCTGGCCTAGGTCGCTTAACAGCGCCCTCTGGCTCACATACTTACAAGTTGGAAGACCTTTCAAAAGGATTTCCATTGACACCAACTTTTGGTTAAAGGATGTTAATCTTTTTGCCCAAAAATTAGCACTACATAAACATCACTCAGCTACACAGAGGTGATCTAAAGGCTAACTATACAAAAGAAGTCATTGCCTTACAATCGTTACAACATCTTTTAGATGAAAATTAAATAAGGAGAGGTGAACTAACAGCGCCTAAAACCTAGGTCATATTGCATTCCCTCTTTCTCCCAATATCATAACATTAAAAGTTTTCGTTAAGAATATATGTAAAGACATTAAGTCCCTTCCTTTGAGAGATCATTTTCAATTTAATCTGACTGCCCAGCAGAGAAAAGCTCTTGCAGAATTAGGTAACAACAAGAATGTTTTATGTAAACCTTCAGACAAGGGCGGAAATGTTATCATGGCCAGGGAATCCTATGTTGATATGGTAATGAGATTATTAAATGACAATGCTACTTACAAAGCCCTTGATTCTAACCCCACAGGGATATTTCTTGATAAACTAAAACAGATACTCAGACAAAGAGTCACTGACTCCCTAATCATGGAAGATGAATTTAAAGTATATGACCCCACTCCAACTTTGGCAACATTTTACGCTTTGCCGAAGGTTCATAAAAGTCATCATCCTATACCTGGTAGGCCTATAGTCTCAGCTAATGACTGCCTCACACAAGGCATAAGTACATACATAGATCAAATCTTATCTCCGTTGGTTTCTTCTCTACTGTCTTACATCAGAGAAACCAAGGATGCTGTCGCCAAGCTCCACGGTATCCACACTTTACCAACCACTTTGATTACCAGTCTGGATGTAGAGTCCTTATATACTAATATTACCCATGAATTAGGGCTCCAGATAGCCTCACATTATCTTAACAAAAAAGTATTTTATTTAAATCACATACCCAATTTGTTCTCAGCTTATTACGTTTCCTTTTAACGCATAATTTTTTTTTCTGTTTATCAGTAATTTTTATCAACAAATAAAAGGTATCGCAATGGGCACTTTTTTTTAGAGTGGTGGGAGCATTTCTATGTCTCTTCTGATGACTAATCATTTTACACAAGTCATATCTCCTTTTGGGGGGAGATACATAGATGATGTCATCATTCTATGGGAAGGGGATAAAACACTCTTCAATGACTTTGTATCTACACACGTGGACAAAATTGTTGGTACCCCCACAATGGTCACAGAAATAACTTGAATCTGACAAAAGTAATTTTCCAAACTACATGTTGACAAGCCACAAAGTTTCTGGGAGAATGTCCTATGGACAGATGAGACAAAAATCTAAATTTTTGGCAAGGCACATCAGCTCTATGTTCACAGACGGAAAAATAAAGCATATCTTGAAAATAACACTGTCCCTACTGTGACACATGGAGGAGGCTCTGTTATGTTCTGGGGCTGCTTTGCTGCATCTGGCACAGGGTGTCTTGAATCTGTGCAGGGTACAATGAAATCTCAAGACTATCAAGGGATTCTAGAGAGAAATGTGCTGCCCAGTGTCAGGAAGCTTGGTCTCAGTCGCAGGTCATGGGTCTTGCAACAGGATAATGACCCAAAACACACAGCTAAAAACACCCAAGAATGGCTAAGAGGAAAACATTGGACTATTCTGAAGTGGCCTTCTATGAGACCTGACCTAAATCCTATTGAGCATCTTTGGAAGGAGCTGAAACATGCCATCTGGAAAAGGCACCCTTTAAACTCGAGACAACTGGAGCAGTTTGCTCATGAGGAATGGGCCAAAATACCTGTTGAGAGGTGCAGAAGTCTAATTGACAGTTACAGGAATTGTTTGATTGCAGTGATTGCCTCAAAAGGTTGGGCAACAAAATATTAGGGCAGTATTTGCGGGCATGTCGCAACTGTACTAACGAGGTAGATTTCTTGAAGGAATGAGATTTGCTCTATAACAGGTTTAGAGCTCTTAATTATCTGAAAAAAATTCCTTTGTAGGGCCTTTAAAAGAGATAAAAATTCAATGTGATCTGATCTACTAATTTCTAACCCCCAAACATCCTCTAAGATGAATCAGGCGTGGATCAGCCAGGATTTCCACCCACCAATACTTGATGCATCAGATTAAATCATCCATGCTGCCTCACCCAAACCTTGACAAAAGAGACCGGTTTCTTCTGGCTACCTGCCTCAGCTACTATTCTGATGCTGCCACCTGCCTGATGCCACACATCTGATGCCAATTGCTCCTTCTTACAGCCACCATCGTCAGCGGGTACTTTTTGCGCCACCCACCTCCCCACTCTGTCATCGGGTCACACTATGGCCTCCTCATGCTGCTGCCACCTCCACATTATGTCACCTTGCCATTCTGTGGCCTACTCATGCTGCTGCTACCTCCGCATTATGTCACCTTGCCACTCTGTGGCCTCCTCATGCTGCTGCTACCTCCACATTATGTCACTTCTCATGCTGTTCCCACCCTCTACACTCCATGACTGGGCCACTATTTTGCCTTTTTTAAACTGGTTGACATCATCATTTAAAAAAATGAAAAATGAGATGAACAACGGATCCTGTCTGTGTAGCAGCTGTAAGGCCTATATGGTCCCATCAAAATTGGCTTATGATTTGGTAGCCAAAAGCAGAAGTGGGTACAAAACACAGAAGACATGCAAATATTCCGTTCACGTGTCATCTCTGTTTTGGTTCCACTCCTGTTTTTTTTTGGCATCAGCAATACTGATGGATTACTGACCAAAAACAGGATCCATTTTTTTGGGTGGTTATTGTTCTGACGGATCAGAGGAAGGGCAAAATAATCAATGACATCAACACAAACTTACTGCTGATACCCTCTCCACTCTGTCAGGGGGGGCTCTACTTGTATAATCGTTTAATAGAACAGGTTCTGTAGACATCTATTCGGAATCTGCAGACAACAGTGTAAATGGAGTGCGCTCTTTCATTCTACAGTAGGATCTTGGGCCTCTGCACGGTTCTTTAGACCTGGCACTCACATCGACCTGTAAGGCTGAGTTCACACTTGAGTTATTTGGTCAGTTTTGGCCCCGTAACTGGCCAAATAAGTGAAGTGTGCAGCGGTTCTAAGAGCGACACCTGTTATGTGCGTGTCATACTGACTCACAGTATTGTTTCACTACCACAGCAAACTCCCTATGCGTGTTACTGCAAGGCACAGTGTTCTACATCACTATGCAGGCTCTCTGCTGCCATGAAATAGCTGTTTTTTAACGCGATTCGCCGCAAATTAATTCGGATCGAAACTAATCAGTTTGGAGAATTCGGCAAAGCAGCCAAATCGAATTTTTGAAAAATTTGCTCATCTCTACTCAACAAATTAGCAGTATTCATAATGAGGTGGATACACCTCTGTCTTGCCATATGCGGTTTATTCATAACGATAATGCAGATAAAATTAGATAAAATTACATCCAAGGAAAGGTGACTTAAATAACAAATTGTTACAGAAAGAAGCATGGTGGATTGAAAAATTAAATAGCTTGAGCCTGAGTGGCTTAAATGAAGGCTTTACATTCGCTACATTTCTCTAACTTATATATTATCATAAATATTCTCTATGAGCCATATAGTCATCCCCCAGATATGATAATTAAATGTCTAATGTTGTACAAAAGAAGTTATTGATGAATAGTATTTATTTAATGGTTTGGTTGGCAGTGACTAAAAACTAAATAATTGTCCCCCTTCACACTTTTTGAATTGGTATAGAAATTATTTTATAGTAATAATCTATAATGAGGCTCTTATGCCATGTTTCTCATTTTTAATAAACATATTATGGTAACAAAGTAATTTCATAACTTCCCCCTGAGTTTGAGTATTGAGATAAGATATTAGCATTTTCGATTTGATCTGACATATAGAGCAATTCGACAATTTTCTGTATTCTTTAGATTAAACACATATGTACCTATCACTATAGTCCAAGTGTGAAAAAAGAGATAATGCGCATGCGTGGAGTGGCGCATGCACACTTTGTTTATCTTTCCCGTAAAAAGAACTACATCCGCCCCTGCACTTTAGGCACATGTGCGAGCAACCAGAGCAATGCAGGTGCACCCTGTATATCATATTCACAGAAATGACGAAGTCCACATATGTGCATACTGCATATGTGCGGGCGTCAGAGGCTCATTGGACTGTGGGAGGACTCTCACACTAGTGAATTTAAGCAGCGATGAAACATTACTGATGATTGGTCCAAGTATGCTGCGGGGGATATTCTGAGTGGCTGTGAGGGGGCTAACATGAGATGCCGACCCTTTATAAGGGTCATTTCTGTGAGCAGCGGCATTTTATCCTATACCCCTGAGGACACTCAGTTAGTGCGTGAAACATGTTGGGAGAGTATATTTCATTTTAGAGCAGTTACTGTATCCTCTTATACTAGAAAGTTTCTTATATGGATTTTAGGGTGCACTGCAGACACCCTGGATTATATAGGATATAGACATTTACTGAGGATATTATTAGATATAGAAACACATTGAGAATACAATCTTTTAGTAGATAGAATTGAGAAATTGGATGCTGAGTGTCTTTCTCCTAGACATACACACGTGGACAAAATTGTTGGTACCCTTCATTTAATGAAAGAAAAACCCACAATGGTCACAGAAATAACTTGAGTCTGACAAAAGTAATAATATATAAATATTCTATGAAAATGAACAAATGAAAGTCAGAAATTGCTTTTCAACCATGCTTCAACAGAATTTTTTGAAAAAGAAAACTCATGAAACAAGCCTGGAAAGAAATGATGGTACCCTTAACTTAATATTTTGTTGCAAAACCTTTTGAGGCAATCACTGCAATCAAAGGATTCCTGTAACTGTCAATGAGACTTCTGCACCTCTCAACAGGTATTTTGGCCTACTCCTCATGAGCAAACTGCTCCAGTTGTCTCAGGTTTGAAGGGTGCCTTTTCCAGACGGCATGTTTCAGCTCCTTCCAAAGATGATCAATAGGATTTAGGTCAGGGCTCATAGAAGGCCACTTCAGAATAGTCCAATGTTTTCCTCTTAGCCATTCTTGGGTGTTTTTAGCTGTGTGTTTTGGGTCATTATCCTGTTGCAAGACCCAGGACCTGCGACTGAGACCAAGCTTCCTGACACTGGGCAGCACATTTCTCTCTAGAATCCCTTGATAGTCTTGAGATTTCATTATACCCTGCACAGATTGAAGACACCCTGTGCGAGATGCAGCAAAGAAGCCCCAGAACATAACAGAGCCTCCTCCATGTTTCACAGTAGGGATAGTGTTCTTTTCAAGATATGCTTCATTTTTCCGTCTGTGAACATAGAGCTGATATGCCTTGACAAAAATTTAGATTTTTGTCTCATCTGTCCATAGGACATTCTCCCAGAAACTTTGTGGCTTGTCATCCTGTAGTTTGGTAAATTCCAGTCTGGCTTTTTTAAGTTATTTCTGTGACCATTTTGGGTTTTTCTTTCATTAAACGAGGGGTACCAACAATTTTGTCCAAGTGTGTATATTTGTGCTCATCGAGACACACTTATTTTGCATTTGAACTCCACAATTAAAGGAATGACTCTGACTCTGGTTCCACTTCTACTATACTCACGTGAAATAATCTCATTACGCATAAAGAGTTGACACAGACTGATATTTTTAATTGGCTCACTTTTAATTTGTTTATGGTTAATAAAAGTTAAGTCTTAATCCAGGATATTTTCATGAATGGCAAATTTTGGGTTCTTTTTTGTTGCCAATAGGCAAATAGTAGTTTGGATTAAATTAACCCAACATCTATGAGGGTCAATAATATTGCTATTAAAAATAATACACAAGTGCACATACACACATGTACACACATTTATACAATGATATACACATGAACAATATGCTTATATATACACACAGAGTCACAGAGAACATGGATTTACACATGTAATACACGCACAGAAATGCATGCATCTAAAGACATACATACTGTACACACATACATAATGACACATGCATTTACTCACATATACACTCACACTAAGTAGAATAAAAAAATGACTACAATTACTTCAAAATTGCTCACTGACTCATATACTGGCACACTCATTGGCACACCCGCACAGTGAGGATATGGTCCGAGGAGAGTGATGAGGCTCTGAGGGATTGTTTTGACACAACCGCATGGGAAGTTTTGCAGGATTCGTATGGAGAAGATATAGAAGGACTCACACACTGCATAACGGACTACATTAATTTTTGTGTGGACAACACAGTACCCACAAAAGTGGTGAGGTGCTTCTCCAATAACAAACCATGGATTAACTCTGATATAAAAACACTACTTAAGGAGAAAAAGATGGCATTTAGGACAAGAGATAAGGAGGGGCTGAGGGAAGTACAAAGGGAGCTGAGGCATCAAATCAGGCAGGGAAAAGCCAGTTATAAGGAAAAAATGGAAAAGCAAATGGAAAGAAAATACATAAGGGGGTCTGGGAGGGGCTTAAGTCAATTTCGGGTCATAAACAGTCTGTCTGCCAGATTGAGGCAGATGTTAATTGGCTTAATGAACTAAACCTATTCTTCAACAGATTTGATCACACACCAGCTCCTCCCACCCCAGTATGTCCTTCAGCTCCCCCCACCACAATGACTTCACCCCATGCAGCTACTTTCCAACAGACCAGTAAATCCAGAAATCCGTCTTTATCTGACCACAGTCTGACCTTCACATGGGCCCAGGTGAGGAAGGAGATGAAAAAGATCAAGGCGAGGAAAGCCGCAGGGCCAGATGACATCAGTGCAAGACTAATTAAGACTTGTGGGGACCAGCTGTGTGGTATAATTACATATATGTATAATATGAGCCTGAGGCAGGAAATAGTCCCTGAATTATGGAAATCTTCTTGTGTGGTACCAGTTCCAAAGAAACCTCACCCTAGGGACCTCAACGACTACAGACCTGTAGCACTGACATCCCACCTGATGAAGATCTTAGAGAGATTGGTTCTCACACATCTCCGCCCTCTAGTGAGCCCCGCTATGGACCCTCTCCAGTTTGCTCATCGGCCGGGCATTGGGGTAGATGATGCCATCATCCACCTTCTGCACAGGGCTCTGTCTCACCTGGAGAAACCAGGGAACACGGTGAGAATAATGTTCTTTGATTTCTCCAGTGCTTTTAACACCATACAGCCCAGGTTATTGAGGGACAAGCTGGGCCTTGCAGGAGTGGACCACCACCTCTCCAACTGGATCCTAGACTACCTCACAAATCGACCTCAATACGTGAGAGCCCAAGACTGTGTGTCAGGTACCGTGATCTGTAATACGGGGGCACCTCAGGGTACGGTTCTTGCCTCTTTCCTCTTCACACTGTACACTGCAGATTTTATAATAATAATAATAATAATAATAATAGTCCTTTAATAGTCCCACAGTGGGGAAATTCAGTGTGTTACAGCAGCAAAGATAAGATAAGATAAGCAGATAGAAATACAAATACAACATGTACAGGAATGTTCCAAGGTAAGAGGCATTACATTAATAGCAGACAGACAGATAGGACATAGCAGAGGGGGGGGGGGGGGGGATTTAACAGGCAGAGAGATATTTCAGTTCTCTATGTGTAATGATCTCCGCTTAGGTCGGTGTTGGTTGTACAGCCTAACCGCGGTGGGGAGGAAAGACTTCCGATAGCGCTCCTTCTCACACCTAGGGTGGAGCAGTCGGTCACTGACAGTACTGCCCAGAGCAATCACAGTCTCATGCATGGGATGGGAGTTATTCACCCGCATGGAGCTCACCACGGACAGTATCCTTCTGTCACCCACCACCTGCACTGGGTCCAGTGGGCTCCCCAGGACAGAGCTGGCCCTTCTAATCAGCTTGTCAAGTTTATTTCTGTCCCTGGTTGATATACTGCTCCCCCAGCAGGCCACTCCAAAGAAGATGGCTGATGCCACTACCGAGTTGAAGAAAGTCCTAAGAAGTGCCCCCCGGATTCCAAAGGCTCTCAGCTTCCTAAGCAGGTAGAGCCTGCTGTGGCCCTTCCTGTACAGGGCCTCCATATGATCTGCCCAGTCCAGCTTATTATTAAGGAGCAAACCCAGGTACTTATAGGTGTTCACAATCTCGATGCCTGTCCCCAGGATGTCCACTGGTTTAGGAGGGCATCTGCCTTTACGGAAGTCCACCACCATCTCCTTGGTCTTCCCCGCGTTAATCTTCAGGTGGTTCTGGTGGCACCAGTCCACAAAAAACCGGTTCAGTTCTCTGTACTCCCTGTCATCATCGTCTGTGATGAGGCCTACTATTGCAGAGTCGTCAGAATACTTCTGTAGGTAGCAGCTGCATGAGTTGCACCTAAAATCAGCAGTGTACAGTGTGAAGAGGAAAGGGGCGAGAACCGTACCCTGAGGCGCCCCCATATTACAGATCACGGTACCTGACACACAGTCTTGGGCTCTCACGTATTGAAGTCGATTTGTGAGGTAGTCTAGGATCCAGTTGGAGAGGTGGTGGTCCACTCCAGCAAGGCCCAGCTTGTCTCTCAGTAACCTGGGCTGTATGGTGTTAAAAGCACTGGAGAAATCAAAGAACATTATTCTCACCGTGTTCCCTGGTTTTTCCAGGTGAGACAGAGCCCTGTGCAGAAGGTGGATGATGGCATCATCTACCCCAATGCCCGGTCGATAAGCAAACTGGAGAGGGTCCATAGCGGGGCTCACTAGAGGGCGAAGATGTGGGATGTCAGTGCTACAGGTCTGTAGTCGTTGAGGTCCATAGGGTGAGGTTTCTTTGGAACTGGTACCACACAAGAAGATTTCCATAATTCAGGGACTATTTCCTGCCTCAGGCTCATATTATACATATATGTAATTATACCACACAGCTGGTCCCCACAAGTCTTAATTAGCCTTGCACTGATGTCATCTGGCCCTGCGGCTTTCCTCGCCTTGATCTTTTTCATCTCCTTCCTCACCTGGGCCCGTGTGAAGGTCAGACTGTGGTCAGATAAAGACAGATTTCTGGATTTACTGGTCTGTTGGGAAGTAGCCACATGGGGTGAATGGGGTGAAGTCATTGTGGTGAGGGGAGCTGAAGGACATGCTGGGGTGGGAGGAGCTGGTGTGTGATCAAATCTGTTGAAGAATAGGTTTAGTTCATTAAGCCAGTTAACATCTGCCTCAATCTGGCAGACAGACTGTTTATGACCCGAAATTGACTTAAGCCCCTCCCAGACCCCCCTTATGTCTTTTCTTTCCATTTGCTTTTCCATTTTTTCCTTATAACTGGCTTTTCCTTGCCTGATTAGATGCCTCAGCTCCTTTTGTACTTCCCTCAACCCCTCCTTATCGCTTGTCCTGAATGCCATCTTTTTCTCCTTAAGTAGTGTTTTTATATCAGAGTTAATCCATGGTTTGTTGTTGGAGAAGCACCTCACCACTTTTGTGGATACTGTGTTGTCCACACAAAAATTAATGTAGTCCGTTATGCAGTGTGTGAGTCCTTCTATATCTTCTCCATACGAATCCTGCAAAACTTCCCATGTGGTTGTGTCAAAACAATCCCTCAGAGCCTCATCACTCTCCTTGGACCATATCCTCACTGTGCGGGTGACAGCTGGTTCTCTACGTACAAGTGGCTTGTACACAGGTCGGAGATGTACTAGGTTGTGATCCGATCTCCCCAGGGGCGGTAGGGCAAATGAGTTATATGCCTCCCTCACGTTGGCAAAGAACAAGTCCAGTGTTTTGTTGTCTCTTGTGTGGCAGGTTACATACTGTGTGAAACTGGGAAGTGTGGATGATGGAGAGGCGTGGTTGAAATCGCCAGACACAAGAAGGAGGGCCTGGGGGTGCTGAGACTGTAACTGGCTCAGCGTGGCTTGTAGGACCTCGCAGGCAGCGTCAGCTTTCGCAGAGGGGGGGACATATGCAGCTATCACGATGACATGTGATAGTTCCCTTGGTAGATAGAAAGGTCTCATGCTCACAGCTAATAGTTCAATGTCCTTACAGCAAGTTTGCTCCTTAATCACAATGTGTCTAGGATTGCACCATCTATTATTCACAAACATTGCCAGCCCCCCTCCTTTCCTCTTACCACTCTCCCTTGTCCTGTCTGCCCGAAGGTGCAACTCATCTAGCTGCTACCTACAGAAGTATTCTGAAGACTCTGCGATAGTAGGTCTCATCACAGACGATGATGACAGGGAGTACAGAGAACTGAACCGGGATTTTGTGGACTGGTGCCACCGGAACCAGCTCAAGATTAACGCGGGGAAGACCAAGGAGATGGTGGTGGACTTCCGTAAAGGCAGATGCCCTCCTAAACCAGTGGACATCCTGGGGACGGGCATCGAGATTGTGAACACCTATAAGTACCTGGGTTTGCTCCTTAATAATAAGCTGGACTGGGCAGATCATATGGAGGCCCTGTACAGGAAGAGCCACAGCAGGCTCTACCTGCTTAGGAAGCTGAGAGCCTTTGGAATCCGGGGGGCACTTCTTAGGACTTTCTTCAACTCGGTAGTGGCATCAGCCATCTTCTTTGGAGTGGCCTGCTGGGGGAGCAGTATATCAACCAGGGACAGAAATAAACTTGACAAGCTGATTAGAAGGGCCAGCTCTGTCCTGGGGAGCCCACTGGACCCAGTGCAGGTGGTGGGTGACAAAAGGATACTGTCAGTGGTGAGCTCCATGCGGGAGAAGAAGTCCCATCCCATGCATGAGACTGTGATCGCGCTGGGCAGTACTGTCAGTGACCGACTGCTCCACCCTAAGTGTGAGAAGGAGCACTATCGGAAGTCTTTCCTCCCCACCGCGGTTAGGCTGTACAACCAACACCGACCTAAGCGGAGATCATTACACACAGAGAACTGAAACATCTCTCTGCCTGTTAAATCCCCCCCCTCCTCTGCTACTTCCTTTCTGTCTGTCTACTAGCAATGTAATGCCTCTTACCTTGGAACATTCCTGTACATGTTGTATTTGTATTTGTATCTGCTTATCTTGCTGCTGTAACACACTGAATTTCCCCATTGTGGGACTATTAAAGGACTATTATTATTATTATTATTATTATTATTACTTACCAACATGCAGGGCTAATGACTACGGCTACATTCACATCTGCATCATCTGAGTCTTCAATCTAAATCTCCTGCAGAAATTTCTGACAAAAAAGTTCTGCAAGACCAAGTTTTTTGCCCAATGATGCCTGTAAAAAAATAATGGACACCTGATGAACCCCATTATAGTCAAAGGGGTTCCTTGGTATCTGTTGCTGTCCGTCATTTCCATTCTTCTGGTTCTGTAATGGACCAAAATAATGGAAACATTATGAGTTACTAACACACATTGCCAAAGTTACACAGACACTGATTTATGTACAGTCACACAGTGACTGACTATATAATGAATTTACTTTCATGTACACTTACAGACACACTGACAATGACATACACACATCCAATAAAAGAGTGCACATTACCTTCCACCCTAAGTCAGATCCATAGTAGCAATTCATAACTCCCTTCCCTAGATGCTATTGTATTCACTATATTATCGTACACTTTTACCCCAATGACTCATTTATGTAATATTATATGCTCTGCAATGCATTTTACTCACTGTAAGGCCTGATGCACATGACTGTGAGAACAGTCAATGTGCTAGCCATGTTTTTAATGGCTAGCACACTGAGCCATTCATTTCTATGGCACCTTACACAACTGTGTATTTTCAGGGTCTTGTGTATGGGGCTGTGAGCAAAATTCAGCACAAGTCCTATTCCTGTCTGTTTTGTGAACCATGCTCACTGGCCCCAATGAATGGGGGCACGGAAACACGGTCTGTGCACGGGCATCTGTGCACCGCCCGTGATGTTCAATCACGGCTCGGCCACAGACACACTTAGCCACCTATGACCAGGCCCTGTCTTCAGTGCAGTGGATGCAGTATCAACAGATCAATCAGCGCTTATCTGCTGTTTAGGAAGCTTCGGATTGGTTGACATACTTTCATTCTGCACAGTACAGCAGATCAGTGACTATCAGAAGGCTCCACTGCACTTTCTTTTCACCTAAAAGGATGGTACCAATTAATATTGAGGAGGACAGTTGTGTATGCAGATCAGCAGGCCCCCCTTAGCCCATGGGCCTGTAGTAGTTGCGTAGTGTGCCTCCCCTGAAGGTACACCACTGGCTTTCTTAGACACAACAAACATTGCAGCCTCTATGCATTAACTCTTTTAAAACTAGGTAACAGCAAAGACTCAGCACATCTCAGTCTACACTATCAATCCACTAGGTGGCAGCAACAGCACGTCAAATATAATATACATTTATCCAGACTGCCAGCTACAAGTCTAATGTATTCTTTGACTTCCACCACCTTACATTGCCTTGCTTCTAGTTCAGCCTTGCTTAATTGGTTTTCTTGTACCTGGGTACAGGCTTGTACAGAATGTGTTAGGGGAAGCATTGCAGATGACAGTTTACATTAGGGATACCTTGAAGGGAATCATTCACAGTATACTCAACATCAAACCAGCTACAGTGTATTGTAAGGTAAAGCCCCACAGGGCCCTGCATTAAGGTTTGAAGAACAGAAGTTCTGGCACACCCAGAGGCGTAGCTAGGGGTTTAGCACAGGGGGGCGAACATGTCCAAGTGGGCCCCCTACTTGGACATGTTTGTATACCGATACTATCAGTATACGGTGAGCATATAGTGGTATATAGCGGCTCTACACAGGGCTCTGCAGACGATTTAGGTGAATGCAGTAGCATTTAGTGACTTACCGGTGACGTCTCTGACCAATCCTTCACATTCCCCATCTCTTTCATCTGGACGGCCATGACCACTTCTTCCAGTCTCTGTAAAGTTTGCAACACAGACATCTTTGGCTCCTCACTTTTCCAGGCACCTGACCCATATTGTCCTCACCTACGCAAAGCCCCCATCCTGTTGCTACCCCCAATTATAAAATATATAATATAACCCCCCCCATAATGAATAATACCCCCAAGTGCATCTTTAAACTAATAACTTCCCTTTGCACCCCTTTAAGAGGACCTTTCACGTCCTCATGTATATGCTGTTTTACATACCGCTAGAAAGCCGACAGTGCGCTGAATTCAACACACTGCTGGCTTATCCCGTTATATTTAGACCCCGGGGCTGGAGATATCGGGGGTCTAAATTTCACCATTCACTGTCAGAAGGACGTTCCTGACAGTCTAGTTGCGCTGTGAGGAACGCCCTCCCTTACAGTACCCGTCCATAGAATTGTACTGGGGTGTACTCAGCCCAGTGATGACGCTGAGCTGTGAGGAACGCCCCCCTAGTACAAGTCTATGGACGAGCACAGTTAGGGAGGGCGTTCCTCACAGCGCAACTAGGCTGTCAGGAACGTGCTTCTGACAGTGAACGGTGACATTTAGACCCCCGATATATCTCCAGCCCCAGACATATAACAGGAAAGCCAGCAGTGTGTTGAATTCAGCGCACTGTCGGCTTTCTAGCGGTATGTAAAACCGCATATACATGAGGATGTGAAAGGTCCTTTTTAGATAATTTGCCCCTTATTAATAATGCTCCAGGTGTTTCCTAATTAAAAAGGAAAAAAAAAGGGGAAAAAAATTTTGGGGGTTCCAATACCCGGGACCCCCAGGATCAGCTGTTTGAATGAACCGTGGTACCTGTGTAAGCGCTGTGACACCTCTGTTTACACAGTGTCATTCTTTTCATAGCGGCCATGTAATGTAACTACAGCCTCGTCCTATACACGTCTATGTGACAAGGCTGGAATTACATCACACAGTCACTATAAACAGACAGCGTGTGATATAAACAGGCGCCATAGCCCCTTCATACAGCTGATCAGTGGGGAATCACTTATCTCTTATTGATGTTTTATTCTGAGGATAGATCATCAATAAAAATGAGCTGGAAAACGCCTTAAAGCTAAGGCCCCATGTGGCGTACCGCAGCAAAAAGAGCTGCGGGAAAAACCGCGGCAGCGACGCATCGCGATTCTTCCAGCAGCATTTTGCACAGAAAGTTCGCAGAGGTTTCCTCTGCAGACTTTCTGCTTCAATTATATCTATAGGGAAACCACCAGCATTTCCGTAGGTATAATTGACATTCTGCAATTTCCAAAACACCGACTGTTTTGGAAATCGCAGATTATCCGCTGTGCATATTATACTGCAAAGTGGGGATGGGGGCTCCATGTGGCGAAAACCCATTGAAAAAAAAACGCAACATTCTAGCAAATCCCATCCACACACCGTAGAAAAATATGTGCAGCAGACACATTGCGATTTCCAAAACCGTTGCGGTTTTGGAAATTGCAGCATGTCAATTATACCTATGGAAACACTGGCGGTTTCCATATAGGTGTATTGAAAACAGAAAGTCCACAGGGGAAACCTCTGCAGACCTTCTGTGAAAAGCGCTGCGGGGAAAAAACACGTTACCGCCGCGGTTTTTCCTGCAGGGTTTTTTTTGCTGCAGCCCAGTACATGGGGCCTTAGTATTAGGTGCAAGTGCAACTTTAAGGAAATTAATTGACCCTCATATTATCCCCAATTCACCCTGACATAAATACTACCCCTCTAATGACCCCTTATATCAATGGTCACCCCCTTATGTTCATAATGCCTCCTAATATAAATGATGCCCCCTAATGGCCGCTTATATAAATAACCTCCCCCCTTGTATTCATAATACCCCCTAATAACCCTTATATAAATGATCCCCCATCGTCATAATGCCCCCTAATGAATCCTCCCTTTATAGTTAGATTTCCCCCCCTCCTAACCACCCCTTATTCTATTAATATACCCACACAAAAAAATCATACTCACCTGCGATGCTGATGAACGGAGCCGCCGCTTCCTCCCTGTCCACGCGCATGACGTCTGTGTCTGAGCGCGGGCGGCGCGATGTTGTGATATCATCGCGCCGCCTGTGCTTAGAAGAAGACATCGGTCTGTGGTCTTGGGGTCTTGTAAACCGCAGGCCTGAAGTGGCTTGCGGTTTACAAGACAGTTAAGCACCAGGAAGCATTGTAACTAGATCAGTGTCTGCAGACACCGATCTAGTTAGAAATAAAGGATGTATTAATGGCGGCCCCGTAGTGGGCCCCAAAAAGTCAGTGGGCCCGGGGCGGCCGCCCCCTCTGCCCCCCGGCTAGCTACGCCTCTGGGCACACCCTATTGCATTTGTGCCTTATTTGCATAAACGCATTTGAAAACTACTATTTCAAGAAAAAAATGTACATCTAATGGAGAGTTCCAATGTTTTTGAATTTTTAGTTACATACCAAAGGGAGTAAGTAGGTTTTCAGTAGACCCATACCATGCATTTACAAGATTACACAATCACATGCTGAAGGTAGATTACCCTTTATAAAATGCACTTTTGCACACTTATCTGTTTCCATTGCCAGACTTTACATCCCTAATCAGCACCAAGTCTTATGGTTAATTAACACTCTAGATAAGTTCCAAAATTTACGGTGAAAATAACTGTGGTTAGGAGAAAACCTCAAATTAGCCCTAGACCTGCTGTTAGATAGGTCTAACCTACCGTCTTTTCCTATAGGAGACTTATGTCCTACATAAGTCTGAACAATTTGGGAGACATTTGGCATATTCACCACCCTAAAATGAAGTTTAGTCCTCAAAAGAAGATACTTAAACCTGATCAAAATATTCCACATTGGTTGAATTAGAGTGTCCCACAATGCTCTGATCTTGGTTTGTCAATGTTTTTGTCATTTTGATTGAAGAGAGATACATGTTGAAGAGTAGAGGTACATGTTGTGCCATTGTTGGGATCAAAGCTAGAGATGAGCTAACAAATTATTATTATTATTATTATTATTATACTCTGGGGACTCGTCAGATCATAGAGTATAATAATCGGCAGCCCAGGGGAGGTGAGAGAAAAATAATAAATAGTCGTCCCCACTTTACTTCTTTCCTGGGCTCTCTTGAGGCATCCACATGATCACTGAGGCCCAATCACAGGTCTCTCTGGAGCCACTAAAGTCACCCAAAAGGCCAGAAGTGGCCAGAAGATTCCTGGGAATGAATACCAGACAGCTAGAGGGAGCACAGGAAATGTGAGGGAAGGTGACTATGACTGTTTATTATTTTTCCTCCCCCTCCCCTGGGCCGCTGATTATTATACTGACCCCAGACCCCAGAATATAATAATACACACACATCTTACGCTGCGTTCACACAGCAGAAAATGAAGAGGAATTCCTCTTTTCCTCTTCATTTTCCAACACTGTATTCGGCCGTGGGCTACTCACGATGTGCTGATTTGGGCCAGATGAATGGGGCTAATCAGCAGGGAGTTTAGAGCCACTGAATTCATGGCAAGATTTCAGAGGACACTTATTTTTGTAGCCTCTAATTCAAAACAATGGGAGGCAGAATCTGAGTGGAATCTGCCACGGATTGGAGAACGGAATCCCTTGTGCAAACGTACCCTAAGATTCTTTAGTTTTCAATCATCCCCACTATCCTGGTGCCGTAACAGTGTCATACTGCTGCTACCCCTAATACTTTATCTGCTGTGCCTTCCAGTGCCCGCAAATGCTGTACTGCAGAAATAATAGTACCACACAGATAGTGTCCTCTACAGTAATTAGTGTCACCCATAGTGCCCAGAAAAAGTTATATTCAGCAAAAAGTGTCCCTGACAGTAATAGTGTGTCTCCAGAGGCGTAGCTAGCAAGGGGGGGGGGGGGGGCAGAGGGGGGCGGCTGTCCTGGGCTCACTGACTCTTTGGGGCACACACCGGGGCCGCCATTAATACATCCTTTATTTCTAACTGGATCGGTGTCTGCAGACACCGATCTAGTTAAAACGTATCCTGCAACTTCACAGTATTGTAAACTGCAAGCTACATCAGGCTTGCGGTTTACAAGTCCCCGAGAGCACAGAATGATGTCTTCTTCTCACACAGGCGGCGCGATGATGTCACAACATCGCGACGCCTGCGCTCAGACACAGACGTCCTGTGCGTGGACAGGGAGGAAGCGGCGGTGGCAGCTCCATTCATCAGCATCGCAGGTAGGTGAGTATGACTTTTTTGTCTTTTTTTAGCACAGTTGTGGGTATATTAATAGTATAAGGGGTGGTTAGGAGGGGGAAATATAACTATAAAGGGAGGATTCATTAGGGGGAATTATGACGATGGAGGATCATTTATATAAGGGTTATTAGGGGGTATTATGAATACAAGGGGGGAAGGTTATTTTTATATAAGGGTCCATTAGGGGGCATCATTTATATTAGGAGGCATTATGAACATAAGGGGGTGGTCATTGATATAAAGGGTCATTAGAGCGCTGTAGGAAAAAACACGGCGGTAACATTTTGGTTTTTCCCGCAGCGCTTTTCACAGAAGGTCCGCAGAGGTTTCCCCTGTGGACTTTCTGTTTTCAATACACCTATATGGAAACTTCCAGTGTTTCTGTAGGTATAATTGGCATGCTGCAATTTCCAAAACCGCAACGGTTTTGGAAATCGCAGTGCGTCTGCTGCACGTATTTTTCCGCAATGCGTGGATGGGATTTGCTAGAATGCCACGTTTTTTTTCTGTGGGTTTTTGCCACATGGGGCCCTCATCCCATCCCCACTTTGCAGTAAAATACACGCAGCAGATACGCTGCGATTTCCAAAACAGTCGCAATTTTGGAAATCACAGCATGTCAATTATACCTATGAAAACGCCAGTGGTTTCCCTATAGATATAATTGAAGCAGAAAGTCCACAGAGGAAACCTCTGCAAACATTCTGTGCAAAGTGCTGCAGGAAGAACCGCGATGCATCGCCGCCGTGGTTTTTCCCACAGCTGTTTTTTGCTGCGGGACGCCACATGGGGCCTTAGCCTTTAGGCGTTTTCCAGCTAATTTTTATTGATGGTCTATCCTCAGAATAAATCATCAATAAGAGATAAGTGATTTCCCACTGACCAGCTGTATGAAGGGGCTATGGTGCCTGTTTATATCACACACTGTCTGTTTATAGTGACCGTTTGATGTAATTACAGTCTTGTCACATAGACATGTATAGGACAAGGCTGTAGTTACATTACATGGCTGCTATGAAAGGAATGACACTGTGTAAACAGAGAAGGTGTCATGGCGCTTAACAGGTACCACGGTTCATTTAAACAGCTAAACCTCGGGGTCCTGGGTATTGGAACCCCACTAATTTTTTTTTCCCTTGTTTTTTTTTTTTTTCTTTTTAATTAGGAAACACCTGGGGCATTATTAATAAGGGGCACTATTTAAAGGGGTGCACAGGGAAGTTATTAATTTAAAGATGCACTTGGGGGTATTATTCATTATGGGGGGGTATATTATATATTTTATAATTGGGGGTAGCAGCAGGATGGGGGCTTTGTGTAGGTGAGGACAATGTGGGTCAGGTGCCTAGAAAAGTGAGGAGCCAAAGATGTCTGTGTTGGAAACTTTACAGAGACTGGAAGAAGTGGTCATGGCCGTCCAGATAAGAGACGGAGAATGTGAACGATTAGTCAGAGACGTCACCGGTAAGTCACTAAATGTTACTGCCCTGTATTCACCTAAATCGTCTGCAGAGCCCTGTGTAGAGCCGCTATATACCACTATACGCTCACCGTATAACTCATAGTATTGGTATATGAATATGTCCAAGTTGGGGGGCCACTTGGACATGTTCGCCTCACCTGTGCCGAACCCCTAGCTACGCCTCTGTGTGTCTCCATAGTAAAAATGCTCTCTCACTGTTTCCCATTAGTAATAGTGTCCCCATAGTAATAGTAATCATCCAGTGTACACTATTAGTAATAATTCCTTAAAAGTAATAATACTCCACAGAGTATCCTATTTGTAACAGCACCCTCCATATTGCCCTTATAGTAATAATGCTCCTCCAGTGTGTCCCATTAGTAATAGTGATCCCAAATTTCCCCCAATGTAATAATGTACCCCAGACTGGGATTACTAATAATGCCCTACATAGCACCCCAATGGTAAAATACCCTCCAGTGTGCCCCCAAAATAATAATAATGTTAATAGTGGTAATAGTGCTCACATTTTGCCCCCAATAGCACTCATGCTCTCCAATGTACTCCAGTAGTGATGGTGCCCCTTAGTGCTTATAATTGTAATACCACTCCTCCAGTGGCAACAGTGCCTCCCATAGTGCCCCCAGTTCCCCCAGTGTAATAATGTTCCCTCAGTGCATCCCCATTAGTAATAGTACCCACATAGTGCCCCCAATAGTATTAATGCTACCATAGTGCCCACAAATTTGATTCAACTTTTTAGTGTTTTTGCTTTTTAGGTTGCACAGGTTTGTTTGGATTCATTGGACATTTTAAAAAATTTCTTACAATAAAATTTTATTTCTTACATCTGAGTTTTTTTATTACCAATTTACCACCTTAGTAATTGAAGCTGCCTGATTAGCAGTACCCATTACTAATGCACAGCTTATTGTTAGCCGCTAAAAAAGCTAACTCTAACCTCCCATAATCACTGCCACCAGTATTGGGACGTTCTGGTTATGATCCAGGGCTCATCATCTGCAGTTATGGTTATGTATTGGGGCAACTGCAGACTTGTATTACCAGATTGGAATAGACTAAAACTGTGGACCTTGCCTTCCTGATAATGCTAAGCTGCAGTTGCTTTATTGTATCTGGTCATAAAAAAAAAAAAAAAATTGTGGCAAGGGGGTGACATTTATTTTTTATTTTTTTAATAAATAAATAATTGAAAGCTAGCTAGCTATCAATGCCCAACCCTTTATTAAACTTTATTGTAATGTGACTAAGTATACTAGCCAAACCGAGGACCTTCTTCAAAGGAAAGAAAAAACGTTACTCTACATAGCTGTTTTATGTTCTTGCCGCTCATAAGTACAGTGCAGGTTAAATGGAAAAATATTTTGATGTGATTAATATTCTTAGTTATGTTGGAAAGCCTGTTTAAGGCTAAGGCCCCACATTGCGGAAGCGCAGCTTTTTTTTATTGCATATTTTGTTGCGTTTTTTTGAGTCAAAGCCATGAATGGCTACAAAAGGAATGGGAAATATATAGGAAGTACCTTCTGCTTAATCTAGTCCTGGATTTGACTCAGAAAAACGCAGCAAAATCTGTAACAAAAAAAGCTGCTTTTCCGCAACGTGGGCCCTTAGCCTAAGGGTCGGACATTGACTTTAGGACAGCTACCTTTACTAGATGGTACTACAGAGACAGGTTTCATTTCCCTGAGAGAGAGTTAATCTAAATATATGACCTGGTACTCTGCATAACAAACATTGTCTGCCCAGAAGCATAATTTTTTGCTGGGGTTAAAAATGACACTTTTATGTACATTTCGACAGACTTAATAAACTCGACACATTGGTAGAGATTTATCAATCCCTCTATATCAATTTTCTGTATGATATTATGTCCCACATTGGGCACAATGCCCTTTTTTTCACCAAACATGTGCCACAACCCTGTTCTGCGCATGACTCTCCACATTTATTATAATTCACTCCAGTTTTCTGGTGTGAGTTATAATGGAAGTCTACACCAGTTCCTATCTGGCATAGATCTCCATTCATTTGCAGGGTTGTGCCTGTAGAGGCCAGATCCTCTTCACAAATCACTCATTCCCTGCACCAGTCGGAGACTTTATTAAGACTGGCGTATGATATTCCAGTCTTAATAAATCTGTCCTATTGTGTTTCATTTACTCAAATATAAAAGGACATACTCACGCCCAGATCATATATGCATATGACACATGGATACTCTATATTCCTTGTATTAACTGTTCATCAACCCAACTACAAGCAGGTTTGATATTCTGAAGAGGTTTGGTCAATATAGTGAACAAAACATTTGACTAAATTTAGAAAAGCAAGCATAGCTCAAAGATTTTTTTTTCACAAATTCAATGACTAAAATGAGCTTGAATACTGAGTAAAGTAAATTATGTATGCTTCCAAAAATAAAATGAGTTTTATGAGATACTCCCCAGATTAAGAATGAAGCTTGGTTAATCACATTAGGTTTACAATGGATTTACAATGATCAAAATACAATATTTATGCATGTATTTTATAGGCAAATACTTTGTTACCAACAGCTCAGTTCATTTAAGAAGTCTGCATCATATATCAGCAATTCCAAGTGAAAGGGGCTATAAAAATTAAATCCTCCTTAGGAATCAGTTTAAATCTAGCCACACTTGTCTCTATAATAGCACAATTAACAATTCATGCCTCATTTTCATTAATGATTTTCTCCATAAATTTTTAAACATATGATTAAAAAAATCCAAAGCCGCATAAAACTAACATGAAGAGGGAGTTTATTAGAATGCTATTCTAATTGGAAATTCCATAATAACTTCACTTCCTACTTAAGCATATCAAATGATGCCATTACAACTACAGCTCTATGCATGTATGAGTGCGTCTCTTCTACAATGGCCTCTGTTCTTGCTTCTTTTTTTAAACACATTTATATTGCTTAAGCTATAGATTGCCAACAGACAATTACAACATACAGCAAGCTTCTTTTGTGTCGCAAATTATCTCAGAGGCTAGCGAGGACATGAAGCGAGCTGCACAATGCTTTATTAATGATTCTAGATCATAAAAATACAAAAAATGCTGACTAGAGCACTTTTCTAATGTTGGGTGATAAAAATGCTACTTCAAGATTCAGAAGGTTAAGTTCTAATGTGTATTTTGAATAGAGTGTGCTGAAATAATTGCCTCATAAAGCAATGCATTGACCAGCCTACTAATGGCTTGATAGTGCAAAACTCAGCAAACAGTGCTAAGCTTACTGGAAAAATTGCTGCAGCACAAGTTTTCTGGCTTTTCTACATCTAGTTAACTTACTTTTTTGTCTTTAATATTGTATTTGTAAAATGTTTTTATTTTCGAGCATTACTTATTATCCTGTCAAGTGTATTTCTGGGAGGAAATAACAACATAGTGACACGAACAGTTAAAAGAGATAGGTCTTGCTCTCAGCAAAGTATGATGTAAATGTGAAGGCTTTCAAGGATTAATGGGGTCTATGTAGTAGCTGCAAGGAAACTCAGAGTATGTGCTTTAAAGCCTAGTACTCTTCCAATAGAATTGTAATTGCTCATTCCTGAAAGTACAGCATGCTCCTCCAATGATATAATACAATTTGGGATTCCATTTTTCAGGATGAAATTGTATTGCCATTAGGCTAAGTCACATATACAGCAAAATACAACTATATATCTGACTAAGCTATATGTGACAGCTAAAAACGTTGCAGAAAAAAAAGCAGATTTTTTTCGGTAATGTGTGGATGGAATTAGCCAGAATCCCCTTCACTTTGCAGGTACTGTAAAATGCAGCTTTTTTGCCGCCCCATTTCCTCAGTGCAAAAACGCTGCATTTTCACAATATGGGGCTTCAGCCTTAAGCTAAGGCTACACAGTGTGGAAAAGCTTTTTTTAGTTGCAGATTTTGCTGCGTTTTTTAAGCCAAAGTCAAGAGTGGCTTGTGAGGAATGGGAAATATAAAGGGAACATTAATACTTTTCCCTTCTGTTACGTCCACTGCTGGTTTTGGCTCAAAAAACTTTAAGCAACAAAAAAGCACATTTTCCACAGTTGGGGCCTTAGCCTTTTATGAGAAAAAAATAATCAATTGAAAGAATGGCATTGATTTGTAAATATTTTAATGTCACGAATATATTATAATAGGATTTATTTCATATTCTACCTATAAAATTGTAGAAATTATAATACAGTGCATACACAAAAACATGGCTAAGGCCACACATATAAAAACACAGCTAAAAATATTGCAAAATAAAACCACTGTCACTGCTTTTCTACAGCATTTTTTTGCTCCCCTCCCATATAAGTCAGATTTTTCACAAATAAATTAGCATGCTGGGTTCTTTCAAAAGAACATGTGTTTCTTCCAGAATGTGGGGACCGTTAAACAAAATTTCATTCACTTTGTTGGCACTGTAAAATGCTTGCAGTGCAGAGTTTTTTTGCCACATTTCCACATCCATCATGAATTATATAGGGGTTGCAATTGCAACGAAGACATGGGATAAACACACCAAGAAATTTTTGCCAAGGAGGGAAACCCACCTTAATATGGGTGTTTTTTGATGCAGCTCACTCTCTCACGTTTCTCTACTGGTCCTCTACAGCTTGATAGCCACTGGTGAAACCTGCAGCAATAACTGTCATGCAGCAGGTTTAAGACCCCTCAGCTCATGTAAGTTTGCACTGTAGGTTTTAGTCACAGCACGTGGATGAAATTTGTTTAAAGAGGACCTGTCACTAGGTCTGAAAACCTCCATAACACAAGTTATTTTATAGGCATTGTCACCATGATATAAGCCCTTTTAGTGTTGATATAAATTAGAGTATACTATCCATGGGGCTGGTAACACAGTATGACATACAGCACACAGAGACCCCACCCTCAGAGAAACCACAGTGTTACCGCCCACTTGACTACTATAATCTGCAGCAGCACTAAAAGGACTAACATCTTTCAACTGGCTGACCAGATTTGGATAAATAAAACCGCTTAATCCTCAGTATGATAGCGCCTATCAGATGATGTATTACATTGGACTTTTTAGACAGGTCCTGGTGACAGGTCCTCTTTAAATGTCACCAAAATGATCAGAGCAAGTTCATAACATCTAACTCATTGCCATTACTGCCTGGGTGAACCCTGCATTATGGGGAAAAGCTTCAGTATTGCTTGCAAGATTGACTTGCCATGGATAACCCTTCTATTTGGGGGACTTCACTGCTCACAAAATAATACTATACACAAATCACCTATATGAGCCAAAGCAGTGAGATACTTCATATAGCATATGTATATTGTCAGTAATATCTGGCTCGCCCCAGCTTGCCCTGGCAAGTCAGGAGTGTAGGAAGCCATACCCAAATATGACTCACGATCTTAAAGGGGTTGGCCACTTTCAGACCAATATTGAGAGACAAATGCTATTGTTTGTATAATAAACATATGTACAATTTTCTAATATATTTTCTGTATCAATTCCTCACAGTTTTCTAGATCTCTGCTTGCTTGCTTTCATTCATTCTGCTTACTCCCAGTGTATTAAAAATCAGTCCATGATCATGTGACATACAGTCCATGGTCATGTGATGGACACACAAGTGCACAGCTCGTTCCCATACAGATGTCTGATTACTGTGCTGTGACTATGATGAGCTGTGCACCTGTGTGTCCATCACATGACCATGGACTTTATGCAACCAAACACAAGCCAAAAGCAATATGTGCTATGGAGTGCAATGGCTAAAATGGTATTTAGACACCACACCAAGTTAGATTTTAGAAATAAAATATTTGAAGTGGTGAGACGTCTGCAAAATCCTTCCCCTTCTACCCATTCAACAGCTTTTATGACCATTAAACCCTAACAACAGAAAATAGCTTTAACCAGGGAATCATCACAGTAAATGTAATGTAAAAATGTGTTTAGAATGGGTATTACAATGTACCATGTCTTGTATGTTATAAAAATACACTTTATAAGATATATATTGTAGAATGCCATGTTAAAACCAGAGTATGTTGGCCATTGTAGAGCTGTTAAAAAATAGATATAAGACCCTGTGGAAAATTGTGGATTTTTTTCTCTCTTCGCTAGTAAAGTAGTCATTAGTGTATAGGGTAGAACAGAATCAGTAAATGGTTGCTAAAGAAATCAACATGGCTCAGAATGAATTAGCATGGACTGGCTCATTACTAAATATATTACAAAACAAATTAGGGCCTGGCCTTTTAACCAGACCTTATGTTAATGATCCTTGAGAGATATTCAATGTCACATTTGATAGTAAACTAAAACACTTTTAGAATATATTTTGGCATGTGGATGTTTCTACATAAAACATCTATGTAGACCAAATTCAATCTAAAATCGAAGTTACAAGGGTAAAACATCAGTATCACCAATACTTTCATAATATGAATTATCCAGTCGCAACATATGCTCATAGCATTAAAGAGGACCTTTCACATCCTCATGTATATGCGGATTTACATACCGCTAGGAAGCCGACAGCGCGTTGAATTCAGCGCACTGTCGGCTTTCCTGTTATGTGCCCCGGGGCTGCAGATATCGGTGGTCTTAGTTTCACGGTTCACCATCAGAAGGGTGTTCCTGACAGTCTAGCTGGTCTCTGAGGAATGCCCTCTCTGACAGTATTCCTCCATAGCTCTGTACTGGGGAAGCGTTCCTCACAGATCAGCGTCATCACTGGGCTGTAAGGAACGCCCCCTCTCTCTGTACTCGTCCATAGCGCTGTACTGTCAGATGGGTCGTTCCTTACAGCCCAGAGATGACGCTGAGCTGTGAGGAACGCCCCCCCAGTACATGGCTATGGACGAGAACTGTCAGGGAGGGCGTTTCTCAAAGCCCAGCTAGACTGTCAGGAATGCTCTTCTGACGGTGAACCATTAAACAAAGACCCCCGATATCTCCAGCCCCGGGGCACATACCGGAAAAGCTGGCAGTGCGCTGAATTCAGTGCGCTGTCGGCTTTCTAGCAGTATGTAAAACCGCATATACATGAGGACGTGAAAGGTCCTCTTTAAGAGTATGAGGATACTCTCATTCACATATTTGTCTCTACTAATAAATGCTTTTGAAATTTTGAAGAATTGCTTAACCCTTAAAGAGGTATTTCCATATTGACCATTTATGGCTACAGGGGGCCACATGAAACTCAAGAATAGGGCCCCATTTATGGCCTCAGTGAAAAAAGAGAGGGCTGTGCATTTGGGGATCTCTACATTTACTTGTACAGGACCTCAGGAAAATGGCCAAGGCTGCTTTTTTTCACTGTGCTCAACATGTGGGATAAATAAAAAGTTACCATTGTTCTATGGGAATGCATGGCTATGGAAATGCTTAATATATCAAGCAACACTTTATTGAGGCATCATAAATACATAGAGTATAACAATGAAATAATCACCTTATTAGGTTACAAAGAAATACACTTACAAGACTCTAAAAACCCCCTTATACCCCTCCCTACACAGGTGGTCAACCAGTATAGTAAACTCTCTTCCCCCTCTCCAATATCTGCCAAACTTAATTCTACCTTCGATTACCCCCCCAATAGTATCCTCCATAATGTGGATAATCTATTTCATAAGAGGTCTCTTGTTGCTAGCCCTGGGTGATCTAGCCATTTTCCCCACTGTTTCTCAAATTTTGAGGGCTTGTCTTATCTGGGTAAAGTTGTACGTTTTATAGATACCATTCTGGTGTTCATATGACTTTTTGGTCACCATTGAAATGACAGTGGCAGGGGATACCTGAGTATAGGCTCCTTTATCTAGTCACATTGAAGCCCAAAGCCAACATTTTTAATACAGCTAGAAAAATAATTCAACTGATTTTTAGCTTGGTTCAGGATTCCTGAAGCCAATCCAACACAATATGAGGACATGCCTAACAAAAGACGTGAAAGGCTGCAATTCACCCTCACCACAAAAATAGATCGCTTATCACTTTGTGATGATTTGTTTTGAGACCATGTGGTATTTAGAAAAGCAGCTCAAAAAGGTTGTTCAGGATTAGAAAAAACATAACAGTTTTCTTCCATAAATAGTGCCACATCTGAAACTACAGTGCAGTTTCATTGTAATGAATCAAAATGAGCTGCAATACCACACAGAGGCTGTGGCTACATGAATAACTGTTCCAAAAGAAAGCGGACATGTTTTTTTTTTTTATTGTGGACAACCCCTTTAACTTGTGAGACACATATCTGGATATATCCAGCTAAGAGGACAGGTAAGTGAGGATACATCTGTAAACACAAAATGGTACCAATAGAAATTATGGTTCAACCCACAAAAAACACAAACCCTCAGATAGCTTTGTAAATACAAAAATAGTGATGGTTTTCAGAAATAAGTGATTTTATTATACAACTGCAGTACAGTACATATACATTAGGTATCACCAAAATCATACTGACCCACAGTATGTAGTTAGCATGCTTTTTATGCTGCATATTGCACAGCACACATTTTAGAGTGTAAAAAAGCAGGCAAGAGATTATCTATTCCATTACTTTCGGAAAGAGTTAATAAAATTGAATCAAAATAGGTGCAATCGAAATTAAAACTCATTGCACAAAAAAATAGCCAAAATATATATATATACGTTGACAAAAAAATGAAAATTTTATTGCTTTTAAGATGATTTTTGGCAGCATCTTTGTCATTAATAAATTTTGTAATATATTTTATTTAGATTTTGGCTCCTTTCCATTAAATCCTGTGCTGATATCCACTTTCTGTCCCATGTTTTTCTATTGGCTTTAGAACTCCTCACTGCTTCTGGTGGAGTACTGGGATGTAATACAGAGAAGCTGATCCTGGAGGAGGACTCAATTCAAACACTCATATGTCAGGGATTATAAAACATAGAACTGTGTTTCTAGTGTCATGTTAAAGACAAGATTCTCAGCATGCCACCAATATCCCATTTAATTCACCATAGTGACCAAGACTTCAAGAAACATCACTAGCTGAAAACATAGTCAGGATATAGAAGCTGTATATATGTGAATTTTATACAGCTGTTGTATTCCATTTCTGTTTTTAACTGGTGATATCTCCAAATATTATAGTGGTAGAACTATTGATAGCAGGTAGAATTATCTCATCTTTCATATGATCTCTTCATAGGGTTCTATAAATGTGTTCTCTGAGATTTGTGAACTGCAATCCATGTGAAGATTGATATAACAGGCATTTGCAAAGAGGAACTTTCATCACCTCCACTAATTCAAGTTCTTAGCATCTATTAACTAACAAGTATAGTTAGTTTTGATGCCTGATGTGCTATTTAAGCTCTATAATGTCAGGAGGGTGGTGTCAGGCAAGGGGGTGTGACTCAGAGCTCCAATCAGAGTGTGAAGGATCTCGTCCTGCCGAACCCGCGTTCAGCACACCTGAGATCGCTTAAATTACCTTACACTCCCTGTAGTCCACACAGAACCGGGTAGTCTGGTCCTTTTTGGGGACACGGACTACGGGCGAAGCCCATGCACTGTGGGAGGGCTGAATCACCCCCAGTTCCAGCATCTCATCAATCTCTTTCCGCATATGGGCCTGTACCTCTGAGGAGACGCAATATGGCGACCGCCAGATAGGGGTATGATTCCCAGTGTCCACGTGGTGGATGGCCTGTTTAGTTCTCCCAGGCTTCCTGGAGAACGGAGGGGGCACAGAACCTCGTTCAGTTGGGACCTCTGGACCTCAGTCAGCAGGGGGTCCAGCTGGGCCTCCTTGTTGGACCCCTCCTCCCTAAAATGAGTAAGCAAGTCAACAAGGTCTTCCTCTTCCCCCTCCTCTAGCAGACTGCACACCGGAAAGGCACTAGCTTCCTGGTCATGATGATCCTTCATCATGTTGACAAGAAAGACCTTATGCCTGTTCCGGCCTGGGTCAACTGTGACCAGGTAGCTGATGCTGTTGACCTGCTGTGCACGACGTATGGACCAGCCCACTTGGCCTGAAGCTTGTCCTGGGTCTTAGGGACTAGGACCCATACCTTCTGCCCCAGCTGGTATGGTCTCTCACGGGCATTCTGATCATACCAGCGTTTCTGGTCGGCCTGAGCCAGGACCAAGTTGTCATGCACCAGCTGCGCCATAGTCTGCATTTGGTAACAGAATCGCAGGACATACTCCACGACTGGCACACCTTGGATGGCTGTTTCTCCTTTTCAGGACTCTTTCACGAGAGCTAGGGGCCCATGTACACGCCTCCCAAACAAGAGCTCGAAAGGGGAGAACCCCATCGAGGCTTGGAGGCACCTACCGGTAGGCAAACAGCAGGTGCGGGAGATAAGGCTCGATAAAGCCCGTGGGACTTGACTAACATCCTGAGCATCTGCTTCAGGGTGCCATTGAATCATTCACACAAGCCATTGGTCTGTGGGTGATACAGGTTGGACACCAGATGTTGCACCTCGGTTACCTTACACAGGCCTTGCATCAAGGCAGACGTGAACTGGGTACCTTGGTCCACAACAAGCATTGGCAATTACATTGACAGTACTTTCATTAGCAATTGCTAATTCACACCGAGCTTCAGTGGACAGGGTCACAGTGAGGGAGTTATCACCACCCGCAGCTGTGGGCATGTCTACAGCCAGTTCACTAGCTCTTGGCATAGGAGTAAACAAAGCATCATTAGCATTTTCCCTGTTTCCAGCTGCAGACAACTCATTAGCATTTACACTGACCGCAGTGGACAGCAGCCCAGAGGGGGGGTTACGGCCCCCTCTGCAGACATTACAGATTGGGACAAATCCACAAAATCCATATCGTGCACCACCAGTTTATCGCAGTAAGTTGGGGTGCTCCCTACCCCATATTGGGACACCATGGGTCCTAGATCAGTTCCCAAAAGTACGTTAGCAGGCAAATCAGACATCAGTTCCATGTCCTGCATTCATTTTCCTGCACCCCAGTCTAGATGGACACAAGCCATGGGTACATTTAAGTGTTACTGTCCAATTCCCCTCAGGGTCAGAGTTTTCCCAGGAATAATACTGTCCAGAGGGACCAAATCAGGTTGCACCAGAGTAACATCCGCCCCAGTGTCCCGAAATCCCATGACCACTTTATCCCCCACAGTGACCTGTTGACGGTTGGCACCCTCACAACCAAATACACAGATGAGCCACTTGCTGTGGCTTGGGGAGCAGGGGGAGTTCTTAGGGCGGTTGGGGCACTCCGCCTTGAAATGTCCTGGCTGGTTACAGGCATGGCACCGCTGGACCTCCCCTTGGGGCTTGTGGAAGGTTGCTGGGGCACCCAGAGTTCTAGGGACAGGGGGAGTAGAGAGGCCACCTGGGACAGAGTTTGCCTTACCCCACTTGGAAACAGGAGGTTGTGGGGATCTCCGGCCGGTAGAAGGGCCCCCTGGGGCAGAGTTTGTCTTACCCTCCCTCCAGCTGTCGCTGGAAGGTTTCCGCGACATCTGGCTGGCGACATAACTATCCACCATGGCTGCAGCCACGTGAATGTCCTTGGGTTCCCGGTCCAGGATGTACCTCTGCACCTCCTCGGTACAGAACTCTTCTTGAAGCAGAGGTGCGCGAGGACCTCTGTGGTGGTGGCGGATTTGCCATCCGTCCACTGCCAGAACCACATGCACAGCTGGGCCGCTGCATCCTCATGGCTCTCCATAGGTTTTTATGCAGGCCCCGAAACTTTAGGCGGTACACCTCAGGGGTGAGCTGGTATCTCCGGATCAGCGCTGCTTTGACGAACTCATAATCTTTGTCCTGGTCAGCTGGTAAGTCTGTATAAGCATCCAGAGCTTTTCCCCTCGGGGAGCCAGGTAACGGACCCAGTCTGACTGTGGTAGCTGATACTGTCCGCACACCTTCTCAAACCCCCACAAGAAAGAGTCCAAGTCCCCCTTTGGTTCTAAGACTGGAAAGTCCTTGCATCGGGGCCTTGGTGCTTGGGATGTTGCAGTTTACGCAGGGGCAGATTGTGCCTGCTGGGAGATTTCCAGCCCTTTTTAGCTCAAGCTGTTGCTCCCTCTCCGCCCACCGTTCATGTTCCTGGGACTCCTTCTTGGCCTTCTGAAATTGGAGGATCAACTGTAGGCGAGCATTATAGTAATTGGGGCCTAGCTCCTGTAAGGCCAGTTGTAAATATAAGTCCATACCCCCCCCAGGGCTGGGGGTACTGGTGATCTCTGGGACCGGTCTAGTTGCTGTACTTTCTGGCCTGGCAATAAGTTCTTGTCCCAACACCTCAGGACTTTGCTCCTCCTCCTGCATGGCAGGTACCTCCGTATCAGCCATCTCCTGGAGTTCACTAGAAGCCAGTTGCTGCAGACCCCTGGTTTTGCTTATGAGCCCACTAGCCATCCACTGGAAGCCGTTGCCAAATAAAAGACAGAATAGAAAACAAAGAGGAAGGGACTTGCCACAAGTCCCCAGCATCTGAGTGATACCACACACCCACACGCTGTTTATCCTATATCCCACAACACTGCCACCACTGTGAAGGATCTCAACCTGCCGAACCTACATTCAGCGCACCTGAGATCATCTCAATTACCTCACACCCACCTCCAGTGAGTGTTCCAGGCTGATAGGATAATACAAAGACGAGCTTTTTAAATTTTATATATTTATTAACCCAGGTGGGTCGGTACTAAGCATCAACATATACAGAAATATATATCAATGACTAAACAAGCAGATTACGGATAACGTAAAATACAGCACACAAAATAAAAAGGGAAATAAAAGATAGAAAAAATACCAGCACAGGCTTATAGTCCATTTCTCTAGGCCACAGCAGTTTCTCGGACCTAGGGCACTTTCTTCAGTGAGTTACAGAAACATGTCTTTCCTTCATGCCAGCCAGGTTCCTACTAAACAAAGGACAAAGGACAAAGTTGAGCTGGGGGGAGTTGCTCACCCTCCCTCCCCCACGGCATTCCTGAAAGTAGGTAGGAGTGATATGAGCAAGTGAAAATACATTTCCAGAAAGATATATAACTGAAGGTCTGTTCATCACACAGAGGCAGTTAATGTTGGCGCTCTTTCTTCAGAAATCCAAACCCATACATATATACTGTATAAGCAGAAGAGAATGTCACCCTTTGCCAAAGGATTGAGAAATTGTCTTTGTCTAGACCCTTTGGTGGAGTTGCATCACATCATGGCGATTAACAGATGTTGGCTGCATTTTACTTAAGCTTTGAGTGTATGGCACTGTGTAATAAATACTTAGGAAGAAGGTTAGACTCTACTTCTTTGGGCAGCTTTATCGTCATATTAATAAAAATAAATTCTTCATAGTGATTACAGTTTCCAGACTCAAAGATTTAATGCCATAGCTTTCATATTTTTCTATGTTAACTAACTCAAAAGTGCATAATAAAGTAAGAAGAAGTTGCTAGATACACAACTATTTATCACATATAAGAATAAGAATTACTTAATTCTATGTTTATCTGATATCAATATTTGAACAGAGGAACAGATTTTTGGTCTGGTATTTGAGTGGGCAACTTATTTTCAAGGGAGTCTGTTGTGTGATATTTGTGATTGCATATGTATTATTTTGGGTAGCATAAAAATGATTTCACTTCTGAAAGATAAAACTTAGTTTGAGTTTATTATCAGCACAAAAGAAACAATTTGATAACTCTATAACTGTTAAGCTCCTCATTAGAGATGAACAAATTTCTCTTCTTCATTGATTCTCTGAAATGCGTATCATTCTGCTCCAGTGCAAATATTAAACCTGGAGAATGAATTCTTCCATCTCTACTCCAACAGACATTGTAAACTAATCTAAATTATAGGTTAAATTGCGTTGTCTATAACATTTTATCAATATAACAGGGTTTTACCCCAGAGGAAAACTAAGTCAGTATTATTTCTTTCAAGGCTAAACATAAAAAGTAATGTGTTGGAGTCTTTGAAAATCAAAACCACAAGTTCTTTCTTCAAGGAAAATTAAAAGCAAGTTAGATAGAGAGATAAAGAAAAATGATTTAATAAAACTACTTATACCATAATCAGGTAGTGAATTTATTGTTAGTATTTTATTTTAAATAAATTTCATTCCATAAATTTCAATATGCAAACTGGAATGTTACTTTAAGAAATCTGACACTCTTTTTGTTTTAAGAAAAGAAGAAAAATACAACCACAATTAAGGAACAATATGTAACATCCTCACATACCGATATCATACATTGATCTATGATTGTCAGGAAAATCTACAAAAATGAAAACACTTTGATCAAGATGTATAAGCCCACTAGTTACTTCATGGCGACCTCTTTATAATGGGGCCTGTGATGAAACATATTTATATCTTATTATGTAATATGTCTCTATTTAGGAATTTCCTTAGAGTTATGTTCTTTTTGTCATTCATTGGTTTAGTTAGGAGATTGGCCCTTTGTGTAATTATACAGTACAGTAATTATAATGCACAATCCACAGCTCAGGCTACTGAGGAAGAATGAAGTCCCAGGGGTGGAGGTTCCAGGTGCTAATTCAATTGTGGTCACTCTAATTAGCAAGTCATGCCTGCTGAGCAGAGCAGACGTTGTGACTCCTGGTCACCTAAGAGCTTGCTGATCAAAGTCTCTACATTTCCAACAAAAGAAAATGATGACATCACAAGTGGGAGGCTGTAGGAAGTAGCTTTGGGGGTCAGTGATCCATAAAATGCCAAGAGGTACATGATCTCTTTTTCAGATTTTGGAGTTACAGGGTACCTGTAGGATCTGCCCATCTACTCTTGGTTTTGCTCCCAGCCAGACTTAGAAAACAGGTCTGTATTTTATTCTCATTTTACTTTTCATTGTTTGCTTGTATATGTCTTTCTTTTTACTCCTGTGTAGCCATTTGTGATAGGTAAGTTGAAAGGAAGTGTGGAAATGGAGTCCCCATTTTATGATTGCATGTGTGTGTGTTTTTTGAGCAAGGTGATATCTAACAGAATTTTATACAGTGAGTGAGATATATGTTGTGTGAGACCTCGATTTAGATGACAGACCCCAAAACTATTGGGTGCAGCACTGCACGACAACCACCACCACTGTAGCACAGTACTCACAGAAGGGGAAACCCAACAGTCCAACAGCACAGCAGCTGACAAGCTAAGCCCCCAAGCTCTGGCACCACACCATATTTAACAGATCTTTAAAAGTTCATCTTCAGAGCTCAGCCAACTGAGAGCACAAAAAAAGTCAGCATAAATACAGATACAAATAGGTAATAGTGTGTGAATGTTAGTATGTAAGGAGAAGAGAATACATAGATTTTATTTATAGATTTTGGGGATAGAGATAGTAGTTAGTGTAAGGCAGGGACTAGGGATAAACAGGAAGGATGGCATCCATTACCAGGCAGTTATATACCTCCATTAATTACACTGCAATTCAGCATTTAGTTTAAAAAATGTGTTTTAAACAAGCTGTTTGGTTCAGCCAGCTACCATACATTTACCAATAGACATGTATGTTTGAGATTACTTTGAGATTACCAAATTCAGTTTTACAGTGTACCAAAGGCAGTTATAGCAATATTCAGTGCTAGGATCACAAGTGCTTTCAATTATAAGCAAGTAAAACAGTGATTAATTATAGGCTACTTCTCATTACTGCCCATCTAGTAACAGCAAACCTGCCCAACAAATAATGAGAAATAACCTGTTACTAATTGGTGTTTCATTTACGTATGTGTGAAAGTATCTGTGGCACTAGCACTGAATGCAGCTGTAATTGCACTTGGAACCCTCTGTGGCACTACATTAAGGCTAAGGCCCCATGTTGTAGAAACACAGCTTATTTTTGTTGCAGATTTTACTGTGGTTTTTTAAGCCAAAGCCAGAAGTGAATTGAGCAGAACATAGAATTACAGTGGGGAAAAAAAAGTATTTAGTCAGCCACCAATTGTGCAAGTTCTCCCACTTAAAAAGATGAGAGAGGCCTGTAATTGTCATCATAGGTAGACCTCAACTATGAGAGACAAAATGAGAAAACAAATCCAGAAAATCACATTGTCTGATTTTTAAAGACTTTATTTGCAAATTATGGTGGAAAATAAGTATTTGGTCAATAACACAAGTTCATCTCAATACTTTGTTATATATCCTTTGTTGGCAATGACAGAGGTCAAACATTTTCTGTAAGTCTTCACAAGGTTGGCACACACTGTTGCTGGTATGTTGGCCCATTCCTCCATGCAGATCTCCTCTACAGCAGTGATGTTTTGGGCCTGTCACTGGGCAACACAGACTTTCAACTCCCTCCAAAGGTTTTCTATGTGGTTGAGATCTGGAGACTGGCTAGGCCACTCCAGGACCTTGAAATGCTTCTTACAAAGCCACTCCTTCGTTGCCCTGGCAGTGTGCTTGGGATCATTGTCATGCTGAAAGACCCAGCCACGTTTCATCTTCAATGCCCTTGCTGATGGAAGGAGGTTTGCACTCAAAATCTCACGATACATGGCCCCATTCATTCTTTTATGTACACGGATCAGTCGTCCTGGTCCCTTTGCAGAGAAACAGCCCCAAAGCATGAAGTTGCCACCCCCATGCTTCACAGTAGGTATGGTGTTCTTTGGATGCAACTCAGCGTTCACTCTCCTCCAAACACGACGAGTTGTGTTTCTACCAAACAGTTCTACTTTGGTTTCATCTGACCATATGACATTCTCCCAATACTCTTCTGGAGCATCCAAATGCTCACTAGAAAACTTCAGACGGGCCCTGATATGTACTGGCTTAAGCAGGGGGACACGTCTGGCACTGCAGGATCTGAGTACCTGGTGGCGTAGTGTGTTTATGATGGTAGCTTTTGTTACATGAGTCCCAGCTTTCTGCAGGTCATTCACTAGGTCCCCCCATGTGGCTCTGGGATTTTTGCTCACCGTTCTTGTGATCATTTTGACCCTATGGGGTGAGATCTTGCGTGGAGCCCCTGATCGAGGGAGATTATTAGTGGACTTGTATGTCTTCCATTTTCTAATTATTGCTCCCACAGTTGATTTCTTCACACCAAGTTTCTTGCCTATTGTAGATTCACTCTTCCCAGCCTGGTGCAGGTCTACAATTTTGTTTCTGGTGTCCTTCCACAGCTCTTTGGTCTTCACCATTGTGGAGTTTGGAGTGTGACTGTTTGAGGTTGTGGACAGGTGTCTTTTATACTGATAACAATTTCAAACAGGTGCCATTACTACAGGTAATGAGTGAAGGGCAGAGGAGCCTCTTAAAGAAGAAGTTACAGGTCTGTGAGAGCCAGAAATCTTGCTTGTTTGTAGGTGACCAAATATTTATTTTCCACCATAATTTGCAAATAAATTCTTAAAAATCAGACAATGTGATTTTCTAGATATGTTTTCTCATTTTGTCTCTCATAGTTAAGGTCTACCTATGATGTCAATTACAGGCCTCTCTCATCTTTTTAAGTGGGAGAACTTGCACAATTGGTGGCTGACAATACTTTTTTCCCCACTGTATAAGAGCTTCCTATATATTTCCCATTCCTTTTGAAGCCATTCTTGGCTTTGGTTCAAAAAAACTGCTTTTTCGCAACATAGGGCCTCAGCCTAAAGCTGTGTTTGTGTTAAAGAGTTCTGAAAAGGTTAGATTGAGTACTAGTACTACATGACTTTTCAGGACAATTTGTGCTTTCGATTCAGAACAAATTTATTCGGATCAAAAACAAATCTTGAGTCCATCTGAATCCAAAACAAATCAAATTTTCAAAAGTTTGCTAATCTCTACCGTTTTCCATTACTATTCCCATATAGGTTAAGAAAAACAACCTTGCACAATTTGCTATTTCAAATGCTTTGTATGAAACATGCTATTTAACACGTCAAACTTACAGGGTTCAAGAACTGTATCTGGGGTGGATTTTGCCAAGCTAGGTGATAGATGCATAATGCCAGAGTTCCTCACCAGAGGTACCCAAGACCAGCTGAGACCCGTGAAAAATCAATTGTACTTGGATAAATACCTCAAGAGTAAACTCATGAGAAACAACAGTCTCAGGCGGTGAAAATTCCTATGATCCTTCAGACACAGCTGAAGACTCAGACTTGATTATTTTGTCAGAGCCTTTTTCAAGAGGACATTACATAAATAATTATCCACTCTCATAAAGGAACTAACTGATATAAAGGTGGATGTTAAGCATTTTGGTTAGAGAGTCATAGTGATGGAGGAATGGCCATCATACTCCCTTGACCAACCTGTACCTCCACCTGGAAGACCAAGAGGATTGAAGCAGGAGAAAAACTTGAGCGTTAGAGGCCATCCAGAATCAGTGGCTCCTGAGGCCCTTCCAAGTGGTCACTCATATCTTTGCTTCCCTGATAAGAGATGACCACACTAATGGAGTGAACATTGAAAAGGTCTATAGGGCACTCAGACCCAAACAAGCAAGCACTGACCCCTACCATGATGTCTTTTGTGGCCTATTGAGTTATGTGGACACTTCTGCTATTTTACAAGCTGCAAAAGAGGCAGGGAACATAATTTATGAAGGTACTAAGATTTCTTTATTTCAAGATTTGGCTACTTGTACCCTAGCGAAAAGCTGCTTACTAAAACCACTCACTAATGTCCTCTGCTCAGAGAAGATGCCGATTAGATGACTCTACCCCTTTGGATTAGCAACAATTTATGATGATCTGTAGTCAGTGTGTGATAAACTGGGAATACCTGCCATCGAACATACAGTCATGGATACCAGTAGCCATGAACCTGCAGAAACCTCTTGTCCAACACCCCTGGCACTTGGTGACCAAAGGGAAGTAACCAAAGAGAAATGCTGAGGTTTACTGATGACACCTGAAAGGCACAGTTTCATATCCTTGAACTGTGATAATACCTGGTGGATACACCCACCTGATAGTTGATAATGCTTAATAGTTGCAGTTTGATTCTTAATAGGATTACTGTGTTTTATTAAGGTTTTACTAAGGTTATATTAAGATGAATTTCTAAGTTTCCGTTCATCCCCTTACCCTGTGTATCCATCCTTCACTCCACCTCTCCCTATGCTCTTTCTCGACTCACCTCACCCCTGAAGACCCCACTATCAAAGCACTTTTCTTTTTACTCCATCTATTCCTGCATCCACTCCCTCTTTTCTATTTATGCTCATAGCTATGCCAATTTATACTGTGTCATTTTCCTCTTTTAGGCCTCAGAGATGAACCCAGGCACATAACATCACAAACGAGCACCAGATGCTGGATCTGGTGCTCTTCTGTGATGTCACGCACCTGGAGGAGGAAGACACAGATCACCGGATGCGGCAAGGAGGCCCAAAAGAGGTGAGGGAAGGTGACTATAAATGTTTTTTTTATTTTTTAGACTTTCCTTGGGCCTGAAGAGACCCCAGAGTTTAATAATTTTACAGCCAGTTCTATCCAAACAAGTTCAGACCGAACTGAACCAGAGGATCGCTTTGCCCAAACACAGGATGAAACAAATCTTCAGAGGTCTTATTCAAGAAGTCTTCTGATACACTATTCTGTCAGGAGACTCACTTCCATCATTAACATATCACTAGCCTGTATTGACCATGCTGCACTCAGTGGTACTACAGTACACATTCTTCTAGGTCAAGAGGAGTGTCCATAGGTTTCCACAGGGACACATCTTTTACATTAGAAGCTTTGTGCTTGGATCCAAATGGTCGGTTTACATTTCTAAGGGGCCACATTGCCAACACAAAAATCACCTTGGTCAATATGTACGCACCAAATGCGCACCAGATTAGGTGGGCAATGCAGACCCTATGCTCTCTTAAAACCTTTGTGGAAGGTCTGATTATTATGGGTGGCAATCTTAATATCGCATGGGACCCTAATAAAGCTTCTATTTCTTCCTCCCGAGCCACATCAGGCAATATGCTATGCAAAATTAAAATCTTCTTGTCTCAGTTGGGTCTAGTAGATCCATGAAAGGCTACCCATCACACCACTAGAGATTTTAGCTTTTATTCTACTCCCCATCTATTCTACCATTGAATCGACTATCTTTTTGTCTCCTCGCAGCTGCTGTCCACAATCCGCAATGCTACTGTAGGGAATATTAATGTGTCGGATTACTTCTATAAACCCTCCCTAATATGGAATGGCACTTGAATAATACTCTCATTGAGCAGGAGGAACAGTTTCAAGATCTGTCTGTTAAGCTCCGGGAGTGTTTTTTCAATTCAATGGAGATGTACAGATTGCTCCTCCTGGTGTATAGGAAATGCATAAGGCCTTCATCAGAGGTGAACTGATAGCCCTGGGAACAAGGCTTAAAAAGAACTGCCCAACTGAACCCCAGATTTCCTCAACTGAGTCGACTCACAAACAATCCAACTCTCCAGACCTCTGTAAAGAACTGTCCACCTTATGGCAACAACTGCATGGTTTACTAAACTAACAAATGGCCAAATCCCTCCAAACTCTAAAATTTCAGACGTATGTGCATAGTGAGGTTCTCAAGGGTTCTCAACATATGTGACCCGTCGTATCGAACAAAGGAAGGTCAAAACCTTCTTACCAGCAATATAAATTGGTAGGACTAATAAAGTAACTTCCACCCCCTCATTGTAAAAGAATTTCATAAATTGTTTTCTTCCTTATATAACTTAACTATGGAGCAAAACGGCAATTATCCAAAGGAAGACCATTCTAGTCTGATCAAACCCATTACTGTTCCTGAGGTGTAGAGATGGGTGAACCTCAGAAGATTTGTTTCGTCCTGTGTTCAACGAAGCGAATCCCTGGTTTGGTGTGAACCTGTTCAGATTGAACCAGAGTTGAAATTATTATACTCTGGGGTTTCTTCAGACCCCAGAGCATAATAGCTGGAGGCCCCAGTTATATTCACCTTCCGTTACCTCTTCTGAGCCTCCTCCCAATGTCTGGCGCTTTGTGTCTACCTCTTCCTAGCGTATGATGCTCCTCTGTAACGTCATGCACCCAGGGTCAACACTGAGGCTTGTGATTGGGCCTCAGCAGTGACATGGGCATGCCAATCGTTATGATGTCACAGAAGAGTGCCACAGTACCCCATTGATCCTTCTTGGCACATGGGAGTATATGTGAGCGGTCTTGGTGAAATTTAGTTTTCACCCCGCATTTATAGAAGTAATTTTTTTCTTTGTACTATAACCACACAGCATAAAAACAAGTCAATGGCACCTTGTCTAAGCCATTCGCAATAACGAATGGGATGAGGAAGGGATGCCCCCTATCCTCATTTCATACTGATGATAGAGACATTGCTCCTTAAATTTAGGCAAATTCCAGAGATTCAAGGTTTGCAGGTCGGACATTTGACCCTCAAAACAGCAGCCTTTGCCGATGATTCATCCCATGTCTGCTTTTCCATTAATTTTAGATATCCTTATTGAGATCACTAACTTTAAGATAAACTATGATAAGTCAGAAGCATTAAATATTACATTGCCAACTCATCAACTTTTCTTACTTCAAATTTCTACTCCGTTTAAATGTCCCACAACTGTCATAAAATACTTGGGTGTTATGATTCTTTCAAACCCTGATCTTTCATTTTCCCTTAACTATCCTTTTCTTATCCAGAATACTTGTAGGTTCCTTTCTGAATTGAAAACTTCATGTTTTTCATGGTTGGGCAGAAAGAACGTATTCACAACATATATTTTGCCCTATATCTTATATAACATGCAGTCACTGCCTATTGATGTCCCTCTTAAATTCTTTACCACTAAAGTTGGGCGAACCTCTGAAGATTTGTTTCGTCTCTTCAGATCCCAAAGAATAATAGGTGGAGGCCCAGGGGAGGTGACAAAATAAAAAAAAAAAAACATTCAAACTCGCCTTCTGTTACCTCTTTTGCTGACTCGCAGTGTCTTCCTTCTCTGGGCGCATGATGTTACAGAAGAGCGCTGACATGCCCCATCTATTGGATTTGTTTGATCTGGTATTTGAACGAAGCGATCATCCGGTTTGATTCGAACATCAGACTCTAGAGTATAATAGGTGTAGGCCCAAGGGAGGTGTAAAAAATTAAAAAAAACATTTAAACATTTATGCTTACCTTCCTTTACCGCCTCCTCGCGGCATCTGGCAATCTATGTCTTCTTCCTCCGGGCGCTTGAGCTGTGTACCTGTAAGTTCATCACATGATCATGGACTGTATATCACATGACCATGGACTGATTTTTTTGCACTGGAAGTAAGCAAAGTGAATTAAAGCAAGCAGAGATCTAGAGATCATGAGGAATTGATACAAGAAATATATTGGAAATGTGTGTAACTTTTCATAACACAAACAATAACATTTATTTGCTGAAACTGGACAACCCCTTTAACAGATGACAAGCACTTCTTTTCTCAAAAATGTGGTAATACAATCAAGTGCTGTAGAGAAGAGGACACCCCTTGCCATTTAAGGTGTCACTCAATATCTAAGTGTGGAACACTTACGTCAGGGTTGGCCAATATTTGGCATCTGGACAGGTGTATGTATTTGTAATATGTAAACAGGTCTGATATGGATATATTCTCATCCTAGTGGAACCTGCTGAACAGGTGCCTGAAGTTAAAGAAATATTTATTCAGTATGTCAACAGGGAGAGACTGAAGAGTGTATAGAATCTGAAGGAGGACTATGTGCTTAGGAGGTTATTCCTGCCCAACCAGCAGATGAAGGAGATTTTAAGCATACTGTAGATAACAAGCATTGAGATGTGTGACATAGGAGTGGGAAGTTAAGTTGGAACAGCTGGTATTTTAACTCAAAGATAATTAATTGAGGCTTAGAGCCACTTAAGAAGTGCGGAATGATGGAGGGCACCAATGTACATTAAGGAAATGGGAACCTTTAAGGCCTCTAATTTCATTATAGTTACATTTGAAATGTTCGATGTTACTGAGTTGTTCAAAAATGTTAGTATGTGAGAGAAAGCAGGGTTAATAAAAGCAAATTATTAGAAAAAGCTGCGGAAAGTTTATGTGTGTATGCTGCCATATTTGATAGTCTTGGATTGTGTCAGTCTAGAGAGAATAAATAAATTGAAAGAGCAAGGACAAAAAGCAACCCTCCCTATTTCTGTTGGATATGGAAAACTGGACTGACACGGTGCTGTTAATCTGAATCCTAACCATGAGAGATATGTATGGGCTTATTCACACATCTGCATTTCAAGTATGGTATACAGTATGTATCCATCCATTTCAAAGTAATTATTAAGACATCCGTTTTTTTTCTTTGTAGACCATAGGTTAACAAATAAAAATAATAATTAAGCAGGTTCATTTTTTTCACTGATGCAGATGAATGAAAGTCATTGGTTCCGTAAAAAGAAAGAAACAGGTGACATCTGTGTGTGAAAAAAGATCAACCATAGACAGCACACCATCTGTAAATTAGAAGGGTGTGGTCCTGTCTGTGAATAGTACAGACTTTTCACATCTGCAAAAAATGCAGACGTGTGAATACAGCATAAAACAAACATATAGCTGTAACAAAGGAAAGTGTAAAGTTTAATTTCTTAAAAACTGTTTTTATGTAGGTCTAACATAACTTATCAAAGTCCTTAACAGTAACAATGCCAAGAAGGACCATAGGGATGTCATGGCATTTCATCCAATACATAGTGTGATACTAATATTAATCACTAATATTATATCTCCCCTCCCTTTCACAAAGCCTATCTTTGCTAATCTGCTAATATTGGCAATAAGACCTGAATTTGGTGTGAAAATTTGTCCACCATTTTAGGTCAGAATTTAAAAGTGAAATGGGTCTGTATTTTCCACTCTGTAATTTCCTCTTTTTCTAGGTCTTTGCCCTCTTTAGGGAAAATGGTGATAAATACTTCCATAGATAGTTTAGGGAATCTGGGAAGTAATATTTTCTGAAATGAGATTGATAGTCCATCGTGTCCTGGATTTTTCCCAGAGAAGTTGGAATTTAGGACTTCCAGTAATACCGTTTGGGTAACAGGAACCAGTACTTTAGCTTTATCTAGCTCAGAAATGGAGGAGATAAGATCGAGGAGAGGAATGAGTCAATTAGGTCATAAATTTAGACCCCCTGTTTCCCTAGTGGTAAAATTTGCATCTAAGAGACTAGGAATTTGGCTGCTTCAAATTTAACAAGATTTTCAGTAGACGTTTAAGGCTGAAGACCCATATTGCAAAAGGACATCATCCATTTTTAAATTTTCGTCTGGTTTTGAAAGGTTTTAGAGCTACCCAGGTGTGCACTGGGCTGATCTCTTTTGACCATGGTGCTGAGCCATAAAGACCAGGAAGCTGTGGACCTCAGAGGTCTGATAAGAAGCTCTGGGATCAGACTGTCAAAACCTGGCTCAACAAATGACAACCTCTTTCACCCGTAGCTAAACATTAATTCAAAATTTTTTGGTCAATATAAATTTAACATACAGGTGAACAATACTTAAGTAACCAAACTGAAAAGATTCTTTAGCAGTGGTCTTTAGATTTTTTTATTTTGCTTTTTAAAGTTAAACAAGTCCTTACTTACAATGTGCCCTTGCACTTGAATTTATTTTTCCTTTCAATAAACCTCAGATAACTAAACACCAGTGTATTGTAATCTTTGTGTTTGGCACTGGGACTTTATAGCTCATCAGTTTAAATTTTTCCCAAGTCAGTAATGGCCAAACTAATTGCCATTTGAATGTTGTTGACAGCCCTAATGGACTGGCTGTCTTAATCAAATTCCCTGAGTCAGATGAAAAAGTGAGTATGTCTTCTCCATTGCATATATATAGTGAATATATATATGAAATATTCAAATGCCGCAGTATGCTTTTGTGGCTTCTAAGAAACAATAAATATGCATTTACAGAATGTATACAGCACTAATGTTAAATAAAATATTAGAAAATAATCAGAAGTTTAACAAATGGATTCAATTCAATCTTAAAATGCAGTTGCAGAAGCAAATCTGTTTTATTCATTTTACTAAAGGCGATGGATTTCATAAATTGAAAAATAAAACAAATATCAGACCAGGGTGCGGTTTACAGTTTCTGTAAAGTGGATGGGATTCTAGCAAATCCCATCCGCACAACGGAAAAATACCTGCAGCGGAAATGCTGCGATTTCCAAAAACGTTGCGTGTTTGTAAATCAGAGTATATGAATTATACCTATGGAAATTCCAGCGGTTTCCCTATAGGTATAATTGATGCAGAAAGTCTGCAGAGGAAAACTCTACGGACTTCCTGTGAAAAGCACTACCGGAAAAAAACACAATGCGTTTTCGCCACAGTTTTTCCTGCAGCACTTTTTCGCAACATGGGACCTTAGCCTCAACATGATTTTTTTAAAAATTAATTTTCAATATAATTTATAATATACAGTGCCTTGCGAAAGTATTCGGCCTCCTTGAACTTTTCAACCTTTTGCCACATTTCAGGCTTCAAACATAAGGATATAAAATTTTAATTTTTTGGTGAAGAATCAACAACAAGTGGGACACAATTGTGTAGTGGAACGAAATTTATTGGTTATTTTAAACTTTTGTAAAAAATAAAAAACTGAAAAGTGGGGCGTGCAATATTATTCGGCCCCTTTACTTTCAGTGCAGAAAACTCACTCGAGAAGTTCAGTGAGGATCTCTGAATGATCCAATGTTGTCCTAAATGACTGATGATGATAAATATAATCCACCTGTGTGTAATCAAGTTTCCGTATAAACGCACCTGCTCTGTGATAGTCTCAGGGTTCTGTTTAAAGCGCAGAGAGCATCATGAAGACCAAGGAACACACCAGGCAGGTCCATGATACTGTTGTGGAAAAGTTTAAAGCTGGATTTGGATACAAAAAGATTTCCCAAATTTAAACATCCCAAGGAGCACTGTGCAAGCGATCATATTGAAATGGAAGGAGTATCAGACCACTGCAAATATACCAAGACCCGGCCGTTCATCTAAACTTTCATCTCAAACAAGGAGAAGACTGATCAGAGATGCAGCCAAGAGGCCCATGATCACTCTGGGTGAACTGCAGAGATCTACAGCTGAAGTGGGAGAGTCTGTCCGTAGGACAACAATCAGTCGTACACTGCACAAATCTGGCCTTTATGGAAGAGTGGCAAGAAGAAAGCCATTTCTCAAAGATATCCATAAAAAGTCTCATTTAAAGTTTGCCACAAGCCACCTGGGAGACACATTAAATATGTGTAAGAAGGTGCTCTGGTCAGATGAAACCAAAATCAAACTTTTTGGCCACAATGCAAAACGATATGTTTGGCGTAAAAGCAACACAGCTCATCACTCTGTACACACCATCCCCACTGTCAAACATGGTGGTGGCAGCATCATGGTTTGGGCCTGCTTTTCTTCATCAGGGACAGAGAAGATGGTTAAAATTGATGGGAAGATGGATGGAGCCAAATACAGGACCATTCTGGAAAAAAAGCTGTTGGAGTCTGCAAAAGACCTGAGACTGGGACGGAGATTTATCTTCCAACAAGACAATGATCCCAAACATAAAGCAAAATCTACAATGGAATGGTTCAAGTCAAAGTCCAGACCTGAATCCAATCTAGAATCTGTGGAAAGAGCTGAAAACTGCTGTTCACAAACGCTCTCCATCCAACCTCACTGAGCTCGAGCTGTTTTCCAAGGAAGAATGGGCAAGAATTTCAGTCTCTCGATGTGCAAAACTGATAGAGACATACCCCAAGCGACTTGCAGCTGTAATCGCAGCAAAAGGTGGCGCTACAAAGTATTAACTCAAGGGGGCCGAATAATCTGGCACGCCCCACTTTTCAGTTTTTTATTTTTTACAAAAGTTTTAAATATCCAATACATTTCGTTCCAGTTCACGATTGTGTCCCACTTGTTGACTCTTCACCAAAAAATTTTAATTTTATATCCTTATGTTTGAAGCCAGAAATGTGGCAAAAGGTTGAAAAGTTCAAGGGGGCCGAATACTTTCGCAAGGCACTGTACAGTAATACCTCGTACACTCGCGTTTCCGAATTTGCGAATTCACAGATTCGCGATATTTTTATTGGAACCTAACATATATAGATTTTGCTGTTTTTCACATATCTGTGAATTTAAAAAAAAAAAAAAAACCTTCGCTATTGGGTAGTAGCATCCCATTTGTTATGTACCCGGTAATTGGTTTCATTTTACTGTGAGTGTATAAGACAAATGAATGAATGAATGAATTAATTAATTAATTAATTAATTAATGTATTAATATACTGTACTGTACAGTATACTTTAGTATACTGTACAGTACTCTAGGGTAAAGTTTTTTGGTATTTAGGGGTTAAACTTTAGAAACCGGCATTGTAAGCGCTTCTAAGCGCTTGTACCAAACATTCGCGATTCCTCGCGATCCGCGACCCTCTCTGGAACCTAACCTCGCGAATGTATGAGGTATTACTGTATATATATTACATTATTTACAGTGGGTACGGATAGTATTCACACCCCTTTAAAATTTTTCACTCTTTGTTTCATTGCAGCCATTTGCTAAAAGCAAAAAAGTTCATTTTATTTCTCATTAATGTACACTCAGCACCCCATCTTGACAGAAAAAATAGATACAGAAATGTAGATATTTTTGCAACTTTATTAAAAAAGAAAAACTGAAATATTGCATGGTCATAAGTATTCAGACCCTTTGCTCAGTATTGAGTAGAAGCCCCTTTTGAGCTAGTACAGCCATGAGTCTTCTTGGAAATGATCCAACAAGTTTTTCAAATCTGGATTTGGGGATCCTCTGCCATTCTTCCTTGCAGATCCTCTCCAGTTCCGTCAGGTTGGATGGTGAACGTTGGTGGACAGACATTTTCAGGTTTCTCCAGAGATGCTCAATTGGGTTGAGGTCAGGGCTCTGGCTGGGCCAGTCAAGAATGGTCACAGTGTTGTCCTGAAGCCACTCCTTTGTTACTTTAGCTGTGTGCTTAGGGTCATTGTCTTGTTGGAAGGTGAACCTTCGGCCCAGTCTGAGGTCCAGAGCACTCTGGAAGAGGTTTTCTTCCAGGATATCTCTGTACTTGGCCCCATTCATATTTCCTTCAATTTCAACCAGTCGTCCTGTCTCTGCAGCTGAAAAACACCCCCATAGCATGATGCTGCCACCACCATGTTTCACTGTTGGGATTGTATTGGGCAGGTGATGAGCAGTGCCTGGTTTTCTCCACACATACTGCTTAGAATTAACGCGAAAAAGTTCAATCTTCGTCTCATCAGACCAGAGAATCTTATTTCTCATAGTCTGGGAGTCCTTCATGTGTTTTTTGGCAAACTCTATGTGGGCTTTCATATGTCTTGCACTGAGGAGAGGCTTCCTTCAAGCCACTCTGCCATAAAGCCCTGACTGGTGGAGGGCTGCAGTGATAGTTGAGTTTGTGGAACTTTCTCCCATCTCCCTACTGCATCTCTGGAGTTCAGTCATAGTGATCTTTGGGTTCTTCTCTACCTCTCTCACCAAGGCTCTTCTCCCACGATTGCTCAGTTTGGCTGGACAGCCAGGTCTAGGAAGAGTTCTGGTCGTCCCAAACTTCTTCCATTTAAGGATTATGGAGGTCACTGTGCTCTTAGGAACCTTGAGTGCTGCAGAAATTCTTTTGTAACCTTGGCCAGATCTTTGTCTTGCCACAATTCTGTCTCTGAGCTCGTTGGGCAGTTCCTTTGACCTCATGATTCTCATTTGCTCTGACATGCACTGTGAGCTGTGAGGTCTTATATAGACAGGTGTGTGCCTTTCCTAATCAAGTCCAATCAGTTTAATTAAACACAGCTGGACTCCAATGAAGGAGTAGAACCATCTCAAGGAGGATCAGAAGGAAATGGACAGCATGTGAGTTAAATATGAGTGTCACAGCAAAGGGTCTGAATACTTATGACTGTGTGATATTTCAGTTTTTCTTTTTTAACAAATTTGCAAAAATATCTACATTTCTGTTTTTTTCTGTCAAGATGGGGTGCTGGGTGTACATTAATGAGAAATAAAATGAACTTTTTTGCTTTTAGCAAATGGCTGCAATGAAACAAAGAGTGAAAAATTTAAAGGGGTCTGAATACTTTCTGCACCCACTGTAATTTATTTATTCTATATGAATACTTTTTCCATACCCTGACTTTAACATGATGAAGGTAACTTTAACTTCATGAACACTTAGCAACTAAAGTGAAAATACTGAGGGTTTTGAACAGTCTTTTTCCAAGTCTTACATGATACAATCTTAATAATATTGAGTTACACTGTATAGAAATTTTACTTTCCCCAGTCTATAAATATTTTACTCATGTAGACCTATGTACTAAGTCAATTTTTCCCTTATGCACCAGTTGTATTTTTTTGTTTGCTTTTTCTACCTGCTTTCTATTAGCTAAAACAAAAAAAAAAGACTAAGGACTAAGATTTTAGCAAGATTTGAGGTTTATATACATTAATGTACAATTTAGTTACATTTTTAATTTGATGGAATGCATAACAAAACAATGTTTAAATTGTTTCTATTTATTATTGAGTTTTTCTATTTACTCCAATACACAAGAATTATGTGTTTTTTTATTGTTTACATGATTAATGAAATATATTGTTTTGCATTTTATTGCCTTTTTCTTTAATTTTATTCTCTTAAACATTTTATACTTTTAAAATATAATGTATGCACATGTCAAATATACATTTTTTTGGTAGGGCTATCCCCTAATGTATTCCTTAACAGGTATTACATAGACAGTACTGTGGACATTTACTATTACTGTTCGTATAAAACCTCCAGAAACTGCTAATTTGAATTCTGCCACAATTTTCAAGAGAAAAAAGCGTACATACTTTACACCACATTTAAAAACTGTTTCAGGCTCAGGCCCCATGTTGCGGAAACGCAGCTTTTTTTGTTGAATATTACTGCGGTTTTTTGAGCCAAAGCCAGGAGTGGATTGAGCAGAAGAGAGAAGTATAAGAGATTCATATATGTTTCCCATTCTTTTTGTAGCCATTCTTGGCTTTGGCTCAAAAAACCGCAGCAAAATCTTCAACAAAAAAAGCTGCTTTTCCGCAACGTGGGGCCTCAGCCTCAAACACTTTCTGTATTCTGTCTGACTGGGGGGATTAGGCTTAGCTGAAATGGAGAGAAGATTATGCAGAAGGGATGGTGACTAATATGCAGCCACAAACTACTGGTTCATTTTGGTGTCGGACACTCAGCCGGAACTGAGACTGTATAAACCTAATAGTCTAAAGTACCAGATTTATCATTCAGCATCAGCCACTGTGATCAGTCTGGGACAGGTTAAGGCATCTTTGTCTAATTTTGCACTGCTTAACTGTAAATCAGTATTAGTAATGCTGCTCCATAGCCTGTTGTTGTTTCCCACTTCCTATGATTAGGTAACCATGAATCTAGTGATAGAAGCATGGACTCTGTCCTTTTTTTGGTCCATTAAAGCAATCATGTAGACACAGTCTGCAAGAACACTCTGATGTACAGTCATGGCCAAAAGTTTTGAGAATGACACAAATATTATATTTTCACATGATCTGCTGCCCTCTGGTTTTTATGTGTGTTTGTCAGATGTTTTTATCACATACAGAAATATAATTGCATTCATATTATGAGTAACAGAAGCTTATATTGACAGTTAGAATGAGTTAATGCAGCAAGTCAATATTTGCAGTGTTGACCCTTCTTCTTCAGGACCTCTGCAATTCTCCCTGGCATGCTCTCAATCAACTTCTGGACCAAATCCTGACTGATAGCAGTCCATTCTTGCAGAATCAATGCTTTAATTTTGTCTGAATTTGTTGGTTTTTGTTTGTCCACCCGTCTCTTGATGATTGACCACAAGTTCTCAATGGGATTAAGATCTGGGGAGTTTCCAGGCCATGGACCCAAAATCTCTATGTTTTGTTCCCTGAGCCATTTAGTTTTCACCTTTGCTTTATGGCAAGGTGCTCCATCATGCTGGAAAAGGCATTGTTGAGCGCCAAACTGCTCTTGGACGGTTGGGAGAAGTTGCTCTTGGAGGACATTCTGGTACCATTCTTTATTCATGGCTGTGTTTTTAGGCAAGACTGTGAGAGAGCCGATTCCCTTGGCTGAGAAGCAACCCCACACATGAATGGTTTCAGGATGCTTTACAGTTGGCATGAGACAAGACTGGTGGTAGCGCTCACCTCTTCTTCTCCGAATAAGCTGTTTTCCAGATGTTCCAAACAATCGAAAAGGGGATTCATCAGAGAAAATGACTTTACCCCAGTCCTCAGCAGTCCACTCCCTGTACCTTTTGCAGAATATCAGTCTGTCCCTGATGTTTTTTCTGGAGAGAAGTGGCTTCTTTGCTGCCCTCCTTGAGACCAGGCCTTGCTCCAAGAGTCTCCGCCTCACAGTGCGTGCAGATGCACTCACACCTGCCTGCTGCCATTCCTCAGCAAGCTCTGCACTGCTGGTAGCCCGATCCCGCAGCTGAAACACTTTTAAGAGACGGTCCTGCCGCTTGCTGGTCTTTCTTGGGCGCCCTGGAGCCTTTTTGGCACCAATGGAACCTCTCTCCTTGAAGTTCTTGATGATGCGATAGATTGTTGACTCAGGTGCAATCTTTCTAGCTGCAATACTCTTCCCAGTTAGGCCATTTTTGTGCAGTGCAATGATGACTGCACGTGTTTCTTTAGAGATAACCATGGTTAACAGAAGAGAAACAATGATGGCAAGCACCAGCCTCCTTTTAAAGTGTCCAGTGGTGTCATTCTTACTTAATCATGACAGATTGATCTCCAGCCCTGTCCTCATCAACACCCACACCTGTGTTAATGGAGCAATCACTGAAACGATGTTAGGTGGTCCTTTTAAGGCAGGGCTGCAATGATGTTGAAATGTGTTTTGGGGGATAAAGTTCATTTTCTAGGCAAATATTGACTTTGCAAGGAATTGCTGTTAAGCTGATCACTCTTTATAACATTCTGGAGTATATGCAAATTGCCATTAGAAAAACTGAAGCAGTAGACTTTGTAAAAATTAATATTTGTATCATTCTCAAAACTTTTGGCCATGACTGTACATGCATGTCAAAATACTTGAATTAGCCTTTACTTATTACGTATATGTGTAGCAAATTAAGAGAAGCAGATACAGATTCATATTATTTTTATTGTTTTTTTATTGTCAAAACTGTATTAAAGCACGGTGAAATTTATTCAAAATGTCATATAAAGTTAATTATTAAAATTATTTAAATAAATATTAATATAAAATAATATTAAATAATAATAATAATAATAATAATAATAATAATAATAATAATAATAATAATTATTATTATTATTATTATTATTAGTAGTAGTAGTAGTAGTACTACTACTACTACTGGCAGTAGTAGTTTATCAGCCATTGGTAATGCTTTTGAAATAGCTGCTCAGCCTTAAAGATTCTTCTACTAGCTTTACAACATTGTACTGTCACATAGTAATAAAGGTATGCTCATGGGATGTCTTCTGGTAAAGGAACGTTCCACAAAAAATAAACTATATTATGTGCCTAGTGTTTGGCCTGAGGGATTACAAGAATATAAACGATAGAAGTCATGCACCACCCTTTCCATCACTGCACTAAGCATAACACTGCATCCATTTTACCTAGATTGTTCTTATAGGGACCTTATCTAGTTCCCACCCAATGATGAACTGTTACATCAGCAACAGGAAGCTATTCCTGTGAACTAATATAATAGTATGTCATGAAGATGGCGCTGTCTCAGGATCTGAAACAGCGCTATTGGGTACAAGTTAAGAAAACATTGTTTGTGTCTTTTTAAACCCCTGTTGGCATCTAAGGGGTCTCTTTGTGTTTGCCTACCCATCGGTTCAGCATCATTGCAAAGCAATTGCATGGTGCTGCTGTGTTGCTATGGTGATGGGGGGGTCTACTAAATGCAATGCATTGTAGTAGTAATTATGCTTCCTAGTGTTCAAGTCCCAATATGGGACTAAGTGTAAACATAAAATAAAGTAAACAAATAAATATTTGATATTTTATTATATATTTTTTCTACAGAAAATTAATAATACATAAATAAATAAATAAATAGCTATGTTTGGTATTGATGTATCAATAACAACACATACTACAAAAATAGAACAATATTCAGCATTCATGGCCTGGTGAATGCTGTAAAAAAAAAAATAATAAAACAAGAAAATTGCTCTTTTTGTCACATTGCCTCAAAAATAATATATGAAAAACATATGAAAAAAGTCACATATATTCTAAAATGACCAGTAGAATTGACGCAAAAAAGCAATCCCTCACATAGTTATGGCTCTCAGAATATAGTGACACTAAAAGAGATTATTTTTGGAAAATAAGTTGTGCAAAAGTAGTGCAACATAAATATATATATATATATATATATATATATATACAGTACAGACCAAAAGTTTGGACACACCTTCTCATTCCAAGAGTTTTCTGTATTTTCATGACTATAAAAATTGTAGATTCACGCTGAAGGCATCAAAACTATGAATTAACACATGTGGAATTATATACTTAACAAAAAAGTGTGAAACAACTGAAAATATGTCTTATATTCTAGGTTCTTCAAAGTAGCCACCTTTTGCTTTGATTACTGCTTTGCACACTCTTGGCATTCTCTTGATGAGCTTCAAGAGGTAGTCACCTGAAATGGTTTTCACTTCACAGGTGTGCCCTGTCAGGTTTAATAAGTGGGATTTCTTGCCTTATAAATGGGGTTGGGACCATCAGTTGTGTTGTTCAGAAGTCAGGTGGATACACAGCTGATAGTCCTACTGAATGGAGTGTTAGAATTTGTATTATGGCAAGAAAAAAGCAGCTAAGTAAAGAAAAACGAGTGGCCATCATTATTTTAAGAAATGAAGGTCAGTCAGTCTGAAAAATTGGGAGAACTTTGAAAGTGTCCCCAAGTGCAGTGGCCAAAGCCATCAAGCGCTACAAAGAAACTGGCTCACATGAGGACCGCCCCAGGAAAGGAAGACCAAGAGTCACCTCTGCTGCAGAGGATAAGTTCATCCGAGTCACCAGCCTCAGAAATCACAGGTTAACAGCAGCTCAGATTAGAGACCAGGTCAATGCCACACAGAGTTCTAGCAGCAGACACATCTCTACAACAACTGTTAAGAGGAGACTGTGTGCAGCAGGGCTTCATGGTAAAATAGCTGCTAGGAAATTACTGCTAAGGACAGGCAACAAGCAGAAGAGACTTGTTTGGGCTAAAGAACACAAGGAATGGACATTAGACCTGTGGAAATCTGTGCTTTGGTCTGATGAGTCCAAATTTGAGATCTTTGGTTCCAACCACCGTGTCTTTGTGTGACGCAGAAAAGGTGAACGAATGGACTCTACATGCCTGGTTCCCACCGTGAAGCATGGAGGAGGAGGTGTGATGGTGTGGGGGTGCTTTGCTGGTGACACTGTTGGGGATTTATGCAAAATTGAAGGAATACTGAACCAGCGTGGTTACCACAGCATCTTGCAGCGGCATGCTATTTCATCCAGTTTGCGTTTAGTTGGACCATCATTTATTTTTCAACAGGACAATGACCCCAAACACACCTCCAGACTGTATAAGGGCTCTTTGACCAAGAAAGGGAGTGATGGGGTGCTACGCCAGATGACCTGGCCTCCACAGTCACCAGACCTGAACCCAATCGAGATGGTTTGGGGTGAGCTGGACTGCAGAGTGAAGGCAAAAGGGCCAACAAGTGCTAAGCATCTCTGGGAACTACTTGAAGACTGTTGGAAGACCATTTCAGGTGACTACCTCTTGAAGCTCATCAAGAGAATGCTAAGAGTGTGCAAAGCAGTAATCAAAGCAAAAGGTGGCTACTTTGAAGAACCTAGAATATAAGACATATTTTCAGTTGTTTCACACTTTTTTGTTAAGTATATAATTCCACATGTGTTAATTCATAGTTTTGATGCCTTCAGAGTGAATCTACAATTTTATAGTCATGAAAATACAGAAAACTCTTGGAATGAGAAGGTGTGTCCAAACTTTTGGTCTGTACTGTATATATATATATATATATATATATATATATGTATATATATATATATAGTACTTGGTATCAACATAATTGTACTGACTGGCAGAATAAAGGTAACATGCCCAGCGCACTACACAAAATGTACAACATAGAAAAGGACGGGAAAACTTTTTTTTGCTATCCCACTAAGAAGGAGTTAAGAAAATTTGATCAATAATCTAAATATTTCCAAAAATGGCGCAATAGAAAATGACAATTCATTTTGCAAAAAACAAGTACTCATATGGCTATGTCAACATTAAAATGAAAAAGTCATGGCTTTTAGAATGTGATAATGGATAAAACAAAAAAGGACCATTGTATTTAAGTATGAAACGAAGCTGCATCCTTAAAAAGTTAATACACTTGTCTGCCTTGATAAATGCCAAAAAATGTAAAACAGAAAATATAAAGCAATACATTAAATAAAATAGTACATGTTAATGTTACAATAATATATTTAAATACTTTACATTTTTTATGCTAATTACAAGATTGACTAGAAAAATGTAGGAAGTTTTTTAATGCCTCATCTTCATGGATGATAATTAATCTATTTCAATCTATAAATCTCCATTAATCATAATATGAGCAGAATAGAAAAGCTTGCTTAGTGCTGTCTATATTCAAAGCATTGGCTAAAAATTGAGTGCTAAGTTTTCTCTTGGTACTTCCCATATGTAATTTATAGCTGGGACGTTGTAGGACATGGACTATAAATTGAGAGTTACAGTTAATGAAAGTATTGATTTCCTATGTATTTCTCAGAGGGGAAATAAGCGTTTTCATTTTCAGTGTAATATATGAACAAGTTGAACAAAAGGCTCCCCCTCTTTTGAAATCACCATAAATGAAGAAAATGAATCTGGATTGTGGTGGCATTGTATCTTGGAGAAAACGCCATGGTTTACACATTATTTTAATTGCACTTGGATGAGGTTTATCTGCATAAACTACTAGCTAAAGGCTTCTCAAATTGATTCATCAATTATGTTGAGCATAGGGTTCCCATGTGTCTTTGTTTACCCAACACATTTCAAAATTTTGCCAGAGGAAATAAAATATTTTCTAAGCAATCTTTCTCTAGTATCCTGAATTTTGGTGGAAATGAAAAATATAGATTCATTTATCACTAAAGGTAAAAAATAGAGCTGTCTTTATAACAATATTCATGTGAAAAGCACCTCATTAAAATAATAATAACGGGGGGCGTGGCCTGGACGCGCATGGAGTAGCACGCGCGCAGGTCCTTCTCCGCTCCTCCGCTCGCTACTGAGACCCGTGGACCCCTCAGCAGGCGCAGTATGGGCAAGCGCTTACCGAGGAAGGTGGCCCCGGGCACCCCAGCGCCCGTGGAGAGGTCTGGGGGGGCCACCCTGGACGCCTTTCTGGCCCAGCGGCCTTCTCTACCGGGCCAGGCTGCTGCGGGGCGGCCATCTTGGATTTCCTCCGCTCTCCAGGCACAGGGGTCGCAGCGCAGCTTCTCTCCTCCCGCGCTCCCCCTGTCAGCCAGCGGAGCGCCGCTTCAACAGAGATCCCTGTCGGCGCCTGGGCAACCCAGAGTTTCCCCAGCACGAGTGCTCCCACAGTCTCCTCACCCTGGGATGTCCCAGCAACTACATTCTGCTTCACCAGCACTCCTGGCAGAGCGGCATGAGAGGACCCCGGATGTTTCCAGCTTCTCAAGGAGTTCTGAGGTCAGTGGCTCTGCTCCCTCCTACACCGCTGATGAGTTGCAGCCTGTGGCCACAGAGCTGGTCTCTGTGGCCCCCCATCTACTATCTTCCCCCATCGCCCCTCCCCTCCATAGCTCAGGGGGGGATGGCGCGGTGGAAGGCGCTGGCATAGGGGCTCCTCCGCCCCACACTCCCAAGGATTATGGCTCCCCCCCTCCAGTCCTGTACCCCCAGAGCTGCATTCCAGGCCCATCTTCAGCACCATCATCCATGGCGGACCTTCTTCCTCAACTTCCTACTAAACAAGACCTTAAAAGTATGGTTGCGGAAATCACAGCATCCTTCCGATCTGAAATTGCTACCCTCCGCACTGATTTACACTCCATTGCTAACCGAATGGACACGCTGGAGAATGACCATGACACTACCAGGGACTATGTTGCCTCACTGCATGATACTACCACTGAACAGGGTTCAGCTATACGGGACATGCAACGCCACTTGGAGGATCTTAACAACAGGGGCCGGCGCAACAATATACGCATCAAGGGACTCCCAGAGGCTGACCAATCTGAGGATCTGCCTGTTCTGCTGGAGGCTGTCTTCAACACTATACTGCAGGAGCCCCCGTCCCACAAAATTAAGTTTGATAGGGCACATCGAGCCCTTCGACCCAGAGGATCTTCCGCCACACCCCGTGATGTCATCTGCTGCCTCCACGACTTCACCCTTAAAGAGGCTATAATGAGCAAAGTGCGCAAACTCAAAGACTTCGAGTTTCAGGGAGCTCCACTACAATTCTATCAGGATCTGTCGCTAATCACCCTCCAGAAACGCCGCCATCTCCGACCCCTCCTCCAGATTCTTCAGGAGCACCAAATTCCTTACCGGTGGGGATTTCCGTTTGCTCTCATTGCTCGTAGGGATGGTCGCTCCGCTACGCTTCGCTCCTTTGCGGATTTGCCTCTCTTCTGTGACCTATTGGATGTTCCCCTGCCGGATTTAACAGACTGGGAGCTATTCTCTCCACCCCCTCCCCCACCACCGGTTTGGCAACGATTGGAGCCCAGACGACGTCATGCATCCTCCGCGGTGGTGACCACTCGGAGGCCCCGGCTGGAGACTGATCCCTGAGGAGGCTGCCCCCCCCTTGAGACGTTCTCCCTTTTCTCGGTGGTGCTTTGGAATCTGCATGCCTTAATGTTATGTTTGCTTCTCTTTTTTTCTTTTTTAGGTCTACGGGTCTCATCTATTATGCTTATTATTGGATTGTTTTAGCGGAGTGGGGCGGGGTGGGGTTCCGGTGACTTCCCTTCCTTCCTTCTTTTTACTGGTGGTTGGGGATCCACCGCCTCCCCTCCGACCTCCTGTCCATGCTCTCCCCCCTAAGGGGATACTTGGACTGTGCGGCCATTGCTCCTGATTGGACCTCTGGCTGCCCTCATTGGTCCCCAGGCGAGTGACTTAGCCTCGCCCACAAAGTATTGTTTAACTGTTTTTATTTTTACTTTGTCATTTATGATGTCTTTTGCCTCCCTCCCTCCCTCTCTTTCCCCCCCCTCCCTGATCTAGAGACCCTGCCTCGACTTTGGGTTCCTGTTTGTGGATTGCCCTTTTGCCTCTCCGAGGGAAACTTGCCAGCGTCATGTGAGATGGGTGAGCTTATTGCAATCCACCACTGTCCTCCAATCCTGGGTCCCAATGGTTAGGTGCGTGACAATTAATGTCAAGGGCCTGGGTTCCAACATTAAAAGGCTCCATGTCCTTAGAGAACTCCGCTCCTTACGAGCGGATGTGGCGTTTCTTCAGGAGACTCATTTTGACCGCGCTGGTACTTTTGCCTTCGCTAAGCATTATTTTCCCGTAGCTTTTTCAGCCTTCCACAATCGACGCAGAGCGGGGGTGGCTATCCTTCTTTCTCGATCCTGCCCAATTACAGTGACGACTTCCCACATAGACCCAGGTGGCCGGTTTGTTATCTTGGAGGGGCTCCTTTATGGTGCCCCGATTGTTTTATGCAATGTCTATGCCCCCAATTCAGCACAGATCCCGTTCTTGCGCCGGGTATTCTCCCGTCTGCGCGCTCTCCCACCATCAGCTTGGCTGGTGGGGGGAGACTTTAACATGGTCTTCTCTGAACGGGCGGATCGTCTGGCGTTACCCCAGGGCCCAACCCCCCATAGGTTGGCCCAACTTGCAAGGGAGTTCCGCAGGCTGATCCGCGCCCACTCTTTGTATGACCTTTGGCGAGTGGACAATCCTACGGCGCGCTCCTACACCTTCTTTTCTCACCCTCATAACACTCACACCCGCATTGACTACTTCTTTGGAAATGCTCCCGCTCTTCGTTTGCTTAGGGACACGAACATTGGCCCTCTCACCTGGTCTGATCATGCCCCAGTCGTGGTTACCTTATCTACGACTCCAGTGCCTACTCGCCAATGTCATTGGCGTCTTAACGAAACACTGCTCAATTCGCCGACCTCCCTCGAGACCCTGCGCACACACTTGATAGATTATTTTAGGGACAACTTAGGCTCGGTAGACTCTCTTGCCATTCTCTGGGAAGCCCATAAGGCGGTCATGAGAGGATGCTGTATCGCATTGGCTTCTAGGCTTAAAAGGGACAGACAGGCCCAGGAACAGCTCCTCCAAGCCCGTATTCGGTCCCTTACGACGACTTTGGCAGTGCATCCATCCCTGGGGGTTCTTCGCCGTTTGGTCCTGGCCCGGGCGGACCTCCGTGATTTGGAGACCCGCCATGTGGAACGACTTCTCCTTTATACCCGTCAGCGGTTTTTTGAACGAGGTAATAAATCTCATACCCTCCTGGCAGGAACCCTCAGGGATCATCGGGCCTCTTCCACACCACACTCTGTCCGTGACCCCGCGGGTACTCTTCAACATCACCCTGATGCTGTGGCGCTGGCGTTCCACTCTTACTACTCTAAGCTGTACGACTTACCCCCCCCACGAGCACTACTCCCTGGGGATGACTCAACACTACTGGAAGACTATTTAAAGGATTGTTGTCTCCCACGCCTTCCTCCTGAGGCCCTAACCTCCCTGAACACCCCCATCACCAGGGAGGAACTAGAAGGGGTCCTGAGGGACCTCCCAAATGGGAAAGCCCCAGGCCCAGATGGGTTCACTTACAATTATTATAAGGTTTTCCAGGGTGAACTCTCTGCTCATCTATTGTCCCTCTTCAATTCCTTCCTTTCAGGTTCCCCTATACCCCCGACTATGCTCTCTTCACTACTCACATTGGTCCCTAAACCGGGTAAGGACTTGCAGGATTGTGCTAACTACCGACCGATTGCTTTGCTGAACACGGACCTGAAACTTTTCACCAAACTCTTAGCCAACAGACTGAATGCCTGGCTCCCTCTGCTTGTCCATAAGGACCAGGTGGGATTCATCCCCTGTCGTCAGGGTGGTGACAACACCAGGAGGACTGTGGATTTGGTGGAGGTGGCCAATCATTATTCTACCCCGGCCCTTCTCTTGAGCCTGGACGCTGAAAAGGCTTTTGACCGCATAAATTGGTCGTTTATGCATACTACGCTTAAGGCGTTCGGGCTTACGGGACCGTTTCTCACAGCTATCCAGGCCCTTTACTCCTTACCCTCAGCAGCAATTAAGCTTCCCCATGCATCTTCGCCCTTCTTCCCTATTCGAAATGGCACTAGGCAGGGTTGCCCCCTGTCACCCATCATATTTGCCCTCTGCATTGAACCGCTAGCGGCCAAGATTAGGCGAGACCCTAATATCAAGGGCATCATGGTCCAAGATAAGGAATTTAAGATATCTCTCTTTGCGGACGATGTACTCCTCACTCTCACCTCCCCTCATACTACCCTTCCAAACTTGCTGCGCTCGCTAGAGACCTATGGTGATCTCTCAGGGTATAAGGTGAACCCCGCGAAGACTGAGGCACTCCCACTTAACATCCCACGGGACCTTCTCCTTCTCCTCCGCAGTAATTACGATTTCCAGTGGCGGGAGTCCTCTATCCGCTACCTGGGAGTCCATATATCCACTTCCTATGCGACCCTCTACTCGGCAAACTACCCGCGGTTGTTTTGTGAGCTAAGAGCCCTATTGGACAAATGGCAACCCTTGCCTATCTCCCTTTTGGGGAGAATTGCTGCGGTCAAGATGACTCTCCTCCCGAAGCTACTGTATTTTTTCGAGACGCTCCCAGTCGCGATACCTCGGGGAGAATTACGGAACCTACAGAAAGCTATCTTCCAGTTTATCTGGAAAGCAAAACGACACCGAATACCTAGATCTGTTATGCTGGCGGATAGGGGGTCTGGGGGTATGGCTGTCCCACATCTGTTACATTATTACTGGGCTGCCCACTTACGCCATATCCCATTCTGGGCGGCTATGCCAGCATACACCAGATGGGTGCAGATAGAGAAGCTATGGCTGGCACCCATGCATCCTAACGCGCCTCTGTTGGTCAGCTCCCCCCCCCACCCCCCTGCCTCGTACCTGTTGGGCCCCATTCGGTTTACTAGATCTATCTGGTCTACCTGTTGTGCTAGATTCTCCCTGATGTCCCCGCGCTCATCTATGGTCTCCATACTATACAACCCCCTTCTCCCAGAGAGCCTGACTTCTGCCATGACTAAAGTGTGGTCTGAAGCTGGCCTTTACCGGATTGCTGACATGGTTGACCCTGGAACCTTGGAACTCAGGTCCTTTGCTTATCTTACAGCTAATCAAAACCTGCCAAGTACTGAATGGTTCCATTACTTGCAGTTGGTTCACTTTGTCCGCTCCCTCCATGGGTCTCTTAAGGTGTCACTCCCCACCGCTTTTGAAAAGATTTGCCGTGCAGGCACGTCCACTAGGGGCTTTATATCCTCTATTTACCAACTTCTTAACTCACAAACTACAGGCTCCCCAGTTACCCATCGCTATATGCTTAAATGGGAGGAGGCGGTGGGTAAACCCATCTCCCAGGAACAGTGGCGGATTGTATGGTCTCGGGCCCAGAAATCATCTCAGTGCATTACGTTTAGGGAAACGCAGTATAAGCTGTTGATGCATTGGTATCATACTCCGGCTCTCCTTCATACTTTAAACCCATTAGTTCCCCCATGGTGCTGGCGCTGTGGAGCTGCGGTGGGTACCCTGCACCATATCTTTTGGACGTGCCCTCTCATCCTCGGTTTTTGGAGGGAGGTCAGGACTCTGACGACTGCTCTCTTTTTGCAAGAGGTTCCTCTTGACCCTCTTCTTTATCTCCTGAACCTTCCCCCCAGACACCTGAGCAATAAGTCATCCAGGCTTTTCTTACATCTTTGTACTGCAGCTAAAACTCTCATAGCTAGAAACTGGAAGAAGGTGAGTCCCCCATCTAGTCTTGAGCTTGTGGCTAGAATGAAGGATGTGAGGAGTTTTGAATACCTGACTGCTGGCCTACATAATTCACGGGAAGCCTTTGGGGCTATTTGGGCACCCTGGGACATGTATTGTACATTACAGGGTCTCTGATCTCTAGTCCTCTCCTTCCCTCCCCCCCCCTTCCCTTTGGTCCTACCCTTGTCTTCTTAACCCCTCCATTCCCCCCTCCCTTGTTCACTGCTTAATTTAAATGCATATTGCTTAAGGGGGAGGAGGCAGATAGCCTCTATTTACCTCAATGCTCCCTGTTTGTTTGATTATTATTGTTTTTTTTTTTTTTTCTTTATTCCTTGTTAATGAAAAATTTTTCAATAAAATTACAGTTATATAATAAAAAAAAAATAATAATAACACATAGTGATTCTTTTTCAATTGATTTATATATGGATTTAAGTGACATTTCTCAGAATTTTCTGCTTTCTTGATTAGCACTTACAGAAGGATTTGAACAGTGATCTTAAGCAGTACAATAGAAAGCATTGCATTCTAGAAGCTCATGTAAGGCTATACATACATTACCTTCTCTGTTTCAGCATTATAAATAAGTGAATTTATTTGTAAATAACCATATTTCTCAATAGTTTCTGGTTCTGTCAAATCCAAAATATTTGTGATTTGTTCTGAGCAAATTGTCTAAAATGGCTACTGCCACATAAAAGCTAAGGAGCAGAATGAAGAAGGATCACATGGGAACAAGACAGACTTCTTTATAATGCATTGCAGGCAGCTCCTAAGCTAGTCATGACAGACTTTGGGTGGTAGAGGTCACTGATGATATCATAGACACCATATAACATCAAAACAATAATGATACAATTTTGTGGGGATAGAGGGAAGAAAGCAGATCAGTGCTCAGCAAACAGAGATAGACTAAAAAATCATAGTATAAATAAAGATAGACAATAATGTGTGGGAATTAGTGTGCGAGGAGATGAATATAGATAGAATTAATTACTATAATAGCTAGATAGATTTTAGGGAGGGAGAGATTGGAGTCCGTTTCAATCAGTGTCCATGTGAAATAACACCCCCAATTGTCTGCAGTTTTACATAAAAATGAAACCTGTTATTTTTGTTTTGAGATATGTGTGGTATCTTTGTGGTTAAACTCACTAAAGAGCCAGAATATAGAGAATATGGAAGACATATGAAGCTATAGACTGAAATATTTTCCTTGACTGTCTCCACAACAGTACATTGTAGATTGTCTCACCTTTGTTAGGGACAGGAAAAACACATGCACAGAGCTTTAACCCTTTCCCTACATCTGTCATACTATTATAGTGGATGTCGGTTCTTTAAACATAGCTACTCAGTACTATTATACAGGAGAGGCCTGGTGAAAATTCCCATGTTCAGAACTCACTCTGATCTCAGGCACCAATCTTTAAGATGCCCTGGGCAAACAGTAAGCCCAAATAGTTCTATTACAGGCTGCCTAGCACAGCCTGAAATAGGATTGTATTACATATGGGCCTGGGAGCCTTCAATAGGCTGCCAGCTGTCTAGGCAACAGATCTCTGCACCTGGATCTCATCATAGGTGACAGTGATCCATTGCCTAGACATCTGGGAGCCTATAGAAGGCTCTCAGGCCTGTCAGCAATGCAATATTATTATAAGCTGCACTGGGCAACCTGTAATAGAACTGTATAGATTTCCAAATATACTGCAGTGCATTAGCTTTGCAGTACATTGTTCTAGTGATCAGACCCCCCTGAGGTTCATGACCCCGAGGGGGGTCTTAAAATAATAGTTAACAAAAAACTTAAAAACCATAAAAAAAATATTAAAAAGAACTAAAAATCAAAACCACCCCCCTTACCATAGAACATATATAAAAATAAATAAACTCAAAATAAACACATAAGGTATCCTTGCATCCAAAAATTATTTAGCTACAAATTTATAAAAAATATTTTACCCATACAGTGAGTGCAGAATAAAAATCAAAATAGTAGAGCCACCATTTTTTCACCTCTCAAAAAAATTGGAATAAAAAGTGAGCAAAAAAGACACCCTATTCTGTATATGGAAATATTAAAAAATTACAAGTGTCAGAATATGGAATAACTCCAAGAAATAGTTTTTTTTAAGTTTTGGAATTTTTAAGGTGTTAATATATAACAAAAACTATACAAAGTTGGTATTGCCATAATCATAACGACCCACACAATACCTGTAACATGTCATCCACAGTATGTGGAGTACAATTTTTAGGGGGATATCCTGCAAAACTGAGTTGCCAAAGAAATCTGTTCAACTGTGCAGTGACCTGAAGAATAAAGTTAACTTATTATTTATATTGCAATGCACATGGCTTAAACAGCCCCCAAAAATCAAAGGCAGTAACCCCTTTTCACCCGTTCCTCACACAAAGGAAAAACAAAATTCTTAATAAATTATATGTACCTCAAAATAGTAAATGTATATGTACCTCAAAATAGTACCGTTGCGGTTTTGGAAATCTCAGCATGTCAATTATACCTACAGAAACGCTGGCGATTTCACTATAGGTATAATTGAATCAGAAAGTCCTCAGAGGAATCCTTTGCAGACTTTCTGTGAAAAGTGTTGTGGGAGAAACTGTGATGTGTTGACGTCGCAATTTTTCCCACAGCGCTTTTTTTGCTGCAGCCCGCTACATGGGGCCTTAGCCTTAACAAGGAAGTTTCACATTATTAAGCAGGTTATAGATTTTAAGCAATATGGGAAAGAAAATAGATCTCTCTGCTGCCAAAAGCATCAGATAGTGCAATGCCTTGAACAAGGTATGAAAACATTAGATGTTTCACGAAAACTTAAGCATAAAGAGGAGATTCTGTTCTTTCATGTGGCACTAAGGCTGCAGTACTATCTAAATTAGTTCCAGAGATATCACTGGTTGAAAACACAGTCGAAATTAGGATATTTATATGCAGTATAATATATACAATATAAAAAAATCCAATCCCGATCTCCACTTTCATATGATACAAAAAGCAAGTTTGTACGTTTTATAATGCCCGTGATATAACTGTTTTAAGTGACTCTCCCCTGCTGTCAATTTCTCTACATAGCATTCTCTATGTTACATAGCCCTGTACTTCATACACAGTAACATTCAGTGAGAGATAAAAACAGTTCTCAATACAGAAACAAGAAAAAAGAGTGAAAAAATGAAGGATTTCACAGAAATGATCCAAAATTTGTTAATAAATTATATTACGAAATTTATTACTGGCACAAATACTGCCAGAAATCAAAAGTGGTCAAAAAGTTTAGTTATGCTTTAAGCTCAGTCAGAAGTGAATGAAGTAGCAGATGAGCATGCACACCACCTTTCCATTAACATGGCACACTAGGGAACACTTGCAGGTCACTATTCTCATGATTGCTCATTGTCTTAGGGGTCAGACCAATAATTTATACTAAATGGCATTAGTGGGGAATGCGCCTCTAAGACTAGTGATAAAATAGGGTTTGTTTTATTGCATCCAACTTTTCTTACAGTTTTCACTTGGTTTGTATAGGATTCCATAGTGAAGTTACCAGCTGTCTCAAATTATTTTTATACAGGGAGTCAAATGACTGGTTGACTAGCTGAGTTACAGCGATTAGTGCACCTTTGGATTTATGACACATTTCATTCATAAAATAATGTCTCTTTGCCAAGATATATTAGATTAAGCATTGAGGATACTAGTTCACAATTGACATCTAGTGAATGTTCAGCAAATATACATAATTTGTTGAAAAACATAATTGACACTAAGAAAATAAACCTTAATGGAGTTAGATTAGACTACAAGTCATGGATAACAAAATACTAAAGGAAAGGACTCAATAAGACAATTGCATAATCATGTTTCTATGGTGTACATTAGGATCATATTACTGTAGCTTTTAGGTTAAATCAGACCAAGATGCCCTACCTTCTTACTCAACTGTACCAAGTCTAGAGTACTATGAATGACCACATGACTGCCTTCTGACTCTAAACTTTGGTTTTATATGAATGTTTCTGTCTTTTGTTGATGGTACAGGTATTAGGTATTCCCTATATAAAAACTGTTGAAGTGCACTTATCTGCCAATGTTTTAGGCTAGGTTTCCTTCTTTTCATCCTATAGCACAGTATCACATGTTCACCATATGTTAAAGTGGCAATTGCATGGCCAGTGGTGGCCCCATCCATTTAAAATAAAAAGATGAGGTAGGGAAGGCAGAGTCAAAGGAGAAGGAACTGATTATGATTCTCAGTGAATAGAGGATGTGTATTGGAAAAATATTGACTACCATTGCACAGGAAGTACCTAAAACTATAGGATCTCAAAAATCTTTCCTCTTCACTTTATGATTCTCTGGTTCCATTGGTAGTATGACACAGCTATTGATGCTGTGGATACTGTCTGTGCAGATGGTGATTACTCTGGCATTAATTGTAAAGAACAGGTGTTAATAATCTTAAAATTTAACTTTTCATTAGTACTTTACTAAAACCAGTCACATATTAAAATCCAGCAGGAATATGTAACAAATTCCAATAGAAGGAAAACACATGCAGTCAACAGTCTAATCCAATGATAATAGGGACATTCTTATCCCTCTCCTTATTCCAAGTAAGATACACAGGGCTAGCACCCTGAAAAGGGCAATGCTTTGGAAGCTCGCCCTAACTCATGCCCCAGAAGCACCCTATTAAGCCTCCCTACAAATCTCATCCATCAACAGTAGAGTTATGAGGACAAAGAGGGGTGAAAATAAATAATTAGCTTAGTTCTCAAATATAATAACTAGGCCAACACGCACATGCTATAGAGCAGCACAGTGTCACTACAATAATGCTTTCAGTACAACAGGATACTGCATTTTCTCCTAATGACTAAATATTTTGGCGTGAAAATATCATAATAGTGTCATTTTTAGAAAGAAAGTAATGCACACCCTTTTCCCTTTTCTACCCCAGAAGAGTGGCATAGATGTGGCAGATTTTTGGCACACAGATGTGATTTGCACCAAAGATGCAGTGGTGTTGTTTTGCATATTTTAGGAAACTGAGAAGAGCAGGGATGGGTTCAAGGCAGACAGGGGTTCGGATGCCTTGACCTATCAGCTTTTCTATAAGTTGTGCCAGAAAACTGACATGAGTTATAGCTGAAATTTATACCAGATTGTGGATGGAGTAGATTTTAACTGTGGTGCATGGGTCTACCCAAGATAGCCCACTATTATGAAGAGACCAACTTTGGTGCATTTTGCGCCAGCATTGGTATCACATACAGACCGTCCTAGCACGTGACGTGGGTTTGGCTGTCAGGGGTTAATTCACTTCACTCACTCAATCTTGAATTCACCCTCCATTCAGGCTGCAAATTAAGCATAAATCAGACCCCAGCACAGTCTATGCACCCCAAATACAAGCTACTACCACTTATTGTATTTAGAATCAGGATCAATACGAATCCCAGATACACACGCTACTACTCCCAGCAGTCAGACACAAACACACTTCAAAAAGGTAATGGGTTTATAGAGCAAACACAAAGTATCATTACATTTAATGATTTAGTACCCAAGGGGTTCAGTGCTGATATAGCTAAAAAAAGACAAACAAGATGACAAACAAGCAATACAGTTTTTAACATGAAAAAGGACAAATGGAAAAACCTGATAACTGAGTGTCCTTTTGTTTCTATAGAACTTGGAGGATCTCTCAGATGGGATGGCCAACAACTAGCTTGTTTGCTGTCTTCCAAAGGTGTGACAAAGTTCCAAAGCCGTCACAATTTTTTGTAATGGTGAGTTCCTGACCTGTGAAGACACACCCACTGACAAGATGTCTCCCTCCTTCCCTTTTCAATATCTTGGAAAACTAAGAAATAAACTAATCCATCTCCATCCAGCAGAGCTGGGTGCCACAGGGGCCTATGTCCGGTTACAACCCCACTCTCATATGCTTGACTGGTTAGAGAAAACTAGTTGTAAAGTCATAAACCTGGCCTGCAGCACATGTGGTCTTGTGATTGCAAGAACTTAATAGGCTCACTCCTATACACGCATACCAATGTAATATACTGATGACACATGTATAAACAATATATTTGAGAATTATATACACATGTACAATGGATTTCAGTAATGATACATACACAAGTGGCCAACTCTATTCACTAAAACAGCAGTGGGCAGTGGCCCGGTACCTCCATTTTCCCTGTGCAGACAGAGAGAAGGACGAGACTGTAACTCCCTGTTTTACATCACATCTCACCGTGCAATATACAGTTCTGTTTATCACCAATAAGAAGATTTGCTTTGCTGTCCTGGGGTGTCTCTGACATGCTCAAACCATTGCTCTCAGGGACCCCATGCTGCCTTTTGGAGGTGCTACATGGGCTGGATATTATGAGGACTGTGCTGGCTTTTATAGGACTGTGCACACTATTAGGAGGGAGTTGTGCTGCTATTTTGGGGTTGGCTGTGCTGACTAATATGAGGAGAATCTGCAAAGTTATTGGGGGGCTGCTCCTAGCTATTATGGGGATGTGGCTCTAGTTATGTAGGGGGATAATGTACCTAAGTATTATGGGGCTGTGTCTAGTTATGTGGGAACTGTGACTAGCTATTATGGGGAATATGAGGAGACTGTTCTTAATTATTATGTGGGACTGTGCATAACTTTCCTGTGGGCTGTGTCTAGCTAGTACCAAAACCCCAATTTTTGGGAAATTTGTTACAAACCCATCTTGATATAAACCAATTTGCTTATCTCTAATAGTGAGCTGCAATTTTTTTAAGCAATTTAAAACCATTTCCTAACTAAAGACATGATTTAAAGAGGACTTTTTACCACCTCCAGCAATTCAAGTTCTTAGTATCTGTTAATAGGTGCTGCTCCACTGATTCTGGCACAGTTGGAATTTTTTTCTCCACCGTTTCCGGACACTCAATGCAGTTAGTTTTGGTGTCTGATGTGCTATTTAAGCTCTGTAATGTCAAAAGGGCAGTGTCAGGCAGGGGCGCATGTCTCAGCTCAGAATCACACCCCCTGTCTGCTTCTGTCTGACACTGGCCACCTGACATTACAGAGCCTAAATAGAATATCAGGCGCAATGATTTCTTAGGAACGGTGGAGGCTACAGAAAAAATTCCAACTGTGCCGGAATCAGTGGAGCAGCATCTATTAAATGATGCAAAGAGCTGGATTTGCTGGAGGTAGTAAGAGGTCCTCTTTAAATAATGTCCTTTTTTGATGACACATTCCCTTAGTGTATTTGTCCTCTGAATGGTTTGTTTCTTTGCAATTGATAAGAAAAATCTTTCTATAAAAGGATATTTTTTTATTTTTTTAATAAATTGGTATTTTAAATTTCACATGGTAGAGGATTGCACAGAAAAATAATATATTTTTATTAAAATAGAAAAAGATATTGAAGTTTTGAAAAGTTATTAAAATCACTCTCTATACAACAATTTTGGTTTTTAATATCATCTCAGATATAACTTGTTCTGTAATTTCATTGAAGACAAAAACCTTAATTAATTCTAAAATGGAGTATTTTGCAGCATTAAAAATCAATGTTTAATGAATTGTTAAAGAATAGCTGAAGTATTATGCATTGATATCTCATTCTTTTATATTTTCAATATTTTAGTGCTTTTTGAAAGAAGTAAAATAATGAGAATGAGCAAATTGTTCCCTTACAACTTATTTTATTTTTATTTCCCTGAATTAGTTACTTTGCTTGTATTTATGATTGAGAATATTGAATTATGTAGAAATATTGACTTACATAGAAACACAAGTGGATCTTTATTCATTCATACAATATTTTTGTCCAACTTAATGGAATCTTTCTTAAACAAATGATATATACCCATTGCTGGGTATTTATAAACAGCTAATTAACTGTTATACAATCAATGCGATCAAGATAATTAATAAATATAAATAAATATACATAATAATGTTGCACAGTCTATGCGTATAACTCAACAGGAATAGTGAAGCCCTAGCATCACAAGAGAATGGGGAAAGGTCACAATGTTAAAACCCCCCTAAAGCTCACCACTATTAGGACAAAGGGGGTAGAATTACTGAAAGCTCCACTGATAGTAGGGACCAGAAGAGCTACAGATGTAACCATCTTCAACTTGAATCAGATAACTTGCTGCAGTATGAAATAGATACAAACAGTAGTACCACTAGAACCAGCAATATTGGTACCAGCAGTAAAATACATACAGTGATGCCAGCTGGCTGTACTTCACTAACTTATAGTGACAATAGTACAGCCTAATACAGCTACCGAGGGAGAGTCACCCAACTTTTCCAAACTGCTGAATGGCAAATATGGGTAGTAAAGCTTTGATAATTCCCCTATTCCTGTATCCTTGCAGTATTATGCTTATTTACCTTGCATGGGCTTTAGTAAATTGGTTAACAACCAATGGATAGACTGGTCTGAATACCAATAATATATGTATTTATATCAGTGGTGTAACTAGGAATGGCTGGGCCCCAAGGCAAACATTTGACTTGGCCCCCCCAAAGCGCCGCCCCCAACCACCTCCCCGCACAAACCTCATTCCTCCGCACACTATTATGCACCATAGTGGCCCCTGCACACAGTATTATGCCCATAGTGGCCCCTTCACACAGTATTATGCAGCATAGTGGTCCCTGCACACAGTATTATGCCCCATAGTGGCCCCTGCACACAGTACTATGCCCCATAGTGGCCCCTGCACAGTATTATGCCCCATAGTGGCCCCTGCACACGGTATTATGTTCCATAGTGGCCCCTGCACATGGTATTATGCCTCATAGTGGCTCCTGCACACAGTATTATGCCCCATAGTGGCCCCTGCACACAGTAGTATGCCCCATAGTGGCCCCTGCACACAGTAGTATGCCCCATAGTGGCCCCTGCACACAGTAATATGCCCCATAGTGGCCCCTGCACACATTATTATGCCCCATTGTGGACCACCCATGAACGATTATTATACCCTGCTACTTATCTCTTCCTAGCTCCGTTGCACTCTGGTGCGCTACTTCGGCCATCGTCACTGTTGGACTGGATCTCGCGTGATCCAGGCCGACGTCGTGATGCATAATGACGTCGACAGACATCTGGGACGTCACCAAACAGGCCCAGAGCCTGCGGAGTGTAGGAGAGGTGAGTTACAGTGTTTTTTATGTTCCCTCACCTCCCCTGGGCCCCCGATCGTTATACTCAGGGGTCTGAAAAGACCCCAGAGTACAATGATAGCAGTGTTTGTGGGGTTCGCAGTAGCCACAGGGCCCTGGGCCCCATAATGTTCCAGGCCCTGTGGCAGCTGCTACCGCAGCTACCCTGGTACTTACGCCCCTGATTTATACCAAATAGTATAGCATACCATGCCAGATTTACATTTGAAAGTCCCAGGAAAGCTGGGTAGCATGCAAGGTAATACTGTAATAGGGATTACTGAATAATAAATTAAGGAATATAAAATAAATCTCCTTGATCTAGAGCTTGCCAAGTTTGCCTTTCAGACTTATGGGTAAGCTGGGTAGCATGTTATGTGGAGCTGTAATAAGTAATACTGAGTACTATATTTACCTTCATAAATCTACCTCCATGCATATATCAATCATACCATAGCTTGCCAGGATTTCCCTTTAAGGGTTCTAAGAAATCTGGGTAACATGGTGAATACTAAATATACCTAAATAAATACTCCTGCTTTCTCCCAAGTCATCCCAAGGCTTGCTAGATTTGCCTTTCATTGCAGAGGTGCTTTTTAGGGTCCTGGGAAAGTTGGGTAGCATACCAGGTAATCCTATAATAGGGACTGCTGAATATAGTAATAAAACATAAAATAAATCTCTCTCATTGTTTGAAAATCATGTCAGAGCTTGTCAGATTTGCCTTTCAGGATTCTGGGAAAGCTGAGTAATATACAAGGTACTGTTCTAATAGGGACTGCTGAGTACTAAATATAAGTAAACCCTCCTACATGCTCTGTAATTGCTCCTTAACTTGACAGATGTATCTTTCAGTGTCCCAAGAAAGCTGATTAACATACAATTCAGTGCTGTAATACATACTGCTGTTGAAAAAAAAATAAATCTTCCTATACAAACCTCTTTCCATGTTGTAAAACAGCTAGCTAGTTTTGCCTTTCAAGAATTTGGAGCTGCATTGTCTCCATTATACTCCAATGCACTCCATTATAGAATTAGACTTAATTGTAGCTAAAAACAGCCCCTCCATGATAAGCTCCCCCCCTCCCTAACTTCCTGTGATGTCATACTAGTGCCTGGGACTATAGCAGTGCAATAGGGACCATAGAAAATGGAAGATTTATGCAGTTACATGCATATTTTAATGCCTCCTGTCCCGATTAATACAGCTCAAGGAGCAAAAGAGACTTGCAGAAAAAAATAGACAAAAATAAAGAAATAAATAATACATTATCTAAAAGTACACTAAAAACAGGACATATAAAAATAGTAATATATAAATGTGTGTCCTCACTTACCTGTCCTCTTGGCTGATCTAGATATGTGTATTACAGGATATTATTACACTACCTATGCTATTTGTGTAGCCACACTGTGGGTTAGGGAGGAAGGTGTGAATTGCAGCATGTTGTGATATTGTGTTTTTTTGGGGGGTTTTTTTCCATGGGAAATTGCACTGGTTAACCAAACTGGAGATCAGTTAAGAGTAAACATATCCATAGTAAGGCCATAGGATATAATCCATCCTACTTGCTCACTGTAATCCAATGTGATCATCTGAAGTAAATAGAGAAAATACATTAATTATAAATATTAATAATTAATATCCATAATATATCATACTATACTAAGTTGTCAGTAGCTTGAATCACTGAAAGGTTAGCAGACAAGTCAACCAATCATGGTCAACAATGAAAAGAATGAATGAAGTTGATGTCTTGGATATAGATAAAATGCACACACATAAGAAAGTTAGTGACTTGTGGATTGTTTCCAGTACTGTATGCACTGCTTCCCTTGACTGCTGCTGGTGATGAGGTCTTAACACAGACATGTGGCTGCAGCCACCAGTGTTATATAAGCATGTTGGGACATCATCTCTGAAACAGTACACAAAAATGGAAGATGTAAATTCACATCAAAAACTGAACCAAATCCACCTGTGCTCCCTCTTGGCACAATAATCGAAAACCCACAGTATCATAAGATGATAGCAAAAATCTGAGTTATGACATTTGCTATTTCTCTCATGATGATGGTATGGAAGAATTTTCTCATTTCGATCTTAAAATTGTCAGTACTTTGGAGTTCTGTGAACTAAGAGTCAATCTAGTCCAAGGAGGTCAGTATGACACTTTGTGATGTATGGTCAGTCTTAGACTCTATTCACACAAACAGGAAAAATGGCCGTCACACAGCTGCACTAACACGGATCACTCAATAGACTCAAGTCTATGAATGATCTGGGAAAACAGATGCCAGTTAACCATGAAAAAGTTTTTCATAGTCGATTTTCATCATGGTCGTGTAAATAGAGCTTTAGGAATGTGGTACTAAAAAGGAGCTCTTTGTGGGGCATTTTAATCATTTGCATAGAAACTACTCTATTATTTATAGCCAACACATTTTAGAATATTAGAATCATATGTGATATCTTTTCCATTGTATTGGTTTATTTGCAATTGTTTTGAGAACATGATGGTAAAGACAAAGTGAAACATTAATTGATTATTGGCTGGTACTTGATACTGGTCACAATGTGACCAAGTAGGTTATCATATGGCCAGTGATAGGTACCAACCAATAATCAATAAATGTTCTATTCCATGAAGACATTGGCGAGCAGCTGGAACCATTGCGTGTATCTTCACCCTACAGAACCAAAAGATTAAACTATTATTTATACTGTACAACAGAGGTTTTAATGATCATGGAAAAACTCAGCCATGAAATCATATAAACCATTCTGACCTGATTGAGTATCCCCTATATTGTGTGTACAGTGCTCTATATAAGTGCAAAACAGAATAATTATTCTTGTTTCATTAATTCAGCCACAAACTCACTATCCTGTTGAATCTCCAAGTAAGTGAAAGAAACAAAGAGTAGATCTGTTTTCTGACAAATCGACCATCTGTCCAACAGCAGGGAGGATAAAAAATAGTGGTAAGAAAATGAGCCAGCTTTAAAGGACTCCTATTTAAGATGGCTCCTCAAGGCTTGTTAACTGATCTGGGAACTGCTGTGCCTGATTTTAACTAATTTTTCTTTATTGAAAAGATAGATTGCAAACCTATTGGGACAGCTTAGTGATTGCATTTGAAAAGCCTAACAAATTACCTGAGATGCTTAACAGGAAACAATGTAGTTGGGAGAGATGGTCTTTATATCCATGTCTCTATCTTAAAATGTCCCATTAGGACTTTTAAGGAAAATGAATGTCAAATATAATTTAGCAATTAGAACACAGAAAGGTAAAGACAATTATGACAGTGCTCATAATTTGTCATCTTTTATTAGGAAAAAAAAGGATTTTTTTCCTTTTACTCTTAATTCATGCAGCTTCATTTGCTATAAATCTATTAATATCATTAATGTGAATAAAGTGTTATCTGTCATAGCCAAATGAAAAAAAGAACACCAAGAGACAAATAAGCAATGACAAAACTATTCATTTTAGGTTTATATAAATTATAATAACATAGTAAATATTAAGAAAAATAAATCTATTTGTATAGTACATGTCTCTATAATAAGGAACAGTAGAGACTGCATGGGGCCTTACTTTTACGGTTTGTATGCTGGTCACATTTCCCAGCTTGGCCTCAACTTTTCTGACCTGAATTAGCAGTATCACAGTGATCTCTAATAATGTCTATACTGTCCTGTACTCACAGCATCACGTGAACACAGGACAGTAGAACCGTGGTCATTCTGAAACTCATATCATAAATCACTTTGATGCTTTGCTTGTAATTCAGATTGGCCGCAGTTAGTATGCTGTTAAGCTTCTCTCTTCTATATACCAATTACTTCTAGAAAAGAAAGTCCCGCGGTTACGAATCCTGTTAGGCTTAAGGCTGCTGCTAGAATCCCAGGAGAAAAAGGGAAGACAAGGACTGTGAGCCATAATACTAGACCCACCCAGAAGTCCCTACCTGCTTGCCTCAGCTACCCAAAGAGGTAGAAGACAACTAAGAGACGGTCCCTTCCTATGACACAAGTGAAAACACAAACGCGGACAAGACAAACAAACAAGAACAGGTAGGAAATAAGCCAAGGGCAGAAACAGTAGGGCAGCAAAGAACAAAATAAGATCTAGAAGAATAGACAGGTCTGAAAAAAGCAGAGGTCTGGAAAAACAAGACCAGAGATACAGGAGAAAACACTAGCACGCTCAAGAGAGACTGGATTTATTGGATGCCAGGAATCCACTCCAGGCTTGATTGGACTGGACCCTGATGTTCCATCAATCACAGAAGGATCAAGAGAAGTGAGAGTGGAAAGGAAGGATGTCAATCACATAAGCAGAACTTAACAGTTTGAGGAGCAGAGGGAAGCAAACATTGGAAGAGATGGGTAAGGTGGAGAATGAATAGCAGAGGTGAGGGGATAGAGCTGTGTTCAGAGTAGAACAAGAAACCTAAAAGCATAGAATCATAGCTGGACACACCTCCTGTGCTGTACCATACAGCCGGAAGATAGCGCAGAAGTCTGAACAGATGGGAATGTTACACCCTCTGAATGGTTCATATGTCCAGCAATGAGAAAAAGATCTTGAGATCAATTTTGGCCTACGTCTAGTAGAAAAACTCTATCGCTACTCACATGGCCCATGAAAATGTACCAGAGTACAGGAAAATTCTTCTAAATTAATCTCTAGATGGTACACTGTACTAGTGGAGTTGCACAAGTATTTCCCCTTGACACCTGGCACCTACTGAAGGTGTAACATAGAAAAAGGGACCTACATTCATATTTGGTGGCATTGTAAACTGTTCAGACCCTTTTAGGATGACGTATTAAAGTAGTGTCAGGCTGGGATGTCTAGGGTCCACCAGTGGAATTGTTTCTAGGGGCCCACCATCAGAACCCCTGGAGATCAGCGGTACTGAGACAGGGCGGCTAAAGGTAATAACATGTCGGGAGCCATGTTGCTCACCCGCTATACCATGTGCACCACAGCACTACCTAAACCTACTTTCTACACCCTATATGGCAAGTGAACAGTGTGGCTCCTAGAATTGTTACTATTACCTGTAGCCGCACTGTCCTGGAAAAGCTGATCTGCAGAGGTCCTGGCTGTTGTATCAACAGCAGATGTAATATTGATGGCCTATCCTAAGGATAGGCCATCAATATTAGAAAGATGGATAAATCCTTTAAAGAGGTTGTCCAGGCTGCCACAATGGCCGCTCCATTATATGGACAACCTCTTTTATGGCCACTTCACTGGTCCCCTCATACAGTGGCCTCTTCACTGGTCCCCCATACTGTATTTATGGCCTATCCTGAGGATAAACCATAACAAATTATGCCTGGACAACCCCTTTAATATACCCCCATAATGCGCCACACTTTAAAGAGGTTGTCCAGTATAATTTTTTTCTTTTTTATAATTAGTCTGGGGGACGTGAAACCCCCCCCCAGAATAAAACATACTAAACATACTCACCTATCCCTGGTGCTCCAGTGTCCTCCCAGTATGGTTCGGTCCAGTCTTGCAGCTCCGCTGTATTCTTTTGCCGGAAGTCCTCACTGGCTGTGACGTCCCAAGTCCCTTCCTTTAGGCTGCTGATTGGCCTCAGGGGCATGTGACGTCACAGATAGTCACGTGCAATGGGAACTTCAGCTGGAAGAAAACATCAGAGCTGCAAGACCGAACCACACTGAGAGACACTGGGGACAGGAGAGAAAGTTTGTTTTTTTGGGGGGGGTTTTTTCGCCTGCCCCTATGTAATAAAAAAAAAATGTTATCCTGCACAACCCCTTTAATGTCCCCCATTCTATTGGCCTCCATCAATCACTGCCCCCCACAATATAATGGCCCCATCAATGGCCCCCATACAGTATAGGGGACCAGTGAAGGGGCCACTGTATGGGGGGGGAATATTGAAGGGGCCACTGTATGCGACATAGGTATTGTTATGCTGGAGCCCTAGAGCAGGCACCGGCATAACAATACGATGGGAAATTAGCTGGGGTGGGAGGGGGGATTACAACTCTCCATAGACCCAGAACATCTGGAGCTGCTGGGGGTTGTAGTTATCTGAGTGGTCAGTGAAATTTAAAGATTTGTGGGCAAAATAGGGGGGAAAAGTTGTTTTTTGGTTGCGTGGTTAAGTTGTACTTACCTTCCACACTGCTGGTCTGCAGAAACCCGCCGTGCACACAGTGTCAGTACGTCAGTGATGCTTGCAGCAACAAGTTGCAACTGGATTGTTTCCAACGGCTGCCCATCAGGATCCAGGCTACAGGGGGAGCGCCCACAAGAAGGTAGGGATGGTCTCCCGCCACTGCGCTATGATAGCAGCCCGCCATCTTTAATCATTATAATGTTGCCTGCAGCCTGGGGCCCCCAAGGTTACCGATCAGGCCCCTGACCAATGCATCTGCATTGGCAAAATGAGGACTAATAGTCGAGGCTCAGGGCCCACTGGGTAACCGGTTCCCTGGTGAGCCAGTTTGACCCTCAACAATCTGCAAACCAAAAGCCCCATTACCTCAGCAGACTAATTTTCTTAACCTATAAAGAAAAAGGAAAAGCAAGAGCAAAACACCTGATCCCACACTTCAGGAGCTCATCACATGCCCCACCAGTGGGTCAATGTTTTAGCAAAATATACTATTTTGTACACTTTCAACAAATCTGTGGACCCTGGCAACAATTTGGCTCCTCTGACTTTTTTGTCTTATTTAGAAGTTGTTATGTGTAACGTTATTGCCGTAGAGTTTGCTGCAAAGTGTTATGTTATTGTAAGGGAATTGCCAGTTGAACAATTCCCCAGTGCTGCTGCAGAAACCTGGGAGGAAGGGCATGACAGAGACAGTGTGCCCTGTCCCTGCCTACTTGCCACACTGTCCTAATGACAGGAGGAACTGGGCGGCAAAACCATTCCTAGAAATAACACAGAATAAGACAAGACTAACAACACAGAAGAGGAGTCAGCAAGCCAAGGGTCAAACCAGAGAGACAAAGCAGAACCAAATCAAAACCCAAGGAGTAGTCACCAGGGAAGCCAAAGGTCAGAGGACAGAATAATACAGTAGAGCAAGTAGGAAGCTAGCAAGGACAAAGTCACAGGACAGAGTACAATAGCCAGAGACCATGAGTGAGCTGATGACCTGTTTATAGTAAGTCCAGGACCTGCCCCAGACTTGATTGGTAGACAGGCTGTCAATCACACAGGCAAGGCTTAGATTAACTATTTCTAGGAGCAGAAAGAAACAAGGTGCAGGAGACGGGTGTGGCTGAAATTCAATTACATAGTAGTAGTATTAGGACAGCGTTCAGACTGAGCAACAAGAACCTTGAGCAAGGAATCAAGCTGAACACACCTCCCTCGCTGCAGCATGCGAGCGGAAGGTGGCGCAGAGACCCGAACAGGCAGAGACGTTACAGTTATGCTGTGTTATGGGGTAATTGCTTGGTACCAGCACAGTTTCGGTTTTTACCTCTCCTTACACAAGAACACAGACTTCAATGCCAATAACTCACTGGTCATTTGGCTCGCACTCCATAGCAAGCCAACTTTTGCCTTCCAACTGACTGGCTTTGGCCTTTGCACTACATAGATCAAACTCCTCTCTGTCCAGCAACATAGTTAGGTCTCTTTCTTTCAAACTCTATGGCAAAGCTTTAGTGCACTCCACTGGACTTAGCCCCTCTCACATCTCTGAGATTCTCATTCATGACTGTCACAACAACAACACTAAGTACCAAAAGCTATATTGCACATCCCTAGTTCCTCCAAGTAGTTGCCATGGCAAAATGATTCCCTATAGCCTCAGCACAGGGTTCCCAAACATGGTACCTTCAGCAGATAGTAAACACTGCACTCCTCGTGTCATTCCATTTCCTAAGAAACAAATGGAGACGTCTTAACCCATATTACTAACCTCACAGGGTATAAATGCCACACAAAGACTGGGGGCGGTGGGGAGGACACTGCAAGCAGCGTAAACATAATATATGTAACATGCACTATGCCCAGTTTATACCTTGGTACATAGCCACAATATAAAAAGTAGGGTAACAGAAAATAAAAGTGTTTAAATGTAAAGGTATGCGATAAACTAGTTTGTTTTAACTTGCATAAGTATATTACATTGATGTGGATGGTCTATATTACATTAAGTGGATGGACTACATTAAACACAGCGCTTTGCGTTCACCTATACCCAAAAATGGAATTCATAATTGCAAAGTTTTTAATTGTCAGCAAAATGTTAATTTCCCTAAAGTGTGTGGTAATATAAGTAATAAAGTGCAGGGTTTTTTAAATGTATTCTGGGGCTGTTTTCTTTATTATATACTCTCCAGAAATAAAGTCAGTGGAGAGCGGAAAAAACAGTAGATTATTCATTAACATAATGAATCCTTATGTATTCAGGTGTTGTGCTATTACTATGTATTGGGCATTATGCAGTACCTTTATAACAACCTAAGAAAGAAAAATGCCGAAATCTATAATGTATGAGGTAAGCCTAATGTCCATTATTTGTTATTGTGACCAAGAGTCTATAGTAAAAAAGCCATTCCATTTGTTCTAACCACATTATTAGCACAATCTATATAACCACAGTAAAATCCTGCTACCCTGACTTCCCTAAGACCAATAGGAGGTATAAAAAATGGATTATGTCTGAACTTTTTATGTCAAGTTATATCATGGTAAAAGATAAATGTTGGAATTGTATCCTTCAGAAAACCAGAATTTCCATGGACATAACTATCTGAAATCATGTTTTCTCAAGGCATTGCTTTTGCTTCTAATTTTTGTATAATTAGATATCATTGGGAATTCTCCAAAGTCATTACATGGAAAGAGTCCAGACATCCAACTAGTATACCACATAATTGCTTAGGTCACTTTTAATAGTGACCCCAATTAACAGTGCCCATATAAGCCCGATATATAGTGCCAGTAAACTACCACTGATAAACAGCAATGTCAGTAACACAAAGAGGTACTGTACTAGTGTACTGTTAAGGATTGGCTAATGCAAAGTTTTTGTTGCATTCTGAGTTGCAATATTGAAATAACCTATATGAATCTACTTGGAGAAGATATTTAAGAAGAATTGCAAAAGGATTCCAAAGCACATGAAGTAACAAAAGTGGTAAAATGTTGTGTCTTACACCTTTTGTCTGCTGCACCATAGGTAATATATAGGCTGTAGCGGGCTGTCTTCTGCTCATTATCTCAGTGGTGCTCCTAGCATTCTAGATCTCTGCTTGCTCTCAGCCTTTGTTTATTTCAATGTATGAAAATACAGTCTATGGTCATGTGATTTGCAGTCCATGATCATGTGATAGACAATAAATGGTCATGAGATGGACACACAGGTGCGCAGGCCATTACAAGACAGAGCTCTGATTACTGTGCTGTGTCTGTAACAAGCTGTGTACCTGTGGGTCAATCACATGACCATGAACTGTCGATCACATGACCATGAACTGTCCATCCCATGACCATGGACTAATTTTTATCCAATGGATGACAGCAAGCAGAGATCTAGAAAACCATAATGAATTGATACAGAAATTATATTGGAAAATTGTATAACTTTTCATTATACAAACAATACATTTTTTGATAAAACTGGACAACCCCTTTAAGAGAATAGTAGTGAACCTGGGGCAATGATCTGTTACCATGACAGCTGGAAACCTATTGAAGACTCCCAGGGCTGTCATTACTGAGTTTTTATTACCTATTAGCTATTGCCATAGGCAGCCTGCAAATATAAAAATATTTCTTGTGTACAGAACAAAAAATTAAAAATGGCTGTGGCTGGAAGGGGTTAAACTTTTAATAAAAAATCTTCAGATTGTGGTAAAATCTAAATATCTAATAATAAGAAATACAATGGTGCTTTTTTCCCCCCCTCAACTTAAGTCCAAGCCGTTCAGAGACATTTGGAAATTACCTGGCATTTATTTTTTCTCCTGCAAGCACAGTACTATATCTGCTAATGGCTATTTCCCATATGGCAAGTCACAGCAGTACTTCTTCACAAGTTATGATCCCTACATACAACCATCCAGCAGTACTCAGAATTTTTGCTAAGGCAGCAACACTTTGCCAACTAATTTAATATTACAGATTAATGTAAAATGCCCGTAGCTCTAAATCCCACTCATTTATCCTGTACATTAAACTCATGGCAGAAAGAAACCCTCAGCAGTCAGCACTCTCTATTTTATATAAGATATATCTATCTCCTGCACACGCTTCACTTTAATTACTGTATATATTTTTAAACCTTATGAAACATAATTATGTAATGCATACACATTTACTCAGGATTACATTGCTGTCCTCTTCTAAATAGAAAGCCATTCTTAAACATATATTATGTAATTGGCATTACCCCGAGACACAGTTTTGTTCCACTTAAAACATTATCGGTATATATGTATATTTTTTTAATGCACCTAGAGAGGAGCCGTTTGGATCCTAATTAATAATTTTACCAAATTGAACCTTCGAGATCCAAGCCAGGTTTAAAGGGAGTCTGTCATCAGAACTCGGCATATCAACCCTACAGATAGATAGGTTAGGATCACCTGAATCAAACCCTTTGTGAATCAGTGCCTCTGCTGCCAAGATATTGTTGTTTTGTCAATATGCAAATGAGCTCTTTGGAACAACAAGGATGTTGCCATTGCTCCAAAGAGGTAAGTGGAAACGTCTTCGTTGCTTGACAAAAAGAGCACAATCTTGGCAACAAAGGCACCAATTCCCAAGGTGTAAAAGGTTAAGGACACCTGAAACAAATAGTGTTTTCCCCTTGTGTATTGGTGCCTCTATTGTTGAAATTTTGCTCTTTTTGTTAATATGCAATGAACTTTTTGGAGCAACAAGGGTGGAGCCATAGCAGCACCTTCATTTGCATATAGGACAAAAACTGTAATATCTTGGTAATAGAGGCACTAATTCTCAAGTGGAAAACACGGTGTGGTTCAGGTGACCCTAACCTATCGATCTGCAGGTCTGGGTTCTGGTGAGAGATTCCCTTTAATTTGATGGATAAACTCAAATGCAAAGACATTGGCTGTTAGTGTTGAATCATCCTGTGTAGCCAACCGTGGAAGCCTGAGCACATCTATAGATGTCCACTATTAGAAGCAGGAAGCAGAATTCTGCTCTACATGGATACATAATACAATTGAAAAATGTCCTTAACAAAAACAAAATAATCTCAATTACTCTCAATACTGAATTCCACACATGCCACTTATTACTTTGGGTGTCTAACATGAGGGGGGGCTGCTATGAGGTAGACCTAGCAATGATTTCAGAGGTATAAGGGCAGTAAGTGATGACTGAATGATATAAAATCGAATAGGCTCCTTTACTGTGGTCAACTCGGCTACATACTGTACATCATCCCTTCTCTGCAGGACTTTTTACATTATTCCGGTGGAAATCTATGCTGCACAATCCACAGTAAATCCACCTGCAACAACTGCAGATTTTGCTGAAGATGATTTATGGTGATATCCACATTTGAGCACAGCTTAAATGATCACTAACTTATCAGCCAACTTAGTCTCGTTTCATAGAGCATGTGATTCTGGACCAAAAATTAGTACACTTTAATTAGAAATATGGCTGCTTTGTGCATGAAAAACCTCTATAAAGTTCCTGCCACTAGGTGTCTCCATCCTAGCTCATTTACAGTTCACTTCCTGTTAGGCAAGGTTCATCCACAGATACATTAGATAAGCAAGATGGTATCACAGTGAGTGGAAAGGTAGGTTCTTTTTTTTCTCTTAATACAGTGATTGCAGATGGGAAGGGCTGATTCTCCTCACAAGCTGCATACGTGTCTACAAACTGCTGTATGCACAGGACTGAACGTTCTACAAATAATTTTCCTGACTGTGCTCATAGATTTTTTTTTTCTTTTTATGCTTTGTTTTAGCTGCTTGCCTGTGTGCATTTGCCCTGTATTTGCAATTCAGTGTTCCTGGATCCCCTTTATTATGGTCACTTTGGCTTTTCTCAGCTATTTGGTTGCTATTGTACAGTTACTCTTGGCAGTATGGAAAAACAGTATTAGTAATGAATAGGGGAGGAGGGCAGATAGCTTCTTATGGTACATGTCCCCTGCCAGATTGCCCAGAAGGACCCTGCATTTTCCAACTTTTCATGAATACTCAGATACCCTTTAAGACTAAGGCCCCATGTAGCAAAATGCAGCAAAAAAACACTACAGAAAAAAAACGCTGCGTTTTTCATTGCATTTTTGCAGAGTTTTCCTCTGTAGATTTTCTGCCCTTGCTATACCTTAATGGAAAATGCCAGCGTTTCCGTTGGTATAATTCGCATGCTCGATTTTTGAAAACACAGCTTTTCTTCTGCAGATTTTTTTCTGCAATGTTTGGATGGGATTAGCCAGAGTCTCATTCACTTTGGAGATACTTTAAAACACAGCGTTTTTTTTGCCACTGCATTTCTGTTGCAAAGTTTGCTATGGGCCAGATAGTTAATTGTTACACTCCTGCTGTCTGTCTTTGGCTAGTGCCCAATAAACCCACCCAATATTTCATATGTAATTAGATTGTGATTTGTAAAAAGGTAGAAAATATAGTATGCATTTGTACCCCTCATGACCTACTTTAGCAGCAGCTACCTGACATTGATTGTCTTCTTCCATGTCTTCCCAGTGCCTATTCCTTTAGCTTGTAATATTGACATGGTGTGTATGATTCTGTGTAAAGGTGTAAGTCTGATTAATAGGAGTCCCACAACTGGGGCAAATCATGAGAACAGGGGTCTCATGTGCCCTGCTGAATGAAGCAGTGGTCACACATGTGATACCACTCTATTAAAAGGCTAGGAAACATACTTTATCAAAGCATTGTACTTGACAGTTAGTTGCTTAGACTTTGACCAGAGTAGAAGTGTGCACATGCAACTACCAATTCATTGAAAGAAGGAGCACAGAAACTCCATTCTTGAGATTAGTGGGGGTCCCAATGGTTGAACCCTCCGCAATTATAAACTTATTATCTATCCTATTCAGCAATCAGACACTTGTCACATATTACCTACTGACCTTGGGACAACTCCTTTAACTAAAAATGTAAAGTATGTTTAATTATTACTATGCATACTGTTATGTAGCGGCTCCAGATTTAACCATATTTACATAACGCTATAGAATCACTTTCAGATCATTTCTCTTCATGTTTATCAGCCTTCAATCACTGTTCGCTTTATCCTTCAGCCGCAGATACATATTTTATCAACTTATTTACTTCACTTGCAATGTCATCTCTTCCAGATCTTTGCTACATTATCAAAAATGGTATACATTGTCTACGAAGCTTCCTGCAATGTCATTTATATACATATTAATGGATATACAGATGGCATCATTTATAAATGAAGTACATTTTATATCAAATACACTTTGAGCTAGAAAACAGATAGTAATGGCATCTAGAGCTGCATAATAGCAGTCATACCTCTGCTGGACAAGATACTTTGTATCATCCTGCATGACATAAATAGTAGAAAGCAAAGTTACATTTTTGATAGATATTGCTGAGTGTTGAAATTATCATTCGCACAACTCGGTGTGGACGGAACAGAGATACAATGTGTATTCTACTATTAATTCTAGATTTTTACACTTTCAGTAACATGCATAACCTTATGCTGACCCTGTCCAGCCACTGCTTGTTGTAGATTTGACATTCAGTTAATTTATAGGTCTGAAAATCTGCATGCATCATTGCCTTTGGACATTTATTTCAAGAATAGCTGTCAGCTTCAAGGGGGAATGCGGCAAAATTGGAAACATTCTTACTCAGGAATTTATAATAGAACTGGGAATCAAAACAGCAGAAGTTGGCTAAAAAGAAAAATGAACAATTGATATAAAAGCGGCTAAATGAAATGTTTCCCCTTGATTATACATTTGGAAAATAAATGTTAAGATTATTTAATATGGTTGGTGGAAGGCTTGTTTATGAATGCAATCAATTGGCTGCAGAGAATTTACAGACTTGCTTGAGTGATGCTAATTCTGTACAGTGATATTTCATTCGTGATGTGATGGACTTCTAGTTTTATTCAGCAATAATGTGTAAATCTTGGGCCGCTAACTTCAGAATATATTTAAAATTGCCAGTGCCAGAGAAGCAAATCATATTCATAATCTTACTAATGATTGGTGTTCCTACTGCTAACAGATGACATGACTTTACAATTATGTCCGCAGCATCAGAATCACTTATTAGGAAAAGGTTCCCCTTGGATTTTCTATTTTAAACCTGGATGCCAGAGTTATCTTAAGAACCATAAAGTCACTGGTTTACGTGGAATTTATATATAGGAATGCAAATAAATGCTAACAGAATGGCATCTGCTTTATATAATGTTCAATGTCTTGTTTTTTTAAGGATCCCTCGCTGTACTTTTTTATTCGTGGACAAAATAGCCTAGTGTACAATGTTTTTGTGTCCAAAAAAAAAATGCAAATCCATATTTTTAACATTGAAGTCTATGTAAAATGGTTGGCTTTCCGTAGGCATCCTTTGCATCCATGTTTTCAAAATGATATCCTAAACAGGTTATAGAAACATTATATGAACTCATCATTGCATCAGTTATGTTGAAATTACAGTCCTACCTGTGGGCAGCATGTTATAAAGAGAATTAACTGAGCAGATTGATTTAGATATGGTCACCCTTAAAGGGGTGTTTCAATTAATCCCCAACTCAGAGGCTTAAAATAACAAAATATTCATACACACCTCTCTGTTTGACCAGGGATTCAGTGAAGAGTCGACATTTGGGTCCCTGATTTTTGGAGCTCTTTAGACCATATGTGATTATATCAGTGGCTGAAGCCTGATGCTCCATTTGAACACTTGATTTGTATCACTGTTTAACCACTGATTGTCTGCATTGCTTTTATGAGGTCCAAAGCTCAGTTTGACCAGGGTCCCAAAAAAAAAGACTCTCCACTGATCCTTGGTCAAATAGAGAGGTGATTATTTATATTTTCCTATGTTAAGCCACTGGAGGGGGAAAAATTACTTGGAAAGCCCCTTTAAACTAGCTTAAATTTGGAAATGGACTTGAATATTTCATGAAAACAATTCAACAAAATATAGCAGCACTCTTAACAGGTTTCAATTTGCACAGCCACTGCATGACACATCTAGCATATCACTTTTTCGTTTTACTCCCCTCTTTCAAAAAGCAATATCTTTTTTTTTCAACATTGTGTTTTTTATTAGGTTTAGAAAAATTAGGAAAATAAAGTACAGTGCAATATTACAAAAAAAATAAGAAATGAGCAACAGATTAACCTTATGAGAAAGATAAGGCCAGTGAAGGTGTGCGGCCTGCGGTTATAGGGCCTGAGGCAGTGGGCGGGCAATAGAGGTGTAATGTCCAGTCACTGACACATAGTAACAAGAAACTATACAAAATATCATGTATAGGAAGGAGAACCAAGGATCACGAATGGTCAGAGGGAAATAGGAGACTGGAATGACATCAAGCAAGGAGGGGGATAAGGGAGTGAGGAAAAAGGGGAAACAGAGAGGGCGAAAAGTGATATCTTTTTATTTTTCTGTTCACACAGCCATGTGAAGGCATATTTTTTGCAGGACATATAGTCTGCGGGTTGATACGATTATGGTGTTACCAAATTTACATAGTTTTGGTTGTGTTTTAACACCTTAAAAAATCCAAAACTTTGAAAAACTTTTTTTTGGAGTCGTCAAATTCTCTTATCTTGCCATATTCTCATTTTATATTTCCATATATTGGGCTGCATAAGGCATAGTTTTTTTTGGCAGGGCCAGATGTACTTCTTATTTATACCATTTTGGGGAATGTCTGGTCTTTTGAAAACTTTATATTCAATTTTTTATGGGAGCTGACACTGCAAGAAAAATGGTGATTCGGCTCTCTTGACTCTTTTCCCGCTACAGTGTTCACCATATGTGAAAAATATTTTTATATAGTTTTATTTTTTAGTTTGTTGTTTGGGCACTAACAAATGCATTTATATTTTACTTTGTTTATTTATTTTTATGTGTTTTTTAGGGAAAGGAGGTGATTTGAATTTTTAGTTCTTTTTATTTTTTTAACTTTTTTTTTCTTGAACTCTAGGGAGTCTGATCACTAATACAATACAATGCACAATGTACACACAATACAATACATGCAATGTCTTATGAATTGTGAAATACCTTCAGTTCTATTACAGGCTGCCTAGCACAGTCTGTAATAGAATTCTATTGAAGACAGGCAACTAATCTCACTCTAGGGGGAGGCAATCTATGCAAAAATGGCGCCTCATTTTTAATTTTTCACCAAGGCATTAGCAGGGCATTGCTGCCAGTTCTCCTCTATATAATACAGCAGAGACCCAGCAGCTATGGAGGCTGCTCAGCTCCTGAGTTGCAATCATATTTAAAGACCCAACATCAACTATACTATTAAGGCAGATGTTGGGAAGGGGTTAATGTTGTCCTGAAAAGCTAGTCATCTCGTGACACATATATCTGAACATGTCCAGCCAAGAATAAAAATAGCAAAGGAAATATCTGTATATAGTTGTGTTAAAAATTGTTTATTTTTTACCTTTAAAATTAACATTTTAAAAATAAATGCTATTATTTAATCACTTTTACTCCTACAAGAGGACTTCACAATGAGATCAATGTGATGTGCATGGTATTTTCTGTGTAAAACTTTAAGGCAATATAAGTATTGCTGGTTGTAGCAGGATAGTACAATAATGGGTTAACTGGGTTATATCTTGGTACTTAAATTCATTGGAAAAGGACAACATTAGCGTTTGAAGGAGTGGGGCATTCTTTTTTGTCCCAGGTGAAGAAAAGCCTAGCTAGGCCTCTGCAAGGCCATGCTCTCTTTATTGTAACAGAAATGATAACATTGCTTGAGTCACTAACATTTGAAAGAGACCTTTATACAGTAGTGTTAAAAACAGCAGTACAACATCATTAACCTGATCAATCAATGTTTTTGGTAGAAGTGATATTCATACATAGTAAATAATTTACTTGTAAGTGTAGTAACGTAGTAAAAAAAAAAAAAAAACAGAGCCAACAATACGGTTCATTCTGAGTAACTGAATCATTAATGGAAAGGGACTTGCTCAAAATAATAGCAGTGAGGGGTTAAGTTAGTGAAGTGATTCATTCTGTGGAATAGTAGGTGTCAATTTTTGCCCCTATTTAAGGTAGGAGGTTGACAAATATTGCCCGTGTTGGTTATAGTGCATTTTCTTCTGAAATATTTGGGTAAATAGGTCGTTCCAGATTGTTCTGATGAAAAACGTACTTTGTTTGAAAAGTTGATTGGAGAGAGAAAAACATATAGAGAAGTAAATTATAGACCTCTCAGCTAAAATGATCTCAAGTGCATCGAAGTGGCACCCAAAACCTGAAAAATACAAAAGGAACTACTTTTCAACTGGATCGAAGAATAGCCAAAATGGCAAGGGTTCAGTCCATGATCACCTCCAGAAAGATAAAAAAAGATCTTAAGTTACCAGTGAGTACTGTTATAGTCAGAAGATGATTAAGTGAAGCCAAGTTACCAGCAAAAACGCTCCGCAAAGTCCCATTGTTGAAAAAAATACATGTCCTAAATAGGTTAAAATTTGCCAAGGAATACATCAATTAGCCTAAACAGCAACATTTTGTGGACTGATGAAAGCAAAATTATTATTTTTGGGACTAGTGGCAAAGAGTATGTGAAATAACTTCCAAGCCACAATACACTGTGAAAACAGTAAAGCATGGTGGTACAAAAATCATGATATGGGGATGTTTCTGTTACCATGATGTTGGGCCTATTTATCGCATACAAGTGATCATGGATCAGTTTGAATATACTAAGATACTTGAGGAGATCATGTTGCCCTATGCCAGTGATGGCAAACTTTTTAGAGACCGAGTGCCCAAACTTCAATCCAAAACCCACTAAATTATCGCAAAGTGCCAACACGGCAATTTAACTTTAAATTAACCAGGATCTGTTTTATATTGACCGTGCAATGTTATTACATCCTGTAATAATATCACATGTCTGCTATAAAACAGATACTGTGTGATATAAATAATGAAGGGCCCCCACACAGTACAATGCACTCTGAAGTGTCCCCCAGACAGTACAATGCACTCCACAGTGGCCCCCAGACAGTATTATATGCTCCAGAATTGCCCCCACACAGTATTATATGCTCCACAGTGGCCCCCACTCGGTATTATATGCCCCACAGTGGCCCCTACTCAGTATTATATGCTCCAGAGTGGCCCCCACTCAGTATTATATGCTTCACAGTGACCCCCACACAATATTATATGCTTCACAGAGGCCTCCGCACAGTATTATATGCTCCACTTTGGGCCCCCCCACATTATATGCTTCACAGTGGGCCCCCACACAGTAGTATATGCTTCACAGTGGGCCCCCACACAGTAGTATATGCTTCATAGTGTCCCCCATACAGTAGTATATGCTTCACAGTGTCCCCACGCAGTATTAGATGTTTCACAGTGTCCCCCACACAGTATAAGATGCTTCAGTGTCCCCCATACAGTAGTAAATGCTTAGGTGTCCCCCACACAGTATTAGATGCTTCAGTGTCCCCCACACAGTATTAGATGCTTCACAGGGTCACCCACACAGTATAAGATGCTTCAGTGTCTCCCATACAGTATTAGATGCTTCAGTGTCCCCCATACAATAGTATATGCTGCAGTGTCCCCCACACAGTATTAGATGCTTCAGTGTCTCTCACACAGTATTAGATGCTTCAGTGTCCCCCACACAGTATTAGATGCTTCAGTGTCCGCCATACAGTATTAGATGCTTCAGTGTCCCCCACACAGTAGTTTATATTACTTACCTATTCCCATGAAGAGCTGCAGTCCCACAAAGAGCGTCCTTCTTCTTCTGATCGCAGGCACTGATGACTTACATCATCGCGCCTGAGTCGGGGCAGAGGTCACACTCTGCAGTCAGTGTAAGCTGTGGTTCCGCGGACCACGGCCTACAGTGACAGCTTTCATCTGTATGCACATTTGCACATACAGCTGAAAGAAGCGATCGCTCATTAATGGGGAATCCTGTACCGGATTTCCCATTAGTGAGTGATCATGGCAACGGCGCGCGTGCCAACTGAGAGGGCTCTGTGTGCCCTCTCTGGCACGCGTGCCATAGGTTCGCCATCATGGACCTATGCCATAAAATAAATCCCCTTAAAATGAGTATTTAACCCCTTAAGGACCTCTAGTCTTCAAGAAATATTTGATAGACTCCAGGCAACAATCATGTGGGATCGAGCTATGCAATGCTTTCACATCCAGACTGGCCACCAAGGTTCCAGCTAGAAAGTGTGTTTAATTCAGGCAACACAGGACATCCATGGTGTCCCAGGCATAGGACGGAAAGGTGACAACAAAAGCACATAAAATGATATCAATATATATAACAATGCCTTGTAAAAAGACCATATACGCCTGAGACTATAGGTCGACCTCTGAGTGCATTGACTCCCTTGTGTACCTTAGGGAGACAATAAAATGTAGGGATTTGTGGAGTTATTTGCCTCATAAAGGTCAGTTCTTTCTTATTTACCAGGCCCAATTCATGAGCTCTTTCCAAAATTTGATAAATCTTATTCGAGAAAGTGGTGGTTGGATTGAATTGGTTGGACCCGATAGTAGTCACGATAGGATAATATATCATACCACATTTTTTTATAGTCAGCTCTATCCATAAATACTATGTTGCCTTCTTTATCTGAGGACTTAATGTTAACATTGTTATCTCTCCAGAGCAACCAGGATCATGAGTTGTTCATGAATTAAGATTGATATTTTTAATACCCTGGTTGTGTTTAGCTAATCTTGATAGATCCCAAGCTACCATATGCTCGAATGTATCAATATATGCTGTGTCAAATGTGGGAGGAGTGGAAGTACTTATAAGGTATAAATTGGTGAATAGGCCCTGACCACTAATTCCTTGACCCTCTTCCCAAAATTCCTCTAATGTATCTAGGTGGGGAAGGTCTTCTTTCTGTATACCCAGTTTGCTACTCTTCCTCCTATTGACAGTCTTGAAATGTTTAGCCCACCCAATCGAATTCACTAAATCTGGTAGTAGGAATGAAAAAAAAAAACCTTTGAATGTACTTGAGATTCAGGTATAGATAAAGTTCTCAACAACAAATTGATGATCTGTAGATCATCTGTATGTTGTTTAACATAGTCTGAACCAATCATGTTTTCTCTGTCGTTGGCTGTGCCAGTGCCTCGGTGCGATTCCTCAGGAGGTACTGGGTAATCAGGGGGCCCTGGGATTAAAAAACAGGCTGTTCCCCTTGTATTGTTCTATAAGATCTGGTCCCCCTCCACCCGTGCCCACCCTCGTAGTGGTCAAAACCCCTACCTCTAGATCTCATCACCGGTCTCCTCACCTGATCCGTATCTGATGTATCATAGTCAGATGAGGAGATTTCAGTGTCTATTGCTGAACTCAGATAAATCCCTAAGAAATTGTAAAAGTTTACTGTTTTTAATTAGGAAAGTGAAACGTTCAATGTTAAACTGGAGAGTTTTTTTCTTTTTTGTCAAAGTCAGGATTGTCTGAAAAGCGTTTTGCTTTCTCTATTGCCTCCTGTAAAGTCACGGAACTTTTCTCCACATTAGTCTATTCCTGTTTATAAATGATATACTGATATACTGTACTAAAAGGGATACATATTTTAAATGCTTTAATCTTCGTTATTATTTTGTTATTCTAGTTGTTTATCTGAGGTCTATTTCTACTGTATATGTTACTAAACAGACCTGTATTAATAGGATGACCAACATTACATGCCTCCATACAAGGCTCATAATTACACTTTTGACTTTCGCAAGAGGAATTATATACTAGTATTATTATTACCACAATCACTATCATTAGTCTGATGGTCTTCTTTTTTGATATTCTGATGAGTGAATAGAGAATAGGTTTACTATACTTTTTAGATTCCTTAGTGAGTCTCCCAACCTATGGGCGGTTTCTGAAAGTTTTCACAATGTTGTGACTCAATATATATCATGTAACGAGCATATTTTGCTTTCTACGGCACATTTTTTTGTTGTTTTTTTATCCAACATGAGATACTTCCCTTGCTTCTCCTGATTTGCCGACGTCTCCATGTACAGGGTGGCATCCGTGATTCGTTGTCAGGGAAGGGGCGTGTCTTTTTACTTAAAGGGGTATTCCCATGAACATAATCATATCTATATTGTAGATAATTAAAAATTAAACATTTTTGCAAATATAAGTAGTTAAAAATTCTGCAGAGTTTTAAAGATTTTCTCTAACTATCTTAGTGCTGACAGTCTGTTGTCTTGATCGGTTGCCAATGGATTCGACCACAAATGCAGAAACTTTCTATGGTCTGGGACTTGCCAAAAACCCAGCTATGATTTTGTTATTGTAGCTGGGTTATCAGACAGAGACACTACATGTATCGGGAGATATCCCGGCCACGATAAGGAAACCATTGCTGATTTTCTGAACTTAGAAAGATCCTACATTCATGGTCGTATCCACTGGCAACCGATCAAGACAACAAGACTGTGACCACAAGATATTTAGAGCAAATCTTTAAAACTCTGCAAAATGTTTAATTACTTATACTTGCAAAAATGTTTAACTTTTAATTATCTACAAATTTAAAAATGGTTATGTTCATGGGAATACCCCTTTAAATACTCTGATAGACACCAGCAGCTGCAGCTTAAAATGAGTCCACCATCGGGACCCGGGAAATGCAGTTTTTTACTGCAATCCCGCAGTACAGTATGGAATAATATGTTGGTCCAGGCTGCAGGACATGTCTGCCTCAGTAGTGGCAGTTGTTGTAGTTGTTTAGGAGTATCAGGCAGTAACAGTGGTACAGTAAATGGGACTTGTTGCAGGGAAATAGAGGCAGTGGCATATCTATTTATTGGCATCAGTTGGAGGTGTGTGAAAATCCTTACAATCTATGTCTGATTAATTTTGACAAAAGTAATTTTTTCCATGATTGTCGTGGACAGTTTGGTTTATGTATTACAACACCATTGGAAGCACTGAACACCCCCCTTAGCCATTACACTTGAGACTGGGCAAAATAAAAACCCCATGGCAAGCAGGTCCAGCTCCTTCCACTGCTCTAAACTATTGGCCCAGAATTCCATGGGGTCAGAGTTATCTGCTGTAATATAGAAGCACTCTAGATACAACTGTACCTGCTGATTTTACTTTTGCAAAAAAGACTTAAAAAAATGAGATTTTTAGCCATGAAGGGATGACCTGGCTAGTGTATGTGTAGCACAGTGAACATTGCAGCACTGTACAGTGCAAAGCTTCCCCCATCATATGTTTTTTTATCTGCCTCTCTGTCTAAAATTGATTAAATCTAACTAAACTATGTTCAGAGTCCTTCTCTTCTATAATTTTGTAGTACTATTGCAATGTTGGTGTTTTTTCCCACTAGCAATATATTAGCAGCAATTGCTTTGGAACATGCAGTGATAACACATCTTTCCCCTAGGCTGTTCTGTCACAAAATGGCTCTTATATGCTAATAATACATCAGTACTGTAACCTCTTAACAGTACCAGTCATGATTGGCTGAAAGACTGTCAGGTGATGTTAAAAAATTGCCTACGTCAAAGGTGACCACTTTAATTCATCTGAGACTAATCATTAAAAACTGAAAACTTTGAGAAATTTGCATTTAAACTGGTTCATTCCAAAACAGTTCACTCATCTCTAGTGACATCACATGACTATGAACTTCAATCGCTGCCATAGGAAAATGTCATTAGGATGGACATTAATAGCCAACCATGACCCATGGGAATCATTAACGTACAAAATCACAAAAACAACAGCACCGAGCCATGGCTAGTGTAATACCGCAGGGCACAAACACAAAGTAAACAAGCTTTTTTGATGGTTGCTCACCTTATTGGGTTGTGAATATGTCACAAACACCCAGGAGTGCAGAAACAGAAAGTCATAGGGCTGAGTCTGTAGTAGCTGCTGGATTCCCACCACCCAGGGATGTCTATGTAATGCCAAAAGAAGACCAGCTCCAAACAGAAGGAACACAAAGATCCTCACTTGCCCAAATTCTTAAGAAATTTTCCTTTATTGTCACCAATACACAATGCATCTTGGAGCTATAATTCCCCTTTTTCAAGTGTATAGTTGGTAATAAACATAACAGGCATTAGGGGCATTATAGCATTATAGTCTTCTTTTGCCATGGAAATCATTAGCAGGCTAACAGAGCAGAATTTCAAAAGTAAGTATATTAGAAAGTTTATTACTTTCCTAGACATATGGAAAGAAATTTAGGAATGTGAGGGAGAAGAAAGGGTGCTATATGTGTAGTATTCTTCTAATAAGAGTCGACCAACTACAGTCTGAAATTGTGCTGACCATTAGGACTGTACAGATAAAGGCTCAACTCTTTATATTACTTTCCAGTCTCCTCTGAAGTGCTTGCAAGCTCCTACCAGAGGCCACAGACCTGTCTCCCTTGTATTGGGTGCAATCGAGTATAGAATTGTGATCTATGTCTTCTTCTAAATCTTGAAATATCTATTTTAAGTTGTTACACTTTTATATCACTATATTAAGTATTTCCAGCATTTACATTATGTGAAATATTTCAGAAAATGTTTGTTGCGTGATTTATGAATGTAGAGCACAACTTCTTTAATTTTCATCGCAGTTGTGCTGTATGGGTTGGATGACCTATTGGTTCAACAAGAACTGAGCGTCTGAAAATACATTTTTGCTAATCATTTTTCTTTGTAAATGTATTAAAGCTAGCAATAAACCAGAAAATCAATGAATCCTTCATATTTAATGTCAATTAATCATAGCAAACATTGATTTGCTTAATATGATTCTGTGCACACACTCATGAGCTGACAAATTAGAGATATGTCATCAATAAATGTGAAAATAAATTCATCCCATCCAACTCACAGAAATATATCACATATTTTATCTGTTTATATACCTTGTGTGTATTCAAATTTTGTAGTCACAGCGAATCTTAAAGGGACTTTCTCTTTTTATTATTTAGCTTGAATCTCCAAGGGTTTTATTATACCTGTGGGTCCCTTTCTTTGAACACCAACAAATCTTACTAATGAGTAGAGTCCCGCAGATACTTTAGGGCGCCATTCTTAAACATGAGCAAGTGCTGATGAGTGGATTATAGGCACTAGTCAGTGAGGATTTGCTTTTCATTTTCATGCTACATTAAGTTTTCCCTGTTAAGCGACAACAGCACAGAGGTTGCAGCATTTTGGTGAGAACTGGGAATTTTTTCATTAGAAATAACAATGAACATCCCCATCAATGGGGTAAGGAAGAACATGGAAGATTAAGATCAATTTCAGCAGAATTACAGCTACACAGTAGAGAAGAATAAAAACTTGCATGGTAGATATTAGGTTCATTAAGCAATGACAGAGCTGATGTCTAACAGAGTAAGTGCACAGTCAAGAGAAAATAATGTATTTTTAGACTGATGTAGCAGCACACCATTATACCTGCAGATGAATCAAGATTATTTACAGACATTGACGCCAGGTTCCCTATAATTGAGGTTCTATTCACACAAATATGAAAAATGGCCATACAACGGCTTTTTATTTAATGCATTCCTATGGGTCCGTTCACATATTCTTTTTTTTTTTTTTTTGGGATACGTGATCAGTCTGTCAAAACATAGGACATGTCCTGGTTTTGGCCATTTTCACTGATCACTCAATAGACTCAAGTCTATGAGGAATCCGTGAAAATGGATGCAGTATAAAAGTGAATCAATCAGGAAAAATGTCTCATTTTTCATGGCCGATTTGCATATTTGTGTGTGCATGTGTGAATAAGAGCTGAGGATATTTTTTATAATATCAAAGCATAAAAAAAGTGATCAAAATATAATAGTCTAAAATAGCCTCTTTGTCTAACATTGTATAAGTATAAAACTACAATAGTGATCTTTTCAATCCTTCAGTGATCCATTGCCAGTGCTCTGGAGGTCTACCTGGTTTTTGTTTACAATTAAACTGCACATGATCACTGTAGACGATCACCAGGGATTATAGAGGAGAGTATTGTTTTATAACTTTATAGCATTTGCTACTATTTTAAATTTTTTTCCAGAAAGTGGATAACACCTTTGAGATCAACAGAAGTCATCAGGGAAGATGTGGAAGGTCACTCACTGCAGGGTAAATATAAGATTATATGACAACCATTTATATTAATATAGCCCATTGACAGGTTTCCAAGTTAGGACAACCCTTTTACGTCTATATACATTTCATTGAAAATAATTTACAAGTTTAATAGTAATGTGAACCATTATTTTATTAGAATGTTATAGCTGTTTTAAAAGAGAGAAATCATTCAGGTAAGTCAGCCACATAGCTTTAAGCCTAGCATAAATTGTTTGCTGTTCCCCCTGTCTACCTTCCATTAGGCACATGATGTTTATAAAGTTAATGGTGTTGAAGAGCAGCGGAAAAAGTGTGTCAGACAATCTAAATATGTTATAAAAGGGAAAGGCGTATATGGAACTCCATTATATTATGCATCATGTAAATATTACATATCCATATCCACATAGCTTAAGTAGGCTACTCTAGAGAAGAGGTGGTTCTTAATGTTTGTTTCATCTAAATAAAACATTTTTTAAAAGAAATATGTCAACATTTTTATTATTTTTATTAGCCATTAAAAGTATTTATACAATTATATTTCATACAGCTGTTCCAAGGTGACAACAGCTTTATAGGATGCTGTAAAGCGGGGACAGTGCATTTATTATATAAGTATAAAGGGACTGTGCCTAACCATTATGTAGTCATTCTGTCAGGCTATTATAGGGGGCTGTGGCTGCTTATTATGGAGGGACTATGGTGTGAGCTGTGAGTGGTTAACAGTTACAGTGACTTGCAGCTATAACGGTAGTAGGTATTTTGGCTGACAATTATGGGAGAACTGAGACTGATACTGTAATTTTAGGGGAAATTGTGGCTGGTAATTTTAGATGTAGCTGTGGCTTGATCCCTATGAGGACACCTGTTGCTGGACATGTACAGATGTAGCAAAGTTTAACGTTACAATAGCAGGAACACTTTAACTTGACTTTTTTCAGTTACTGCTATATCTATATGGATAACTATACAAAGATGCATAATTGCCTACCATAGAATTACCCACAAGTGTTAGCCAGCTATGGGAACACCTGTAACTGAGTTTTAAAATTGTATAGGTTACTTTGCTAAGCAATTAGGCAGTTAAAAAAGAATGCATTTTGGATGTATCAAAAAAAAGTATAATGAAATCCTGTACTGTTAATAAAATAAGCTATTAAACAGATACTGATTTAGATGCTGATACAAAATTACCTATTTATTGTGTATGTTTTAAAATGTCTCCCTCAGCTGTACAGTCTGGGCATGGTATGAATAAAGCTGTCAGTAGTATAATATCTATTAGAGATGAGCGAATTTTTCAAAAATTCGATTCGGACGGTTCACCGAATTTTTAGAAACTATTCGATTCGATCCAAATTAATTTGCGTCAAATCGTGTTAAAAAAACAGCTATTTCCTGGCTGCAGAGAGTCTGTCTAGTGGTGTATAACACTGTGCCTTGCAATAAAAGCTTTACAATATATAACTGCACCGCACAAGGACTAATAAGACCCCAATAATTTGAATTACACAGGTATGATCTATTGCAATCCTGCAATGAGCAGCAGTATAATGGCAGTCAGTGCAGCAAGGTGTAGTAGGATTGTTCCTATTACCCAGGCTGCAAACACCCCAACTGAACCCTGTTCTTCTTCAGTACTCTTTATAAATTCCTCCCTATCCTTTCCCTACACTTCTAATGCTCTTTCCCTGAACTTCAATTGAGCAAAATATCAGTTTTCAAGTCTTTTCTACCACTTTCCCTAGCGCCTGCACTAAGTACACTGGAAAATGCCTGAATCCAAGATGGCGGAGGGTATTTATAGGGCTGTGACATCACAGGGCTGGCTGGATGCTGATTGGCTGTATGCATGGCATTGTGGGTGATCCTGCGTTTCCAGAGTTCCTTGCCCCATGTCCTAACATGTGCAGCAGCCATTTTAGGAAAAAATGCGATTCGTTACCACGAAGCGTGAGGAAATCCGGATTTGATGTGACTTGAATATTTCCTAGGATTCGGATCGAATTCCACTTCGTCAGCTTCGATTCGCTCATATCTAATATCTATATTATACTGCACTCATGAGAACTGAGCTACATGAACTAGCCATAACAGATTTCTCTGTTGTGATTTTTGTATTCACCAAAGTATTCAATTTTTTATGTGTATGGATAATGATATAAATAATTCTGCAAAAATTTTAAAAAATATGTTCTATACAGAACTGTGGTTTAAAGACTGTAATTTTCTGATGACACATTCCATTTATTGTTAAAGAGAAAAGTGTCTTAAAGTTCTCCAGTTTGTAGATATCTGAGCAGTCTCCACATACTGTATGGTATATCAAGTCAAACTGAATGCATTGATATACCTAATATTTGAAACCATAGTTAGATAAAAGATCTACACCACAGCCGAGATCGTCTATTTTGGAACTTTCCTTTAAAAGCAGATATCAAGCAGATAAAACAATGTTCGGTTACTCTCACCTCTTACCAGCTTTCAGACCCCCATTGATTATGCTTTTATGAGATGTCCAAGATGTCTAAGAAATTAGATTGTTACCCCTTGGGAACAAAGACTGGTGTGATTTAATTCTCTGTAGTGTTCAGGTAAATGACAGTGCTTTATATTCAATAAGTGATACTAGTCATTTGTAAGCACATAAACATTTATAAGTAATGGTTACCACAAACATGGTATTTTTTTATTTTAATTTTCATTCCGTTTCTTTATAACATTGATTGTTTTCTGTAAGCATATGGTATTGTTCTATACACACAAATTTGTAAGCACCAAACATGGGGGAAGACAGGGTTGGCTCTGCTAAAATGTAAATAGATTTTTTCTATCCTACAGAATTTCCGTGGCCACAATATAAATCTGATATATAATCACCTTTGGAGATATTGTTATGTAGTATTGATGTACAATGTTAAAAAGACAATAAGATGTTTTTTCAAGAACATCCCTTTAAGGCACACTATAGGTTGAATTATTTACTTTAACGTCTATTACCTCCAAGCTGTGCAATCTTGAAATTATTGTAAACAAACACCTTAAGGATACAGTTTATATTCCATGAAACTTTGTTTATCTTGTCCAGAATGTATTCCAAACCTCAACATTTTCAAAGGCTGTTTTACTGAGAAAAAAAAAATCATTGGATCTTATTTACTAAATAAAAGGGGTTATCAGTAAATAATGAATAGAAGAATATTGCTTGGGGTCATGGCTTCAGGCACTATGGAGTCTTTTTAAGGTCAGGGTCCCACGTTGCGTAAATGCTACGGTTTGACCACTGTGGAAACTCTGCATTTTACAAAGTAGATGGCAGTGTATCGAATCCCATCCACACATTGCAGAAAAATAGATGCAGCGGAAATGATGTGATTTCCAAAACCATTGCGTTTTTGGAAATCGCAGCATGTCAATTATACCTACGGAAATGCTGGTGGTTTCCTTATAGGTAAAATTGAAGCAGAAAATCTGCAGAGGAAAACTCTGTGGACTTTCTGTGAAAAGCACTGTGGGAAAAACCAATGCGAGTTTTCCTCTGGGGACACAGTAGAGTGTTACAGTAGTCTAAGCGGGAGATTATGGGGGCATGGACTAGCATTTTTGTAGTTTCAGGGGTGAGGAAGGAGCGGATTCGATGGATGATCTTGAGTTGGAGGCGGCAGGAGGTGTTGAGGGTTTGGATGTATGGCTTGAAGGATAGGTCAGAGTCCAAGGTTATCCCAAAGCAGTGGAACCATGGGCCTGGGGTAAGTGTAGTTCCATTAACGTTGATAGATGGGTCAGGTAGAGGGCCTGTGTGAGGTGGGATGAAGATGATGAACTCCGTTTTCTCCATGTTGAGTTTGAGAAAGCGGGAGGAGAGAAAGGAGGCTACGGCTGCTAGAGGCAATGTCTGGTCCAACAAATTAGTCTTTGCTCGTTTGTTGGCCAATTATGGATGCCAATTCCTAGGAACACTATTTACCAGATTGTTGGTCCATGTGAAAGGGCCTTAAGACACAGATATATATATAGAGGGGGAGAGAGTAAGAGAGAGAGAGATAGGGCCTCTATAAGTTATAGAGATAAGTGTATACTTTGAAACATACACACATAGACATGTAGGGTAGACATCTTGCGATAGAATATCGCAAACTACCATTTTGTTTTGAAATCAGGTCTTCACTAGCTATATATCAAGAAATTTTGATCTAAGAGAAAAGGTGAGGATAGAGACATGTGTACATTGGATTAACTGAATGGATATGCATGGAACAATCTGTTCCTGAATGGTCCCAAGAATTGCGCTCCTCCAAATGAAATCACAGATTAGTGACGGGTGGAAGTAATTCAAGCTTTTATTTAGATAACGCGTTTCGGTGTTTTTGCGGTCAAAAGAGCGCACCCCTTCATCAGATCTATACATAAATTACATAAAATGAAAATAATATAGTAATGGTAATAACAGTGGAGAATAACATTTTTTTTTTTTTTGTAATATATAATTAAATAAATATATATATACAATTAAATGAGATAAATATATAATTAGATAAAAGAAAGAATAGTAATCCAAACCTATGCATGTATATACACATATATATGTCTTCAACTGTATGCATGTATGCAGATAAATCACAGTTTAAGAGCCATTTTTAAAAAACATTTTTAAAACTGGTATAGAGCTAAGGTATTGATGTAATCTAGATAATGCAGATAATATAACATGAAATCATATGAATGTAGATTAGTATATGTATAAAAGGATACATAGAAATACGATGTGTAAGATAGCTTATGCAGTGATGAATAACACTGTTTGCTAAAAGCTAATGGATTAACTGAAAATATCCAGAGTAATGCAAACTACAGTCCCTAGATTAAAACTTATTCTTTAAACCCACTTTTATTTTTTCCTCTGAAATACACGTATTATTGAAGAACGGTACTATATTCACTTGCTACATTTATGTCAAAATATTACATCCTTGCCTCCTGCACATGGAGCACATCATAATTAATGTAGAGAAAGTTTATGGGATTTTTGACATACAACATGACATGTATATCATGTTCACATTATATGATTTAATTATCGTGACATCTAAAAGATGATCATAAATGTAGTCTGCATTAGCAGTCATATAACAGACAGGAAAATGGCATTTCAAATTATACATTGTTATTCTTATCAACTTATCACAGTCAGGAATATTCACTAACATACATTATGCAGAAATTTCCACTGTGCAGTAACCCGTAGCAACCCTTCATAAATTCACTTAGAATCATATAATGTAAAATAAATGTGTAGACATTTGTGTGATTAATTACATTTACAAGCTTCTCAATATGAAGAGTCTGCATTTTATTCTAGGGTTTAATTAGACCATATGAGATGGTTTTGCATTAACACAGTAGTTATAGTTGTGTGCATTCCACATAAGTAATTACCATATTATTACACTGACCCTATTGTTGTCTGTGCTGTATGGTTCCTGTTGGTTATTTAATTTATATAACCAAGGCTTCTTCCATAGTCAAGGCTTTTGGTTAGCAGTTTTGGCCCAGAAAAAAACTGAAAGTGTACCTCCAATTAAAAACTACTTTATACAAATAAATAGTACAGGTGAATATAAGAAACATTGTAATATATATTATTAAAGAAATATGTTTCCTTCTCCACTTATTACACTGCTCTTCTCTTTCCTATCTCCTCTCAGGCTATTTGTTTACATAGAGTTCCATATACGTATCCAGCTCACACATACAGAAGTTTATGGAGAGAGGTAGGGGAGGAGGATATTAATAATAATAATAATAATAATAGTCCTTTAATAGTCCCACAATAGGGAAATTCAGTGTGTTACAGCAGCAAAGATAAGCAGATACAAATACAAATACAACATGTACAGGAATGTTCCAAGGTGAGAGGCATTACATTAATACCAGACAGACAGATAGGACGTAGCAGAGGAGGGGGGGGGGATTTAACAGGCAGAGAGATATTTCAGTTCTCTGTGTGTAATGATCTCCGCTTAGGTCGGTGTTGGTTGTACAGCCTAACCGCGGTGGGGAGGAAAGACTTCCGATAGCGCTCATTCTCACACCTAGGGTGGAGCAGTCGGTCACTGACAGTACTGCTCAGCGCGATCACAGTCTCATGCATGGGATGGGACTTCTTCTTCTGCATGGAGCTCACCACGGACAGTATCCTTCTGTCACCCACCACCTGCACTGGGTCCAGTGGGCTCCCCAGGACAGAGCTGGCCCTTCTAATCAGCTTGTCAAGTTTATTTCTGTCCCTGGTTGATATACTGCTCCCCCAGCAGGCCACTCCAAAGAAGATGGCTGATGCCACTACCGAGTTGAAGAAAGTTCTAAGAAGTGCCCCCCGGATTCCAAAGGCTCTCAGTTTCCTAAGCAGGTAGAGCTTGCTGTAGCCCTTCCTGTACAGGGCCTCCATATGATCTGCCCAGTCCAGCTTATTATTAAGGAGCAAACCCAGGTACTTATAGGTGTTCACAATCTCGATGCCCGTCCCCAGGATGTCCACTGGTTTAGGAGGGCTTCTGCCTTTGCGGAAGTCCACCACCATCTCCTTGGTCTTCCCCGCGTTAATCTTCAGGTGGTTCCGGTGGCACCAGTCCACAAAATCCTGGTTCAGTTCTCTGTACTCCCTGTCATCATCATCTGTGATGAGACCCACTATTGCAGAGTCGTCAGAATACTTCTGTAGGTAGCAGCTGGATGAGTTGCACCTAAAATCTGCAGTGTACAGTGTGAAGAGGAAAGGGGCGAGAACCGTACCCTGAGGTGCCCCCGTATTACAGATCACGGTACCTGACACACAGTCTTGGGCTCTCACGTATTGAGGTCGATTTGTGAGGTAGTCTAGGATCCAGTTGGAGAGGTGGTGGTCCACTCCAGCAAGGCCCAGCTTGTCCCTCAATAACCTGGGCTGTATGGTGTTAAAAGCACTGGAGAAGTCAAAGAACATTATTCTCACTGTGTTCCCTGGTTTCTCCAGGTGAGACAGAGCCCTGTGCAGAAGATGGATGATGGCATCATCTACCCCAATGCCCGACCGATAAGCAAACTGGAGGGGGTCCATAGCGGGGCTCACTAGAGGGCGGAGATGTGTGAGAACCAATCTCTCCAAGATCTTCATCAGGTGGGATGTCAGTGCTACAGGTCTGTAGTCGTTGAGGTCCATAGGGTGGGGTTTCTTTGGAACTGGTACCACACAAGAAGATTTCCATAATTCAGGGACTATTTCCTGCCTCAGGCTCATATTATACATATATGTAATTATACCACACAGCTGGTCCCCGCAAGTCTTAATTAGCCTTGCACTGATGTCATCTGGCCCTGCGGCTTTCCTCGCCTTGATCTTTTTCATCTCCTTCCTCACCTGGGCCCGTGTGAAGGTCAGACTGTGGCCAGATAAAGACGGATTTCTGGATTTACTGGTCTGTTGGGAAGTGGCCGCATGGGGAGAAGTCATTGTGGTGGGGGGAGCTGAAGGACATGCTGGGGTGGGAGGAGCTGGTGTGTGATCAAATCTGTTGAAGAATAGGTTTAGTTCATTAAGCCAATTAACATCTGCCTCAATCTGGCAGACAGACTGTTTATGACCCGAAATTGACTTAAGCCCCTCCCAGACCCCCTTATGTCTTTTCTTTCCATTTGCTTTTCCATTTTTTCTTTATAACTGGCTTTTCCCTGCCTGATTTGATGCCTCAGCTCCTTTTGTACTTCCCTCAACCCCTCCTTATCTCTTGTCCTGAATGCCATCTTTTTCTCCTTAAGTAGTGTTTTTATATCAGAGTTAATCCATGGTTTGTTATTGGAGAAGCACCTCACCACTTTTGTGGGTACTGTGTTGTCCACACAAAAATTAATGTAGTCTGTTATGCAGTGTGTGAGTCCTTCTATATCTTCTCCATAAGAATCCTGCAGCACTTCTCATGCGGTTGTGTCAAAACAATCCCTCAGAGCCTCATCACTCTCCTCGGACCATATCCTCACTGTGCGGGTGACAGCTGGTTCTCTACGTACAAGTGGCTTGTACACAGGTCGGAGATGTACTAGGTTGTGATCCGATCTCCCCAGGGGCGGTAGGGCTGATGAGTTATATGCCTCCCTCACGTTGGCAAAGAACAAGTCCAGTGTTTTGTTGTCTCTTGTGTGGCAGGTTACATACTATGTGAAACTGGGCAGTGTGGATGATGGAGAGGCATGGTTGAAATCACCCGAAAGAAGAAAGAGGGCCTGGGGATGTTTTAACTGTAACTGGCTCAGCGTGGCTTGTAGGACCTCGCAGGCAGTGTCAGCTTTCGCAGAGGGGGGGACATATGCAGCTATCACGATGACATGTGATAGTTCCCTTGGTAGGTAGAAAGATCTCATGCTCACAGCTAATAGTTCAATGTCCTTACAGCAAGTTTGCTCCTTAATGTGCCTAGGATTACACCATCTATTATTCACAAACATTGCCAGCCCTCCTCCTTTCCTCTTACCGCTCTCCCTTGTCCTGTCTGCCCGAAGGAGTTTAAAACCATCCAAGGAGACCAGAGGGTCAGGAGTAACTTCAGTAAGCCAAGTCTCTGTAAGTAGCATCATGCTGCATGCCCGAAACTCCTGATGATGCCTGGTGAGCGCTGTTAGTTCGTCCATCTTGTTTGCAAGAGATCTCACATTGCCCATGATGATGGAGGGAACAGCTGGTTGGTAACGCCTCTTTTTAATCCTCTGAAGAGTACCAGCTCTGCATCCCCTCACCCGCTTTTTCTTTCTCCAAAGCTCGCGGGGGGATGTGTGACCAGATGGTATGCCGCCCTGCTGTGCCTCTGAGCTGCAGAATTTCCTCTCTTGTATAGACAAAGGAATTGTCTGCATACACAAAAGATCCCATTTTCAAGCAGAACAAAAAGACAGATAAAAAACAAAAAAAAGTATCACAAGGGTCCAAGTCTTTGTGTGTGTTTCTTCATAGTGCAAAGTCCTTAAGTAGAGAGGTACAAAACGAGACATAGAAAGAAAAATAAGATAGAGAGTCTCAGAGCTGCTGTAGCTGGCAGCCACTCCAGCGGCGCCATCTTGGAAAAAAAAAAAAAAAATTGATTACCGCCTAATTTTGTGTAGTGAAAGGCTGTTATCTTGAAGCATAGCAGTGTTGGAAGAGTTATTTGTATATCTTTTCCAGCTGTCTTTTCTTCCTCCTCCCCTTTCGATAGACTAATATGTGAAAAGTAACTGAGCTTGATTTCTTAAATAAGATATATTACAAATTTTCTTATAGTCTTATGTTCTATTGATTTATAAAAAGTTGTTTTATAATTGGAAGATTGCTTTATGATTGATCTTGTAATACCACTGCACTTAGTATTTGCCTATTGTACATAGTATTTGCCTCCTGGGTGACACTGTAATTAGGGTTTGCTTTCCTTCTTCTACATAAAAACCTTGATTGTCAGGGTGACTTCGCACAGTGGAAAATGAAGATAAATTTAAGGTTGATTTCCACCTCAGATTCCTCTTCACTTTCTGTCGTACCCTCAGAGAGCATCGGCTTTCCAATGTTGATTAGGCCCAGATGAATAAGCCTAATCAGCGGTCTGTCTCGTTTCGTGGACTCTGTGGATGAATCAAATGCAAATCTGCGGCAAGATCAAGCAGGAAGCTTATGTTTTCGCCATCATGCTCTGATCAGAATCAATGCGGAATTGTGGTGCGGAATCCGCCTCAAAATCAGTGGCAGATTTCATCATCTAAGATACTCTTAGAGTATTATGTTTGCCAAGTCTCCTAATTGTTAGAAAATTCTCAACCTTAAGACCATGAAGCATGGATTAGGTTGGCTAGGAAAATGTATTATTATTAATATTTACAAAGCCTTCTGATGACTAAAAATATCAACAGAAAACTCATTATAGGCTTTTTTAAAACAAAAAGATGCATATATTTTTTTATGTTTTTTTAAATTCCTTTAAGATACACCCTAGAGTTTCTCTCAATTGATGCTCTCATTGTCAAGTTTGACGCTGTGATAATTTTCATGTATTTTGTACTTTTGTTATTTTGTAAAAGTTAATAAGAAACATTTGCACAATAAAAATGATAATAATGACCCCCATGAAGCGAGTTGCAGAGGTTAAAGCGTGCCTGTTGTTTTAGGTGAATTTTCAGGATAAGCTGTGATATGTGTGTACATAAGCAGTAACACTATTGCTGGTCATTAAATAACATATGTTCTGCATTATTTAACTGTTGGAGTAGGAATGAGCAAACTGGACTCAAACCGAATTTTCCAAAAGTTTCTGGATTGAATTACAAAGATTCTTATAATCACCTGTACTATTCATTTACGCAGCTTGTTAAAATGACATATAGTATAGATACTGTATAATATAGCCAGAGCAAAGAAGCATTGACCCTTATTTAGATTAGTATTGTAACAAAACAGAAGGATTTTACTTTAAAAATGCTATAATAAAAGAATGAATAAAATATAATGGAATAAAAAAATAAATAAAATATAATATTAATAATATTTAAAGGAGTTATCCAGCTTCCAAAAATTATCTGCATATACATCAACGGCAGGACTTAATATTTACTGTTCCCTTGTGCATACTTTGCTTTATTTTACTTTCTGCAACTTGTATCACTGTTATTTACATGCAGTGAATCTGTGGACAAATATTTCCCATGATTCATCTGCTTGCTCTCACTCTCTATTTACGCCTCCCTTCTCCACTCTGCCCTGCAATGAAATTACAGATAATAAATCACTCTCACATCACAAAGGTCACGTGCTGTTGTGACGTTTTGTTTGCTGGCTGAACTGCTCACAAGGAAGGGTAGTGAGCTTACAAATGAAACGTAACAGCTGTGGATAATGACCAGAAAATAAATCAGATAAACTGTGCTGAATTTAAACAGGATATGTATTAGGAAGTGTTTTGAATTGATGTACTTCGACCATATTTTTCAAAAACTGGATAACCCCCTTCACCATTTTGCCTTTTGTTTACCAATATTTATCATTTACCATTTTAACATTACTGCTATAGTTAGATTTAAAGAACATCATATGATGTATTTTATTTCTTAAAAGTTATAGATGTATATTTAATTATTTATGTTTTAGTCTCCTAAAATAAAGTCAACCAGAAATCTATCTACATTATTTGTTAGCAATCATCAATTTAGGAACAAATCAAATTTTATAAGACATTGGTACTTGTCAGTCTTGGTGATTTCCTGAGGGGTTAAGCGTAACACAAAAACCATGAAATTAAATTGCATTTCCATTGATTGATCTTTATTTTGTTTTATATAAAGCAAAAAGATTCCCAAGAGATAGATTTATAGTTCTGTATTCAGCCCTATGATGCAGACCTTTGTCAATGAATGCATACTTTCTGATATTTCAATTTAAAGTGTACTTTTGGTTTAGAGGTCCAGCGGTAAATATCAGGAAATGCATTAGGTCTTAGGCACATAGCAAAGCCATTTGCACATAGCTGTTATGGCATCAAACAGAATCCCTTTGTTTTTTTTATTAAGAGTAGTGATGAGCAAATCCAAACTATGTCCGAACCCGAAGCCGAACTTCAGCACTGAAGCTTTAAGCCCACAGACATGACAGACATGCCGAGTATGAGCATGACTGTGATTGGCCAGGCAGGACATGTGACCCCTCTGTATAATTGGCAGGGTCACAGGTCCCGTCGCCATTCCAGCTAGTTAGACTAGGTAGGGAGAGGCTGCAGCTGGAGATAGGGACAGTCAGGGCCTTAGCTAAATTTAATAATTGTCCTTTTCAGGGCAGTGCAGCTAGGTAGGGAGAAGAGACTGATACTGTGAGGGAGAGTTACCCTATAAATAATAATTGCCCTTTTCAGGGTAGTAACAGTAAACTGTGTGTGTACCCATACTGTCTTCTAGCGCAGTAACAATATCTGCGTGTGTACCCATACCGTCTCCTAGCGCAGTAACAATAACTGCGTGTATACCCATACTGTCTCCTAGCATAGTAACAATATCTGCGTGTGTACCCATACCGTCTCCTAGCGCAGTAACAATAACTGCGTGTATACCCATACTGTCTCCTAGCATAGTAACAATATCTGCGTGTGTACCCATACTGTCTCCTAGCGCAGTAACAATAACTGTGTGTGTACCCATACCGTCTCCTAGCGCAGTAACAATAACTGCATGTTTACCCATACCGTCTCCTAGCACAGTAACAATAACTGTGTGTGTACCAATACTGTCTCCTAGTGGAGTAACATTAACTGCGTGTGTACCCATACCGTCTCCTAGCACAGTAACAATAACTGCGTGTGTACCCATACCGTCTCCTAGCGCAGTAACAATAACTGCGTGTGTACCCATACCGTCTCCTAGCGCAGTAACAATAACTGCGTGTGTACCCATACCGTCTCCTAGCGCAGTAACATTAACTGCGTGTGTACCCATACCGTCTCCTAGCGCAGTAACAATAACTGCGTGTGTACCCATACCGTCTCCTAGCGCAGTAACAATATCTGCGTGTGTACCCATACCGTCTCCTAGCGCAGTAACAATAACTGCGTGTATACCCATACTGTCTCCTAGCATAGTAACAATATCTGCGTGTGTACCCATACTGTCTCCTAGCGCAGTAACAATAACTGTGTGTGTACCCATACCGTCTCCTAGCGCAGTAACAATAACTGCATGTTTACCCATACCGTCTCCTAGTGCAGTAACAATAACTGTGTGTGTACCCATACCGTCTCCTAGCGCAGTAACAATAACTGCATGTTTACCCATACCGTCTCCTAGCTCAGTAACAATAACTGTGTGTGTACCAATACTGTCTCCTAGTGGAGTAACATTAACTGCGTGTGTACCCATACCGTCTCCTAGCGCAGTAACAATAACTGCGTGTGTACCCATACCGTCTCCTAGCGCAGTAACAATAACTGCATGTGTACCCATACCGTCTCCTAGCGCAGTAACATTAACTGCGTGTGTACCCATACCGTCTCTTAGCGCAGTAACAATAACTGCGTGTGTACCCATACCGTCTCCTAGCGCAGTAACAATAACTGCGTGTGTACCCATACCGTCTCCTAGCGCAGTAACAATAACTGCGTGTGTACCCATACCGTCTCCTAGCGCAGTAACAATAACTGCGTGTATACCCATACTGTCTCCTAGCATAGTAACAATATCTGCGTGTGTACCCATACTGTCTCCTAGCGCAGTAACAATAACTGTGTGTGTACCCATACCGTCTCCTAGCGCAGTAACAATAACTGCATGTTTACCCATACCGTCTCCTAGCACAGTAACAATAACTGTGTGTGTACCAATACTGTCTCCTAGTGGAGTAACATTAACTGCGTGTGTACCCATACCGTCTCCTAGCGCAGTAACAATAACTGCGTGTGTACCCATACCGTCTCCTAGCGCAGTAACAATAACTGCATGTGTACCCATACCATCTCCTAGCGCAGTAACATTAACTGCGTGTGTACCCATACCGTCTCCTAGCGCAGTAACAATAACTGCGTGTGTACCCATACCGTCTCCTAGCGCAGTAACAATAACTGCGTGTGTACCCATACCGTCTCCTAGCGCAGTAACAATAACTGCGTGTGTACCCATACCGTCTCCTAGCGCAGTAACAATAACTGCGTGTGTACCCATACCATCTCCTAGCGCAGTAACAATAACTGCGTGTGTACCCATACCGTTTCCTAGCGCAGTAACAATAACTGCGTGTGTACCCATACCGTCTCCTAGCGCAGTAACAATAACTGCGTGTGTACCCATACCGTCTCCTAGCGCAGTAACAATAACTGTGTGTGTACCCATACCGTCTCCTAGCGCAGTAACAATAACTGCATGTTTACCCATACCGTCTCCTAGCTCAGTAACAATAACTGTGTGTGTACCAATACTGTCTCCTAGTGGAGTAACATTAACTGCGTGTGTACCCATACCGTCTCCTAGCGCAGTAACAATAACTGCGTGTGTACCCATACCGTCTCCTAGCGCAGTAACAATAACTGCGTGTGTACCCATACCGTCTCCTAGCGCAGTAACAATAACTGCGTGTGTACCCATACCATCTCCTAGCGCAGTAACAATAACTGCGTGTGTACCCATACCGTCTCCTAGCGCAGTAACAATAACTGCATGTGCACCCATACTGTCTTTTAGCGCAGTAACAATAACTGCGTGTGTACCCATACCGTCTTCTAGCGCAGTAACAATAATTGCGTGTGTACACATACCGTCTCCTAGCGCAGTAACAATAACTGCGTGTATACCCATACTGTCTCCTAGCGCAGACTTTGACTAACATGGTGGACACGTCTCCTGGTACTGAGCGATGAGTCATCACCATTCAATTTCTGGGTTGGTAAATTGGACATGTGGCCAGAGCTTTCCCTCTATGCCTTGGAGGTGCTGGCCTACCCTGCGGCAAGTGTCCTATCAAAACATGTGTTCAGCACTGCAGGGGGTGTCATCACCAACAAGAGGATCCGCCTATCCACAGCCAACGTGGACATACTTATGTTCATTAATGGATCCCACAGGACTTGGCTGTGCCAGCGCCTGAGTGAGTGGTTAAAGTGTTGGCTACCTCCTCCTCGTCCACTTACACCGCCACATCCACCTCCTCCTCCTCCCCCTGGACCCCTACAATCTGTTTCAAAATTATTATTTTATTTTTTATTTGTTTTTTTATTTTTTATTTATTTATTTTTATGTTATTATTTTAAGTACTAACCCCATTTTTTTGCAGGCCACTTGCCCTGTTATTACCCCCATTTTACAACTTACTATCCCCATTTTACAGCCATTTTTGGGTCACCAAGTTCGGGTCCCCAATGATTTCAATGGGGTTCGGGTTCGGGTCAAGTTCGGGTACCCAAACTGAACTTTTGGGCAAAGTTCGGCCAAACACGTTGAACCCGAACTTCGATGGGTTTGCTCAATACTAATTAAGAGGCAATATGCACTATATGTGCCTCCATATGGCACCATATTTTGCTTTAAAAGCAATGTATCTTTCTTTTTCCTCATATTTCATATGAATTTGTAAAAACATTTTTTTAATGAAATTAGAATGATACAGAGGTATAGAATGGACTCATAGATTTCTGTTGGTAATGTATTAAAGATCAAACAACACAAGCCCCAATATGGTTGTGTGCATGAACCCTAATATTTAGGTCACTAATCTCTATCAATCCTGCATGGAAACAAATATAGATTGTCCACTGAGAATCCACAGGCAAAACTCACTAGACAAACTATAGTCTGAATGGGTTTCCAGGTCTGATCTGTTGTTTGAGCTAAGGCCCCATGTAGCAGGTCGCAGTTGAAAGCGCTGTGTGAAAAACAGTGGTTTTTCTCACAATGCTTTTCACAGAAATTCCGCAGTTTTCCTTTATGGACTTCATGCTTCATTCATACCTATATGGAAAACACCAGACTATGACTATGAATAGTGGAAAATTGAATGCACCTCCATTACTTTACTGGGACATCATAATGCTTGTATGTGACATCATTATAATTAATTTCTTCATATGCTGTGATTTCACAGTGCAATATCCCTGTATATCACTGTGTGCATTACCCCTGTGCTGTGACATCACTGTGTCCGTTATTTCAGTACCGTTGGCAGCACAGTGACTCAGTGGTTAGCACCATTGCCTTGGTGTCCTGGGTTCGAATCCAGCCAAGGACATTTGAGTGGATTTTGAATGTTTGCCTCATGTTTGCATAGGTTTCATTCGGGTACTCCAGTTTCCTCGCAAACTCCAAAAATATATTGATAGCTTATTTGGATTGTGCACTTGGGACAGTGAGTGATAACTAGAGATGGGCGAACTTCACGAGTATTTGTGAATATTGGTGAGGTTTGGCCCTCAGGTTTGTTTTGTACCAAACTTGTTCATATAGAACTGGAAGTGCTATCATTATACTCTGGGGTCTCATCAGGTGAGGAAAAACAGCAGACAGTTATACTCATCTTGCCTCACATGTCCTGGGCATCTTTGCGGAATCTGGCTTTGCCTGACCTCACAATGCTCGACATGCACCATATGACCACTGACACCCAATCATATGTCTCAGTAGTGAGCCTGGGGCACATGGCATCAGATGGAGGCTGGGAGAGGCCTTAAGACGATGCTGGGTAATCGCCAGGTGCCCTGGAGAGTTGAGTATAAGTTTTTCCCTCATCCCCTTAGACTTTCACTTGTTATGCTCTAGGGTCTGGGGAATATGATGGGGTGATGAATCCCCAAAGTTTTGTGTTCAAGCAAAACTGAAACTTTTGAAAATTTTGGGTCAAATCTGGTTCTAAACAAAACCCTCTCTAGTGATGACAATATCTGTAAAGCGCTGTAGAATAAGTTGGCACTATATAAGTGAGTAAAATAAATATTGTGACATCCTGGTGTTGTGACATCCTTTATAAAGTGTCTTTGTACTGTTACATCACTGTGTGTGTTATCCCTGTATACAAAAATATACTTTTCAAGTTCTGAACTTGCTGCTAAAGGTGATCGTGGGGCCCAATTACAAATTTTTCTATAGGGCGCATAGTTACTTGTTAAGCCCCAGCTTGTATGCCAGTTTCCCAGGGCACAAGTCATAGTAAATCAGCCCCAAATGTGCTCAGATGATCAGAAACTGCTACCAATTGCATTGTTTTCCAGCACAGGATATGGATAACATTAATCAAATATGTCTTGTTAATCGGTCCTTTACCCTCAGACTAAAATTTTAATCATGTGACAGTGTCATCCTTTTCCTGAGATTTCTATCAGCCAGCATTTATTCATAAAAACCAGTAAATTACATCTACCAGGGCCTGCACCACTACCATATTCAATGAGAAAAAAACGCTCATCTGCCCTTTTCACACATTTTTATTTTACATCCTGCAGATATGCTTCTGTTAACCCAAGCTGGTCATATATTAGGGATTTTTGATAAAGACTGATCTCAGACGCCCTAATGCAAAGATACTTAACTTGTTTTAGTAAAGGGTCATTTACCTGGATCTGTGGTCATTTTAAGGTCCAAACTGAACCTCAACAGTAATGATATTTCCCTGTTAATGTTTAGTAAATTTTCTAGAGAGGTTTATCTCAAGATTTATTAGTTGTTTGCTGCAAATTGAAATTTTACCTGGTCATAAATCTGCTTAAGGCTAAAGCCCTACGTTGCGGAAACACAGTATTTTTTGTTGCAGATTTTGCTTCGGTTTTTTCAAGCCAGGAAAGTCAGGAGTGAAGTTAACAGAAGAGAAACGTCTAAGTGCTTCATTTATATTTTCTATTCCTTTTCAAGCCAAATGTGGGGCTTTAGACTTAAAAGATCTTTCAGGAGAGGTCATTAAAAGGAGAACAAACTCATAGAATGTAAGCTTTCTCATAGAATGTAAGCTCTTGCGAGCACAGCCCTCACTCCTATTGTTTGATATGTTTATTTCTCTGTCACATTGTGATGTCTCATATTGTCTGTTCATGTGTCCTCTGGTTTGTAAAGTGCTACGGAATATGTTGGCGCTATATAAATAAAGTTATTATTATTATTATTACTCTTGGGCAGTCAGTCTGATGGATTGGCTAATAAACTGCATTTTTTTCAGCTTGTATTGTAGTGCCTATGTATACATCTGTAGAAGAAAATGTTTAATTAAACCCATTTACAACCATTGGCACATATGTATCAATACTGTCTAAAAGTACAAATCCCATTTGTAGTTTAAGACATATTTCTGATTCTGTCGTACAGACCTTCATAAATTTGGTGCAGTCTTTAATGCATCAAAATCTCTGTCTCACTTTCCGATGTACCATAATTTTGGCGCACTTTCTGGAAGGTCTTACCGCAAAGATACAACAAATCTAATACTTTCAGGAATATTTTCATAATCATACATAAATACGTGGAATAGTTAGACAAAACTTAGCCATGCCCATTCTGGTGCACAAATTTGAAAAGTGTTTAGCTAGTCGATTTCTGTTCTTTTTTGTTCACCATAAATTTTGGCATAAAAAAGCAGCAGAAAAGTGTTGTACTTCATATGATAAATATGCTCCATTATTTATAGCCCAAAATACATACATTTCAATGGCAAAAAAAATTGCTAAGATACACGTAGCCTTTAAAACCTTATCAAAATTCACATTTCATGATGATCACTAATTGAAATCAAGAATTCTATAAAGGTGACCACATTTTAGCACTAACATTTCTAAGTGTCCCTAAATGACCTTTTACCTCTCTGCTGATAGCTCAATCACTTCAGCAGCCTGAATTTATATGAAAAATTATAGTACTTTAAAAGGCACACACTCACATACAAACTGTCATGGACATTAACATTATGAAAAATTCATTGGTGGCATTTCTCAAAGAATTTCCTAAAATCTCCAATGTGGCTTACACTTGCAATATCCTTTATCTTTTTGCCACAAAAAAATTCAACTGAGCTCCAGTTGGTAAAGCTTAAGATTTCTTGGAAGTCAAGCACTGCCTTGTGTTACACATGTTAATGAGAAGTGTGCACGTATCATGAAAGGCAAACATAAAAGAGTCTTCCAAATTGAGTCATCCAGACAGCTCCACATAAAATTCCCATTCCCAGCTTCCATCATGTTATTTATATTACAGTGAATGAAGGCTGTTTAAGGCTGAGGCCCCACGCTGTGGAAATAAATCTTTTTCTGTTGACGATTTTGCTGCAGTTTTTAAGCCAAAACCAAGAATGGCTTCAAAAGGAAAGGGAAATATATAGTAAATATTTATACTTCTCCCTTCTGTTCAATCCACTCCTGGCTTTGGCTCAAAAAACTGCAACAAAATCTGCAACAACAAAAGCTGCGATTCCGCAATGTGGGGCCTCAGCCTAAGACCACTTGCACACAACCGTGTGCTCTTCCGCAACTGTGAATTAAAGGTACGGGAGGGCACAGGGGACACACGGATGTCACCCGTGTGCTGCCCGTGCACGAGCCGTGCACGAGCTTCCGTGGCCCCTTTCATTAAATGAATAGGAGCCACGGAAGCAAGGGCTGCAAAATAGGACAGGAATAGGACCTGTTCTATATTTTGCAGCCCGGACTGTCGGCCTACACACGTGACCGTGTAATTCACGGTCATGTGTACGGGCCCATAGAAATTAATGGGTCAGTGTGCTATCCATGAAATACATGGATAGTACACTGATCACGGCCACAGTTATCTGCATGGGGCCTTAGTCTGTTGCTCTGATCCTATGACGGATGAGAGCAATGGACTATAATGATGGCAGTGTGAACCTACTGTAAGGCTGCCTGCGTCTGAAAAATGTTTGTTCACCAGACAATCAGTTGTTCAGTTGAAGTGAATGTAGCAGATTGTGTAGTTCTAATTCATTAAGTAGACATATTGGGGTATATTTATTTGGGGCATATTGGGGTAATTTATTTTCTGTCTACATTTATTCCAACATTTATGGTGCACACCATTTACAACATATTTCTGTGCAAACAGAAAAATACGACTGGCTCAACACTTTTGAAAAATGTGTATAAGAATAGGCGTTGTTGAAAGTGTCTAACTGTATGACATATTTATGAGACAAAAAAGTATGAATTTAGAGCAGATTTTAAAAAGAAGTTTAAAATGGTGTAAAGTTGAAGATTCAGTTGAAAGAATTTTGGCACACAGGCAATGGAGACAGATTTTTTTTTTACTTTTTGGCACAATGGAGCCAGATCTTTTGGCACATCAGAAAAATGAGGCAGCATTTTGGCGCAATGGAGAGCTACGTATGGTATTTATACTGATGAGGTTGGATGAAGACATCAGTCCATCAAGTCCAACCTATAACCCTACAATATAGTTTTAGTTTCAGTTATAGTTTTAGACAGTGCAAAGTTTGATAGTATTGATAAATATGCCTCATTATATGCAGCATGTATAACATGCCTGTTATGGTTTGATTCATTGGCAGATATGGTTTCAAATGGTTTTAGCACAATTGTGGGTATTAAGGTACCCAAGAAGCAAGAATGCCTTGAAACACTTGTAAGCACTTACCCACCTGCTTGTCTATGGATTTTAATATTATTGAATAAAGCTATTTTAAAACAGTTCAACAAGTGCTAGATATACCTTACCTTTGTTTGATTTGTAATGCGGGCATGATTCAGATGGTCACGAGTTACAACATTTTTGCACAAGCATACTTCACTTCTAAATTAAATTACAAATGCACAATAATAAAAATAATAATAATAATAATAATAGTACATTTTATTTATATGGCACCAACATATTCTACAGCACTTTACAAATTGTATGGTTCAACTATAGACAAAATTAGACATTACTGTGCAACTAATCAATTCACACAATATGAGTGAGGGCACTGCTCGCAAGAGCTTACAATCTATGAGGTAGAGTAGGTGACACAGGAGGTAGCAGAGGCTACAGTGGGAATGGAAAGAAAAACTGAAATATCACATGCTCATAAGTATTCAGACCCTTTGCTGTGACACTCATATTTAAGTTACATGCTGTCCATTTCCTTCTGATCCTCCTTGAGATGGTTCTACTCCTTCATTGGAGTCCAGCTGTGTTTAATTAAACTGATTGAACTTGATTAGCAAAGGCACACACCTGTCTATATAAGACCTCACAGCTCACATTGCATGTCAGAGCATATGAGAATCATGAGGTCAAAGGAACTGCCCAAAGAGCTCAGAGACAGAATTGTGGTAAGGCACAGATCTGGCCATGGTTACAAAAGAATTTCTGCAGCACTCAAGGTTCCTAAGAGCACAGTGGCCTCCATAATCCTTAAATGGAAGAAGTTTGGGACGACCAGAACTCTTCCTAGACCTGGCCTTTCAGCCAAACTGAGCAATCATGGGAGAAGAGCCTTGGTGAGAGAGGTAAAGAAGAACCCAAAGATCACTGTGACTGAGCTCCAGAGATGCAGTAGGGAGATGGGAGAAAGTTCCACAAACTCAACTATCACTGCAGCCCTCCACCAGTTGGGGCTTTATGGCAGAGTGGCCCGAAGCAAGCCTCTCCTCAGTGCAAGACATATGAAAGCCCACATAGAGTTTGCCAAAAAACACATGAAGGACTCCCAGACTATGAGAAATAAGATTCTCTGGTCTGATGAGACGAAGATTGAACTTTTTGGCGTTAATTCTAAGCAGTAGTTGTGGAGAAAACCAGGCACTGCTCATCACCTGCCCAATACAATCCCAACAGTGAAACATGGTGGTGGCAGCATCATGCTATGGGGGTGTTTTTCAGCTGCAGGGACAGGGCGACTGGTTGCAATTGAAGGAAAGATTAATGCAGCCAAGTACAGAGATATCCTGGAAGAAAACGTCTTCCAGAGTGCTCTGGACCTCAGACTGGGCCGAAGGTTCACCTTCCAACAAGACAATGACCCTAAGCACACAGCTAAAATAACAAAGGAGTGGCTTCGGAACAACTCTGTGACCATTCTTGACTGGCCCAGCCAGAGCCCTGACCTCAACAGAAATTGAGCATCTCTGGAGAGACCTGAAAATGGCTGTCCACCAACGTTCACCATCCAACCTGACAGAACTGGAGAGGATCTGCAAGGAAGAATGGCAGAGGATCCCCAACTTGTTGCATCATTCCCAAGAAGACTCATGGCTGTACTAGCTCAAAAGGAAGGGGCTTCTACTCAATACTGAGCAAAGGGTCTGAATAATTATGACCATGTGATATTTCAGTTTTTCTTTTTTAATAAATTTGCAAAAATATCTACATTTCTGTTTTTTTTTCTGTCAAGATGGGGTGCTGAGTGTACATTAATAAGAAATAAAATGAACTATTTTGCTTTTACCAAATGGCTGCATTGAAACAAAGAGTGAAAAATTTAAAGGGGTCTGAATATTTTCCGTACCCACTGTAATTGTGGATCTCTGCTTGCTTGTACATCGGTGTATACTCTAATGTCAGACCATGCAGGTGCAATGTATCTATTTCAAAAATCTATTTCATTTCACATTCTTTCAATTATTTAATTCTATCACCATGCTGCCTTGGTGGGGTCATCCAGTCCATCACCTGAAATTAGAGTTGATGTTTTACCCATGGCTTTAAAGAGTGCAGGAATAGTTTATGTCATCCTGGCATATATTGGATTTGTGCTTAGATATACTGTATGTTCTTTGATTTTTAGAGTTGTCTTGCCTACATATCCTAAACCACAAAGGCATTTGATTAAATATGCCACATAAATAGAGTTACATGTAAAATGCCCCTGTATCCTGTATCTCTTCCCTGTTCTGGTATGTGTAAAAGAGGGTCCAGCTTGAGCATTTCTGATTGGGTGCATCCTAAACAAGAGTACGTACTTGGATTCTGGCTGCCAGTTATTGTTGCTTGCACGTGTTGTTTGTCTGGTCCTATATCAGCTCTAACAAGTTTGTAGCCTGTTTGTAGTAGATGCCAATGTTAAAACAAAAATTATGCTATTGGCATTTGTATGGTCTTGGTATTGGGTTTCAGAAGCTCTTGTCTGAAATAACTCTCCACATTGTGTTTATAAAGACCTCTGTTGTGAAATTTTCCACTCATGTCATAAAATTGCTGTTTACATGTGTACTTTGGACACTATTGAGGCATTTTTTTTACCTGCATAAATTGCGAGATAGGTAATAACTTGATAAGTCCAAGTGCATGAAAGCTGGTGTAATGGAAACTATTTTTGTTTGTCGGTTTTGTGAATAGGTTAAATGTCAATTCATTGTTGTTTACTAGAGATGGCGAAGTCCTTCAGCATTAGCCAGATTTGGTCTGAATTTCCCAGTTTGTTTGCTTTTGAATGAACTAAAATGGCCGCTGCGACATGCAGTAAATTATTATACTCTGGGGTCTCTTCTGACTCCAGAGTATAATAGGTCAAGCCCAGTGGAGGTGAAAAAAAATGAAAAACATTTATACTCACCTTCCCTCACCTCTTTTGGGCCGCCTCGCAGCATCCGGCACGCTCCTGGTGATATCATGTGCCCGAAGTTACTGCTAAGGTCTGTGATTGGGCCACAGTGATCACAATGACATGCCAAAAATTATGATGTTATGATGCCATGACGCTGGGCATACCCACGTCACCACTGAGGCCTGTGATTGGGTCCTGGGTGATCCTAGGCGCATGCCATCACTTAGGAGACTGAGAGAGAGAGAGAGAGCACCAAATGCCGTGAAAAGGCTCAAAAGAGGTGAGGGAAGGTGAGTATAAATGTTTTTTATTTTTTACTCCTCCCCTGGGCCTCCATCAATTATACTCTGGGGTCTGAAGCGACCCCAAAGTATAATAATTTCACTTCTGGCTTATACCGAACTTGTTTGACATGAAATAAGTCAGAGACTGGAGCAATCCAAAACCAAAAGGAAACAAATCTTAGGAGGTTCACCCATCTCTATTGTTTACCTGTACCAGTATGTCTAAAAAGGCAACTTTGGTTTCACTGGCTTCCAGTGAGAATTTATTTGAGCAGGGACAGAAATTGAGGTAAGTATGGAACTCACAGAGGGGACATTAAATATGTCTTAAATACATCACTACCTATACTATGCAAGACATATTCAGAGAAAAAGGTCATGGGTATACACAAGTGGTCCTTGAAAAAAAAAAATCACAAAGGTTGGTGCCATATTACATCGCATGGTGGTACCAGTTAGTTGCTGGAAAAATTGTGACCCAAAAAGGAAAATAACTATTATATAAAACAAATAAGAGAATGATGGAGAATAAATTAATCTGTGGAGTAGTGTATTGCACCTTAGCCTCCAGGGTATCTCTATTGCCATTCGATGGGGATGTTAGTGTATAGGCTAGTGACATCAATTGTAACTAAAATGAAAATAGACCAAACGCATATCAATGCACAAATGTTGTTGACAAAAAGCTGTGGTTTGTTTAAGGCAAGAAAGTCCCAGCTGGACATATGGCCTCAGTATCTCATCCATGACCCTAGCTGAAGCCTAGAATAATGGGTCAGTACGAGAGACAGTCATCCCAAGGGCTTAGATAGGTTTTTATGTACTTTAGAAAGGATATATAGTAAAGGTATATAGGGAGATTCGAGTCTAGTTTAGGTGTAATTAGATCTTTAGTTCTTTATTTATTTTAGTCACTTATCTATCAGTTATTTATTTCTGGATTTTGATACATTTGTCACAAAAAAAATTCTAAAAAAAAAATCTAAGCCAGAAAATTGACTTAAAAAAATACCTTTATGATAAATCAGCCACAATCTTTTTACAGCTAAAATCATCAAATAACCCAAATCTACCTTATGCCTAGCTCTATCTCTTTCTTGATAATGTAGTAAGCAAAGACATTTTTCAAAGTATAAATCAGTGCAAGAATATATCTAAGAAATGGCACAGCAAGTATCCATAATTTATATACCATCGGCTAGCACCACAAACAATGGATTAAATCCACTACTGTACTACCACTACCACTGTCGAAATCCCTATTTCCATTACAGAAAAAAAAGTTAAGTAAGCATTTCAGCTCACCTGATATGGCTCCATGGAAGTGTAAGAAGCACCGGAACAACAAACAGTAGAAAGAAAAGTCCAGAATCCATAAAAATAGGCAGCTTTACTTCATGCCCATAAAATCCACAGCAACAGGTAAGGAACCATTGCTTATGTGATTTAAGTCTTAGTGACTGTTAGTCATAAGTTATAGCATACAGGTGACTACAGTCAGGTGATCTTAAAAGAATAGACTGGGCCAAAGTCTAGCATTTTGCGTAAAGATGAACCGTGTCCCTTTCGTGTCTTCTGACATCAGCGCACTGTCAGCTTTGCCGGTAAGTACCCCAGTGCCGGAGATACCCTTTCATAGCATTGTACTTTCAGAAGGGGTATTCCTCAGAGCCCAGTGATGACAATGAGCTATAAGGCCTGCCCTTTTGACGATGGAGGGATATCAGTGTTGGCCACCTTCAGGTGGAAGTGTTTTCTCCAGAACCAAGGTCTCCAGAACCACAATGTAAGGTAGAAAAGTTCATTCAGAAATTTAGTTTGGCTATCAGTTTTATATACAGTTGATCAAATTTTCCAAACTGAATACCAAAATGGTCCTTTCTAAAATAGATTAAGCGTGGAGCGCTGAAGACTTTGCTAACAAATATACCTTACAGTCAACTTTTCTAATAATGAGCTCTAATATATATATATATAGAGAGAGAGAGAGAGAGAGAGAGACATCCTATAAGTACATGCATTTGGGAAAGGGTTAAGTAGAGGCACAATAATAAATCTTCATATGATCTGTTAACATGCTCATCTCTATCCAGTCTGAAATGAATCTCTTCTTTCCCAAGAAGGACAGCGCTGTTGATATTGCAATGAACTCCACCATTCAGGCACCATGAGTTTTCAGATGCTCTGTACTCTGGATTTGTGAGTTGTCAGTCACTTCAATAGCATGGCATCTACCATGTGTCTATTATATACAATGTCCTCTTAGGCTCTCTCAATACCATGCAAATCAAGTGGCTATCTTATATCGTCATTATAGTATTAGATGTAAACCTGGCACTACACTGGGTTTCAGGCTGGAGCTCTAGCAATGCATGCCAAGTGTGCTTACATCTTCGGGCACCACCTCTGGAAATGTCTACATATGTAGTCTTCATTAAATATCTTCTACCATTTTGTTGCTGTAGAGTTAGTATAACTACTTCACCTAGCTTCAAACTACAGCAGGGAAAGAAATTGAATATAGCACATATGAGAGAGTGGAGAGAGAAAGCATTCAACTTGTGAAGGGAAAACTGTGGAAGTTGTGGATAAAGAGAAATACACAGGGGTAAAGAAGGTGAATCAAATAGGTTCAGTGTATCAATGTATAGAGGAAGGAGAGAGCTTACTTATAGCAGACTACTAGGGCTAGAATCACAGGCTCATCCTGCATATCTGAGGGTCAGAAATGAAGATCACAGCCTGAAACGTAGTACATTTTCTTATCTCATTGTAACCACAAACATACGGAAATATAAGATGTCCATGACCTTTAAATAAACACTGTACTTTGAACAAGTTGTGCATAAGTCAGTAACATTTCTAATAAGAGACAAAAACCTTTTTCTCATTAGGTCCTTCCCTACTACTACTATCTTCCACCCTTTTCCTAAACTGCATACTAATTCTGAATGCACTGCTTTTGAGAGACAAAACAGATTTCAACTCAGTGAATAATTAGGTTACATGCTACTCAAAGGAGCCTGCATAGAGGGTGTAGGAATGAGGAGCTGCTGGAGGGGCAGAGAAGCATAAACATGGCTGCAGTTTCTTGTGAGTATTGTACCTCACTACAGTGCTGAATTCACAGCTACACTGGACAGTTCCTCTCTTTCATACGTGCCATGCTATTTTTTTTTTTGGCATTTGAGATAAAGTAAAAAAGCAGGACCTCTTCTCCTCTGTGTGCAGTGTATGGGAATCAGCAACTAGTGACAATCTAAAAGCTCAAGGTAAACTGACAATTAGACATAGGGAAAACAGGCTAAATGCCATGCACACGTTATTTAATGGATTGATTATTATAATTATTGTTATTCATCATGTACACAACTATAATAACGCATTCTGAAAAGTCATCTGAAATTGCAGACACAGTACATGTTAAAGGGGTTTTCCCATCTACCTCTAACACCAGCTTTGCCTGCTTTTTCTTCGTCTCTCCTCCTGCATTCTTCAGCAAGTCAGTGGGTGGGTTTTGACTGTTTGAGGGACAGGACACTATGAAGTACCTCAATAGATATAGACATTGCCTTTACCATGAGAGATTATTTATTATGATTACTAGAAATCTATAATAATACAGATCAAATATACACAGTAAATGTATATTACATTACACAGGTTTGTATAGAACACTTACACAGACAACGGACTTGCAGTAAACTCAATGTTATCTGCAATAAAACTGTAATTAGCTGACCTGATTGTCCTCAGAGCACAGCACAGTTTGTCCCTACAGCAGAAGATAAACAGCCAGAGAACTTAACCCCCCAGATAGCAGTGAGTTATCCTCTGACCTGTGTTATCAGATACATGATGGGTGGTTTGACAACAATGTGTAAATAAGGCGTGGAGTAATTTCATATATCAGGCAAACGAAGCAGCATTGCTAAAGCAATGTACTCTTGAATTTACATAAGCTAGCAGTATAGATAGTACACTTGAGATGGGAATACCCCTTTAAGCAATGAACTGCATCCCTATTGAAGGTTTCGACCTCCTACAAGCCTTTAAAATATATTCGGGCTATTTAGTTCAGCTAGTTAATTTACAATTTTGTTAATTTCAAGTAAATAATCATTTTGTGAAAATGCAGATTAGGAGACATGCTGCAAAACGGCTTCATTCCACAGTAGGCAACAATTCCACTGTGAAAGATAATAGCAGAGAGCATGGCTACACAGAGAGCTCATATATTTTTTTAAATAAAACAATCTATCTCTGTCACAAAGTGATTATATTATGCAACTCCATTAACCCCATTGACTCTGTCAAGGCAGAAAGGCTGATGTTGCACTTATCAAACACTTTGCTACTGAAACATTGACAGACTTAATAAACTCCCTGGAATGTGGCATACTGTTACCTTTTCTGCTGTCTGCTTGTTTGTCTGATTACAAATAGCATCCTTTAATATGGGTAGAGTGCCCAGGTTGAGGTACAGACAAGAAAGGCATTTGTCAGAACATCTCTATGACATAAACCTGGAACATCTTGATGGTAAGATACGTTGATGTTTAAGCTAAGTGTAAGGCATGTCCATTATCATTTCCACAGCAGATCTATACTTGTTTACATTAAAATTACTGCATATAATGCTGTTGTAAACTGTTCCCCCCAAACCATTCCATGTAAACAGTTTTATAAAGATTTCTCTATAATCTGATTAAATGATTAGCATGGCAGGAACACGAAAGGTTTTGTAAGACACAATTCCTTGATACCAAGGGTTAAAGGGCAGTTAAGTGCATTGAGTTACTGACCTCATCTCATCTCACATCAGACAGGGGAACATATGTCCTTTTGTGTGCAGTTCGATATTTGCTTACATTTAAAGGGCACAACACCTATAAAAACAGCACTACAGAAACCTTTATACAGGAGAACTATATCACTACTATTAGGCTAAGGCCCCACGTAGTGGGCCACAGCAAAAAAAAGCACTGTGAGAAAAACTGTGACGGAAATGCATCGCAGTTTTTCCCACAGCGCTTTTCACAGAAAGTTTGCAGAGTTTTCCTCTGCGGACTTTCTGCTTCAATTCTACCTATATGGAAACCACTGGCATTTCTGTAGGTATAATTGACATGAGGCGATTTTCAAAAACAACGGTTTTGGAAATCGCAGCATTTCCGTTGTGTGTATTTTTCTGCAATGTGTGGATGGGATTCAGTAGACTGCCACATGCCACATGGAGCCCTGGCCTTAATCACATATGACTGTCACCTTTAAGGCTGGGGTCCCATGTTGTAAAAAAAAAAAAAAAAACACTGCATTTTCTGGCTAATCCCATCCACACATTGCAGAAAAAATCTGCAGCAGAAAAGCTGTGTTTTCAAAAACACCCACGTTATTGAAAATCGCAGGATGTCAGTTATACCTACGGAAATTCTGGCATTTTCCGTATAGGTATAATAGGGGCAGAAAGTCTGCAGAGGAAAACTCTGCGAAAATGCAATGAAAAATGCTGCGGAGAAAAACACTATTTCTTTCTGCCGTGTATTTTTTCTGCAGCATTTTTTTGCTGTGTCTCGCTACGTGGGGCTTTAGCCTAAAAGCATTTAAAATGTGGCAATACATAAAACACAACTGAAAATTTTGCAAATCAATACAAAAGTGAATCCAAAAGGCAATGTAATGCCCTGTTGCAGGTAGCATCCACCACAATAGACTGTTGTTTAAGATTAGAGATGAGCGAATCGGTTTCTAACTAACCGAATTCGACCAAAATATTCCAAATTGTTCGGTTTTTAGCTAAACAACTCAATCTGGTTTTTGTCTCAAACTAAGAAAAATGGCCACTTCGACTTCTATTGCAATGAATTATTATAGTCTGGGGTCTCTTCAGACCCTAGAGTAGATTAAGTGGAGGCCCAGGGGGAAGTTTCAAAAATAAAAAAAAAATTATACTCACCTTTCATTACCTGTTTTGGGTCTCCTTGCGGCATCTGACACTCTGTCTCTGCCTCCTCGTTGATGTCTGGCCATCTCCTGTGACGTCCTGCACCACGGGTCACCACTGAGGCCTGTGATTGGGCCACAGTGGTGGGCCATAAGTGTATGATGTTACCAAGGAGGCAGTGAGAGAGCACCAGACATTGTGAGTAGGCCCAAAAGAGGTAACGGAAGGTGAGTATAAATGTTTTTTCTTTTTTTTACAGCTTCCCTGGGCCTCCACTTATTATACACTCTGGTCTGAAGAGACCCCAGAGTATGATAATGTCACTTTCATTTCTATCCATAGGATGCTTTCGTCCGAACCCAGGATGAAACGAATCTTCAGAGGTTCACCCATCTTTATTTAAAATAAGCATCCTCAAGTGAATGACACATGTATAGGAACAATTAGCAGGTGTATTCATCCATAGCAGATCACAACATATACTGACCGGGGAGAGAGATGTGCCCTAACGCAAGTTTTGCCGTGGCTTCATCTGGCATATTTATCTCCATGGTCAGTATATGGTATGTGGGGATCTGCTATGGATTAAACATCCCCATCCTCACTTGGGGATGGTTATTTTAAACAGTAATCCACTGTGATGTATGTTGCATGTTACAAGGAATTACATTGTCTTGTGGATTCATAATTGTATTGACTTGCCCACGTTAGTGTTTTCTCACATCTTCTTTGTTTGTAATATAGATACATACATTTAGAGGGTAGTTTATAAGCTACCAGAGACAGTGACATACATTTTATCCCCTGACATTTTAGTTTTTTTTTTTTTTTTTTTTTTTAGATTTGCTTTTCTTTTTTTATTGCAGATTTTGCCAGTTTTTTTTAGCCAAAGCCAGAAGTGGATTGAGCAGAAAAGAGAAGAATAAGAAGCTTCATATATATTTCCCATTCCTTTTGTTGCCACTCTTGGCTTTGGCTCAAAAAAACCGTAGCAAAATCTGCAACAAAAAAAGCAGCTTTTCCGCAATGTGGGGCCTTAGTCCAAGGCTAAGGCCCCACTTTGCGGAAACACAGCATTTTTCCTGCTGCATTTTACAGTATCAACAAAGTAAATAAGATTCTGGCTAATCCCATCCACACTTTGCGGAAAAAAAAACTGCAGAAATGCTGCAATTTCAAACACACATGTGTTTTTGAAAAATGCAGCATGTCTATTTTACCTGCAGAAACGCTTGCTTTTCCCCTATAGATATAATAAAGGGAAAAAAACTGCATAGAAAAATGCAGCAAAAACGCAATGAAAAACGCTGCAAATAAAAAGCATGATGCGTTTCCGTTGCGTTTTTTAGCTGCATTAGGAGCCTTAATCTAAAATGCATTTTTGATTGCTTTATCCGCTGCGTTTTTTCGGGGGCTTATTTTTGTTGTGATTTGCTACACGTGGCCTCAGCTTTAACATACCAAAACCTAACAAACCCCATTAAAATCAATAGGATCCACCAGGATTTGCCGGTATCCATTGGGTAATGTATCTGGCATATCTTTATTATAAACAAATGTCATGACTTTATCGTGAGTCAAAGCTGCCAGTCTTCAATGAGGCAAATACAGCTCCAAAATTGGAAATGTGATAAAATACAAATCAGTTAAAGTATTTATTTTTAGGATTTATCTCATCTCTACTCAAAATAATAATCCTTTTCATTTGGAAATTGTGTATAGATGTTTTTCTGTTGTTCTACATAAACATCCGACTGTAGCTTTATATCGTTTTCCAAATCAATAGCACAAAAAAGAAAAGCCATAATATTTTAATTACTTAATTTCTAACATATCGGAAAACATAACTTTCTAGAGCGTAGTGTTAAACAGTGGCTGAGTAGGTATTTAAATGTTACTTCAGTGAGCGCTGTGGAGTGTTTGTTTTTCTGTACGATTAATGTTTGTGCCATCAAGAGAGAAATTTTATAAAGTTTTATATTGGGAACTTTGGAACGTGTCCAAAAACTGGAAGTACATTCATTTCCTCCAGTTCTGTGGTAATAATGCTGTATATGGCAATGATACATAGAAAACGAGTAGCTGAAACTTGTTTTATTACTTGAAATTGCTGCATCGTTCCTTGAAATGAGATTTCTTGCAAGTAGCCCTCGTTAATCAGTATATCTTCTCCAAACCATTTATTATTTTCATTGCTTAATTTTATGAAAGCATTTTAGGCTGATGCTATGCAGGAGACTTGTAAATGTAGTTAAATATGATATATTATGATATAAAATGAGATTATGATTTACCAATAAGTGTGAAAAAGGGTATTTTACAAAGATGTTAAATTGGACAAAGTCAGAAACCATTAAGTCATTAAACTAAATGACAAAAGGTGCCACAGAAAAGCAGTATAGAAGGTACAGCTGTTCTCAATGAGTCTGAAATAGTAATTTTTTGTGGGCCGCTTAGACACATGATTTCATCTTTTCAATACAGTCGGTACTTACAGATTTACACAACTGTATGATGATCCATAGTACAGAATGTCCATACTATGAATTATATATCACGTATAGATTATCAATGATATATCTTTAATGTCTCCTATAGTAGAATCTGCCTTGAAATACAAATCCGAACCAAATGAAATACAGTACCGATATTATCATATTTTCAACTCCTAGCAATCTTTAATGGATTAAATGAATAAAAGTAGTATCTCGTGTATTTCAAATGTTTACAAAAATTTTTATACGTCCATGTGAAAAGTTCCATAGATTAGCAATAACACTGCAATATGGACTATATAAAGATGTACACTACAGTAATAGGTATGACAAATATACCCTCGTCCTTACTGGAGCATGGTTTTGAGGAGAATGTGTGATATAAACATAAAACTCACTGTAGAACAAGCAGTACTATCTATTACTTTAGGTAAACTGACAGATAATTTAAGAACTGTGATAACACACATTAATCCTTACAAGGTTAAAATTAGCCAAATATTGGAAAAGTACGATTATTCCTCCTTTGGCAGAAATGATAAATAATATTAATGAGAACTGCCTTTGCGAAAAAACTATTAGCTTCAAGTCCAGGGAAAGTAGCTCTATTCGAAAGGGAAGGGAAATATGACCGCACTCTCCATATAAATACATAGATATATAACCTCATCAGAAACAACAACTGGATCAAATAACCTGAGATTAAAGAGGTTGTCCAGGCACATGTTTTATGTTTCCATGTCCCTGGTGCTCCGGAGTCCTCCCAGCGCGATCCGGTCCTTCTGCTCCGGCATCTTCTCAAAGTGAAACTGCTCGCAGGCTGTGATGTCCCGAATCCCTTCCGCTGAAGCCACTGAGGTCACATGATCGCTGAGGACAATCAGTGACCTCAGGAAGAGATCCGGGATGTCACAGGTAGTGACATTGCATGTCCTTCGCTAAGGCCACTGATTGGCCTCATTGGTCACATTTGGCGGGGATTTCCGCCGGTAGATAACAACGGACCGAGAGGACCAGACCATCCTGGGAGACACCGGAGCACTGTGGAAAGTCGAGTATGAATTTTTTTACATTTTTTTCACTACCCCCAGCTGATTTTTGATAAACGTGCTGTCCATTTTTTCTTGGACAACCCCTTTAAGGCTTCATGCACACTATAGTGGAAAACGGCTATATTACGTTAGTAACAACTATTTTTAGAACACATTGGGGCAGATTTACTAATAGTGTCTAAGTTTTAGACAGTGCAACTTTAAACTAGACAGTCTTAAACTGTGCCAGATTTATCAATGTCTATTGCTGTTTGATAAATCTGGTGTATTGTTAACCTATATTCACATATTTTTTTAATGGACATCACACAGCAGCATTTGATTAAATGTCACTGCATGGGGGCTATTCACATGACCATTATTTTGAGGGTCCTTTGTAATGGGCCATTAAAATATGGCCTATTTTTGTCTGTTTTCACGGATCCTTCCTGTACAACATAATGTATGTGGGATTAGTGAAAACTGCCTCCTCTCAGATGCAAGATGGCCATGAATGATTTTGCACCTTGTTGTGTGAATGTAGCCTTAGACTGTCTAGTTTAACATTACACCATTTATAGGTTGGAGTAAAAGTTCTTAATGCATTTTTGGCACACAGAGTTGCAACTTAGCCATGTCTATTCCACACAAGTTGGAAAAGTGTCTAAAACACTTGATAAATGTGGCAAACAGCATGTTAGACACCATCTATTTTTCACAGCTGTTTTTTCAATGTTCGTGTACATGAAGCCTAAGCTTTCTGTTCTATTTTGATTTAGAATAACATAGGCCTTATGCACACAAGTATACCATTTTTCACAGACATAGTGTAAGTGAAAAACAGTTGTGTGTCTGTGTAAGGGCACGGATGACCCTTATTCACATGGCAGTGAATAATGGCCATGCTGCAGCTGTTTTTGAAACAGCCATCACATAGCCATTATAGAACTCATGAGGTTCAATGTGTCTATTCACATGCCAATATTTATGTCCATGTTCATGGACAAAGATAGTCCATGTCAGTTTTTTTGACGGCTGTGAAAAAAGGGTTATCAAAAATAGGGCCATGTGAATATACATACTGAATTCAATGTGTTATTCAATGTGTGTAAATATAGTATGCCTTTACTATATACTTTATTTTATATTTTATATTGTTGAATTTAGATTGGAATGTAGTGTCTTTTCCTGGAGGACAAATTTGTTCCCTGCATCTATTAAATCACCTATAAACTACTGAAGTTCCCTGCAGTAAAATAGACTATACATATCTTCACAGTGAGTCTCAATTTTTGTAGTTTCTATTTGTATTCAATGCACAGAATGCTTCAATAACTATGTAGAAAAATAGATGCTATACTGCTTCCCACTGAACTGCACCATTATCATATGTTTCAAGTTAGTTAACCCTGTGATTAGGGCAGATTTTTTTTCCATCTTCCCCATCTGTAATTTGGTATCATTCTTCTATATACAGTAATTTCTCAAGTTTTTTTTTTCTTTTTTTCGTTGCCAGAGCCAATCAGAACATTGTGATACCTGGATCTCAGTAGTCTAGACCAAAATTTTAAAAACATGCATGTTCTCCTGAACCAAGCATAACAATAAAATAAGCACAGGAGTCAACTGTGCTGCTAAATCAGAAATTATTACAGCCAGAGAACTGCAGCAGGAGCAACCAGCATTTGATCACTTCTGTCAAAAGTACCTTCCAAGCCATTCATCACCAGTAACTGGTAGATGCCTCACAGTTTCTGAAGTACTGTTATATAATGTTAGATTCTAAAAACGGTAAATGTGAAGATTTTGTATTGTAAAATAAAATGCCTTCTGTATTTTCAAAGTGCTGGTAAACCTGGTCAAATTTTCATGAGGGCCAATATCATGTCCATCCAGTTAGTAAATCGGACTAATTGTCAGGACTTTGAAAGAACTTGTTTTTGTGCTTTCAGGGAGGTTATAGATGCCATCTAACATTCCTTTTTTAAGAAAATCTTTATGAATTTTGCCATATGAAAACGATATGAAAGCAACAGCATGTATAACAGAATGCTAGAAAGGCATGACATATTAACAAACAAGTTAGGGAAAGAAATTAAAAAAGATAAAGGGAAAGCTGTCGGTGGGCCCCTCTTAAATTTAAGTTGATGTTAATTCAAAAGGAGATACCAGACAATAATTACTGAATTCTCAACTACTGTCCAAGTCTACAGGAACAAAAAAAAGGGGGAGGGGAGACACCATTGGTAGGGAGACAGGGAAATCCAGTAGGAATAAGGGCCCATCATGGAAAACGGGGAGGCACCTGAGATTCCATAAGGTCATGGTATTCCTGGAAGCCCTGAAACAGGATCCAGGGACTCCAAGAGGTAACCAAGAAATCATGAGCATTCCGGAAGGACCCAGTCCAGGTCTTCTACATAAAACACAGTTTGACACACTGGGGGGAATTCATCAATCTCTTTATGCCAGTTTTCTGGCGTAGAGGGGTGATATTTTGGTGCCCATTTGGTGCATAGCCCTTTCTTGTGCCAAACATGCACCACATTCCTTGATCCACGCCTTGCTCGCCACATTGTGTTAATGTGGGAAGAGTGGAACAGGGATTGAGGTGGGCTGAGGCTGGAACAATTGGGACAAAAATTCTTATAACTCATGCCAGAGGCTCAAAGAACTGCATCCAAAACTGCAGTGGCATTTTTCCAAAAAAATCTGTATGTTCCCAGCCGAGCCTTTGGGTTGGATGCCTTTAAGCATTAGCAAGCATTGGTATATTAGTGTATATGTGTGGATGTCACACTGGTTTTGGATCTTTGGATTAGATATTTTTCTACATTTTTGATACATATTGCATTTAACTAGCAATTACGCTTTGCACATTCTTTTTGTGCTTGCATTATAACTTGTCCATGTTTTAAGCATTGAGAAGTTTTTTTTTTATTACTGATTTGTATTTTAGTTTGAATTGAATATTGTTTCTTCATGTCTTAAAGGGACTAAGGCCCAGTTGTAGGTAATTGCATGAGCAGGGGAAACACCCTTGTTATATGGTGATCCATGGTATTTTGGTGTAGTTTTAACTAGTTTTATGGTATTTTTAATCATTATGTCACTAGTGTACAGGTTCAATTTGGCGCATTGACATAATTAGTAACACCTAACAATTTACAGATGATGCCAATCTTCTGTCTTGTCGATGTATACATTCTAGCATGGGATTTCACAGCAGGAGTGGATGTTGCTTCCACCTAATGAATAATGAAGAGTAAGAATTTAATTTGACAAGGTAATACGCAAAGGAGTAAGGCATATTCATTGGTATATTCTTATTTATTCAGAAATGCATCCATAACAAGTTTACTCAAAAATTACTTCATATTTGAATCAATAATTGTTGCATTAACCTGTATTTAATAAATCCTCCAATTATTTCTTTAATTATATAGTTAGTTCCTAACAATTCCTTCACCTTTTAATACAAAATACCGACATGCAGCTTTTCTATCCAACCTAACGTCCCCCTGGAATATAAAAACCCAAGTAGTAACATATTAGCAGTGATTTTTTTTTCAATAGTGATTGATGTTCAGGTTCTGTGTATGTAAATATGCATTGATTTTAACAAAATAAACAGGGAGTCTCTTAATGTCAGTCCATATTATTGATGATAAAAATAATACCGCACTTGACATATGTTCTTGATGAGGTGCGGTACATACGGAAACATGGAGCAATTAAAATGTTCTCTGCATAATTTAAAAATGAAGACAGATTTCTTGATTGCTTTAGTGGGCGTCTTTATGAGTAACACTAAATGAGATTACGATTAAAGCCATACATATATAATGTATACATGTAGGGAGAAAGATAGAGGGTGAGGTAGAGGAGAGGGAGAGAGATTAAAACTATGTATACTATGAAACTGTGAATTATTGTGAAGAATACTAGAAATACAGATATGCATTATTTAAATATATTTCTTTCAATATCTACCTAATTTTACTGATAATAAAGCCCACGTAAAGCAATAAAGAAATCTGTCTTCGTTTTTAAATAATGCAAAGAATATTACTACATTTTATCTGTTCCATTTTTCTAGAATTCACATTTTTAAAGAATATATATTTTTAAAAAAGTTCAAACCAATATTTCAGGATATTGATTGATATTTCAATAATGCTGTAACATTATTGAAACATCACATTTGTTTTTAACTACAAAGTAAAAAGTAAAAGTAGTCATAAAATGTTCTTATAGGTTGATGAAATCATGCCTGTTTTATTTTGTCATCACTTTGGGGACCATCTTAATAGATATTAAATATCAGTGGACTAAAGCTGGCCATACACATTAAATTTTAGACTTATGAAGTGGTAGATTCTGGACTGTCTCCTGTTGGCTGGTCGTACATAAACCTACAACAGTGTGTCCCATACAGTTAACTGTCAATTAAAGTTGGAACCAAAATATGCCAAGTTGGATTTTTTTCTGCTGTCTGTCTGTTGTGATCTGATGTGTATGCGCTAGAATGACAGACCTGTGGGAGATATTTGTATTGTGCGCATGTGTTTGTACTATTAACACACCCACAAAGTGTCCCTCATTTGCTGTTTTCAGGACTTCATTAGCATTGAATAACTTTCATCTGTTCATTTTCCAAGTGTCTGGGATAGTTTAACGCTCATTGAGGCTAAGGCCCCACATAGCGGGCCGCAGCAAAAAAGTACTGCGGGAAAAACCGTGGTAACAACGCATCACAGTTTTTTCCGCAGTGCTTTTTACAGAAAGTCCCTAGAGGAAAATTTCTGCTTCCATTATACCTATAGGGAAACCCCCAACATTTCCGTAGGTATAATTGACATGCTGCAATTTCCAAATCACGACGGTTTTGGAAATTGCTGCGCATAATTTTCCCCAATGTGTAGATGGGATTCACTAGAGTCACTTTTCCACTTTTCAGGGACTGTAAAACTCTGTGGTTTTTTCCTTGCCGTTTCCGCCACGGTCAAACTACGGTGTTTATGCCACATGGGGCCCCGGCCTGAAAAGTTCATGGTTGTTTAGGTGTTTGGGACAGTTGGTTGTACGACCAACCAACCACTGTTCATTTTAGACTAGCGATGGCAGTCTAAAATCTAATGTGTTGGCCATCTAAAGTTTATGTGAACACAGGGTAGATTTGTTGCAGAAATTCAGGTGACCGAAAATGTAATCTGTTTTTGTCTGTAGCAATAGCAAACACCATTTAGCTGCATGGAACAGCCATAGGAATTTTGGAAACACAAACATGTAAACATAAAATTTAAAGGGAAGACGAGAATACTGTAACCAAATGACAGAAATAGATTACACAATAGCACAGCACAGGCAATGACTTTAGCTTTAATCATTGTGTTAGTCTCTAAATTACATTGGTTTCTTTAAAAAATACAGGTGTTTTTTGTCTACCAATGGCAATGCATATATGGGGAACTTGAATGTGTGTGGACCTGCACATCCACCTCCTTTTATTGAGTTACATTGTTTAATACCCTGAATCTTCTTGATAGTCTACGTTTCTCTTCGTCAATATTTCAACATTTTAACCACTTCTTGTCACTACACTGCCTTTTTGTCCCCTACTTTGCATTAAGACATGAAAACACATGCCCTGTTTCCTCCCAGGGTAACAGTCTTATTCTCTTTTACCTTGCTTATTTTTCACACACTCCTGGAGAGAAAGCAGAATGAGTGTACAGGAATGGGCTGGCTAACTTCTTAGATGTAGAGGCAAAATCGAAAAAAAAAGGCCCACTCCAGAATTCAATTATATATTGGTCCTATTATTAGAAAATATATGTTCTATATAAATCCAAAAAAAAATGTCAGAACTTCACAGGTTGAAAAAAGGAAGGAAATACCTTTGGATGTGCACCGTTTTCTATATGATAGTGCGGCTAGTCTTTCTTTTTATTCTACATATAAGATATATGAGAATTCCTAGATAAGTTTAAAATAGCTCTAGAATTACCACAGGTCAGAAACCTTTGTAGGTAACTTCTGGAATTGTATGGTTGCTTAGGCAACCACTTACATTTATTATATTTTAAAGCTGATGCCTGATCACCCTGACTCTTGTCAATTCCCAGTATTGATAAAATAAAAAGTTCAGCTAGCCATCCACGTTATCTCTGGTCCCCGAACATCTTTTTTATTGTTAGCAGTTGGGGTCACAATTGCTCGTGATGCCCCCCCTCCCCCAGTAAATGTGAGTGAAAAAGTCTCCACAAAATTATTCAGATCTGATATTGTTTTAAGTGTTTTTAAGCAATTGTAAAAATGCTATGAATTTCATGAATTTCAAATGTTTTTGATGGTGTTTTTTTTAAAAAAAAAATATTGGTTTAATTATTTTTTAATTTAATTACATTAAACATATTTTTTCTGCTTTTCAAATGCTCTAGAGAGGACTATGGAGAAGAAGGTACAAATACTCCATACCCTAGCATTTTATATTTCAATTAAAAAAATGCCACTGGCCCTAAAAAGTCACAAAAATCATAGACCGAAACCCTTTGTATGTAGAATTTGCAATATTTTACTATAGAGGTTAATTGTAATATCTGGTTGCAGCATTTGTTTTATCTAAAAATGCTGTGAAAAACAACAAAAGTGCCATAAAACAAAATACTGTGTGCAATTTTATCCTCAGCCTACATTCACGCATCCAAGTGTCATCTGTGAAACTAAGTCCGTGTGAGAACTGTATTTACCGCCCTGAACGCTATGCTCTAACACAGAATCCTAGCATTATAGTCTTCAGTGATGCTCAGAGTCTTTGCCTCCCAGCAACATACTGTTCCATAGTGACTACAGTACAGAGCAGTATTTAACTGGGATGCCAGCATCTAAGGGGCTAAAGAGGACCTGTCACCAAGTACAAAATGCTAAATGACATACATGATTTGATTCTCGCGATGCCCCTGATCAGTTTGGTGTTGTTAATATTCCCCCCCCCCCCTTCAAAAGATACAGCCCCTGGAAGGTTATATGTGAACTAGCTCTGATTCTCCAGAAATTAAAAAAAAGGTTATCCCCCACTTGGAGAAACAGAGCAAGTTCATATACAATGGGTACGGAAAGTATTCGGACCCCTTTAAATTTTTCACTCTTTGTTTCATTGCAGCCATTTGATAAAAGCAAAAAAGTTCATTTTATTTCTCATTAATGTACACTCAGCACCCCATCTTGACAGAAAAAAAACAGAAATTCAGATATTTTTGCAAATTTATTAAAAAAAGAAAAACTGAAATATCACATGGTCATAAGTATTCAGAGCCTTTGCTGTGACACTCACATATTTAACTCACATGCTGTCCATTTCCTTCTGATCCTCCTTGAGATGGTTCTACTCCTTCATTGGAGTCCAGCTGTGTTTAATTAAACTGATTGGACTTGATTAGGAAAGACACACACCTGTCTATATAAGACCTCACAGCTCACAGTGCATGTCAGAGCAAATGAGAATCATGAGGTCAAAGGAACTGCCCAAGGAGCTCAGAGACAGAATTGTGGCAAGGCACAGATCTGGCCAAGGTTACAAAAGAATTTCTGCAGCAATCAAGGTTCCTAAGAGCACAAAATTTAAAGAGGTCTGAATACTTTCCATACCTACTATATAACCTTCCATATCTTTTGAACAGGTGGACAATTTTTAAAAAGAAAAACACCGAATTGATCAGGGGCACTGCAAGAATCAAATGGTGTATGTATAGAATTTTGTACTTGGTGACAGGTCCTCTTTAAACAGATGTGAATGGTGTTTTCAATTCTTACAGCCTTTGGAGTTGGCGCCATCTTGATGATGTACCTTTGCATTAGTTTGGCAGGAACAGTTTCCCGCCACTGATGGAATAGTAAGTTTCAGTGTGGAAACTGGTTTAAAAATGAAAAAGCGCCATTTTCTGACACCTGTACCTCTTCAGATTTTTTCACATATAGATCTGTGTAAGTTGTCTTTGCTATGGGGAGAGTTGTAGTTTTTATTTATGTCTTTTTGAGGAATGTCTGATGTTTGATCACTTTTTATTCAATTCTTTGGAGAAAGTGAAGCTGTGAAAAACAGCAATTTGAGCATTCTGATTTTTTTTTTCCCACTAGCGCATTCACCCTATGAGATAAACATTTTTATATTTTTATTGTTCAGGCATGTTTATATTTGGGGATACCTAATATGCATATATTTATTTTTTTTATTTTTATATGTAATCTAGGGAAAGGGAGGTGATTTGAATTTTTATATTTTCAAACTTTTATTTTTAGACCCCCTAGGGGGATTTGAACCTTAGTGGGTCTTACGGCCTATATAATATGCTATTATGCTGCAATTCTAATGTATTGCAGTATATTGTAAAATCTCTTCTATTGCATGCTGCCTTTTTTAGCATATAATAGTAGTGTATTAAAGAAAGACTTGAGAACCTTCAGTAGGCTCCCAGCTGCCATAGGAACTGAGTACCACTTAAAGGTGATGCTCTTGGGGACAGTGATCTCAGTCTGGCTACCCCCAAGTGCTGTCACTAATTACTGTTGCAATTATCTGAGGCATCTAAAGAGTTGAATGCCCACCATTCACTCTCTGATTGTAGGTGTTGTTGCCAGGTTTCCACCGTGGAGAACTGTCAGTTATAGTGCAGCCTCAGCTCCGGATGAGGTATCATGTTTAAGTACTCTAACAGTGCATGTTGGGAGGTGTTAAATATTAAACATTCAGGCCCATAGTCTATGAATGGATAGCCATAAGCATTTACACCACTTCACTCATGAGCTTTGGACCTGTGGTCCAGTAAATGGTGGGAGCTCCTGCCGTTAAAACCATTCAGATTTCTTATTGCTGTATTAGGGAAAAATAGTGATGTCAGAGCAATAGATCATCAATCACCATTAGTGATTTTCCTGCTCATGGCGTCATGAAAATCAGAAGGGTTTATAGAGGTATCAGTACCTATGGCTTGGTGTCTGAGGCAACAAAAGGAGACATCATAGCTCATGGTAGGTGGGGGCAGTGATATAGATTTTGAAGTATGACCCAGGAGCTTCAAGGTACACAATGCATTCTATAGTGGATGCAACAGCATGCAACATTGCCGCTCGGCATATAATTAAAATAGGCCCTATAGTCACAGCCTAGCACTGAAAATCACATTTTACATGCTATAAACAAAGTCCGTGTGAAATTTGAATACCTTAATTCCCATTTTACAAGAGTGATTTGGAATTATACGAAGGAAACAGGGAAATGCTTTATAATTTGGAAGCATTCATTACATGTGTAGTGCTCATTTACATGTACTCCTCCTCTCTTTATATTAGCTTGCTGTTTTATGATTTGCTGGCTCCTAGATGACATTAGACTTTCATTTAGCTAAACAAGGCAGCAGAATGCCACAGGGAATCAAACAAGCAACTGTTCCTCAGGAAGCCAGAGTTAAGCAATATTTTCTATTTACATGGTTTACTTCACAAGTGCTTGACTCATTGGGCAGAACTTGCACAGTAAAATTACTATTTGCTCCATTTTATTGACTACAATTCAGGGCTGCTGCCAGCCTCACAAATTTAATCCCTCAAGCTCTTTGCCAAGAACATTACCTTTTATTTTCAGTGTTAAACTGTATAAGATACCCCTAAGGCTACATGTGAACTCACTCTCCATGATGGAAGCTAACCGAGTGTATCAATTGTTCATGATTTCCCGTTCTCCTGTAAATTGGGAGAGGCAGTAGAATGTGAATTTCATTCTGTCAGCACTTTCTTTTTTTCCAAGCTGTGTCTCAGACATTGACTGTTAGGTAATTAATTATGTAATGTTCTCCACTCCAGGATACCATTTAGCAGGCTGTCAGAGTGGAAGCTCACAAGCCAATTGGATGTGTGCGAATGCTATTATTTTGATTGTTTTAATTAATATATGTTTTACACTTTCACTCATTTCAAATTGTTTATAGAGAAAATAAAGTTGTCAATAATAGATCCATTCATTAAATGGGAAAATGTAACACATTCACTCTTAAAACCAAACTTCTGCTTTTTTTAATTTGCTGAAATAATGTCATATGTGACTGCTTAGCAGGTACGTGAATATGTAAGAGCACGATACATTCTGTTTTTGAAAACTACAACTGCTAAATAAGGATGTGCATACTAATATGCAATAACTAATTAATAATTGACTAATAACGGTGTGCCTATATACTGTAACAGAATCTTTGTTACCAACACTTCAGGTGTAACACATACACAGATGGGCTGGGGCTCATTCGGCTCACCAGAAAAAAATATTCTAACACTTACTATGCATTTATGTAACACATATGTGCAAGTCCACTTTTAATTGCAATGTAAACTTTGCTGCCATTACACACATGAGACCCAAGATGTATGTAGGTATGTATGTATATGCACAAGGGATATACACTACAGAGTGAGCTCAGGAGCTTAGTCTTCTTCATACACAGGAGGTGGCAGTTGTGTTATACAGCTGACACTTGCCTGTAACCTAACCTCAGATGTTGTAGGGATCATGGCATCCAAGTGGTTTCGGTTTGCAAGCTACCAAGGTATTGTCGTGGCCTCTGGGGACCAAGCTAGGTCTGCCACTTTATTGCATCTATTACACTCTGCCAGAGGTAGTGTGCAATAGAATGATGCTGAAGGCACAATACAATGCACTGCAATGCAGAAGTATTGAAGTGTATTGTACAATCGATCAAGCAAGTCCCCACTAGGAAACTAAAATAACATTTTTAAAATGTTTCATAAAATTTTTTTTTTTTTTAAATAAGAAAACACAAATAATAAAATTTCAACTCCTCTCCTTTTTCCATTTAACATAAAAAATATAAACGATGAAAAAATGCAAGAATTTCTCTTGATCACCTTGCTTAACCATAAACTGGAGAATAGGTTGTTTGTACACCAAAATGGGACCAATAAAGACTACAGTGTTATCTGCAAAAAACAAGCCCTCATACAACATCTTTGATGGAAAAATCAGAAAGTGATGGGTGTCACAATGTGGTGACACAAAGCTTTTGTAATTTTAAAAATATTTTAATAATATACAATTTGCATATTTGGTATGTTTGTAATCATACTGAGCCAAAGAGTAAAGTGCAGATGTTATTGAGCACTTCAAAAGTTTTTTTTTAAAACCTTATTCATAAACATTCTATGCATGCAATGCCAAGTATGAAACCAGCAAAATCTGCATGTAACGTGCACATTTTGTTAAAAATTTTGGATTTACAATATCTCAGTTATTTACATACCATGTGTGAACTCATCCTAACAAATAAAATCTACAGTAAGGGACACACAGAGCCAACGGGTAAGCCACCTCAAAATCATCGACAGCTAAGCAACTGCAGTGCACAGTTCCTGTGTAGTGGTATGATATATAAACAGATATCATCCAGGGACTGCTGAAGAAACCTGCAACATGTCAATTATTGCTGCAGGTTCTGGTGCTATGGAATAATTGAAATTCAAGTTAGTTGCACGGGAAAGCTTGAATGAAAGCTAATTTCTGCCACAAGTGGATTCACTGAGGGATGTATGCTAGGGAAAGCCAACAGCAGATGTGTCCCATGTTCAATCCATATTCCTTTCACTTCAATGTAAAAAGGAACAAAAACTGTTCTTTTGAAGAGATGTATGCTGTTTCTTGCATTGTATAATAGTAACCATAATATTGTATTGAAACTGGTACAAAAATATGTTAGCTTTCTAATCCTTTCTACATATAGTACATTGTATAATAAACATAAAGGGGCTACTTATCAACTCTGCCTTTTTTTCTAAATTTGTGCAGTTGTACCTTTTTTTGCTCTGCTATTTCTGTAGTGGATATTTATGAAATAGGCACAGTTCCTCAATGAATGTTGAGCATGTATTAGTTTAGATGTGACTTTTTAAGCTATGTGCACTCACTTAACATTTGCACTTCAGTGCTTACAAAAACTTCATCTTTATTCTCAGAAAGTACAACAACCCTGTGGCTACTAGTGGGGTTGCCAAGACCAGAAGTCATGTTGCTGTTGCTACCCACATTTATATTGTTAGTATTAGTACTTTCACTGGTGGATGGCAATTGTACAAGTATTCCCTCCTCCTACTGTTTTTTTCTAGTAATTTTATTTAACTGCCTATATAATAGTAATTGGTGAAACTTATGAGATTGCGTGTATTTCTTTTGTCTTTTTCTTTTTTTTTTTTTTTACAAAAAACTCTAGTTGAAGAGAATTAGTAAATAAAATTAGATTTAGCCTTGAAAGGGTAACCTCTCCAGTATTAGACTATAACACACTGTTTGAGTCACTTTGGTTTTTATTGTCATGAAAATGGCACTTTTTGTTTAACAAAAATCACTATTGCCAAAAAAACACTTAACAATGCGTTTTTGTGCTATAGACTACAACACACTGCATTAGTAAGCTTGTTTGTTTGTTTTGCAGTGATAACAGAACTTTGGATATATTTATTAGCAAAAAAAACACCATTGTCTACAAAATAAACCTTAAAAAAATGAGATTTTGCATTATAGACTATAACACACTGCATCAGTCAGCTTGTTTTTTTGTTTTTTTTTTTGCTATGAAAACAACACTTTGTATGTATTGGCTAATATAAATCTCTACTGTCAAAAATCAACCTTTTCAAACAAATCACCCCAAGTGAGCTTACATCCCAACTCAGTATGCCCAAAGTATTAAGCACGTATAAATGTTAATAAGATAAGACTTCATTGGGAGTCTTCATTAAACAATTATGTAATATACCACTCAGTGCCACCACATGTAGTATAATGCCCCCAAATGTAATATAGTGGCCTCCACATGTAAAATAGTGACCCCCCACATATAATATAATGGCTTTCATGCTTAGTTATGTTTAAAGAGTGAGTGGGAAGAAGCATTCATTACTTACCACTAGGGTGGATTAAGAGTACCATGGACTTCAGGATGTTCACAGTGCAGCACCCCTCCATTCATCCCAAAAATCCCTGTGATAGAATAATGTCCATTAGCATTCCACACACAGTATAATGTGCCATAGCAGCCCTCCATGCAGTATAATTTCCCACAGTTACCCTCCATCCAGTATAATGTCCAATAGAGGCTGCCATATAGTATAATGTTCCGTTGTGGCCTTATACATTGTAATGTCCTGTAGTGGCCCTCCATACAGTATAATTTCCCATAGCAGCCCTCAACACAGTATAATGTCCCAGAGTGGCCCTTATGTTAATAAAATACTGACACCCACAAACTTGGGACACAAAACCTGTTGAAGGAGCTGACTAGTCATTGAAGCCACCAGGATTGATTGCTTCAGTTTATGAACTCCATTTACCCTGGCTGCTTCTGCAGCAGCTCCATCTCCCCAAGCCACAGGTTTGTCCTCTCAGCTGCAGTCAAACTTACACTCCAGCAGTACCAGACTACAACTCTCACTGCCTCCTAGCTATAACAGGAATCCACAGACCTGCCATGGATTCCTTAACCAGTGTACTGTTAACTTTGAGTTACAAAGCCATCAATTTTGTATCTGATCATAGTAAGGTGACTTTTATAGAGTTCCTATTGGCTGGAGTCTCACCAAAAGGAGCAAGACCAGTGTGGAAGAGCAGTCTGAATCTCTTCAGAATACAGAGTATAATAATTGGAGGAAAAATAATAAATAGTTATAATCACCTTTGGTCACCTCTCCTGGACTACCTCGCAGCATCCCAGGTTCTTTCTCAGGTATCTTCCAGCCTCCTGGGGTAATGTCATTGGCCCATGTTTCTGGGTTTACGATAGCTATCCCTTCATGTTCCTGTCATTGATTGGGAGACACCTAGGCCTTGTTACTGTTCCATCGACTTGATGCCTCGAACTACTCATCCACATGGTCAAGTTTAGTTCCTAACTGAGACTAATACCATGTCTAAAAACATAAAGGTTTCATCTGGAAGTCTTCCTTTCTGATTTTCTAAGACCCTACCCGGTGTATACTACATCTGCAGTCTAAATTTAAGAATGAGGGGCATGGGGTGATACTATCCACTCTCTGACCACTGCACTGCTCTCCCAGACCATGAGTGACTATAGTAGCCCTTTACGAATCTGTAAAATATTGTAGTCTGTTTTCAGCCCTTACCCTGCACCTATTAAAAACATCTTTCCCCATTGAGCAATTAGGTTCCCAGCTTGGTAGTGTCTATGAAGATATGCCTACCGGCTGTTCTGCATATCCAGACCTCAGCCTGTTTACCATATATACTTTGGGCAACCTACTGTGTACTATTATGAAATAACTCTCTCTCCCTTACTTTGGCTTGTCCATACTTCTGCCTATTTCTTTGGTGCTATTCATTGGTGTCCATCAATTGGCTTTGGTATAGCTGACACTAAACTAGGACAAGTACTAGAGGTAGTGACCTAGTATATTCCTGTAGCAAAAGTCAGATCCCTGTATGGGAGTTAAAGGGTGAGACTCACTTAGAAGAATGAGCAAAAATGTCTAGATCTGCTAAGCTTATAGAGAAATACACCAAGAGACTTGCATTTGTAATTGTAGCAAAAAGTTGAACCACAAAGTATTGACTTTCAGGGGGTAAATTGCTATGTACATTAAAGTTCTCTGTTTAAGGTAATTATTGTTTGTGTCACGGTATAAAAATACAACTTTAAAGTGGTTGTCATGTTATGTAGCTCAAATGGTACAAATTCCAAATAATCTGTTTTAATTCCAGTTTATAGCATGAAAAATACCGAGGGCGAATACTTGCAAGATTCACACGCCACTTTACATTTCTATTTGTTCTGCGGAATTATTTACAATTAATCTTGTAATTAACCCATATTTTCTGCATCCTTTATTGTAACTTATCTTACTCTGCTACTTATTTTTTGGAGTTGTTTGTACAGGGGTGAGTTTCCATTTTAATGTAGTCCTAAAAGGACAGAAAAAAGTACAACTGAGCATTTTAAATGTGTAAATGAAAATAGATTTTGTAATGTTTTCCATTGTCTTATTTATTTTATACCACTAGTGTTTAGTTAAAAAGGAAAAAACTGCTTAAAATGTTTATGGTTACAACAGCACTTTAACATAGTTTTTAAAACATTGTAAAAATAGCGCTTATACAAATGGATATAATCGTCTACAATATCTCAGAAGTTTTCTAAATAACAAAGATATTATATAAATGGTGAGGTTTACAATCTAATTAGCTTATATGGCTCTCTAAGCAGTCCTGCATCAAGCAACTTTTTTAGCAGTAACATTTTTTTTAATCTTATTACTTATTTATAATTGCAGTTTGCTTTTCACTTTTATTAAACACTCACACTGTGATTTTTTTTTATCAAAATATAATGTTGCACCAATGCCTGACCATTGCCTTGTTTTAAATTTCTAGCCGTACTGCATTGCTTGTAAAGTTCAGTCTAAGAATTAGAAGGATTTACATTGATAAGTACACAATCCAAGGGACTATTAACTCATAATGGGGTAAATAAATATAATATGAACATTTTGACTAGATAACCACCACTGTAAAAAAAAAAAAAATTGATATATCAGACTTGTGGAAAATTGAAAAGAGCAGTGTCGTACTCAGCATATTATGGAACTAAAATGTTGTGGTGAGATGTCTATAATAAAATATAAGAAAGTTCCCTTGTGTTCCCATTCCCTGAATGGAAAATATGTGACAGAGTGGATGAAGTCACAGAAGCAGATATGTTTTGTTCAACCTTGCTTTGTTTTAATTTGGATGGGATCTGACCTTTTTGATTTATATTAAATTGCTAATTTTATACTTTTTTTTTTATCCCCTTAACCCATCCTCTTCCTTTCCATCCTCTTCCTACCATTTTTTGCCTTGTGCTCCAACCCAACCCCCTTCAACAAACCTATATTTTGTCACAATGCTTTCGATATATTGATTTTATTTATATTATTGGAATATACACATACAAGGTTTTTCTTGGAGCCCTGTTCTCTTGCCCTTTTTTATTAAAAAAAATAAATAAATTGAAAATTCAATAAAAACTGTTTTGAAAAAAGCCTACATAAATAGCATTTTACTTTGTGGCATTTTAATGACGTTTGAGTTCTGTGAAATTTTTATCAAAACAAATCCTGCTCTAAGAATGGATTTTTCAGGAGTTTCTCAATATAACTGGAAAAAGTTTCTGCAATTTAACTGCATGTAATTATTTTTGCTTTTTGTTGTTGTTTTCTAAACATATTTTATGAAATTTCATAGTAAAGGACAGAATGCAGTGAAGTGACCACAGGAAGAAGATACAAGAAATTTCTAATAATGCCATATGATCAGAGCTAGACCTTTTTTCGTAAGGCCCCATGTAGCAGGCCGCAGTGTTGCCGGAAAAACCGCAGCGGCAACACACAGAAAGTCCACAGAGGAAATCTTTCTGCTTCAATTATTCCTATAGTGAAACTGTCGGTGTATCCATAGGTATAATTGACATGCTGTGATTTCCAAAACCGGGACAGTTATAGAAATCGCAGCGTGTCCACTGCTCGTTTTTTCCCGCAATGTGTGGATGGAATTCGCTAGCATCCCATCCACTTTGCAGGTAATGTAAAACGCTGAGTTTTTTTCTGTGGCGTTTACGCCACGTGGGGCCCCCAGCCTTGGAGTTCATGCAGATTAATTTGGAGAATTTGAGGCGACCTTGTCAAACTAATAATCAATTGTAATTTAAGGTTGTATCAGGTGTGTTCACAATATAATAAATCAAAGTAGCAACCTATGTGTCTGAAAGAACACTATTAAATTCCTTCTTTATTTGTATACTGCAATATGGGGCTATTAGCTAAAATCTTAGCACCTCTGATGAATCGCTGTCATCATATAGTCAGAGTAGAAATCCGTCAGGTGCATTTTTAGCAATTTTTATTCTACTCCAGATTAGTGGGCATGAGACCTTCAGTGCACGCTATGTAAAAATGTGGTGCCTAAGATAAACATTAGGGTTCTCGAGTGGTAAGCCTGATTAAGATAAGGACATTTTGGCGAATAGTCCCATTTTAGAGTACAGTAATACCTCGTACATTCGCGAGGTTAGGTGACAGAGCGGGTCGCGGATCGCGAGGAATCGCGAATGTTTGGTACAAGCGCTTAGAAGCGCTTACAATGCCGGTTTCTAATGTTTAACCCCTAAATATCAATAAACTTTACCCTACAGTACTGTACAGTATACTAAAGTATACTGTACAGTACTGTATATTAATACATTCATTCATTTTTCTTATACACTCACAGTAAAATGAAACTAATTACCGGGTACGTAACGAACAGGACGCTACTACCCAATAGCGAAGGTGTTTTTTTTTATTAAATTTCACAGATCTGAAAAAAAAAGAGCAAAATCTATATATGTTAGTTGCCAAAAAAATATCGCGAATCTGTGAATTCGCTAATTCGGAAACGCGAGTGTACGAGGTATTACTGTATACAGATAAAGGATTTTAATAGTCTTGCTTCAGGCAGACAGGCTGCTACTTTGATATACAATCTTGTAAAACCTATAGCAGAAAGATGAAGCTGAGCCCCGGCTTTGTGTTGCAGGTTTGCGCACTAATTAGTCTCATATACAATGGGGGTAATCTAGTGTGAGGCCTTGTACTGTGAAATCCGCCTTAAAATAAGATCCAAAATCCTCGGTGTACATATTATTATAAGCCCTAAGTACTTTCATGATTTTGGTATCCCCAAATATTTGTAATTCAAAATATAACTAATAATACAATTTCATTATTTAAAATAATATGTATCTATATATTATTTAGCATTTTTTTTTGCATATACCGTTGAGTCCCTTCTTGTGGACTCTAGCTCATCCTCACCATTTGCAGTTTTGCACCATATGGTCTTTTATTGTAAATCCAACAATGTAAAATTTCTGTGGTGGCCCCCTTGGCTCCAGCAAGTGCTTGTTTTGCTTAATAATTAATCCAGCCTTGCATATGATGCATGAATTTACATCTTTGAAAAAGATTGCAAAAATCATACATGAAAATGGTATATGTGGCATATGATAAATTTGGTCCTATGTATGTTGAGTATCTCTTCATTTTGCTATCTTATGGTTGAAGAACACATAGACAGTGTTATAAAGATGACTCATATTTCAACTCAATTTCTGTTTTTTTCTTTCCCTAGAATCTAAAAAAAAACCTCATATCTTTTTGGCTTGCTTCACTGTTAATTTCTCCTAACCCCCTTCTTCCCTGACCCCTAACCACGTTTTATGTTTCTTTCCCTTTTAGGGCAGGGACCCACGTGGCGTAAACGATTTTGATTTCTAGAAACTAATATCAAACTTTTTTTTATTTAAAGAAGATGCGATAAAATATAGATGGTCTTTCATTTCCTATGAACTAATTGAAAGGTGACAAGTAATATGGTTCGACAATTGTGAAAAATGGCCATCAAAATGTTATAGACGCTTATAGATATATACCACCTATTGGTTGGCTTATTTTAGCAAAGTACTTCTTGTTGAGCGAAGTATAAAAAACAAGCAATAATTGTGGTGCGTGGTATGCAGGGATAGCACATGAAGCTTCAGCAATTTCAGGCCACCTGCGTGCAGACCCTGGCTTCAGTTACAGACTACGTGCAGCATTTTGGATCTGTGTATGGAGCCAGGCTAGACCATATAGCAGTCATGTCCTACGCTATTATACATGTTGCTTAGTAAATATTTCCTAATACCTGGCTTAGTTTAATGTAAGAACTACATTTTGGGTACTTTTATAACTTCTAATTGACTATTATATGATCAGTTTTATGTTATAAATGGAAATTTTTTGAACATCTCCATTATACCAATATACCACAAGAGGATCAGTTATGATATATCGTAAAATGTCCATTGCTTTGAAATTTATATAAGATGCCTATACTCAGGAATCTCTTGCAACCTGTCTACTCACTGTATTATATGTAGTGTAGGTTTTTACTTTTTCTGCTGGTCTGGTATTTTCCTGTTTTGTCACTGCTCCTTTCTTATGACCTCTAGAAAGATGTTATGTCAATATGAACCTTCTATGGCAAAAGTAAATGCGACCCAGTCAGATGATAACAATCTGAAGAAAAGCCATCCCACGAGCCTGGAGACAATGTCACCTTTCACAGTATCAGTAATAATAAATATAAGTAGGCCTGACCATTTACAGTGACATCCAATTTTTATTGTGCTGAAAAGTCATACTAACCCAGCACTTCTGTTAGTTTGCACAGATAGCAAGTGACAAATTAATCTAGGATAGAGAAAAGTAAACATTTTGAATTAGATTGTGCTCTAAAGAGGCAAGGGAGAGGCAAAGGAAAAGTAGAAGAAAAGTAATCTTTCCTTGAGTCTCTTGTCAAAAATGTGCTATTCAACATTATTATAGAAAAAATGACAACATTGCAAAACTAGAAACATTTAGTATGTTTTTGTCTCTGTTCTTTTTGCTTGTCAAACAACTTGTCTTTACACCTACTTTAAGGCTAAGGCCCCACATGCGAAACGAAGCAAAAATTGCATTTTTCGCAGCGTTTTCCTCTGTTGACGTTCTGCCCCTATTATACCTATATGGAAAATGCCAGCATTTCCGCAGGTATAATTGGCATGCTGCAATTTCCAAAAACGAGGGTGTGCACTGGGTGCGTCAAGTCCCTAAACTATACAGTACACAGACCTAGAACCAGATAGCTTCTTATACTGTATAGTGACTGATGCTGTTACTGCAGCTCCATTGATTTCAAGGATACAAAAAAGCATGAGCAACCCCTCAAATGACTAAACTAATTTTGAGACCAGAACAATTTTTTTCTTCTTGGCATACCAATCATAATGTTTTTACTTTTTGTTCAAAGTACTGTAGCTGTAAGAGCCTTTGTTTTATGAGTGATAAGTATTACTTTATGTATGTGTCATTTTTACTTATACATACATTAGCATTTCTTATATTAATTTTTATTTAGAAAAAAATTGAGAGAAAAAAATTGGGGGCATTTTTTTTATTGGGATACATCAATCGAGTCACAGCACTGATGCAAACAATAATAAAACTTAACATTTTATAATATATGTTAAAATACATAAGGGCCCCATAAACCATCATGAAATCACGTGAGATTGTTATAAATGATGTTTTCAATGTATTGTACAGGTAATGGTCACACAATACCATACTGTATATGTGTAGTATATAATTTAATTATATATTAAATAATATTTCTCCAACAAATAAGAAAAAATAACTAGAACGTGAAATGGCTTACCTCTGTGCTCTTTACTCTATTTGTGATGTTGTTGTGCTGTTTTCTGTATTTTATGTGACATTTGTAGCCTTCATTCTTCTCAGTCCAGCAGGGCCTAAAGTCCCTCTAAACTAGAAGCCCCAGAATCCTTTGTAGTGCTTTCTTATTCCCCCCCAACCCTGATGATTCTACCTGCCTGTATTATTTTCTGCCCTGTAAGAGTAATGTACTGTCACTAGACGGACTCTTTGTATCTCTCCCATCTCATGGTTACCTTGTGTGCAGTCTCAACCTCCACCCCTTATATCTCTCCTAGCATGGTTAACCTACTATAGCTGCATACATCAAACATAGATGCACACCTTCTACTTATCTGCAGTGTCAATATCATCTCCTTGCATCTCTCTAACGTCCAAAAACAAAGTAAAGCTTTACACCTCAAACATACCCCTTTCTCAGACCGCCCTCTCATCTGCTGCTCTTTGTAAAACTCTCACTAAATATCGTCCAGCTAGCAGGGGGAATGTGCAGCAGCTGGGAAAGCTGAGGAGAATGCAGTGACTATCAAGTTGCGATCATGTTTTAAAGGGAGCCTTTCACATGGATCACAGGTATGAAATCACTGCCACCTTGCTGTATACTGTTTAACAACGTTTACAGGCATCACTGGTGTCATAAATCTCTGAAAAGCATGCACAGTGAAGTCAGGTGTCTTACAGTTGTCCTGCAGTTTTATCCTTTGCTATTTTCTTCAAATATCTTCTAGCCAAAATGGGTCTGGATGAACCCTATTACCAAGTATTACCAAGTGTGCTGCTGGCTAACCCTACTGCACTGCTGACAGGTTTGCTGTAGTTGCTAGTTTAGCAAGAAGCTGTGTCTCTACCCCTCCCTGATCTTGGTGCAAGCAGAGTGCAAATTTGAGGTCGGAGCTAGTATCCATAGTTTTACTGTGCTCGCCCAGAAGCAGAAAGCAACAGTGCACAAGTGAGATTTTCAGGACACAGTCTGGTGATGTCAGATTCTTTATGTCTCTCTGTCACTTTTTTTTTTATGCTTTGCCTTTTTAGGCTAAGGCCCCAAGTAGCGAGCCACAGCCAAAAAACGCTGTGGAAAAGATCGTGGCAGAAAAGCATCGCATTTTTTTTGTAAGCGTTTTTCACAGAAAGTCTGCAGAGCTTTAATCTGCGGACTTTCTGCTTCTATTATACCTATTAAACCCCAGCGTTTCTGTAGGTATAACTGACTTGCTGCGATTTGCAAAAACTTGAGTGTTTTTGAAATCACAGCTTTTCCGCTGCAGATTTTTTTTCCATCCACTTTGCAGCTACTGTAAAATGCAGCGATTTTTTTTGCAGCGGCATTTCCACTGCGACCAAACGCTGTGTGTTCGCAACGTGGGGCCCTAGCCTTAGAGAGTTTAGACACAATCAGTTAAACTGCAATATAGCTGGGTGGTGGTGGTCTAATACATGAAATCAAGTTCACTGGGCACAACACAGAAGTAAACAGTATAGAATGAAAAAGTATTTGACTATATATTTAGTTACTTATTCAGTTTTTAAAATGCACAGTGTTGTTTCTCATCTCTCTAAAACTACAGATCTGTCTGTTATTCTTCTGATTCAGTATTTGACAATAGACTTTTGAAAATATAAAACTTAAAGCCATAAACTTTTCAGATTGCATAAGTACATAGTTAATATTACAAGTATATATAAGAAATATAATATTTCTTAAGACAGAAAAGTGACTCTTTCTCAATTTATCTTCCTGTTTTCCTGCTCACCTCCCTGCTAAACTGACTTTCTCTGAAAAATCTGCTGAGTTCCATCTTGCTAGAGCAAGAAGCACAGTTGTTCACAGAGATGTCATATTGCAACTCACAATAGAAGTCTATGGAGATAAGATGAAAGTATTCAGCAGGAACCCAGTGACAGAAGAGAGACAGAGACAAAGAAGAGACTGCAAGCAGCTAAATACAAATCTTCCTATTTCGCCGTAAGTTCTTAAAAGGGCTGTCCAAGAGTAGATATTGATGGCCTATCCTTAACATAGGTGATCAATATCAGATTAATGGAGATCCAAAATCTTGCACACCCGCCAGTCAGCTAAGATTTGTACATTGTATGAAGCTAGAAGCAGATGTCTCCATACACTTTGTAGTGTATGTACCATGCTATTTTATCTCAGCTTCCTATTCACTTGTAGTTTGTGGTAATGACAACATTTAAAACAGTGAAATTCTTCATATAGTGTTCTGTTTTTTTGTAGCTTTCAATGTGTAATATTTGATAGTTTTGCTTGATCTTAGCAATCTATTTTCTTATACTTTTTTCCAGATTAACAATATTATCTAAGATGCCACTGACATGATTAATTGTACCTTGTGTACTTAGAAGTACTATTACTTTTACATGTCTGTTAATTCTCTGTAGCATTTCCATAATGTATCATATAGAATTGCCATTAAACCAGTGGGTGTGAAATTGCACCTATGTATCCGGCATAGCATAATTTAATTAGATGCCATACACATCAGGCATTTTAGATATTTTGAAAAGTAATCCCATTGATAGATTATTGTTTGGGTCTAAAGCCATTATACACGTTAGACATTCATCATTGTAAGGGATAGCATTCATATGAGTACAGATTAAATGAGATGGAAACATTGTGTATAGACTTTGCGTGTTTAAATCTCTGAACCAAAGAAAATGAATGGAAGTATAATTTTATAGTGAATTACTAAAAATAATATAGCATTACACAAATCAAACAAGAATCTGCATTTTTTATTGGTTTTGGTAAATCACACGCCTCAGTCAACGCAAGAATTGTTCTTATCATTTGTACTATTATTCTGTGCATTAAACATAATATTTATTTTGTTACTATATTTTCTAATGCTCTAACTTAATAAAGGCGTTTTCTAGACAGTAATTATTAATGACCTATCCTAAGGAGTGTAGTGTAGCTGCTGATCTGTAGCTTAGTTCCCATTCAAGTGAAAGGGAGCTCATCTGCAGTAACCTGGTCAGGCCACTACACAGAGAACAGCGCTGCCTGCTTTCTGCTCCTTTCTCTGTGTATCAACCATGAGAACAGCTGCTTGGTGGTGGGTCTGGGCGTCAGACCCCCCCCCCCGATCTGATATTGATAACCTATCCTTAGAATAGGTCAGAAAGTTTTTTGAACCAGAAAACAATGGTACAAACCACGGCGTAAACAGCATGGCAAAAACCACAGTATTTTACAGTCCATGCAAAGTGGATGGGATTCTAGTGAATCCCATCCATACATTGCAGAAAAATACCCACAGCAGAAATGCTGCAATTTCCAAAACTGTTGCATTTTTGGAATTCACAGTATGTTAATTATACCTACGGAATCGCTGACGTTTCCCTATAGGTATAATTGAAGCAGAAAGTCTGCAAAGGAAAACTCTGACTTTCTGTGAAAAGCGCTTTAGGAAAAACCACGATGCGTTTCCGCTGACCTTAGCCTTAAGGTCAAAATGGATGGAATCTAGATGAGCTCGGATCCAGCTGTTTTGCACATAAATGCTTCCTCAATATGTCAACAGTTGTTTTGTATTGTGGAGTAGATGGGAAAGATACATGGGCTTGTTCAGTTTATGGGATGTCTCATTGGCACGTATAATATACAGTCATATGAAAAAGTTTGGGCACCCCTATTAATCTTAATCATTTTTAGTTCTAAATATTTGGGTGTTTGCAACAGCCATTTCAATTTGATACCTCTAATAACTGATGGACACAGTAATATTTCAGGATTGAAATGAGGTTTATTGTATTAACAGAAAATGTGCAATATGCATTAAACCAAAATTTGACCGGTGCAAAAGTATGGGCACCTCAACAGAAAAGTGACATTAATATTTAGTAGATCCTCCTTTTGCAAAAATAACAGCCTCTAGTCGCTTACTGTAGCTTTTAATCAGTTCCTGGATCCTGGATGAAGGTATTTTTGACCATTCCTCTTTACAAAACAATTCCAGTTCAGTTAAGTTGATGGTCGCCGAGCATGGACAGCCCGCTTCAAATTATCCCACAGATGTTCAATGATATTCAGGTCTGGGGACTGGGATGGCCATTCCAGAACATTGTAATTGTTCCTCTGCATGAATGCCTGAGTAGATTTGGAGCTGTGTTTTGGATCATTGTCTTGCTGAAATATCCATCCCTGGCGTAACTTCAAATTCGTCACTGATTCTTGTACATTATTCTCAAGAATCCGCTGATACTGAGTTGAATCCATGCGACCTTCAACTTTAACAAGATTCCCGGTGCCGGGATTGGCCACACAGCCCCAAAGCATGATGGAACCTCCACCAAATTTTACAGTGGGTAGCAAGTGTTTTTCTTGGAATGCTGTGTTTTTTTGACGCCATGCATAACGCCTTTTTGTATGACCAAACAACTCAATCTTTGTTTCATCAGTCCACAGGACCTTCTTCCAAAATGAAGCTGGCTTGTCCAAATGTGCTTTTGCATACCTCAGGCGACTCTGTTTGTGGCGTGCTTTCAGAAACGGCTTCTTTCGCATCACTCTCAAATACAGCTTCTCCTTGTGCAAAGTGTGCTGTATTGTTGACCGATGCACAGTGACACCATCTGCAGCACGATGATGCTGCAGCTCTTTGGAGGTGGTCTGTGGATTGTCCTTGACTGTTCTCACCATTCTTCTTCTCTGCCTTTCTGATATTTTTCTTGGCCTGCCACTTCTGGGCTTAACAAGAACTGTCCCTGTGGTCTTCCATTTCCTTACTATATTCCTCACAGTGGAAACTGACAGGTTAAATCTCTGAGACAACTTTTTGTATCCTTCCCCTGAACAACTATGCTGAACAATCTTTGTTTTCATATCATTTGAGAGTTGTTTTGAGGAGCCCATGATGCCACTCTTCAGAGGAGATTCAAATAGGAGAACAACTTGCAATTGGCCACCTTAAATACCTTTTCTCATGATTGGATACACCTGGCTATGAAGTTCAAAGCTCAGTGAGGTTACAAAACCAATTTTGTGCTTCAGTAAGTCAGTAAAAAGTAGTTAGGAGTATTCAAATCAATAAAATGATAAGGGTACCCAAATTTTTGCACTGGTCAAATTTTGGTTTAATGCATATTGCACATTTTCTGTTAGTACAATAAACCCCATTTCAATCCCGAAATAATACTGTGGCCCACAAATTTTAAAAAAAAAAAAAAAAAATGGGGCTGTTGCAAACACCTAAATATTTAGAACTAAAAATGATTAAGATTAATAGGGGTGCCCAAACTTTTTCATATGACTGTACTTGTCAATACAAAGATCTGGCTTTTTTTTTTTCATTTTAAGAACTGTACAAGGGCTCTGTCTGGAATGTCTGACCTCAAAATGTGCTGTATTAATGAGAGATACCATGACGGCATTAAAAGAAATGGAAATATTCTTATGTAATGACAAATGGCATTGAGAGTTATCGGTTATTTAGTAATCAATGACACATAATTGATCTAAGGAAACTTTCCAACTGTGGTTAAAGTGTATCTCAACTTTCAAACATCTTTTGGTTGTCTGGCAGAAATTGTGACATTAATAATTTATTTAACAAATTGGGGGCTCTTTTCTGTGAAATTCTGCTTTTCTTTATTCTTTTCCCTGTTTCTTTATTGTGAGCTGAGTTTGTACACTACTTGTCACTGGTGTATGGATGTGTGGACATTGTATAAAGTAGGGAAGCTGAGGCGGGGGTCCATATATAATTGATGTTAGGTATGGGTAGATAAATAAGCAGGATACAGTTGTATGAATGGAAATTCAAATGGAAGAAAATAATTTAAAAAAATGTATATGGTATATAGAAGGATAAACCAAAGAGAAACAAGAACATTGAATCAGCTAAGTAATCACATGGATTTATATTGGGGTCAATCCACTCCCTTTTTTTATCTAGGAAACATCCATTAATACTGTAGATCTAATAGTGTATTGTAATCCTTAATTGCAAGATATTCTGGCCTCTTAGAAATCCATTAAGAATTTATAAACCTTAAAGAATAAATGGGGTAGGGACTTATATTGCTGATGATTAGAGATGAGTGAATTGAAGCTGCAGAAGTGGAATTCGATCCGAATTTCAGGAAATCTTCCATTTGAATGGAATCCGGATTTCCTGATGCTTCAGGTAACGAATATTTAGTAAGGACCTTTGTGACATCAGACGGTCACATGATGTTCTCTAGTGATGTGATTGGGTAGGCATGTCTTTGCTTGTTAGCAGATCCTTCCACATGAATAAAAGTTGTCCGTGCTGGAGAGAGAGAGAGAGAGAGAGAGAGAGAGAGAAAGAGAGACATGACCGCAGCATCCAAGGGCTTCCGCCATTTTGCCGCCCACCCCGGCTCTCTGCAGACAGGAAATAGCTTTTTATTCACCGTGAATTAATTAGGAGCGAATTAGGAGCGAAGTTGGCGAATTGAATTTTTGAAAACTTCGCTCATCTCTACTCATGATACAAGGTACAACCCGATAACCTGACAACAGGAAAAATAAATCATTTTTATACGATGTATAGCTGAAGATGATACAGCACTAATATGAAAAATGGAGAAAAAAAGCATACAGTATCTTTCCTCTATCCTAGAATTTTGCATGTCTGGGTATATTTCATGGTGTCTGATTAAATTAGATTAGATTAAATCACAATTAATTTTTCTTTTATGTTAAATATGTTTGGATGACCTAGGATGAGGCAGGCTCTTTAGCTCCCTGTACAGAACCATCCGGGTGCATTCATGGGCCCTCAGAGTGGCAGTTGCTTTGTGCAGGGAACAATGAGGAAACATGATTATAGGAGATCTGGAGGGAATTGTGAGAATTGACAAAATAAGCAGGGGCAATACACACTGGCAGGGTCTTGGAAGACAAGGGGCATGGGGAGATCCTCCCACTGTTATGACATCATCCATCCTACTTGAGCAGCAATAGCAGTTCTCCAGGGAGCTGAAGGTCCACCCTCAGTGCAGCAAGTTCCTCATTTGCATAAGACTTGAAAGTTACTTTTCTCTAAATCTATAAATGTGACATACTGTATATAACAGAGCTATGATGTGTATCACTGTAATGTGCTCTGTAATATGATTTGGACAGTTGAATGTGCTTGGCTAAATAGATATATCATTATGACGGGCCTGGGAGATACTGTACATAGTTATGAAGGCTCTCGGCTGTCATGGACACAGGATGGCTCCCATAGTCGCTACTCAGAAGCTGTCCTGCAATATCAAAGTAAGAGGGCGGGGGTGGGAGCGACAGTGCATGGTTTGGCCCCATTTCAGACTGGGGCCCCACATAGTGTAAACACCGTGATTTAGCCGTGGCGGAAACACCGCAGTGTTTTACGGTACCTGCAAATCCCATTAACACAATTCAGAAAAAAATCTGAAGCAGACATGCTGTGATTTCAAAATCCGTCGCATTTTTGTAAATCGCAGCATGTCAGTTGTACCTATGGAAATGCCGGCAGTTTCCCTGATAGGTATAATTGAAGCAGAGGGAAACTCTGCAGACTGTCTGTTTTTTCCCCCCAGCACTTTTTGGCTGTGGCCCGCTACATGGGGCCTTAGCCTTAAATAGTTAGCGCCCATGATCAGAATGGACTCAGATGGCAGACATTACCGCCGGGTCTCTGCTGTATGAAGCAGTGGAGAGCCAATGGTTATGGCAGCCACTCTTCTTCTAAGAGGGTGCCATATTTAAAGAGCGGATATCTGAAATAGTTTGATAGATGTCAGCAAGGGATTAAAATACTAAGTAAACAGTTGGTAATCACTTTAACTCAACTTTTTTCATTGCTTTCAGTGGTGTTTGTTGGGAGTTAGCAGCACCACCCGTCTGCAATGACCTCGATCACTGATAATAGTAATCATGGGCGTTTAATTTCAAAGTTGTTGCAGTTAATAGTCAACATGCATCTAAATAGTTTGTTAAGTATCATTTTCCCCCAATGGTAATCTCTCAACATAACTACAGGATGCCAAGGGGTTGTCATAACAGTGCCCCCATGTCTACCATCTTTGGTAATCTATTAGACTATCCCAGAAGCACTGAGATTTTGACTTCTGGTATCAACAGATGAGAGATAACTTGGGGGCAACAGTACTTTGAAGGAGAGCCAATATCTTCAAAATAAAGTGTTTTGTAAGTTAATTTTGCATGAATTACACCATTCACACACATTTAGAAATGGGGCAAAAAACTGTGAGAGTATTTCTTTAAAAATAAAATATATTGAACTTTGTGAAATGCTGTAACCAATCTTAATTGAAGAAGTGTGATGTATAGTTAGTCACTGAAATGTAACTTGTCAGGCCTCATAAATACGTTGTTTTTTTGTTTACCATACAAAAATAGATACAACAATTCTTACTTTTATTAAGCAGGATATACAATAGTCGATAAATGCATCAAAACAGGATTTGAAAAAGAATAGGAGTTACACTTGATGCACAAGATAAACAAGTTGAACACTTGACTACCTCAACTAATTTGGATAGTTGCACCATTTTGCTAGCATACTCAGCCTTTTTCTGTTTTTATTGCTTTTTGTCAGGGTTGACAGTAATCCTTTTAAAGCTTGTGCTGCTGAAAATCAAGAATCTTTGGAAGAAAATCAAACCTAATGGGAAAGGAAACAAGTGTTGGCAGTCTGCGTTTTCACATTCTCGGGACTGCAGAATAAGTGAAACACCTAATGAAGATGAGTTGGCAGAGTTGCTTAAAAAAATAGAGTCACTTACATGAAATTCAGACAATGATCTAAAGGAATGTTTCTTCTATCCATAAGAATGAGGTCAGTTCAGCACAAAGTTTCTTAATATTTTCTACATGGTCCATGTACAAGTGTTAAACTGTTATTCCATTTTAACAAATACACAGGGTTTCACAATAGGTTATTTTGCAATAAGCTTTGTAACAAACTGTCATATATACTGAAACATTGTATCATTTGACTATTCAACAAGCTCTGTATCAGAATATTAACCTCATGACTTTAATAAGTACAACATTTCTACAATAATTTTAATTTCCTGTTGTTTAATTCTTGTGCGGCAACAACGTATCACGTTTTTTCCCGCAGTACTTTGCACAGAAAGTCCACATTGGTTTCCTCTGCGGACTTTCTGCTTCCATTATACCTATAGGGAAACCGCCATCATTTCTGTAATGTCTCTTCCTGTTCGGGTCTCTGTGCCACCCTTCACTCGCATGCTGCGGCGCAGGAGGCATGTTCAGTTTGATTCCTTGTTTAGGGTTCTTGTTGCTCTGTCTGAACACTGCTCTATTACCACTTCTCTTTAATTGATTTTCTGCCACACCCATCTCCTGCACCTTTGTTTCCTTCCACTCATCAAACAGTTAATCGGCCCTCTTTTCCAATTTTACAAATAAGAATAAATGAAACATGAACATATTAGGTATCACTGTGTTCAAAAATGCCCAAACTATTAACATTATTTATCCCATACAGTGAATGCAGTAATGGTCATTTCTCCTCCCAAAAAAGCTGAACTAAAAGTGATCAAAAAGTTATATGTACCCCATAATGGTACCAATAAAAACAGAAGCTCATGCCACAAAAAAAAAGAGTCTTTGCAAGGTTCTGTTTTTCTCTGGCTTCTTCATTCACTGTATGGAATATGGCTATTGCATATGGCAATATAGATAAAAATATAAAAATGTTTTTTCCAAGACAGGTAGATACACAATGAAAGCAAAAAACTGACTAGTTGCAGTTGTACTTGTATTTACAGGTAAATGTAAAATTCTACAGCCACTGCAGACCACTTCTAAATGGCATACACTTGTTAAAGCTTATGAGAGATTTGGGTGGCCATGGTCCTTCCAGGCAGCCACCCAAAAATGCCTTATTATATTCTGCTACTGATGGGATCCTGTAATTTCACTATTACAGAAGCACCAAGCACCCGGTGAAGCATTAAACATGTTCTATATCTGACTTTTTTGGGGCCATGTGAGCAATGGGAGGAATGTATAGATATTGATTTATTTCGAGACATATTTTGGTGACCACAAGAGGTTGCTGCTGTATAACAACGCTGTACCTGACAAGAACCAAAGGGGGCATATTGTCACTCAGTGGCTTAGTTTCAGGCTTTTAACCTTTTATTTTTTAACCTACACTAAACAACCTTTTATTTTTTCCCTGCTTGATATCTTTTACACTGACATGAATATTTAGTGCAGTATTTCATTTCTAATATTTTTTCCTTAAATAGATTATTAGACATTTTTCATTACTGACCATCTGTTGCAGTAAAATGAATTTACACTTTGACACTGCTACTGCAGAAAATGCTGCCTAGTCTATTGGATGTGACTTTTTTTTCCTCTTCTTTTTTTTCCCTTCTGAGATGGATACCATTAAGTGTTGCTGTCAGCAGTGATCTTATGTGGGAGTGATGTTTCTGAAGTGGCCTCCATCACCCAAATGAATGAAGACAAATAGAAGGATGGGACTGAAGGAGTAAGAAATGGGTCAATCACTGCATGCATAGGTGGAAAAATATTAGGTACCTAGTTGAGAAAATCGAAGAGTGATGGACAAACATAAGGAGGTATGGCAACATTGCGCAAGCAAAACAATAACAAAAATAACAAAACCTATAGTTGCTTTTTGTTGGTAGATAATTGTTCAAAAATGGTCTTGTAACATGTTTATTTGGCAGAAATCTAAGGATCTCCTTCTCAATCCTTTAGGCTGGCGGAGACACAGCAGCAAAAGCCGCGGTGTTTTACAGTCCATGCAAAGTGGATGGGATTCTCCATCCACACATTTCAGAAAAATGCCCGCAGCATTTGGAAATTTCAGCATGTCAATTATACCTCTGGAAACACAGGAGGCTTGTGTGAAACTTTCTGTGAAAAGTGTTGCGGGAAAAACCGCAATGCGTTTCCACCGCAGTTTTTCCTGCAGTGCTTTTTAGCTATGGCCACTAAAGTCATTGACTGGCAAGCTATTTAGGCTACTAGTTTGTTCTTAAAGCTAGTACAGTCAGATTATAGTGCAGATATAGTGCAGTCAGGTTAACTCACTCAAAATCTTCACATATTTATGTGATGTTATCCAATTGAGAATGTAAACCTATGTGCCAATCTTCATACACACAATACAAGCAAGCAAAGATCCACAATTATATGAAAAATAAAACTTAACATTTAATAATGTTACCACTGTGAGACCGTCAGGAGCTCCCCTGCACTCGGGGCAGGGCTCTGCTATGCATGGTCGTTTCAATTAATCTTCTAACAATCCCCTGAGGAGCATCCATGTTTTGGATGCAAAACACGTCGGGAGGGAAAGGAGATATTAACAGGGTAATTTTAGGGTCAGCTTTGGGACCGCCCTTCTAAGGCGGGAGTTAAGGGTGACAGGGTTGCACAGGGTCAATCTCCTGTCCCCATCCTTGGATCCCTTTGTGTTTGGATAAATTGTGGCCCTAAAGGTGGAGTATGACACCGTTCATCTGGAACGGGTAAGAGCATTCCAATTATTTTCCGATTTTTATACCATCCAATCATTGGGGTTAATTATATTTTAGATGATTATTAAATGTAAAGTTTTATTTATAATATAATTGTGGATCTTTGATTGCTTGTATTATGAATTTTTGATCCATGAGAAATTAAGAACCCTTTTTCTCATTTGTGCTATTGTACAGTCATGGCCAAAAGTTTTGAGAATGACACAAATATTATATTTTCACATGATCTGCTGCCCTCTGGTTTTTATGTGTGTTTGTCAGATGTTTTTATCACATACAGAAATATAATTGCATTCTTATTATGAGTAACAGAAGCTTATATTGACAGTTAGAATGAGTTAATGCAGCAAGTCAATATTTGCAGTGTTGACCCTTCTTCTTCAGGACCTCTGCAATTCTCCCTGGCATGCTCTCAATCAACTTCTAGACCAAATCCTGACTGATAGCAGTCCATTCTTGCAGAATCAATGCTTTAATTTTGTCTGAATTTGTTGGTTTTTGTTTGTCCACCCGTCTCTTGATGATTGACCACAAGTTCACAATGGGATTAAGATCTGGGGAGTTTCCAGGCCATGGACCCAAAATCTCTATGTTTTGTTCCCTGAGCCATTTAGTTATCACCTTTGCTTTATGACAAGGTGCTCCATCATGCTGGAAAAGGCATTGTTGAGTGCCAAACTGCTCTTGGACGGTTGGGAGAAGTTGCTCCTGGAGGACATTCTGGTACCATTCTTTATTCATGGCTGTGTTTTTAGGCAAGACTGTGAGAGAGCCGATTCCCTTGGCTGAGAAGCAACCCCACACATGAATGGTTTCAGGATGCTTTACAGTTGGCATGAGACAAGACTGGTGGTAGCGCTCACCTCTTCTTCTCCGAATAAGCTGTTTTCCAGATGTTCCAAACAATCGAAAAGGGGATTCATCAGAGAAAATGACTTTACCCCAGTCCTCAGCAGTCCACTCCCTGTACCTTTTGCAGAATATCAGTCTGTCCCTGATGTTTTTTCTGGAGAGAAGTGGCTTCTTTACTGCCCTCCTTGAGACCAGGCCTTGCTCCAAGAGTCTCCGCCTCACAGTGCGTGCAGATGCACTCACACCTGCCTGCTGCCATTCCTCAGCAAGCTCTGCACTGCTGGTAGCCCGATCCCGCAGCTGAAACACTTTTAAGAGACGGTCCTGCCGCTTGCTGGTCTTTCTTGGGCGCCCTGGAGCCTTTTTGGCACCAATGGAACCTCTCTCCTTGAAGTTCTTGATGATGCGATAGATTGTTGACTCAGGTGCAATCTTTCTAGCTGCAATACTCTTCCCAGTTAGGCCATTTTTGTGCAGTGTAATGATGACTGCACGTGTTTCTTTAGAGATAACCATGGTTAACAGAAGAGAAACAATGATGGCAAGCACCAGCCTCCTTTTAAAGTGTCAGTGGTGTCATTCTTACTTAATCATGACAGATTGATCTCCAGCCCTGTCCTCATCAACACCCACACCTGTGTTAATGGAGCAATCACTGAAACGATGTTACGTGGTCCTTTTAAGGCAGGGCTGCAATGATGTTGAAATGTGTTTTGGGGGATAAAGTTCATTTTCTAGGCAAATATTGACTTTGCAAGTAATTGCTGTTAAGCTGATCGCTCTTTATAACATTCTGGAGTATATGCAAATTGCCATTAGAAAAACTGAAGCAGTAGACTTTGTAAAAATTAATATTTGTATCATTCTCAAAACTTTTGGCCATGACTGTATATGTGCCAATCTTCCCAAAAAACATTAAAAAACTGTCAGAAAGTTGTCAAGACAGTTTGCATCTCCTACTTCTCCACTGACATAAACTTAAATAAATATGTAGATTTTGTTAAATGATTAGTGTGACAGATTTGTTTAGGAAATTCATTAGCAAAGGTAATGTCTACCAGTAGTTCTTACGATAGGTGGTCATGAATGCAAAGTATTTCTGGATCTTCTGTCCCTGCATAGTGTCGGATTTGTGTATGCTCAGAAGAGATACATTCTTGTTTTGGCAGTGTATTCAGCACCGCCATATCATAACATAATATCGATACTAAAATGTAAATGCATGATGGCTGTCTGTCTTGAGGCCTGTATGAGATCAAACTGGTGTGAAGTTTTAGAAGCAGATAGATTTTTTTTTTTATATTTCTATTTTTTTATTTTATTTATTGATTTAATTTATTTAGCATTTTACAATTTACTATATCTATTAATTGATTTATTTTTTTTACCAATGCTGCACTGATTTACAGAGAACACATAATATTTATGTTCCCAGATGTCCCCATATTCAGATTATTATTAACAATGGTCTAACAGTAACAGCACATTAGATTACCAGTGATCTATTTACTGCACAGGAAATGTCAGCAATGTCATAAATAATCTCAGTGGGTTCAATAATGCAACATTAGGGAACACATTACTCAAAATGTGTGCTGTGTTCAGGAGGGTTTAGTGACAAGGACCTGCTTATTTCTATTCCTTTTCATAGTGCAAAATAAGGCGGCCAATGTGATACCCGATCCTGTTATTGGCATACCAGAGCATGCAGTGTTGTCAAAGGCCATACATAAAATAATGGTCTATTGGCACATGGCCATTACCACAATAATTTACATGTGGGGAGGTTATAGGTAGTGGTAGGATCCTCATCTATCCTTTTTCCTATATCCATTACCTAAACATTTCCATAGTTTTTTTTTTCCTGTGGTTTTCTAGTGCTATTATCATTATTATCTGTTACATTTTCATGTAAATTTTAATATTGCTTAGTTGGCAAAACAAATTGAAGACATTCCTAACAACTTCACTTCCACTTCATTTAAAACTTAAGGAAGATGTTGGATGGCAAGGTTCATGATCAAGATTGATTATGCAAATTAATGTGTGAAGACAGATGTTGTTGAACAACCAGGGGAGTTCTTAAATTATTAACAGGTTGTGTGTTTAAATAATAAAACCTAAAGGGCAGCATTGCGGGTCTGCTGGATCCTGATTGTAATAAATTACTTCAAGTTCAAGATATAAAATATTTTAACAGTGTGCAACTAATTACAAGTATCCGTAGTGTTCCTTATCTGGTAACAAGGATATTTCTCATTGTAGGCAGATGAGTGAGGTGCTGTAAATATGCATACATATATCTAGGGGATGGGGAGAAAGATATCTTATGGGTATATGTTCTGGTTGGCAAAAAGTGTTTTGCAAGAAAAAAAAAAAGGGAATGTATAATCTATACATCAAATATACATCATCAAAAGCCTATATTTTATGTGCGTGATACTTACATCACTGTATTCTTCTCCATTTTTAAGAAGCTAATATGTTTTGCATCCACAGGAGTGTCTAATCAGTGGCGGTCCTAACACTGGGACCCTACCAATCATGAGAACGGGGGTCTTATGTCTCCTGTTTGACTGGAGAGGTAGTCAAGCATTTATGGTAGTTGAGCATTTGTGCTTCCACTTCATCCATCTGTATAGCATTGCTTACAGTAAGACAGATGGGCATTGTACTAGACTTATCCTCAGCAATCCCATAAAGAGGAATTGAGCGACAGCAGAGATGCTAGACCTGCCACTCCATTTAAATAAGATAGAATTAAGTTGAAACCCCTTTCACACTGAACTCTTTAGTACATTGTCACATGCCTCTGTACACTGCCGTAAAATGCTGTGGGATATCCTCCATGCAGAGGTATTTTCCCATAGAAGAAATATCCAGTGGGGCATATTACAAACTTATTGGATTCATATGGACTCTGAAAGAAAAAAACTCTTTATGCTTCTGTAAGACGTCAGAGGCAGATAAAGGTACAGTATAGAGCCCATGTAAATCTCTGTAAGACATTTGATATAACATTTGTGTGTCAAATTACCATACTGACCAGAGAATGGGGAGAGAGAGTAATGTCACTCAGGCTTATCCCCTAGTCACCACAGCCAGTTTTGGCCTGTATGATAAAAGCACCATTTTCGAAATCTGACATTAGCCACTTTATGTACTCTTTAAAGTGATACATTTTGATAAATATATTTGATGTATATTTATTTTTAAAAAATCCTAAATTTTCTGAAAATTTTGTAAAACCAGCAATTTTAAAATTTGAATGTCTCTACTTTTAAGAACAGTTATACCACACAAAATAGTTAATAATTAAAATTTACCGTAACGTAGCCATCATTGCGTAAACCTCATTTTATTTTTTTAGGACATAGATGGCTTAGCGGCCATTTCAAAAAATGTTCCAACACCTATCCTTTCCACACATCTACTGCACATGTACACTGTAGGTCTCAAAAGATGGTGCCCTCTCAGGAGCTGAGCAGGTGCCATAACTGCCAGGTCTCCGCTGTTTGACGTAGCAGAAACCTGGCAGCAGAGTCTATAAAAAGGTAAAAAAAAAGAAAAATCTAAAAGTTCAAATCCCCAACCTTCCCTAGGTTTTCCTATAAAAGTACATAAACACAGAAATATACATGTTTGGTATCCTGACATCTGAAAAGGCCTGTGCTATAAAAATATTTTTCCAATATATTGAAGTACCTAAATTGCAGTTTTTCACTGCTTCATCTCCCAAACAAATTGAATCTAAAATTATTAAAGTTACACATTCCCCAAAAGAATATTTATAAAAATTGCAACTTGCTACACATAACATACCCCTTACACTGCTTCATACACAGAAATTTGAGAAAGTTACGTTTGTCAGAATATGGCAATACACGAAAATTTTTTTCAAAGCTTTTATTTTTTTAAAGGTATTAAGACATTACAAAAACTGCATACATTCTATACCACTGTGCTTGTACTGACCCACAGAATAAAGGCACAGTAGCATGCCATTTTTACCACAAATATAGTATAGAGATAGTGGAATAGTGAGGAGAACATAGTGAGAATAGATAATTAGATTTGCAATAAATTGATAGAGAGAGAGAGTTCATAGAGATATAGAGACATAGAAGTCAGATTTGTCAGTGTCTCTTACTCAGACAGCCATTGCTGTGAGTGATGATGCTACTATATTGATTCTCTTACCTTCTACCTGTCTGTGACCAAATAGCAAAATTGTAAAAAAAAGTTAATTTTAATCCTCCTGGTGCTGGATACTTCAGTCTATGTCTAAGTGACAAAATAGTTTTTCAAAAAATTGCTTATGGTTACTTTGTGTGGGCATCTACCTTGTGGGAATTTTTCTCTACTTTATCAGCTGACAATTCATTACAGTGTGTCATGTGACCGCTGAGGCCAATCAGTGACCTCAGCAGGCCTCAGGAAGAGACCCGTGATATCGCAAGCCTTTCGCTGAGGCTGCTGATTGGGCTCAGCGGTTACTTGTGGCTGGGACTTCCGCCTCACATCAGCACGGGACTGAGAAGACCGGACTGCGCTGCAAGGCACCGGAGCATCGAGGAAAGGTGAGTATGAATTTTTTTTAAAATTTTTTTTCACTGCCCCAATTCCATTTAAAGCTTAAATGGGTTGTCCATTTTTGCCTGGACAACCCCTTTAAGGCAACTGATGGTTTGCACTTAGCCTCAATGAGGAATGCCTAGCCGCCATTATTTAAAAAAAAAAAAATGTGGAGCAGCATTACAGCCTTGGACAGCACATATATTTTATGGTAAGTTACCGAAGTGTCTTGCATGGTAGTAGTAGTTCAATTCCAACACCAGATTCTTATCCACCTCCTACAAGTATTTGTCAAAGAACTAGCCTTCCCCAACAGCAAGAGAGCAGAGTGTTGCTTTCACCTCTCCTCCATCCTTTCATATGTGCAAACTGAAGCACTGTCATGCTGTTTTATACCTGATTAAGAAGAATTCCATACAGGAACAACTACAGGTTAAAGGAAGTTGTGTTGCCTTGGTAAATTAAGCAGTGTCAGAAAATACTAACATGTACCTATAGTGCCCCCGACCACTCCCCCAAAATGGCATGTTCAGGGGGTGCCGAAATCCATTAAAGAGGACCTTTCACCATCTCCACAAATTTAAGTCCTTAGCAACTGTTAATACAGTACCACTACACTAATTCCAGCACAGTTGGAATTTTTTTCTCTAGCCTCCATCTTTCCTGAGAAACAAGTGCGGTTAGTTTTGGTGCCTGATGTGCTATTTAAACTCTGTAATGCCAGAAGGGCAGTGTGAGGAAGGGAGGTGTGATTCAGAACTTCAATCAGACCCCTGGCCTGCTCCTGCCTGAAACTGCCCTCCTGACAGTACAGAGCCTAAATAGCATATAGAAAAAATTCCAACTGTGCCAGAATAAGTGGAGCAGAAGCTATTAACTGGTGTAAAAAGCTGGACTTGTTGGAGGTGGTCAAAGGTCCTCTTTAAGGGAAGCCTGATCCCAGGTCTGCCAGAGGCAACATACCTAGTTGGTCATGCCTAGAAGGGAGGCTGTCACCTAGGCAACTTCATAGACTGACAGCCTGTATACACTGCAATACACATATATTGCAGTGTATACTAACAAACCACAAAAATAAGACCTGAACCAGTTCTGTCAACAGAAAAAAAGTAACGCAAAAACAATAGATTTTTTCCCAAAATGGGTTTTTGGCCAAAATTAGTAATGCATAAAAAAAAAAATATATATATATATATATATATATATATATATATATATAAATTAGATATTGCCGTGATCATACTGACCCATAGAATAAAGGTAACATGTTAATTACACTATATGGTAAATGGCAAAAAATTTTAAAGGTAAAAAGCAATGCCAGAATTGAGTTTGTTTTTTTTTTTTTTTTTTTTAAAATCCACCCAAAAAGAGTTAATAAAATTTAGGCAATAAGTTATAGGCACCTCAGAATAGTGTTATTACAAAATACATATTGTCCTCCAAAAACAACAAGCCCTCATATGGCTACATCACCAGAAAAATTAAAAAAATATATAGCTTGTACAATGCAACAACAGAATCCTAAAAAATTACATCTTTAGGGAAAAACTGACTGCAGAAGGAAGGGAAATGGGCAAACTATGCAGATGTTTATCAGGGTACACTCCTGAATTAGATATTACAAGGGAAAATACACCAGCAATGACCACCTAGAATGCCATTCACAATCCTCGGAGCTACAGGGAAAATAGTGGGGAATTCAAATATTTAGAGATATGATCCCCCTGGCTCGCTAAGAATTAATGCCTCTTGCTGTGCAGTAGTGTGACCCACTATTTCTCAGTGTCTATATTTTATTTTGCTCTATCAAGGATTACCTCTGTATGGGACTCTGTGTCAGAGGCCGCCCTGCACACCCCCGTCCCCACCTTCTTCCCCTCCCCTTTGGGAGCAAAGTTTTAGAAGACTTCATTTATGAACACCATACCACTTTTGCAGAACCATTTTCCAGAAATGAATGCGCAGCTGATGGTGAAAAGCGAAAATAGCAATTTTTTTCAGAAATATGTTAAAGGGATTCTATCATTGGGAAACCCTATTTTCACTAACAGCACATCGGAATAGCCTTTAGAAAGACTATTCGTCTCCTACCTTTATTTTTCTGCACCACGCCTCCGTTTTGGATAATTTTCTTCTTTCTTCTTTATGCAAATTAGTGTTCAGAAAGCACAGGGGGCATTTCCCTTGTGCTCAGAAAACACAGGGGGCGTCCTCTGTGCTCACGTCACACGCTCTTCTGAAGATCCAGCGCCACCTCTCTCTTCTTGTGCTGACGCCTCTCCGCAGTGTCAGCACCCGCCGAGTGTGTGTTCAGGATCCAAATCCCATGCATGCTCAGTTGACTCTGCCACTTCGTGCTGGACAGAGATGGCATTTTGACATCAAAATGACCGACTGGATAGGCCCCCACCCTTAAGAATTTTCTGACTCCCAGTAGGTAAAGAGATATCAGAATGTCATAGGGCAACCAATGACTCGCATTACAGGTTCCTCCCACTGTAAATCTAATAATGTGTTATTCAACATTGGGCAAAGAAGTTTACATATATATTCACATTCTATAGTTTACATCTAATTCTCCTTCAAAAGTTTCTTCAGTTGGTCATCACATTTTGGTATGTATGTTCTCGAGTGCCTCTGTAGGTTGCACCTCACAGCAACTGAGATCAAAGTATACTCAGTTTTTCTTTTAGTACATAATGGGGGAATATTGTGGTGCATATTTGGCTCAAAGCCCTTTCTTGCTCCAAATGTGTGCCACAACTCCCGTTTTCACCTCACTAGCCACATGGTGTGAATATGTGTGGAGTGGGGCAGGCCAGGAATGCCTCGCCCAACTTATTTATTATAACTCAAGCCAGAAAACATGTGTAAGGTATTTGTCTGTATGTTTGTGTAGAAATGTAGAAATTGGCTTCCATCCTATATCTGACCACCAGACAGTACTAGCTCTCTTATCCTACATATATGGACATTATTACTATATCGCATACGGACACTTCACAATAATAGTACTCTTATCCTGTGTTTGTTTATCACATCTATTCAGTTACATTGGTTGAGTTATTGTATCTACGTTGCAATCTTGGTTCTGTTATTGTATAGCAAGCTTGATTCTATTATTGTATCAGTAGTACATTTAGGAAGTGTGCGGTAATGGGTCTGTCCAGGAATACTGAGAATTTGGTGAGACCTAACTGTGATATTTGTTTTGATCGTGTGGCTAGTAGTAAGCCACCCATATAGCTATCCTTATTCTGTTTAGTTAGTGCTCGGACGAGCAGATTTTTGTTTGTTTTTTTGTACCTGAAGTGAGGATTTATTTATTTTGCTATTTTTCAATTAAACCTGTATTCACCAGACATTGTGTCCCTGTTTGTGACTGGTTGGGTCCGCACCACCGCTACTACCGAGCTACCTTCCCCACAATCTGTATAGACAACAGTTGCTGTTGATTATATCATAAAATAATGGTACTATAGTATAGTATTCAGTCAGCACTGCATCATCTGTTGAGGATTAGAGACAGGTATTGATAAAAATCAATTTAGTCGTGGTATTGATGGGCCACAGCTTGTTTGCTTTAGCAGTCAAACCTGCCTCTGGAGTCATAGTGTAGCACACTTTCTTGACTGACTTGTTTCCTGACAACATTTTGATGTTCCAGCACGTCCTTGCTCCATGCCATACCTTGTAAGTAAAGGTACTGTAACTCTTATTTTTATTGTACAGTAAGCATTGTTTTACCATGTACTCCTAACAATTATAACTCTTTCAGGTGAATGTAACGTTCCATGAAATTGGGATAAGGGTGATCGAGTGGCTGGTAATTCTCTTGATCCCTATCCAGTTTAGAGTTTATGGCAGATTGCGAAATATAAAAGTGGGCATCTGAACAAGAAAATCAGCAGATATTGTACATGCTATATATTTTATTATTATTATTTTATTATTATATCTATTTATTATATATTTATCTCATTACTAAGCTTTAAAGTTATAGGTGTTTTAGTAAAAATGTTTTGCATGTTATCACACTGTATCTTGTGACAGTAGAAGGGATATAATGGCAGTTCACCTCTGAACATTTACTATTATATATACATAGAATCAAAATTTCTAATACAGTTCTTTATTAAATCATATTAGGACCTCCAGAGATTCCTGAGATTCATTTACATTTCTTCGGGATTCATGCTGAAATCCCTAGTCTGTCTTACAGACATATGGTAACATCTGCACAAAGTCTTTTGCATTTGCCTTCTGGAGAATGTTTCCTCTGCACTGTTCAGTAGTTTCTGGAATAGCCAAAATGTCTCAATGCATTATGTAGGTCAGGTGAGCTAGGTATCTGTCCACAAGCATGTAAACTAAATATATATACCCATATATGTAGCTCTCTAATGACTAATGGTAATGAGAGTTTTAATTGATAAGAAAGCAGTATGGAGATAATACTACCCCAATCTGAGTATATCCATAGGATGTGTCATGAATACCACCATTGGGACCCACAACCATGTCGAGAACAAAATAAGTGAGGCTGACTACTTGTCTATTTCCATAAATCCTTTACAAGTGATTGAGGATATCTGTTCTCCATTCACTTTTGGGAACACATGGGGCCCGTTCTCAAGACAGATGAAGGTCCCAGAGGTGGAATCCGCATTTATCAGGTAAATATGACATATCCTAAGCATAGATTTAAATGCTGAGCAGGGAATAGCCCTTTAATTCATAGGAAGTGGGGCAGATTTATTAAGACTGATGTAACGTATGCCAGTCTGGCCTTGACTAGCACAGGAATGAGTGCCAAATCCAGAGGCTGACTTCTGGTGTCTGTAAGATTCAGAAAGTGAAAGTAATGTGGTACAATAGAAGAACAGAATGGAGCTGATAAACCACTTAATTACAATTAATACAACAGTGGAAATGACGAAAAAAAAATCGGGGTGCTTTGTTAAATACTTCAGTAGTAATAAAGCCATTCTATAGCCTGTACAATGAATGCAGCTTCTACTTTATGTAGTCATAGGCATCTGTACTATATAAAATTGATGTCATATCCAATATTTAACATCATTACGTTTTTCTCTTGCATAAAACAGCAGCCATGTAATTTATGATGTAGCAGTACTGTGTAATAAATGCGATACAGAATTCCACAAAGAACTACAAAATAAAGTCCTTAATACAGTTATGCCATAGCCGCATAATAGGTGCTTACCGACTGATCAGTGGGAATCCAATGGCTGGAACCACTTCTGCACATGAGAACATGAGTCCTGTGTGCTGCTAATGAATAGATAGGACACATACAGTTATAAAAGATGTGAACATGGAGCCTCTGTCCATGGATAAAATCTGCTGATAAAGTATAATAGTAGTGATGATGATAAGTGTGTCAATTTTTCACAACCTTTCTTTCATGTAAAGAGAGATCATGTAAAAGAATTTTGATGTCCACATTTTGCAGTACATCAACAGAAAAACATTTTAAAATATTAAAATGCATTGGCAAAGTAATAAATACTACACCAAAAGCAACCAATATTATATCTAATGAACAATTCAGATCTGTTGTTCTATGGGGTATGATACTTAGAACACATTTACACACCTGCCATCTTACATATACTGTACAGGAAATGGTTACTTTATAGCTGGCTAGATGGCAAATACATTGTTGTTCATCACTTAAAGGCGGTCAGTACATTAGACACAAACATTTAACAATTCCCACCTCAGATCTTTAATGGAAAATACAGTGCCTTGCGAAAGTATTCGGCCCCCTTGAACTTTTCAACCTTTTGCCACATTTCTGGCTTCAAACATAAGGATATAAAATTTTAATTTTTTGGTGAAGAGTCAACAAGTGGGACACAATCGTGAAGTGGAACGAAATTTATTGAATATTTCAAACTTTTGTAAAAAATAAAAAACTGAAAAGTGGGGCATGCAATATTATTCGGCCCCCTTAAGTTAATACTTTGTAGCGCCACCTTTTGCTGCGATTACAGCTGCAAGTCGCTTGGGGTATGTCTTTATCAGTTTTGCACATCAAGAGACTGAAATTCTTGCCCATTCTTCCTTGGAAAACAGCTGGAGCTCAGTGAGGTTGGATGGAGAGCGTTTGTGAACAGCAGTTTTCAGCTCTTTCCACAGATTCTCGATTGGATTCAGGTCTGGACTTTGACTTGGCCATTCTAACACCTGGATACGTTTATTTGTGAACCATTCCATTGTAGATTTTGCTTTATGTTTGGGATCATTGTCTTGTTGGAAGATAAATCTCCATCCCAGTCTCAGGTCTTTTGCAGACTCCAGCAGGTTTTCTTCCAGAATGGTCCTGTATTTGGCTCCATCCATCTTCCCATCAATTTTAACCATCTTCCCTGTCCCTGCTGAAGAAAAGCAGGCCCAAACCATGATGCTGCCACCACCATGTTTGACAGTGGGGATGGTGTGTTCAGGGTGATGAGCTGTGTTGCTTTTACGCCAAACATATCATTTTGCATTGTGGCCAAAAAGTTGGATTTTGGTTTCATCTGACCAGAGCACCTTCTTCCACATGTTTGGTGTGTCTCCCAGGTGGCTTGTGGCAAACTTTAAACTAGACTTTTTATGGATATCTTTGAGAATTGGCTTTCTTCTTGCCACTCTTCCATAAAGGCCAGATTTGTGCAGTGTACGAATGATTGTTGTCCTATGGACAGACTCTCCCACCTCAGCTGTAGATCTCTGCAGTTCATCCAGAGTGATCATGGGCCTCTTGGCTGCATCTCTGATCAGTCTTCTCCTTGTTTGAGATGAAAGTTTAGAGGGATGGCCGGGTCTTGGTAGATTTGCAGTGGTCTGATACTCCTTCCATTTCAATATGATTGCTTGCACAGTGCTCCTTGGGATGTTTAAAGTTTGGGAAATCTTTTTGTATGAAAATCCGGCTTTAAACTTCTCCACAACAGTATCACGGACCTGCCTGGTGTGTTCCTTGGTCTTCATGATGCTCTCTGCGCTTTAAACAGAACCCTGAGACTATCACAGAGCAGGTGCATTTATACGGAGACTTGATTACACACAGGTGGATTATATTTATCATCATCAGTCATTTAGGACAACATTGGATCATTCAGAGATCCTCACTGAACTTCTGGAGTGAGTTTGCTGCACTGAAAGTAAAGGGGCTAAATAATATTGCACGCCCCACTTTTCAGTTTTTTATTTTTTACAAACGTTTAAAATAACCAATAAATTTCGTTCCACTTCACAATTGTGTCCCACTTGTTGCTGATTCTTCACCAAAAAGTTAAAATTTTATATCCTTATGTTTGAAGCATGAAATGTGGCAAAAGGTTGAAAAGTTCAAGGGGGCCGAATACTTTCGCAAGGCACTGTAAAGCCATAAACCAATTACGCTCATTTATTTTCTGAATTTAGTAGCAACTGCTTTACATTATTAGATTCAGCTTGAAGAAGCATTTTACATGCATCATATACTCGTGGAATCTTACATGTAACTTACAGATACCTAAGATTTACCATAAAAAAGAAATGATACTTTAATGAGTATCTACACCATTACAGTTGTCTGCCTAAAGTGTTTTCATGCTGTCCAAAAAATACCATTCTTATAAAAGTCAGGTTCTTAGTGCACATTTTCATTAAATTGTATGTGGTACTGGTGGGTCACTATAATAAACAGTTGCCTTTTCACATGTTGGTGTCCCCTTTTTGTCCATGGAAAGAGGTCCATTTTTCATTCCCAATCATGTCCATTTTTCATCAGTTTTAGGTCCATGTGCCTATGATTTTCTATTTGTATGTCATTTGTTTTCACACCTGCTTTGCAGAAAATGAAAGGAGGTCAAACTGGATCATAAATGTGAGCCATTGTATTGACAGAAGGTCTAAATGGTTGCAAATATGATGTTTCTACCAAAATAGTTAATAAGGAACCAAATTTAAGGTAAGGGAAGAAAGTAAACGAAGAAGATAGAGTCTATCATCACAGGACTTACTCTATATCCATATTCCATTTCACTCATACCTGCACAGAGCTGCTGCAGATGTATAAGACATCAAAGGGGACCTGTACTGACCAGTAAAGGGCACCTGTAAATGGAGTCAGTGAAGCATCCGAGAAAAGTAGTAATAGACTTATTACTTTCCTTCTTGCTAATCTGTTAACACTAAGATGAAATCTCTTCAGGTCATGAACAAAGAAAATCGTATTAGCATCACCAAAAGGTTACTGTGTTAGCTGTGAAATGAGGACGAGTCAATACCTGACAAGTCACTTTAATGGAACTTGTTGTTTAAAAGCAGTCAGACAGCAAAAGCCATGCAGCAGAGGTCAATAAAGGGGTTATGTCACAAAAAAGTATTTATCCTCTATCCATAGGATAGGGGATAAATTGATTATCATTGGTGATCTGACAGCAGAGAGCCCCACCAATCCCAAGAATAGAGGGGTTTGTCACCTCTGACCATGTCCATTTTTCATCTGTTTTTGGCCCATGTGTTTGCTATTTTCTATTTGAATTTCATCCGTATTTCACATCCATTCAACTTTTGGAAATATGAGCCATTGTATTGAAAGAATGTCTCCATTTATAAGTGCCATTTACTGGTCAGTACATATTTGTCAGGAGTGTTACATCTGTCATTGTTGCTTTAAGGTTGCCGTGTCAACATAGGGAAGCTTCCTGTCCTGGACCTTCAGGCTTTAATCAACAAGGGCCTGAGCAGGCCTTTATAAACCACTCCCTCCTTACTCAGCTTGCTGGTAAATTAGTTTGTACTCCAGTTCGATTGCTGACCTTGCTTTGACTACACCTGTAGGCTGCGTTCTTCGATTCCTCTCTGTCTTGCAATTTTGTTGTGGCATTCCCGATTGGATTTGACTATTGGCTTGTTTTCCGGACCCATCTTCGTCTTGTGATTTGGGTTCTCATTGCCCTCTTCAGCTGCTGACCCGTGAGTGACGACCATTCTTTGATCTTGTGAGTAAGTGTGTGGTTTTGGTGTTTGGTTTCTGCTGCAGTGCGTTTATTTGTAGTTCACTTATCTATTTTGTTGAAAATCCCAGTCTTCAGATTCAGCAAAAGTCCATCTCTTCTTGCGAGGAATGCATACCTAAAATGTTACAAAATAAAGAATATTACAAAAAGAACTTAAAAAAATATTTAAAATGAGCCTTTTATGGGGATTTACCCAAAATGCTAAATTGACCATAAATCACAAGTTTTTGCAGCCATTTTTGCAAAAGTAGCAAAAATGTAAAGTCCAATGAATTGTCACTTGTGAATTAGCTTCTCAGAAACCAATAGTAATTGGGATTGACTATGCTGACAAAATGTTTATAAGAAGCTAATTTAATGGTGTCAACCAATGTGTCAACCAACTTGCTACATGTTCAAAAATGACTTTTGCAATGAAACCAAAAAGTCTTAAATATCCCTGTAAGTAAAAAATACCCCTAAATATGCAATATTGCAAAAATATGCAATACAAAAAATATGCAATACTAACATTATAGCTAATAACTAATATATATACCATTTTATGTTTTGTGTGGAAATCCTCTTTAAGCTGAGCCACACATTGCTGAATTTCCATCATAGTAATGTAGCAGCAAGTTATTCTGAAAGTTACCGTAGTAAAGACTGTTTGAAATACCTGCCAGAATGTATTGCAAAGGTTGAAAGCCAGTTGCAGCCTGCAGCATATCAAGTTATGCTGCAGGTTAAAAACCCACAGCACAGATCACATCACACTGTGGCTTTGGTAATATCTCATCTACTGTGTTGCTAATTTACATCCCAGCAGTTTAGCCACCAGTGAGTTAAATTCAGCAATTATACTGTACGTATGCCCTGTGTGACCCTAGCCTAAACGTGCACCTCCAGTTATATATGTGTCTGTGCTCATACAACAATGTTTCATAATACAGTACAACGTATTCTACACAACATGAAAATATATAGCGAATCTCTAAAACAGACAACCAATTATCATTTTATAATCGTACCTTACTAGCAACACAGTGATGGTTTTATCTTAGGCTTCTGAGAAGCTAATTTAAGAATGACAACCAGTTTGTAAAAGAATAGAAAAATGTGGATGTCTCCGTAACTAAAACAAACAAGATTGCCAAGATTGGTTGCTGTTCTAACTTCTCATTGAGTAGCAACCTTAGTGAAAATTAACCCCTAAAGAACCATTCTGCTTTACAACTTCAACAGGAGCAAGTGCTTTTAATTTTTTTTAACTATTTCATCACTGAATTCCATGGAACTATAATATTTTAATATCACCATATGTTGAAAACTTGATAGTAACTTGATTAATATCACACACGGACACAAATAGGATAGTTAAACAAGAGATCAGCTAACACTAGGTTCACAGCTGTGTTCAGGTTTCAGTGCGGGAGGTCCACTTGGGGACCCCTGAACAAAAACCTAATCCGCTTAAAAAGCGGTTGCACGCGGAAACCCGCTGACCCCATAGACTATAATGAAAAGGGCGAAAAATGCAGAGAGAAAAGCGCTGCTTGCAGTGCTTTTCTCTCCGCATTTTTCAAGCGGAGAGAGGGGAACAGAATCCCCCAGCGGAGATCAGGTGCAGCTGTGAACCTAGCCTAAGCCTGGTCACATGTGTATCCAGGCATGTCCAGGGAAGAAGACAGATAAGGGTGGACATATCTGTATGTTTATAACTAAACCAGATCCTGTGCCCACATACAGTAGGGACAGCTAAATAAATATGTTATATGACAGATGACATCAAAGAGGGTGATGGTATAAAAGGATCAAGAGACACTGAATGCTATTTTTCATTTTGTCATGTACTAAAACCACTGGTTGAGCCGAGGCATAACCACTAACCGGCTAGAGAGACGTCAGAAGAAAAACATTGAATATCCCTGCCCCAAATCATTACTCTGTTGTTCTGTCCTCCATAGCCTAGAGTAAAAGTCACATTGAAACATTTATTAGCCATTTAAAGGGAATCTGTCAGGTCAATCTGGGACACTAAACCACCCACAGGTCCTTATATACCTGGGGTTTAGCAATCCGCAGGCGCATTAAAAATAAAAAATCTTTATACTTACCTAGAGAAGGGTACGTACGATGTATGCTGTTCAGCCAAGGAACAGTCCGGCTTATTCATGAGATTCTTCGTTGGCACGCCTCCAGGCGCCTGCGCTGTTCTTCAGTGAAGCCAAAGATGGACACTCCGACTTCACTGTGTAATTGCAGGGCATGCGCACTGAAGCAGAGGAGTACTCCTCTGGCTTCATTGAAGAACTGCGCAGGTGCAGGGAGTACAGCGGCAGGGTGAGTATAAAGCTTTTTTATTTTTAATGCGGCCATGGATTGCATTATAACAGGATGATTTGGGACACTAAACCCCTGGTCCATATGGATGTGTGGGTGGTTTAGTGTCCCAAATTGCACTGACAGATTCCCTTTAAGAGAGTTCTCTCTGCTCAAGTAAAATAAACAACTCATGTAAGAAAAATTATAGTTAGCTAAATGCATTGTGTTTCGTGTTAATTTAAATCTAAATATATTTATACATGTAAATGAGAATTTCCACCTATACCTAACTTAAGTCGCAGCGTTACCCTTCACACAGGCTATGTTCACATCTGCACCAGGTGTCTGTCCAGAGAAGAACCATCAGAAATCATCAGATAAGGTTCTGCAAGCCTGAATTTTTCATCTTATGATTTCAGTTAAAAATATGGACACCTGATCGCCCCTATTAAAGTCAATGGAGTCTTTCAGGCTCCATTCAAGTCCATTATTTTTGGGGTCCATTGCCTGTTTTTCTGTCGTCTGTCAGACCAGAAGAACGGAAATCAAAATGCAGGAGTGAATGCATTAAAACACTGTAGCACAGAATTATATATTGGGTGTGCTAATGACTTTTCAAAGACTTGTTGTTAAGATATAACACTGCAGCAAATTATCACACTGCAGCAAGTTAACCAACAAATTAACTTTGCTACATCCTTAAATGTTGATGGCAACATTTAAAAACTGTATAAATTGTATATTCAGGCGTATAAAATGGCTTTAAAACGTTGTTGTACATGCATGTAAACTGCATTTTATTTATCTCAAAGCTGCTGCTTGATCTAAAAAAATAGTAATATTCATTGAAAATTTTTGCATTCTGTGAAATGCTAAATAATAAATCAAATACCGCACATACAAATGCTAGATAACTTTTGACATACATCAGCATTAACAAAGAGCTTTTGAGCCTTGTTCAAAACAGAAGGGCTTTCAAAATACATCAATAAAATGTGATCAGCAAATGCAGTCACAAACAAACTTTAGATGTATTGTTACAAAGGTGGTTTGAACAATCATATACCGCAACATAGTGCATTGCAATGTAAGTACCAGATTATCAAAATATTGTATCTCTCGCCATTGAATGAAATATAGCTTCGGATAAATTCAATTATTCTGATGATTTTTACTTCAGAGCAATAGTGATTTGAAATTAAGGAACCGATCATTTGTATTTTAAGCGGTTTTAGACTGTGCCTGCACTTTATTGCAATACATTGTTTTCAGCATTCTTCAAATCTAGTTATAGCTGTGGCTGCAAGGGAAAATTGTTGAATGTAGACTAAATTAAGTTTTGTTTCTGTAAAAAAAAAAAGTGGCCACAAATTCAATTGCTTTGACATTTAGATATTCTTGGTTACTGCAATGTTAGCTAACGGAATAACTGAGGAAATTGTTTCTTATTATCATACAATTCATTATTTATAAAATGCATGAACAACAAAATATTATTTTACCTCAAAAGTTATTGTGGAGTTCATTGTAACTAAAGCAATAAAAGTCTTTTTTTCCCTCAAAGTAGAAAACTTTAAACACAAACTTTTTGCTCAAAGTAACCACCTAGAAAGTTCAACCATAAGATTCTATTTTCGAGTAGATCGAACTGATTCGTAACAAACCGGTTATGACCCAAAAGTTTTGGTTTTCAACAATACTGAAACTTTTTCAATTTGTTTTAGAAAAACTAATATGGCTGCCACCACATGTAACACGAAGTAAAAGAGCAGAGGAGGAGGATCACATGGTCTCTTTGACCAAGGCGGGCTTTTGGATCACCTAGCAGCCAATCATGAGTGGTAGGTGGGGCGGTAAGGCCCCTTGCAGACAACCGTGGGAGAGTTCAGTGTGCTATCTGGATTTTTCCAAGATAGCACATTGACCCCTTCATTTTTATCAGCTCACGATCGTGTATTTCACGGTTTCATGCGCAGGCCAACAGTCCGGGCCATGAATAGGGAAGTGCACGGGCGGCACATGGATGACATCCATTCAATCATGGCCAGCGGCGACTCTATGGTTGTCTGCATGGGGCCTTACAGTGCTGATGTCATGCATAAGATACTGTAGAAAAAAAGAAGATCCATTTCATGACAGAGCTGCCTAGGGGAATAGTACTGTGTTGACTGTGTAACACATACACTGGCCAGGATACCCTTTCATTGCCAAAAATCTAGTCTTTTCTGCAATAGAGCTATTTTTTTTTTTTTTTATACAGGGTTAGATCTACCATTAGTGCTGCTGCATTGTGCTCTGTGACTTTCCACAGAGTGTCTTGCATTGTTACAATCCTTTCAGTGAAAAATTTCATTGTGTTAATGGTTTTTTTTTTCAAAAGTATTTTTTGTTATACAAGTATAGAAAAACTGCCATCATCACTGCAAAAAATGCAAGCTGGCTCACACAATGTGTTTTAGTCTAATACTCACTGACCAGGTCACAATTTCAGTGCCAAATCTGATTGATAATTTTCTTGAAATAAAGTAAAGAAAAAGAAATACCCACAGTGTCAGAAGTGTTGCCAATCACTATTATATAAGCAGTGCAGTAAAATGACTGGGAAAAAAACAGGGCAGGGGACAGGCTAAAGGAAGGGGAGGAGGAAATACTCATGCTACCGTCACATCATCCGTGACTGCAAGTACTAACAGTAAGAATGTGGGTGGAAACAGCACACTACTTCTGGTCTTGGTGGTGCTGCCCATAGCCATAGGATCAATGTACTTCCTGAGAATGAAGATAAAGTTTATTATTACTTAGCTCTTTCATGTAAGTCACTGGAGAATATTACATTCTAGAGTGATGCTGCAAGTGCAGTTTTAAGTCAGGCGTCTGTGTGTTTCTCCTCCTTCTGTAATTTACCGCAGGTCTTTTCTGTACAGTTAACCATGTCGTCTTTATCTTTATTGTCACAGAAGAATGTACTAACCCGACACAGATGTGATCATAGCAATACCTGAAGGAAGGCTTCATTTGTTTATTACAAACATTGAAGTGAACAAAGACTGGAAGTCTTATATTTGTATCTTTAATAAAGGATCATCAAAAAAACTGCTAAAAAAAACTTAAGGACAAGTAGCCTGCTTAGGGCAAAAAGCAGCCAAAGTCAGCAAGTTTTCTGCATGGATTTTACCCCTGCAACTGAGCCAGTTTTCATTGCACAGGTTGGAAAGCACACCAAATCTGCTGCAAGAAATTGACCTGCTGCCGGTTTAAAACTCACAATGCAAGACCATTTGCACAGCAATTTTCTCATTTTCTCAGCAGTGTGTGGATGGGATTTGTTTAAATCCCATCCACTAAACCATACTGTATATCACAGCGGATTAGCCACATGTGATCCCAACCTTTTTTAATTACAATGAGACTGGGGTAGATTGTGCCATGTATGAGCTAAATTTATGAAAGGCTAGTTTTCGACTTATATGTAAATACTAGAAAGGGTCAAGTTATGTTCACACTCAAAATAAGGCAGATATCCATGAACACAAGATAAAAACATACACAAGTTTAATCCTGAAATAATAAGTAATATATTTCTTTAAGGCTACTAAAGATTTATAAATAATAGTGAATGTACAAGACCTAGAAACTATCAGGGGACTTGCCTGATGTTCAATTACATTACTCTTCTTTCTTACACTGTTATTGACAGAACAATTCAAACAATAGCACCTTCATTACGTCCTTTTCTTACTGTGACCAAATGAAGACCTTATGTTCTTACTTCAAAGAAACAAAATCAAGGTCAATAAAAACGTTTCTGAACAGCATTTTCATGTAATAGCACACGCTTATGCTGCAGTAGATGGAGAAATATGTAGCAAAATATTAGAATGAATAACCAATACAAAACATCAAAGTGATCTGAAAACATCAAACCACAATAACTATTTTTACTCCAATTGTTATCATTTTATATATGGATTTTACAATTACAAAAAATGCATCTATCCTCCCAGAATTACTGTGTCTCTTTCTCAACCATCTGATCAATCATGCATTTCTTTACTGCCAACATTGGCCATTGTTATCTTGTTTTGTAACAATTCTCAAATGCAAGTTAACCTTTCATGCCTGACAATAATACACTGCATTAAGTGTGCCATTTTCACAAAGCCTCATAATATTGTGGGCTGGCAAAGGCACTGGTATGAGAGCTGAGCCATCATCACCTATGATCTACTGAGATTGACAGCATACATTCTGCTGTAAAATGTGTAATCACATAGTTTTCACCGTCAATAGCGAGTAGCCTCCCTCCAGAAACCTCCCTTTGTCACCCCACAGGCATGGGCACACCCTAGCCTATACAACCCTTGATCTATTCAGACAGGAGCAGACTTGTCATTTCAGCAAAATTATGTCTTGGGAGACCCTAGGCCACATCCCCTCTTTACTACAACTGTCCACCTATTTGCAGGTAAAAAAAAAAAAACCTTTATTGGCCCCCACACAGTATAACACCAATTTTAATGGCCCCCACAATATAATACCCCCTTTACTGGCCCTCATACAGTATTTTTCTCCCTTAACTAGCTTCCACACAGTATATTCCCCTCCTTTTATGATCTCCACTAAGCACATTGTTCACTTTTATGGCTCCTAAATGATACATTTCCCCATTTTATGGGCCCCACATGGTACATTGCCTCCTTTTATGGCCCCCACACTAGGCCATTACCTGTTGGATTATTCTGACATGTAACACTGATATTCACTCACCCGTTCAGGGCTGCCTCTGCTTTGGCCTATAGGAGTCATTGCAAATTACATGCAGATGCTGAACTATGTCAGCGGAGAGTAGAACTAGCTTATGGTATTTTAGTTTCCCATACATGTTGGCTGAAGAGTATATGCTCTAATTTTCATGGACTTTATACTTACAGATACAAGTATCTCTTTACAATGCTTGGTTACAATGTTTAAAGCAGCTGGAGTTATAATTAACAAACAGGACATATGTTGTGCACATGTTTTTTTTTAGTCAAAGTACTGAAGTTGTGCTAAAAAGATCAAAGAGAGGTTTGTTATGGGACCTGAGTATTCACAGTTGATTGGGGCTACGTGATAATGTAGGCAAAAAAACCAGAAGGTACAGTAGATCTTAGCTGCAAGCAGTGCAAGCAGTAACAATCAAATGTTATATCTTGATGGATGGAGAACTACTGCCATATGTGATCGTGGAAAGTTTAAAATAAATTGTTTAGATGAGCATGTTGTCAAGGGTAGAATAAATTTAGCAGGGAAAACTGCTGGAGGCCCAGAGAGCTACAAGACTAGATGGTTATGCATCTGAATATAAGGTACTTTTGAGTGTGAAAACATCAGCAAGAAATTCTTTTAGCAGGGTTTTAAAAAAAGAGAAATCTTTAAAAAAAGACAAATCAAACCCCATATGAAACACAGGAAGAAGAAATGTATAACTGCAGATTTGAAATGTTTTGTTAAAATTGAATTGGCATTATTTAAAAGGTATCTAAACTTTCAGATATTTCAGCATAAGCTGTCATGTGTACCTAAGGAATTACATTGTTTCTGGCCATGATATGACTTATATTCTGCATTTTTACCAGTTTTCCTATCTCCAGACGTCATCTCCTATTCTCGCTAGTCCCTAAACTAATGAGTGGAAACTAGCAGTTATGAAGTCTCATAGACAGCATATGAAGAAAACAGAAAATTCTACTAGGTAACACTTTCTTCTTCAGCAGAGATTTCAGGGTGATTGAAGAGTTTAGGCTAGGGTATGGTAGAAAAGAGCCTAAAAAGCATAAAAAGAAGAATTTTTATCTGATAAGATATATTGCAAAGTTTCTTATTTATGATTGTACTCTTGATTTTTAGCAAAGTTTGTTGAATGGTTAGTGGCCATTTACATGAATTGGAAACTTTGATACAATGGACTTTGGACCATCAGAATAAAAAAGAAGAATGACACATTCGGTGAAATGTTAAAACTGGAGTGCGCTAGCCTTACCTCCAGGGAAGTGATCTGTGGGATAGATGACTCTCGGCAATTTCTCTAAGACGTTATTATGGCACAATACAGCATTCAGACAAAATATATTTTAATGCATTAACACCAGAAAGTTTTAATAAAAACTTTGTTAAATCTTTCTATTATTATATTGGATTTCTAGATGGAATTCATAGAGCAGATAATAGCAGGGTGAGGTGGGATGACAGAGAAATGGTTTAGAAGAGAAGGAAAAGGAAAGGAGGTTTAATTAGTAGGAATAGAAATAGTTACTCATGAAAACTGAACAAATTGCAGAACAAGTAAAATTCATTGTTCTTGTTCATAGGTGCATTATAATAGATATCACTTTTTTTTTGTAGTATATTTCAGAAAAGTAACTGATTTCTTTCCTCTTCACCCCATGGTATGGCATCAGGACTCAGGAGAAATAACCAAAGCCCAATGGCCATTATGGGAGTGATATTTATAAAATAACATTTAGCTAAACCAGAGTTTTCCGAAACATACCTGTCATTAGAAAAAAATTACAATATCAAAGGATGTGGCAGTGTCCGGTAAAGGTTTTACTCAGATCACTCGATCAAACCTAATTCCTTAATTATGTACAACTTGGGCCCTCTGTGTGCCAGGAAGTAAAATCTATGCCGTTTTTAGGGGTAAACTATAATGAATTTGTTGGGCTGTTGAACTTCTAAGTCCAATCAACATTTCAGAAAAGTAGTGAGTATGACAAAGGTGCAAAGATGTAATTATACATTTTTCATATTCTATTTCCAAACACTCTAATCCTGCAATAATAGGCCAAATTGAAATAAACCCCTTTAAGTTATTACTTTTTTTTTTAAATCTTTGGATGGTTTTTGCTAAGCCCTTCATAGAATGAGTATTTTATTCTGGAAGATTAGCATTTTGATAGATTTTGATGGTATAAATACAATTAAATAGCATTTTTTTGTATGAAATAGAATAATATAATGTCTGCACATTTTGTCTTTTACCTTCTTGTCTATATCTTTGTGTTCACTTCTTTCCTATATTACTAACATTTTGCTGGCAGACAATAAGCTTTATCTAGAAAAAAAATTATAGATTTTACACTCAAAACATGACTCATTTATTTCAAGACCTAAATTATGTGTCTTAACTTATGTTCAATGCTTAATACCTATAGTTTGTGTCTTCTGTGGTAAGTTTTTGCTGTTGCAGCATATTCTGAATTCTCTTCATGCGTTACTGTCATGTATTAACCCCTTCCCAACATCTGCCATACATGGCACTGCTGTTACACACAGCATAAATCCTTTGGCCGTGTCCATGATCGGAGACAAATCTGAACAATTACACATTTAGAACCAATGGTGCAAATGCAACCATGATATCTGAGATGTTATTTTGAGGGAAGAGGCTACCTATGTGGACTGAACAGCCCATCCATGGTGAGTTTATGGTAGCCATTATGTTGTTATGGCAGCTAGCATCCTTATAAAGACAATATTAAATTAATATTAAAGGGATTGTTCTTTTTATATGAGGCCAGGGAAGGTGAAAAAAATATTTGAAAAAAAAGCCCATATTCATCTGTCCCTGGTGGTCTGGTGTCTCCCAGCGTGGTCTGGTCCTGATGCTCCAGTATGGAAGTCCTCATCGCAGGTGCCTCAGCGGCCTAAGGAAAGGGACATGGAACATCACAGTGTGACAGCGGAGCAGGATTACGGGACTGCGCTGGGAAACACCGGAACACCAGGACAGAGTATATGTTTTTTTTATTTTGTTCACCTTCCCCAGTCTCATGTTAAAAATGTGGTTATTCCAGACAACCCCTTTAAGTTCTTGTCTTGGGGGGCTAAAGGTAAAGTTACAAATTGTAAAAAGTTTTTAAAAACATTTTATAGGGAACTAAAAATTCAAATCAAGTCCTTTTCTCCATTTTACAAATAAAATAAATGAAAAAATAAACATATTAGGTGTCCCCATTTCTGAAAAAAATACCCAAACTATTAAAATATAAAAGTCTTTATATTACAGTAAATACCATAACAGGGAAAGAATGAAAGAGAAAGGGAAAGAGAAATTGCATAAAAACTACTAAAAATGTCATACGTTCCCCAAAATGGTATTAGTAAAAACTACAATTTACCTGGAAAAAAAGAGAAGACGGAAACATAAAAAATGACTGGTGCCAGAGTGTAGCAATTTTTTTAATTTTAATTTCTTACTAAAACATAACAAAACTATATGAATTTTAATCTGTAATCATATTGACTCACAGAATCAAGGTAATGTGTCATTTTTACAATGCAGTGAATTACATAAAAACAAAACTGTAAGAAAATGGAGTACCTGGAGGGCTTGCATAGATTTCCAGCATCATTTACACCAGATTTCTTGTGCAAATGATAAAAAATAGGGTGTGACCAAGGCGCCACCTCCTGAACGCCCTTGTCGCACGCCTGTTTCAGGAGAGTGTTGTGGACAGCGCAAAATGACCAGTTGTGACAACTTATTCCGCAACTGGAATTTAAAATGCCACAAACCCAAAGTCTGCACCTTTTCTTATATCAGAAATCTGGGATAAACAATAATAAATCTGACCGAAAATGTTTAAAAGTCATTCTATGGTCATTTCAAGAGCCAGTTTGCACTTTACTTCTCTGCAAGGTCTCCTGCCACTAGTCTTAAGCTTTAGGTGGAACACCCATGATTTATAAACAACGAAAACCTACACTAGTACAGCAGAAAGAATGGTCAAGTGCTCCAGTGTATAATTCTAAGTTATATAGTACCTGGGAGCATTTTCAGTGGGAGCTCTACTTTGGGTACCTCCAAAGATCAGCTGTTCTTGGCAGCTCTCATAAACAGAAAATGGAGCAGGAAGCAGATAGCACTATTCTCTGTGTATTGATCAGAACAGGTTACTGCAGAGCGTCTCCATTCGGCTCAATAGGCACTTAGCTCCAGAGACTTCAGACACTACACACAAAACAGACTTTTCCTGCTCCATTCATTGCTTATCAGAGGACAGTTGATTGGTGGGGGTTCCAGGTGTCGGCTGACACTGATTGGATTTTGATAACCTACCTTAGGAAAGGTCATCTATATTTTTAGCCTAGAAAACCCCTATAAAGATGGTGTTTAAAAAGATATAGATATGTTATTACATTTAATTGCATAATCACATAGTATTTGTCATATGTATGTTGCATATTGAGTTTATAGCCTTGTCCCTAAATACAACTCATTCTTACAGTATACACCTACAGGGACTGGTAAATGGCTGGGTTCTTACAGGGTCACTTTGATCATATGGCAAACAGTTCTATTTTCTGTCTCCTCTGCATATAAATACATTTGAAAACTATAGGCTCCGCACCATTCACTGTTATTGCCAACATGCCACTATAGACATGTAGGCTACCAGATGTGCAGGCTATCAACACCCCAATGTTGTAATATAAAGATCACAGCACTTTACTATGGGTAATTTGTAATAAAAGAATCTTGTATTGTATACTGTATATAACATAAATTAGATCTCTAAGAAATGTGGAAAAGCTAATAAAACTTTTTTTTTTTATTAAACACAAGTAAAACGTGGTCATGTAAGATAATATAACATCATTTACTTGGAGTGACTTCCCACTAACATCGGGTCAGCAGACCTGTGGTGATACATGCACCAAAGATAAATCATGGGATCATAGATACTGAATTATGCACCAGCCGTGCGCTATGGTGTGGTATGTCATAATTTTATCAGGCACCTACACCAAGAGTCCACTACCACTATGTTCAGTCAAATATATATGCAGTCTCATCAGGAATTTTCTGCAATCCAGTGCATTAGCCTATGACTGGTATGTCTCACAGGTATGCATTACATGATAGGCAGCTGACACAGACCTCTTTTGACTCCACATTGAGAGCTATCCAATGACTGTTGCCTAGTGATAGAAAGTCGTCTCTACGCATTTCACCTACCTAACATTATATGGGGGCACATCAGGAAACTGATATGTAGATATTTATGTAGTTAAAATCTCAGTAATCAGTGAATATGGGGACTCGGTTGGAGAAAAGTATATTAGTGATGAGATAGTATATCTTATTGCACAGATAAAAACACATCATATATTTTGCATGAACACTTACTACGGTAAGAAGAAGCATTACAAGCGAAATGGCTGTAGCACTGTAAAAGCACTGACATAACCTGAGCACAATAAAAGAAGGTTTTAAAAAGAAGATATGTGAATAAATTTATTAGGTTTGCCACCTTTTTTCAGTGATCTAGACTGAACCTTGAAGAACTTAGCCCACAGTGATTAGTTACATAATATAAATTGTTTACATTTCCAAGAAGACAGCAGAAAATGAAACAATAGCAAAATATATAGTGGATTCTTAGAGAGGACAGTTGTTTCTAAATGAGGCAGTAGAGATGGGTAAACCGATTCGTTCCAAGCCAGGTTTGACCCAAATATCCCAATTTTTTTTTTTTTTAATGAAACTGAACAATTGGGATTCTTCCTAGACAAACTAAAATGGCCACCGTGACATGTAGTGCGGTAAATTATTATACGATGGGGTCTCTTCCAGTGCTCTCCTGTTAATGCCCAGGGTCATGAGGCCTGTGATTTTGCCACAGTAGTCACATGGGCACGCCGATCATCATGATGTCACAAAAAAGACTTAGAGAGAGCGCTGGACACCGTGAGGAGGCCAAAAAGAGTAGAGGGAAGATGAATATAAATGTTTTTTATTTTTTACACCTCCCTTGTGACACCACCTATTATACTCTGGGGTCTGAAGAGAGTTTGGCTACCAATACAATTTCTTATGAAACCAAGTTAACACAGTATCCCAACATGCTAACAAGAGCCTTGAATACAGCAATTCACAGCTTGGCCATGCTCCACAGAGTGACCACACATAGTTCATGTTGCTAATAGAAATGCTTTCATTTTTGATACACATATTCAGACATTCAGCCAAGATGAAAGGTAAGGATAGGTTTACATCTGTGCCAGGTGTCTGTCCAATGCAAGTCCATCAAAAATCACTAGATGAAAAATGTTCAGCAACCACTTTTTTGAACAGCAATTTTAGTTAAATCAGACAAGTGACAGGCACCCAACTTACCCCATTAGAGTCAATAGGTTCCCTCGAGCTCATTTCATGTGATTTCGGGATCTGTTTTTGTTAATCTGTTTCTGCCCATGAAAGTGCAGATGAGAACATAGCATTAGGGATGACTCCTCTGTAAGTTAAACTGCATAGTACAATTGCTAATTGATGATAGAGAATAATGTAAATGTCTATGTTCTGGAGCAGAAAGAATATGCAGTTGAATTGTTGAAGGGTTACATAACCACCTAAACGCAACTTAATGCTAGTATGCTAGATTAGGTACTCAGCATTAATTCCCATGGCCTATCCCTACCCATTCCTCCACTGATATCCCAATTCTTGCATGATGAAGATCATGGAAAACTGAAATGGCAATGCTTCTGCATCGTTGATCTGGATATTATACCTAGACCTATCATACACATGGTTGATGGTGGTTATGTTTATATCTAATGAAACATATGTATACTTCACACATTATATGTGTATTGTCAACTAAATCAGACTTGTTATTTGTATCACAAAAGAGTGCATGCTGTGGTTCTCTTCTTCTCTAATATTACTGTCTATGGCATTTTTTTGGCCTTATTACTATGTTGCTGGAACTACTGTTTTAACCACTTCCTGTCATAATCATTATTGTTTTTCTTTTTAATCCCACCCCCGTACCCCCCCGAAAAATTGCAATTTGACTATTTTTATTTCTATAAACACTACGATGTTCACCATATGAGATAAATATATTTTCTATTTTTATAGTTTGGGCATTTTTTGGATGCTAGAACACCTAATATGTTTGATTTTGTTTATTTATTTACTGTTATATATATTAGTGAAAGGTGGTTTAGTTTTTAGAATTTTACATTTTTTTTATATTTTTACAAAGTTTTACATCTTTTAAAACTTTTTTTAGTCCCCTTCCATAGGGCTTGAAAATGCAATCATTACTTTGTTTGTGTCACAGACTGCAGTACTATGGTATTGCAGTCTATTGGAATATTCCTGTATAAGCTTCAATAGTTATATTACTATGATAGGTCTGTGAGCCTTCAGAAGATTCATGGCTGTCACAGTATGTTTACTATGTTTAATTAGTTTTTATTGAGGTTTTTGCAAATATGAACAAGAAAAAGCAAAGCCAAAACAAAGGAATCAAATAAGGCAGTAGGGGGCACGCAGGCCACCCAATCGTAGAAAAGTCACAGAGGAACAGTTAGGGTAAAGGACAATCAATGCCCCCAACTGAGAAACCAGTAACAGGTAGCACAATAACAACATGAGAAAATGTATCATTGAGAAAGGTGGTCGAGAAAGCTATAAGACAGCAGGGAAGTCCAGCTGGGGAGGACCACCACAGTGCCACTCACGTGCCTGGAGACAGACAAATGCTGGAGAGAGAGGGAAGCATGGGGAAAACACACAAGACCACATACAAGACTAGAAAAGGGAAGGGCACACTGAGGGGAAAAGGAAAGGAAAGGGGGGGGAAGGATTGAATAGGACAGAACATGGCTGTCATAGTAACTAGATGATTCCTGCAAACTCTCTGTGTAGGAGCTTTGCCAGCAACAAAAGTTGGAAGGACGTGGAGAAACAGATGGGGTATAGGAGGCCCTAAAAACAGGTAATGGCCACGATCAGAGAAAACTCTGATCACAGATATTACTGCCAGATCTCTGCTGTATATAACAGGGGAGACCCAGTAATTATGGCTCCTGCTCTGCTTCTGGGTGGGCACCATATTTAAAAAGCAACATTTTCTAAACTATTACTGTAGATTTGGGAAAATGTTAAGGTATTTGTGTAGGAATATTATTTATTTCTAAAGTACTATACCTGGGGTCACTTTGCAACAAATCAGGTACAGTTATGAAGTAGCAACAGGTACAGAATTAAGGGTAGCCATAAGATGTGGGGATTGTGTAGAAGGTGAGGAATAGGTGGTAATGGTGCTGAAAAATCAAATAGCTTAAGATGTCTAAGCAACAAACTCATCAATGAGAAATGGATAGAAGCAGTTGTCATGATGGTCTGGGTTGGAAAGAAAAAGAATCGTGAACAATTTCAATCATAGAAGGAGTCACCTTTCAGTCAACACTTAATTAATTTTATACATATCAATTAATGAGTAATTGTCCCTAAATGATAATAATGTTTAACTGACTATGAAGGCATCAAAGATTATCAGATGTTACTGTTAAGTCACTGACCATGGGCCATAACTGTCATGTTTTTAACCATTATAGTGCACACTGTAAAACATGAAAGAGTGAAAACTATGCTAATTTGAAATGCTAGTTCTTACCTCATTCATGAAATACAAAACGGGAAAGCCTATGTTTTTTATTATATGAGTCAGTCATGTCAGATCGGTTTACTCTGTACAATTGTTGTATTATTATGTGTAATACTTATCTGTATAACGTTCCACCTCAGTTTTATTTATGAAACTAAGAAAATATTCTCTTTTGTCTTTGATGTTTGATTTCATTAACGTTTTTCTTTGAACTTTAATACATTTAGGATATTATGCTAACGACTTTTATTATAGACTTTCGTTTGATCTGCACCAAATACAGATCATTACAAAAAAAAAAATATCTTCTACTTTTGAGTTTAAAACTGTAAAACGGCAGTACATACAGTAGAAGATTGTTTGCCTGCGAACACCTGATTACAACTATTTAAAGTCTTCCACAAGGGGATGGAAATATAGTGACCATGATAAAAAGAAGTAATTTACATTGTTTGCCATGCACGTACTGTACTTATGAAACACATTTGTACTGCATCTTAGGGATTTACAAAGCTTTATTGTATCACTTTATTAACACAATTCCCTTAGCATTGAACAAATGTGCTTTATAATATAACACAAACAACTGCAACAATGTGAAACACAAAGCAAATGAAATTATTTCATTACTACCAGCAAAATCTGTGTCCAAATTAATTATTCCTTTGGGCACTTTAGAAGGTGATCTGCCAGCACTGATGGAATTTAGCAAATACTGTATAATGCAAGCTATACTATAGTACTTAAAAAAAAAGTATATGCACATGTCTTAGCTAGGTACAACTGTGTGGTCGCACAGGGCATCCAACTGTACAAAGAGCACCATCAAGCTCATTTCCTTTTTTGAATTTAATTGTATCTTTGTCCTTAAAAGGTAAAAAAAAAATTGCGACTCTAGTGGTATAGGCCATGACTTGGTTCCTTGCATTCAGCACTTTTTTGTGTGATGCTTACTAAAGGGGCATAGAGGTGGACAATAAATTTGAATAAAAAGCAATCAAAACATAAAACATTCCCAAAAATAGTATAAAGTAAAAAAAATACCTTATGCAGCCCTGCATACAGAAATATAAAATAGTTACGGGTGTAAGAATAATGACAACTTCAAAAAAATTTGTTTTTCAAAGTTTAGGATTTTTTTCAAAGTTATAAAACTAACAAAAACTATATTAATTTGATATTGCCATAATTGTAATGACCCGCAGCATATAGGTAAAACAGTGAATGTTGTAAAGACAAAACCCATAAGAAAATGCAAAAACCAGGTTTTTCTCTAATTCTACCCCATTTTTTTGTATGGAATATTAAATGATATCATTAGGAAGAAAAATTTGTCTGGCAAAAATTAAGCCATCATATGGCTCTGTGAATGGAAAAATAAAAAGTTTTTGGAAGGTGAGAAGTAAAAAATAGAAAATTGAGAAATGGCTGCAGCAGGAAGTGGTTAAATAGGCAAAACCCTAACTCCAGATACGACTGACCCTCATGATCTGTAAAGTTATCCCCAATAGAAATTCTTCAGAATACTAATCCTAACACAAACAACAAGGGGACTGAATACCAGCAATTAGATTAGAAACAGAACTAGAATCAACCATTGGATTTAAAAACACTCTGAACTATGAAAACTGCTTAGACAGGAATGAGGAACTGAAAATATATAGAGACTTATGAGACAGAGATTCTTAGCAGCAATCATGTAACACATTGATGTCTCAGGCGTTAGAGAACTGTCTAGCAACTATCGCAACTAAATAGAAAGAAGATGATGAAGCAGCAGGACAGTTTGTGTTTTGGATCATCCCATCTTCCAAAAAAGAAATGCTAAAGCTAGTACAGCACAAAATAAGCCACATCTACTATGGCAAATAGCTCCTAGAATTTGATAATGGAAAAGCAGAAAAATAATTTTGGAGCCCCAAAATATACTGGTTCTTAACCTTTTAAGGACACAACCTAAAACACCTTAAGGACCAGGCCCCATTTTTCATAACTGGCATGTGTCACTTTATTTGTTAATAATCTTGGGATGCATTAACTTACCCAAATGATTTTGACATTGTTTTTTCATGACACATTGTATTTAATGTTAGTGGTAAATTTTGATTGATATTTTTATTTATGAAAAAATAGGAAGTTTGGTGGAAATTGTGAAAAAAATGCAAATTTCAAACTTATGTGTTTTTCATAAAGATAGCTATACCACCCAAATTACTTCATAAATATAAGTACCATATCTATGCTTTATGATGGCATCAAACTTTCAAAACCCTTTCATTTTTTTCAGACATTATAAGGCTTACGATTCAACCAGCAATTTTCCAATTTTTCAAGAACATTTTCAAAACCCATTTTTAAGGTCTAGTTCAGCTCCGAAGAGGCTTTGGAAGGCCGCTGTAATAGAAACACCCATAAATCACTCCATTATCAAAACTGCATCCCTAAAATGTACACATTCACTAGGGGTTAAAGGAGAAAATGCATCCCACTATTTGTTATGCAATTTCTCCTGTGCATGGAAATATTCCACATGTGGATGTAAACTGAAGTATGGCCGCATAGCAAGACACAGAAGGAAGGCATGCCATTGGGATTTTTGATGGCAGATTTTACTGGAATCATTTTCAGGTGCCATGTTGCATTTGCAAGAGACCCTGAGGTAACAGAACAGTACAAACCCACAAAAAGCTATACCATTTTGGAAACTATACCATCAAGGAAGTTTTAAAGGGTTTAGTGAATATTTTTACCCACAGCTTTCACAGATTTTTATTAACACTGGGACATGAAAATTAAAAATTACCTCTGTTAAATAATATTTGACTGCAATATTCAAGACCTTTAAGGGTTAATTGTATTCTGCTGACAAAACTCATGGTGCATGGGTGTGGTTTGGGTACACTATTTTAGTATTGTCCAAATACAGTAGTAGAAAGTATAGGGATGGTGGGAAACACCCCCTCTCATGAATATAAATGATTGACAGACACACATGTCTGTGTCTCTCTGTCTCTCACTTTGGGTGTCTCTCTCTTCCGATCTGTCTGACTTCCTCTGAGACCTTGGAAGAATGGCAAAACTGTCCTACAGAAGACCAACACACATTGATGAATAAGCATGAGCCAAGATGTCTGCAAGAGAACCATCTTGAAGAAACCTAACTCCGAACTTCTCCTATGATGTAAGACATTGACTGATATTTCTGTTATGCTGGAAGGTTTCCATGTATCTGTTTTTCCATGAAGACTTCAATAAACCTCCATGTTTTTATATGAAGCCGAGTCCTCAAATAATGTTACTTTATGGGTCAAGACGTGAGTAAGGATTTCATTAAATTGTAAAGTATTTTACAATTAACTGACATTATTTTACAACCTCAAAAAAATCTTCATGTTCACAAGGGGTTTAAGGAGAAAATACACTTGCAGAATCTGCTTTTGGGCAACATATCACATTTGCAGTGCCACTGACGTACCAGTATAGTGGAAACCCCCAACAAATGACCTCAGTTTAGAAACTAGCATTTGGATTTCCCAGGTGTTGATTTATTTTCCAGAAATTCATGTAGATCAGAGGTTGAAAGGTAAATCTGTTATACAGATACATTTGCTTATTATCTAGCAGTGACTTTTGAAACACCTACTGAAAGGGGAGATTGGGGGTTAATTCTGGGCAATAAAAGTTTAATTCTAGGCAATCAATATACAGATTGCTCAGAATTAACCCCTGATCTTTCCTTCTCCCCTGCTGTTTCAACATTGAATGCCAGATAATAAGTGTATATATATATATATATATATATATATATATATATACAGTCATATGAAAAAGTTTGGGCACCCCTATTAATCTTAATCATTTTTAGTTCCAAATATTTGGGTGTTTGCAACAGCCATTTCAATTTGATATATCTAATAACTGATGGACACAGTAATATTTCAGGATTGAAATGAGGTTTATTGTACTAACAGAAAATGTGCAATATGCATTAAACCAAAATTTGACCGGTGCAAAAATTTGGGTACCCTTATCATTTTATTGATTTGAATACTCCTAACTACTTTTTACTGACTTACTGAAGCACAAAATTGGTTTTGTAACCTCACTGAGCTTTGAACTTCATAGCCAGGTGTATCCAATCATGAGAAAAGGTATTTAAGGTGGCCAATTGCAAGTTGTTCTCCTATTTGAATCGCCTCTTAAGAGTGGCATCATGGGCTCCTCAAAACAACTCTCAAATGATCTGAAAACAAAGATTGTTCAACATAGTTGTTCATGGGAAGGATACAAAAAGTTGTCTCAGAGATTTAACCTGTCAGTTTCCACTGTGAGGAACATAGTAAGGAAATGGAAGACCACAGGGACAGTTCTTATTAAGCCCAGAAGTGGCAGGCCAAGAAAAATATCAGAAAGGCAGAGAAGAAGAATGGTGAGAACAGTCAAGGACAATCCACAGACCACCTCCAAAGAGCTGCAGCATCATCTTGCTGCAGATGGTGTCACTGTGCGTCGGTCAACAATACAGCACACTTTGCACAAGGAGAAGCTGTATGGGAGAGTGATGCGAAAGAAGCCGTTTCTGAACGCACGCCACAAACAGAGTCGCCTGAGGTATGCAAAAGCACATTTTGACAAGCCAGCTTCATTTTGGAAGAAGGTCCTGTGGACTGATGAAACAAAGATTGAGTTGTTTGGTCATACAAAAAGGCGTTATGCATGGCGTCAAAAAAACACAGCATTCCAAGAAAAACACTTGCTACCCACTGTAAAATTTGGTGGAGGTTCCATCATGCTTTGGGGCTGTGTGGCCAATGCCGACACCGGGAATCTTGTTAAAGTTGAGGGTCGCATGGATTCAACTCAGTATCAGCAGATTCTTGAGAATAATGTACAAGAATCATTGACGAATTTGAAGTTACGCCGGGGATGGATATTTCAGCAAGACAATGATCCAAAACACAGCTCCAAATCTACTCAGGCATTCATGCAGAGGAACAATTACAATGTTCTGGAATGGCCATCCCAGTCCCCAGACCTGAATATCATTGAACATCTGTGGGTAATTTGAAGCGGGCTGTCCATGCTCGGCGACCATCAAACTTAACTGAACTGGAATTGTTTTGTAAAGAGGAATGGTAAAAAATACCTTCATCCAGGATCCAGGAACTGATTAAAAGCTACAGGAAGCGACTAGAGGCTGTTATTTTTGCAAAAGGAGGATGTACTAAATATTAATGTCACTTTTCTGTTGAGGTGCCCATACTTTTGCACCGGTCAAATTTTGGTTTAATGCATATTGCACATTTTCTGTTAGTACAATAAACCTCATTTCAATCCTGAAATATTACTGTGTCCATCAGTTATTAGATATATCAAATTGAAATGGCTGTTGCAAACACCCAAATATTTAGAACTAAAAATGATTAAGATTAATAGGGGTGCCCAAACTTTTTCATATGACTGTATATATATAGAGGCTCTTACGATCTTTGATCAGTCTAAACACCAGTGGATGGAAATCATAAGATCAGGGGAGAGGGGTACATTGGGGGTTAATTCTGGACAACCAAGGGCTAATTCTGAGCAATCAATATGCAGATTTTCCAGAATTTACCCAATCTCCCCCTCTCCTCTGTTTCACCATTGACTGCCAGATGATAACCATTTGTATATGGGCTCTAAAGATCTTTATCCACTGGTGTTTAGACTGTGATCAAAGAAGATCGGGAGAACCTCTATACATATGCTTTTTATCTGGCAGTCATTGTTGAAACAACAGGGGAGAAGGGTAGATTTGGGAGTTAATTCTTGGCAATCAAGGGTTAATCCTGGGCAGTCAATATGTAGCATGCCCAGGATTAACCCCTGATCTTTCACTCTCCCCTGCTTTCAACATTGAGTGCCAGATAAGCAAATGTATAGAGACTTTATAGATCTCCATCATAAATCATGATAATCACAAGCCGGATAACCAAACAAATCTGCTTGGTAATTGTCGAGCAGATGCCTGCAAACAAAGGGGAAGCATGCTGCTGGAGATAAAGTGAATTCCCATATTACTATCCCAGGGGAATCATAGAATACCTATTCACGTCTTAATAAAAATTTGTTAGATATAGGTCAACGGGCATTCTAAGCTGAATGTGCATGACCTCATCAGATGGTAGATGCCTGCAAAGTACCAGCGTGGGTGACTGTATGGGAATCCCAGGTTCTGTTGACTCCAAAATTGGTAGATAGGGCATATGAAGGAGAAAAATAGAGCGCTCATAGTGTGATACATTACTTATACCTTGATTACATGTACTCAAATGTGTACTCACCTTTTATAAAGGTAAAACAAGCAACATGCATCTACAGATGTCCAAACTTGGAGGAGTGCACCCAAACAGATGTCCCACCTGGTACTATGCCCATCTGTCCAGGGGGTAAAGTAAACAACAATTGTGGAAAAAAAAAACCCAGCTAACTGCTGTGGCACAAAACCAGTGTGGCAACACGCCATTCACAGAGTTATCATGTTGCAATATTGTATCTTTTGGTTTCATGAGAAATTTAAGTCCTTAGCCAAATTAGAGATATGTCAATTGTGGATTCATCTGTATGTACAACATCCAAATGAACAGGCCATTAACCCTTTCATACCTCTGTCAATTTTTGTTTTTGCATTTCCATTTTTCCTTCTCTCCATTCCAAGAGCCATAATTTTTTTCATTTTGGAGTTCACAAAGTCACATGATGGCTTATTGTTTGCGGGACAATTTTCCACCATAATTTTCAAATAAATTCTTAAAAAATCAGACAATGTGATTTTCTGGATTTGTTTTCTCATTTTGTCTCTCATAGTTGAGGTCTACCTATGATGACAATTACAGGCCGGCCGCATCTTTTTAAGGGGGAGAACTTACACAATTAGTGGCTGACTAAATACTTTTTTTCCCCACTGTATGTTTAGAATTATAAGCTTAAAAATTCTGAAATTTAAATATATACATACATTATATTTACATTTTACCAGGTGACATACCATTTCCAGTGCTGTATTAAAAATTTTTCCCACAGTGAGCAGAAATTGCTTGTAACAAGCTTGGTCTTTCTGACAAGTACCCCCCATGTGGTGGATGCATTTTGTAAAATGTAATACCTAAAGGTCAAATGCACCCATAGTGTAAAGATGGCAAAAAAATCATCTATCATCATTCCGGCGATGATTAAAGTACTTATTGTAATTTTTTTTTATTCCTCTACAAAAAGATATAAATTATACAAGATAAATAATCTGGAAGAATTAAATAAAAATGACTGCTCTTTGTTCCCATGTACTCACCTACATTTTATATTCAACTTTTGTGCAATCGATTTGTATCTTACAAGCACTTATGATCTATGTGTATACTAAAACACATTAGATAACTCTTTAGAAGCTGCCAATTTTATCCAGTCATTTGCCTATGAAAATATTAATATATTACAGCAGATTTACTATTGTGGTAATGACTTGACTCATTAAGTAAAATGTGATACATCTTGGTGCATCTAGTATAAGATAACATTGTTCTGACTGAACAAACAAGGAGACATGGCTTAGATAAAAAGGAAGTGCAGCTTGATAGGGGTGTTCTTGCAGAAAAAAAAAACTCCTCCTAAATCTTAAATATATGTTATATCTAAAGCTCTTACTAATGTGAAGTAACAGTGAGGATTTTGCCTGTAACACCCTTTTTAAGGTGCAGCAATCTGTGTTCCAATTGAGCCAAAATTATGGCTCAAAGTAAGCCAACTAATAGGTGGTATATGCTTAGATTAGACAGTCTGAATATGCACCAGATTTATCACTCAGCATCAGCCACTGTGACCTGGAATCTGGCACATTTTCAGACTGTCTAACTATGAGTGAATGTGGGTCAATTTATTCATATAATATATAGATGTGACCGCCTTTACCTGTTCTCTTGGCTAGATATGTCTACCTATAGTATGTATATCACAAGTTAAGCTCCTTTCCTAAATAGAACATGGTTTTGTGACAAGTTATTACAAAGTGACATGCTAACTTTCCTATTTGTTTCAATGTGTGACCACCTAGTGGGTTGAGGTTGAATTGCAGCCTTTCAAGTCTTTGGATAACATATTGTGATATTGTGCTGTGCTGGTTCCCTGAAATTGTTAGGGTCAGCCAATGTTGCTCTAATTTGTATACTTGCAGGTACCATAAGAGCTATGCCCAATGATGTATGTGTCTGTTATGGCAGCTAAAAATTGAGCAAACCTGTCAACTGTTTCTTTTTTTTAAAGCTATATGGAAAGATCATTGCATAGTAATGATGGAAAGATCATTACATACTAATGTTATACTTACACCCATGATATATGATAATATATTTGTTTTCCATGTGCTGTAGAGAAAAGTCTAAAGAAGTTTCCAAAAAGAGAAATCAGCTATCCCCCCCTTCATATATACTCACTCAGTTCGGCCAAGCAATCATGTTTTTTGAATGGTTAGAGTAGATATTGCCAGTTTTTCTGCCCTGTCCTTAAAGATTGGACATTCATGCCTGATTCTTTCTACTGCTAACAACACCAGGAGCCCATATATATAAGATAGTTGCCTGGTCCCACTAGAAATTGGCAGGATCAGCCACCTTTGCTCTACTTTGTACAAAGACCTAAAGAGCCATGCCCAATGATATATGTACTGTGAGTTGCTGCAAACATTGGCTGTGAGACTGTTATAACAGGGATTATAGAAAGTCTCACTTTCCGCTTATCCATATTGCATACTGGAGAAAGTACTTGGTGTTACCTGGGTATAAAGGAATCAACTGAAGTCAGGAAGATAACCTGCTAGCTGTTTCCCCCTTCAAAAATTATTACTGAAAACTTGCATATGTGCCCAAAAAGCATAAGATGCAATGGGGTTTGCTTTTCCACTGGTGTAACACAGAACATGTTTGTGGCGACAATATGGCCACCAATCCTGCGGTGTGATGACCTGAAATAACTATATATGGGCCATATTCTGTAGTGATTCTGTTGCCACCTTACATACCCATGGTTGGGTTGTGACCTGTTACAAGATGCCTCAATACATAACAGAGATTGGAGAAGGTCCTTAATATGGAAACCAGTGGTGCTATATTGCTTGAGTGGATATGTTAAGAACTGTAGGTCCTAAAGAGCCTGATCTAAAATCTTAGGAAGAACTTGATTTATTTATGTGTCAAATTGGTCCAGTTATTTGACCGTGCATAAAGAACAGATCTGTGATAGACCTGTTGAGTATTACATATCTAGTAAGCCAGTAAACTCCACTGTTTCAAAAATCAAAACTGGGCATTTGTGGGGTCCAAAGAAAATAACATTGTAAAACATAGAGACACACCTCACTATTACATCAGTAATTCATACACCATGATCCTTGCGTCTTTCAAGAACATTAATAATAAATGTTGAAAAATAGATAGATAAATTACGTCATGATGCTCGGTATGCCCATATCACCCCTGAGGCCTAAACACAGGCGTTAGTGGTGACATCACTGAGGAGACAGAGAGATTGTTGGATGCCAAGAGGAGGCCCAAAAGAGATAATGGAAGGGGAGTATAAATGTTTTTTTTTTTTTTTATCTTTTACACTTCCTCTGGGTCTTCAACTATTATACTCTGGAGTCCAAACCCGAAACAAAACAAATCTTGAGAGGTTCACTCATCTCTAGTCAAAAGTTAGAACCACAAAATAAAATCACAACCTCTGCTGCTGGTGACAGGTCCACTTTAAGCAATGAAAAGGGAACTGTCAAAGCCATCTGTCATTTATTGAAAAGTGGAGTACTTACAATATGGTTCACATTTCATGTCTTGTTTTCCGATGTAAATGCTTCCTTTTTTGGTATATGGAGAGTGATATATGAGCCTTTGAGTTGTCAACTATGATTGTACTTGAAACAATATTAATAATAAATTTATACAATAGGCAAGAGAAAAAAAAGGAATGCATTCAACTTCAGATACGCTGAGATCATGTAGCACTACATTACTATAATTTTTTTTTTTTTTACCAATGATTATTGGATTTTCCCCCCCAGTTAAGTGAGAGTCAAATCCTTTTTGTACTCTAAGAAAATGTATAATAGTTCATAAATTCAAAAAGTTTTCCAGCTAAATTAAATTACAATGTAAATAAATAAATAATGTTAAAAAAAATAATAATTAACAACTCTAAAATTTTGTTTTTGGAGAAGAATAGTGCATTTTCTAATTGACTGAGAATCTTCTGATGTGTCTGTATACTGAATGTTATTTTACCTTATCACATGCTCTAATTCAGTAATAAAATAAAGCAAACAATTTACAATTCTAAACAAATAAATATATCAAATAAAATGATGTCCTCTTTTCACAGTAATTAAAGATTCAGCCTTGTAAACAGTGACTTGGAATGATTTTATGACAAATGACCAAAAACATATCAACCATGAAAACTCAGCCCTGCAAAAATCCCTAAAGCACATGAGACTCAATCAATGTGGAATAGGTGCCAGCTTTTGTGATGGAAGTATTCACTCATCCAACATTTGGTGTGATGACAGCCAGTTTTTGTCCATGAATGGTACTATCCCACACAGTCAGGCACAAAACATTTTTTAACCATTTAAAATAAATGTCACAAATATATTATATTTAATTTATGTTAATTCCAGATACACTAAACTTCCTATTATAAAAATGGAGTAACAATCCAGTTGAATTTTATCCCAGACCTATAAACTGATCAGTTGCCATCCAAGTTTTGTTTTCTTAAAGGGGTTGTTCCACAATTAAATATCATAGTCTCAGTTCGATCACACAAAACATACAGTACTTATCATAGTACAGGTGAATATAAGAAACTATGTAATATATCCTATTAGAGAGAATTTTGAAAATAAAGCACTTCAACTCACCTCCTATCTGCATTACTTTGACCCATAATGGTGCACGGAAACTCCAGTACGTCAAAATCAAAATAGTAAAACAAAGATTCAGCACTCCAGAATCTGAATAAAATCGTCTTGCAGTTTTATTAGGTCAAATGTTAAAATCCATTTCCACCCCTCTTTGGACGCATATCAGATATGATAACAATCCTTATTCATCACATGTGGTGATTAAGGCTAGGTTCACATCTGTGCTCGGGTTTCCGTTCGGGGTCCGCTTGGGGACCCCTGAACGGAAACCTAATCCGCATAAAAAAGCGGTTACCGTTCGGTTTCCGCCCGAAAAGGTCGAAAAATGCGGAGAGAAAACATTCCAAACATTCTTACTCACCTATCCTGGGCACTGCCACATTGACTATTGCAGATTCCCGTATCTATCACAGGCCTCAGTGGTACCCTGGGGCTGCTGGTGTATTTCAGGAGGTGGTAAGAATATAGGGATCCCCATTTAACATCAGAGTATAATAATAGTTTGTAGGTGGCAAACACAAAAAAACTTTGCGGTCAGTCAAACCTGGAATTTTTGGAAAATTTGCTCAGTTCGCTCATCCCTAGTAGGAAATCATACTAAGGCAATAAAACAGCAGAGAGAGCCTCCTCCCTCCCCTCTCCATAGATTTATGTGTGTAAGGCTAAATATGACAGAATCTATTAGTGATAGGAAAACAGCCTGGTAAGTGGAGAAAGAAGTATTTTTAACCCCTTAATGCCAGTGTCATTTTTTGCTTTTCATTTTTGACTCCTCGCCTTCCAAACCCCATAATTTTTTTTATTTTCCCGTTCACAGAGCCATGTGAGGGCTTAATGTTTGCAGGACAAATTGTTCTCCATAATGGTACCATTTATTATTCTGTACAATGTACTGGGAAGCTGGAAAAAAATTCAGAATGAGGTGGAAGTAGAGAAAAATTGCATTTGTGATTGACTTTTTACGTGCTTCCTTTTTACGGCATTGATTGTGCAGCTAAAATACATGAAACCTGTATTATATGTTTTGGTACAATTCCGGGGATACCAAATTTATATAGTTTTACTTACATTTTAGCCCCTTAGTAAAAATCCAAAATTGTGCAAAAAATAAATTTTTCTAAAAGTCGCCATATTCTGACACCTGTAACTTTTTCATTTCCGTGTATGGGGATGCATAGGGGAATGTCTATTGCTTTGATCACTTTTTATTCAAATTTTTATCAGAGACGAATCAGCAAAAAAAGGCGGTTTGACACTTGATTTTTTTTCACCGTACAGAAAAAATATTTTTGAGTTTGTAGACATTTTCGGACACAGGGATACCTAATGTGTAAGTATTTCACTGTAATTTTCTACTTTTATATGTATTCTAGGGAAAGGGGGGTGATTTAAACTTTTAATTATCTTTTAATTTTTGTTTTTTTTTAGTTTTTTTCTTCTTATACTTTATTTATTAGACCTCCTATGGGTCCTGATCACTAATGCAATGTATTACAATTGCAATGCACAGCAAAATACTGGCATTTGTATGACAGACTACATGAAGCAGCCTGTCACACAAATGAATGCAAGCAATCAAAGATCCACAATTATATGACAAATAAAACTTAACATTTAATAATCATCTAAAATATAATTAACCCCAATGATTGGATGGTATAAAAATCAGAAAATAATTGGAACACTCTTACCCGTTCCAGATGAAGGGTGTCATACCCCACCTTCACTGCCACAATTTATCCAAACGCAAAGGGAACCAAGGATGGGTGCAGAAGATTGACCCTGTGCAACCCTGTCACCCTTAACTCCCGTCCTTACAAGGGCGGTCACAATACTGACCCTAAAATTGTCCTGTTAATATCTCCTTTCCTCCTGACGCGTTTTGCATCCAAAACATGGATGCTCCTCAGGGGATTGTTAGAAGATCAATTGAAACGACCAAGCATAGCAGAACCCTGCCCCGAGTGCAAGGGAGTTCCTGACGGTCTCTGACCTAGACTACCTCACAAACCGACCTCAGTATGTAAGAACCCGGGACTGTGTGTCAGACACCGTGATCTGTAAAACGGGGGCACCTCAAGGCACAGTTCTTGTCCCTTTCCTCTTCACACTGTACACTGCAGATTTTAGGTGCAACTCATCTAGCTGCTACTTACAGAAGTATTCTGATGACTCTGCAATAGTAGGCCTCATCACAGACGAAGATGACAGGGAGTACAGAGAATTGAACCGAGATTTTGTGTATTGGTGCCAGCGGAAGCACCTTAGGTTTAAGGCTGGGAAGACCAAGGAGATGGTGGTGGACTTTCGCAAGGGCAGATACCCTCCAAAACCAGTGGACATCCAGGGGACGGGCATTGCGATAGTCAACACCTATAAAGTACCTAGGTGTGCTCCTCAATAATAAGCTGGACTGGGCAGATCATTTGGATGCACTGTACAGGAAGGGCCACAGCAGGCTCTACCTGCTTAGGAGGCTGAGAGCCTTTGGAGTCCGGGGGGCACTTCTTAGGGCCTTTTTCAACTCTGTAGTGGCATCAGCCATCTTCTTTGGAGTGCCCTGCTGGGGGAGTAGTATATCAATCAGGGATAGGAATAAACTCGACAAGCTGATTAGGAGGACCAGCTCTGTCCTGGGGAGCCTCCTGGACCCAGTGCAGGTAGTGGGTGACAGAAGGATACTGTCCGTGGTGAGCTCCATGCGGGAGAATAAGTCCCATCCAATGCATGAGACTGTGATACTGCTGGGCAGTACTGTCAGTGACCGACTGCTCCACCATAAGTGTGAGAAGAAGCGCTATCGGAAGTCTTTCCTCCCGCTTAGGCTGTACAACCAACACCGACCTAAGCGGAGATCGCTCCATACAGAGAACTGAAAGATCTTTAAGTTGTGGTATCCCTTCTACTACTTTTTTATCTGTACCTTTTTATCTGTACCTACTGTCACTTTAATGCCTCTACCTTGGAGCTTTTTATAGATATTGCATTTGTGTTGTATTATCTATGCTGCTGTAACACACTGAATTTCCCCATGGTGGGACTATTAAATGATTATCTTATCTTATCTTACCCTCTTCCCCCAAAGCTTCATATACTGCACCAGTTATGGCGCAATGTTCTTTTTTTTTCAGTGTATAACTTTTCCAACTTTTATTTTCATTTTAGTCCTGTTAAAAGCATGTTCATAATCCTACGACTGTGGTAAAATATATAAAATTATTATAGAGTGATCGGAAAAAAAAAAATCAATAGCCAAACTGCCATTTTTTCACCGTTTCGGCTCCCATATAAATTTGACAAAAAATTGTCACAGCTAAAAACACTCAAGAATGGCTAAGAGGAAAATATTGAACTATTCTGAAGTGGCCTTCTATGAGCCCTGACCTAAATCCTATTGAGCATCTTTGGAAGGAGCTGAAACATGCCGTCTGGAAAAGGCACCCTTCAAACCCAAGACAACTGGAGCAGTTTGCTCATGAGGAAAGGGCCAAAATACCTGTTGAGAGGTGCAGAAGTCTCATTGACAGTTACAGGAATCGTTTGATTGCAGTGATTGCCTCAAACCGTTGTGCAACAAAATATTAAGTTAAGGGTACCATCATTTCTGTCCAGGCCTGTTTCATGAGTTTTCTTTTTAACAAAAATTCTGTTGAAGCATGGTTGAAAAGCAATGTCTGACTTTCATTTGTTCATTTTCATAGAATTTTTATATATTATTACTTTTGTCAGATTCAAGTTATTTCTGTGACCATTGTGGGTTTTTCTTTTATTAAACGAGGGGTACCAACAATTTTGTCCACGTGTGTATATAAATTTGGTATCCCCAGGAATCTTACCAATCCATAAAATACAGGTCGCTTTGGCTGCATAGTGAACGGCGTAAAAATTCCACCCCATTCTAAATTTTTTTTCTAGCTTTCCAGTACATTGTACAGAATACTAGATGGTACCATTACAAAGTACAATTTTCCTTGTAAACATTAAGCCCTCATATAGCTCTGTGAATGGAAAAATTAAAAAAAGTTATGGGGTTTGGAAGACAGGGAGTCAAAAAATGAAAATCGAAAAAAAATGCCTGTGGTAGGAATGGGTTAAACTTAGGCTTTATACTTAGACCATGCTACACTAAGCCTCACATCAGGCTTGAGGCCTAGTAACTTGTATAGACCTATCCCTGATATCTCCATTGCTGTCTCCGTCCTTACCATAACTCCTAGACAGTTTACCCGCTGCCTCATAGTTATGTTTGACTCAGACCTTTCCTTCATCCCCCATATCCAGTCACTTGCATGCTCATGTCATCTCCACCTCAAAAACATCTCCAGAATCCACCCTTTCCTTACCACAGAGACATTAAAGACTCTTATTCTAGCCTTGATTCAATCTCGCCTTGACTACTGTAACTCCTTTCTAATTGGTCTTCCCCTTATTAAACTCTCCCCTCTACAATCTATTCTGAATTCGGCGGACAGGCTCATCTATCAGTCTAGACATTATAGCGATGCCTCCGGTCTGTGCCAGTCACTACAGTGACTGCCTATTCAATACAGAATACAATATAAACTTATCACCCTCATCCACAAGGCTCTCCATAATGCTGCACCTCCCTCCATTTCCTCCCTCATCTCTGTCTATCGCCCAACCCATTAACTCCCAATTTCTTGCATCTTTTCAGACAGGCCTATCACAATTCCAATTCCTAATGTAAATCCTTCCTCAGTTAGAATCCCTAAAACGAACCCTTCTCTGTTCACGCTTTCACATTACCCCACAGGATGTTGCCGTATTGGACTTTATTTATGTCCAGGCACCATATGCACATTAAAGGACACTGACTGGTGATGGCTCATACAGCTTTATTATGTGTAATGAAAGGAACCTCTATCACAAAAATGTCTGGACCACTGTATAAGCAATGTTACCGCTGATGCCGTCCCTGCTACCTCTTGTGTCACCCCCTCTACCTCATAGAATGTAAGCTCTTGCGAGCAGGCCCTCAGTCCCATTGTGTGAATTGACTATTTCTCTGTAATGTGTGTTTTTGTCTATACTTCAACTCTACATTTTGTAAAGTGCTGCGGAATATGTTGCCGTTATATAAATAAAATGTATTAGTATTATTTTTATTACTTGTATCTCTCTAGCCAGAGGGCTGCCTGGCACACAGGCATCTCTGCACCACATTGTTCTCTAAGGACTGTAAAACCCTCTATTTAACACTTAGTCCATGGCCCTAACTCATCACTCAGCTCAGCAGTGCTTTATCCACATAACGACCAGTGCACCTATTGACCAGTACTGGTATTGCACCTTAACAGATTAATACAACACTGATATAAACCATAGCATGTGCTTGTTTGCTATAATGTCATATTTGCAAGGGAAACATACAGAATCACTGCTATATACATTTGCTAAAAACACTACATTTGACACAAGTACAGCAATCATTTTATTAATGTACTTACTATTCCATTTACTGTATGATGTGTTTTCATTCTGTGAATTTTTTTGCCAATTGCCTATCAACTTCTTGTGTGCCTAGAACCAAATCCTTCACATGTATCACTCAATATTTAAACTCATCACATGGATGGTAGCTACTTTAACGACTGTACTGGATATTACTGAACTGAAGCACAATGCTATAATTTTCATGGGCATAAATACATTAGTGCATGCCTATACAAAAACTAAGATTACTGACCAGAATATGGTGTTTGTGATAAAAGGTGTGAAACAGTGAGTAGTAATATTCTGCTTTTCAGTACACCTCTCAGAACAGAAAAGTATTCTTACAGGAAAATTTCACTCTTGAATGATTTCTTACATTGTAGAATCTAAAACTTCAAAATTCTGGCGCAATTTCTAGCTCACAGTTTAGGATATTAAGTCCCACCCATGGGTCATACGAGGCGCACAAACTGTTAGAAAATATCTAAAACACATAGAAAATGAGGTGTAAAGCAGATACACTATCTTTTGGCACAAATTACATCAAAATTCTGGTGCGTATTTATTAGTTTACCTTATATAGTGAATGGAACTAAACCACTGTCTAGTCTAAATAAAACCAGAAAAAAAAAAATTCAAACAAAATGAAATAACTGCAAATTCTGTTAAGCAAAATATCTGGAAATTTAACATATTATTACTGTACCTTTAAATTGTGAAAAAAAGTGCAATTTTTCTTTAAAATATAAGAAACTAGACTAGGGGGTATCAATCATTCTGAAGAAAAATGATAACTCAATCATTTAGAGTTTGCCATCACAAGTCATTGTGTTTTTACTCAAATAATATTTTTAACATTTATATAGTATAGTCTATTCAGATTGCCTATTTGATCTTTTCTTTCTGCAAAAATGCAATACATATAGCAGATTAATTAGAATGAGATCATTGGATTGTATTCAATGGTGTCAAAGTTATTGGCGATCTGGACAGTATCCAGAATTAATTTCTATAGATCACCTCAGCATTATAAATGATAAATCAATATATTTAATACTTCCACATTGTAATGTATTCGAGGGAATAAAGCCAACATAGCCTCAAAGAATATGCATATTAAATAAAAAGGCCAGGCTTTGAATGTAATGGAATTCAAAATATATATTACAGCCTACACAGACAGCAGGTTGGAAAAACTGATAGCATCAGGTTATTTAATCACCATTTCTGCATTGGAAACTCTTAAATCAATGTGATCACAGCAGAATTACATTTATTAAAATGTGCATTTATTAGAAGAAATGAATTACGCACTGAATATTTTTAACATTAGGTATTTGTATAATGGTAATAATGCATTTATCGGAACTCTTAATATATATTTTGTCAGTGTTTGCTTCTCAGTAGCAATGATATGAAGAGCTTCATGTTGAGCAGCGTTTGAGGTTATACTTGCAATATAACAATAAGGTAGTTAAACATTTACAGATCAGAAATTATATTTAGTCATACCATTTTTATCATATTCACAGAATTAAAAAAAATCTCTGTATAATAATTTGTACTATGCAGAAATGCTTAAGTATTTAGATTCAATAAAATAAGTGGCTAGTGCTGGTGCACAGTTTTGGTACTGGAGCACAGTTTTCCATAGTTTATATTGGAGGCCTCTAAGGTTAGAAAGTTTAGTTTCTTTACTTTGGAAGCCTTAGATAAGCAGAGATATACTGTACATTTCAGAACATATACCCAACAGTAAAGTGTAGAGCTGTGTTTATGCCTAGCTTTATTAATGATTTCAGAATATTGTTTTTATGTTCCTAGTCTCTTATAGTTATTCCTAGGCTGTGTTCTTTTGTGATAATGTAACAATAGACTACTTTATATATTTTGTCTTAATGTCATGATGTCTCAATATTGTTTAACCACTTCTGTGCCACTTTTATACACAAACTGAAGTTGCAGAGTGCCAGCACACAATGAAGCTGCCTTACCTTATGAATACTGTTGCACTATGCAGGAGTGGTCACAGGGAAGACTTAGCAGGACAGTACTACCACATTAACTGCCACATTAACCACTAATCTGTAGCAGTCAATAGTGACCATGACATCAAGATGATTACAGACTACCTGTATCACCCCATCTGCACCCTGCAATGCAATCACAGGGTGCCAATCAGTTGCCAAGACAGTTGGGGGTCTAGCAAAAGCTCCCAGAGGCTTTCATGACTATATGCCAAAAGCTTTATTACGATACCTGTGTCACACTCACTAGAACCTCCAGCTACCTATCTCTGTATCTTTGTATCTTTCTTCTCCCGCAGCATCCTCCTGCTCCTTAAATTGCCATAGACATCTATAGGCAACATGTAACCCCAGTTGGCTGAAAGTTTATCTTCTTCCTCAACGCAGCTTTAGCAGGAAATTCAGAGAATTTAGGAGGCATGGGTAGAGGAGGAAAGGAGCCTGATAAGTGGGAAAAAGGGAATTCTCCTTTAGTAAGTTTTATTATAAAGTTTCTTACATTAGCTCCTACTATTGATTTCTGTAAAGTCTGTTGAAATGACAATACTTATTTATGTGTTATAATGTCACAATAATGCTTGCAATTTATTTTTAGGCTGAGCTCTACTGTCATGGAATGTCTAAAGCCTTTGTCCTCATTTATAAATAGGTGTATTTATGTCACAATATCCTTATTCCTAAGGGTTCTTCTCATATTAACGTTACTCTGTACGTTTGTATCAACCTATCTGCTGTTGTGAACACTTTAAATAAAAACCCTACAGCAATGTCCCCGGTCTCTAATGTCTGTGTTCCTTCTTCTGTCGGTGATAAACTTCAGTAAGTTACCTGGAAGGGATGCTGTGACTGGGCAGCTTTTCCATGAGGGCTTGGCAGTACGTGGCAAGTTATCTGCTGAACACCTCAGCCATAGCTGTTTACATTGTCTCTGTTTATTTAGATACTGTGTTTATTGTGATATTACAGTCATGTCTCTTAGTATTACTTAAAGAGAATTTTCTTGTCTTACTTACCTATTTTAGTAAATACCTTTATCGATCATGAAACAAACATGGAAAATCCTTTTTCGAGCTTCACATTGTACCATTTCTCTGTTATTCCTCATGAAAATGTATGAATAAAATGACAACTGGGTTACAAAGGGAATGATAACACAGTTGTCAATATATATAGAACAAGGAGTTCTGTGTTTCAGACTTGACTGATGGAATATAGATGGTATATCCTAAGGATAGGTCATCAATATCATAATCCTGGAAAATCCCTTCAAGCTTTTATTCTGAGGCTGTTTGATTATAATGGTCTTTCCATAGTACAATATTTGTCTTTATGTTTAAGCTGTATTCTATTTTGATGATGTCACAATACTGTATCATGTGTCTTAAGTTATAACATCTCATTTTAAAATATCATGATACATTTCTATTTGTTCTTTATTCAAGCAGTATATAAACATAAAGATGATTCACTGTATTTGAACAAAAAATACTGACAACGTAACTATGAAATACAAACTTAGTACACAAAAAATGTCAAAAAAGGGTTAAACAATCAGACATTGACAGTGAGTTTTTTTCTAGATTTTTCTAGATTTTTTTTTTATCTATTTGAAGTTTGCATGTTTGCACCTTTTCTAATCTCCCAACAGCATTGCTAGGTTGCTTGTATACTTGTCTTTATTCCTAGGCTGCAGTCTATTGTACTGTATGTGTTAATAGCTATTGACTTTATGTATAAGCTGTGTTCTATGGAGATATTGCCACAATAATACTTGATATTATTAAAAGTGTTTTCTATGGTTTTGATTTCACCTTAGTGTTTCCATTCTTAAAGAGTGTTCAGTAATGATGATGTAACATTACAGTAGCCTTTGTTCTATGATGTACTTTTTTTTTGGTGGTGATGACACAATTTTGTTTAACTTTATTCCTAGACAGTATTTTATTGTCATGTTGTATTAATTATGTTTGTCTTTGCTCCTAAACTGTGTTCTATTATAATGCTGTAACAATAGTGTAGGCCATGTCTTTGTTCTATTGCAGAGATTGAGCAATAGTGTTTGTCTTTATTCATAGGGTTTGTATTGTATGACAATGTCACCGCAGTGTTTGTATTTATTTTTAGGTTATTTTCTATTATTGTAGTGTTGCTATATATATATTTTTAATACTAAACTACATTCTCTACTGTGATCATCTTGTTCTTATTACTAAAATTTTATTGTTTCTAGTCTATGAGGTGTATCTCAATTTTTATAATATTATATTTTTGACACATTTTGAAAGTGTGGAGCATAAAATGTTTTTCAACACTAGATATGCATAATGACAAAATTATACTGAAGCATATTACTCAAACAATATTGGTATATAGTGCACAAATAATAATGTCATTCAAAACTCAAATAATACCCACACAATGCCCGAAAGAGAACATCATACTCTACCTTCACATGGTATTAACTGCTTAAAAATACACAATATCCCTTACAATGCTGAAATAATATGCCATAGTTTGGAAAAAAATAATACTACCGATCAGGATAAATAAAGATGGACCTAAACATCCACATGTATGTAACCTTTCTTTGATAAGTAGATTTGGTTGTTGCTTCTGGGTCTTCTGGGTACATGTTAAGCTAAACCTAGAAAACTGATCTTCCGCCTTTGTGATAGGGTTTTTATTTGAAGTCTTTTCTAAAGAAGATATGCAAAACATTTCCCTCTAAACCTGGTAAATTGTCTATTGTATTCTTCTTTGTAAACAGTGATTAACCTTGGCATGCTCCATCTGCCAAATTACAGTTTTTGATGAAGCCTTTACTCTCCCCACCACCTTTATTATTCAACTAGAGTTAAATAAATGTACTGCAATCACTATAATGGCTTAGAAATCCAGAATAGAGGCAAGCATGGGGTTTCTTTAAATAATCATTAGCTGTAAAATGGACTTGATTGACTCCTGAAAGGCCAATTTTATTGCCGTTTAAATTATTTTGAATCAATATGAGGCATTAACTGGACTTGTTAAGCGTTAGAAAATGAATTAAAGTCTTAAAAGCTACATTTTTTTAATGTTGAATAATTGCATATTGTCTTAAAAGATAATGGGTTGTTTGCTAGGCATTAGCATTTGAAGAATATCATTCTCTAAACATAATGCAATGCAACTATTTTTCATTCTTTAGCATCTTGTTCTTATGGAAATTGACAACATAAGGATGTCCACTTTGAAATTCATTCATCTTGCTATGTCTATGTGGCAAATCTATTCCACCACTTCTCATTAGGAATTAGAAAATACTGGCAGCAAATTACCTTTGTTAATTATTTTTATGCTTGATGATGATAGATTGGCAAGTCCATCTTCACTGAGATCTGCTAAATGACACTCAAACTTCTGACAATTAGAGCTCAGAATATGACTACAAAAATTCCTTTGTATCAACCCTTCAATAAGTTTGTTCACTTTGCATATTGTGCTCCAGATACAACACATCAGTGGGCATAAAATATGCCAGCTGCTGCACCTTTCTTGGTCCTCATATAGCGCTCACAATCTAAATTCCCTATCAGTATGTCTTTAGAAACCTGGAGGAAACCCAGGAGAACATACAAACTTCTTGCAGATGTTGTCCCCTGGATGGATTGGAACCTAGGACTCCAGCGCTGCAAGGCCACCATGCCTTTAGTTTATGTGCATGTACATTCTGCAATATTTTAGTATAGACTTTAAAGTAACATCTTGCCTAGTGTTTTTAAACTTTACAAAAAATCTGAAAAATGAAAACCCATGACCCATGCATACCACATTACTCCTTTCTAATAGTCATGTGACTAATACATCACAAGTCCATACTACCTCCTCCATATAGAGCATGAGCAGTAGAACAAATGATGGACTTAGTCCTACACAGACTATCATCATCTTTACCATACAGAAGTAGAGTATGTGCAGTAGAGCAGATAAAGAATTTAGTTCTAAGGGTTGTCAATTCATTCTTCCGATGGCAGAGCATGCACAGTATAATCAGTAGAGGACTTAGGTCTATAATGTCTATCACACTGTGCATGTGCTCAGGTATATACAGTAAGTTCCCATAAGTTATTTCAGCAAACCAAGATTGGACAGTATAATAAGACAGGAAAGGGATGGATGAGTCACGATACTTGTAGAATGGCAGACGATAGAGGGAAGATCTACCTGTCACATGCAGGGGACTCCAAAAGAAGAATAACCATAAAGAAAATGCTAACATAAACTAATAGGGTGCCTGAACAATGGTATAGTAGTGGAAGAGTGAAGAAATCAGGCGATACCTTTTAGAGGCTAACTGAGTATATTTATAAGTAAGCTTTCAGGAGTACTAGCTAGCTCCCTTCATCAGACATGGTGTGATACAAGAACTGAAAATTCACAGATTTTTATACACATGGTTTTTCAAAGAATTTTAGAGTCCTTAAAAAAAACCAAAACAAAATGCAATCTAAGTAGAGAAGTTATTTACAACAGGTCAAAAAAAACAATCTGGAAAGTTGTGGTGCGTGACAGAGGGATCTGTTATCTGTTTGCTATCAGGAGGTGATTTGTGACCCTCACAGTTCATACATAGTGTGACATGAAGGTGGCATGAATAGTATAGTATTCATGTATTGATGTAAAGCATTCATCACAAGGAAGGGAACAGTTTCCACAGTGCATGAAGAGCCTGTTATAGACCTTGTTCACAACTTTTTCTTCTGACATGTTTGGTGGAGCCAGCCATTTGAGACCTGCCCCGAGAGACAAAGAAATGTGGCAATGGATTATTGCAGCTTCCCAGGAAATCTGCCACATATCTTTTACTTAGTAGGTCATGTAGATAGAGGTCATCAAGGAGTAAGAATATGGCCTTACTTACAGTTGTACAACAGTCTTGTCAGTATAAAAGTACATAGAAGAGCTAGGTTAATAGAGAATGGGCAGATGCAGTAGCACTCTAGGGACAACCCAGGGGCGTAAATATCGGGGTAGCAGCAGTAGCAGCTGCCACAGGGCCCGGGACATTAAGGGGCCCGGAACCCTGTGACAGCCGCTGCCGCGAACCCCACAAACACTGCTATCATTATACTCGGGGGTCTTTTCAGACCCCCGAGTATAATGATCGGGGGCCCAGGGGAGGTGAGCAAACATAAAAACAATGTTACTTACATCTCCTGCGCCATATCAAATGTTTGCCTTGCAAAAAAGAGAAAAAAAGAAACAACGCCGAGCGGCACATAGAAAAAAAAACTATTAACACGGTGGGATCCACACGGGTATCTGTATAGACACTGTGATTGGGGTGAGTCCACAAAGGACAGGTAGAGAGTTTACACAGCAAAGAAGGATAAAGTTGTGGTTTGACTCTCACCTGGGTTAGTTGTGATAGGCCACAACTGCTAAACATGCATGTCAATCCTGTGTATGGAGGCAGCATAATCTCTCGGCATCGGGATCGCAGGAATCCAGGTGGCAATGGTATCTGTTGAAATAAATGAAGTGGAGGCTCCAGAAAAAGGAGAGAGTATATATCCGTGCTTTCCAAATAAATAGACTTTTTATTAGAGCTTAAAACACACAACGCGTTTCAGAGAGTAAAATTCTCCTTTTTCAAGTGTAGATGAGACAAGGCATGCTAACAGATACAACAGCAAACTATTTAAAGTTGCAGTGGATTAAACCCACCCACAATAGCAGGGACCATGCAATTATCTGTAGATCCATGTGGGGGGCTATTATTAATTGATAGTTAGCTCAGTAAAAGATAGGTTACTAAGTCATATTGGCATGCGCATGCACAGCCTTTTTTCCCGCTGTATAGGTATTAGAAATGTAAGGGAACTAAGGATATATTGGCGCTTGCACTGACTAGATTTCGGTCATGCACTGTGGAGAGGTTTCACTGCGCATGTCACAATATAGAAAGGCGCCGCTCCGCTGTTGTTAATGGCTAGAAAGGTACCGATTTCAATGCAATCAGCTGGTTCTTGTTTATAAACAAACTACACGTGGGGAGGGAAGACTAAAGGAATGTTTGTACTCTAGGCAATCGCTTGTGATCTATAACTAGAGATCTATTAGATAATAGTGAGTAAAGGGCTAATAATTAATGTGAATGCCCTTTGCTCAAGTGAAATACAATTGATAGTAGTGAATTCAGAGGATTGGTAGTTGAAAGGATCTCTGAAACTTATAAAATTATGGGAGTGCATAAGAATATATAGTTGAGATGTCAGACAAAGGGGATGGGTGGATGTATTATATTATAAAATAAATATAATATAATATATATAAGACATAGTTCCACTGATAAAATATAGTAGATACAGTCATATGAAAAAGTTTGGGCACCCCTATTAATCTTAATCATTTTTAGTTCTAAATATTTGGGTGTTTGCAACAGCCATTTCAATTTGATATATCTAATAACTGATGGACACAGTAATATTTCAGGATTGAAATGAGGTTTATTGTACTAACAGAAAATGTGCAATATGCATTAAACCAAAATTTGACCGGTGCAAAAGTATGGGCACCTCAACAGAAAAGTGACATTAATATTTAGTAGATCCTCCTTTTGCAAAAATAACAGCCTCTAGTCGCTTCCTGTAGCTTTTAATCAGTTCCTGGATCCTGGATGAAGGTATTTTTGACCATTCCTCTTTACAAAACAATTCCAGTTCAGTTAAGTTTGATGGTCGCCGAGCATGGACAGCCCGCTTCAAATTATCCCACAGATGTTCAATGATATTCAGGTCTGGGGACTGGGATGGCCATTCCAGAACATTGTAATTGTTCCTCTGCTTGAATGCCTGAGTAGATTTGGAGCTGTGTTTTGGATCATTGTCTTGCTGAAATATCCATCCCCGGCGTAACTTCAAATTCGTCACTGATTCTTGTACATTATTCTCAAGAATCTGCTGATACTGAGTTGAATCCATGCGACCCTCAACTTTAACAAGATTCACGGTGCCGGCATTGGCCACACAGCCCCAAAGCATGATGGAACCTCCACCAAAATTTTACAGTGGGTAGCAAGTGTTTTTCTTGGAATGCTGTGTTTTTTTGACGCCATGCATAACGCCTTTTTGTATGACCAAACAACTCAATCTTTGTTTCATCAGTCCACAGGACCTTCTTCCAAAATGAAGCTGGCTTGTCCAAATGTGCTTTTGCATACCTCAGGCGACTCTGTTTGTGGCGTGCTTTCAGAAACGGCTTCTTTCGCATCACTCTCCCATACAGCTTCTCCTTGTGCAAAGTGTGCTGTATTGTTGACCGATGCACAGTGACACCATCTGCAGCAAGATGATGCTGCAGCTCTTTGGAGGTGGTCTGTGGATTGTCCTTGACTGTTCTCACCATTCTTCTTCTCTGCCTTTCTGATATTTTTCTTGGCCTGCCACTTCTGGGCTTAACAAGAACTGTTCCTGTGGTCTTCCATTTCCTTACTATGTTCCTCAAAGTGGAAACTGACAGGTTAAATCTCTGAGACAACTTTTTGTATCCTTCCCCTGAACAACTATGTTGAACAATCTTTGTTTTCAGATCATTTGAGAGTTGTTTTGAGGAGCCCATGATGCCACTCTTCAGAGGAGATTCAAATAGGAGAACAACTTGCAATTGGCCACCTTAAATACCTTTTCTCATGATTGGATACACCTGGCTATGAAGTTCAAAGCTCAGTGAGGTTACAAAACCAATTTTGTGCTTCAGTAAGTCAGTAAAAAGTAGTTAGGAGTATTCAAATCAATAAAATGATAAGGGTACCCAAATTTTTGCACCGGTCAAATTTTGGCTTAATGCATATTGCACATTTTCTGTTAGTACAATAAACCTCATTTCAATACTGAAATATTACTGTGTCCATCAGTTATTAGATATATCAAATTGAAATGGCTGTTGCAAACACCCAAATATTTAGAACTAAAAATGATTAAGATTAATAGGGGTGCCCAAACTTTTTCATATGACTGTATATGCAGATCTATCCTATATTACCACGCCACCCCCCCTTTATCTGCATTTCTGATTACTATAGACCTATTATTGATCAGAGATCTAATAGCTGATTTCTCTGAAGCACTGAGATTGGATTTGTTTTTATTAGCTTCTTGCTTGTTCAAAGTTCTAAATTCGGATGCTACAAGGGATTAAAATGTGTCAATATTGCTCCCTTTATGATGGAGCGGATAAAAGGTGGATTCTGGTTTTAATGTTGTGGTATGTGGAGTTGGTACTAGAATTGGAGTATTGACAGAGTTGGGTGAATTAACCCCAAAATTGGAATCTATAGGATTAGTTGCATTTCTAGCAGTTATAGCAAAATGGCGAGTTAGCGTGAATTTACGAATAAATTGTAAGGGTTAAAATTATAACTTGTATTATATGTTATATTCTCTTTACCCAGAGTGAAATGTTTTGCAGAGAGTCAGCATAGTTTAGAGCTTTTGCAGACACTAAGTCTGAGATAGCATTCAAGGTCTTGTTGGTCTCAAGAAAGTTAAAAGAAAACATACAGATAAGTAATGGGAAGTAACACATATTATGAGAAACTGTGAATCTGCCTAGCAGCGGAACCGGAAAGACCAAATATGTACATTGGTCACATGACTGTTGTGTAACCAACTTGCCTTTAAAACTTGTATGAACTATACAATAAACGAAATCATTCTTACTAGACTCCAGGGCGTGTCTGTAGTTTGCTTTCCCGAGCTCGTACCTGTTCTATATTTAATTAGGATTACGGTGACATCCATCCCGGGGGAACTTAACCCCCGACAATATGTATGGAGATCTATAAAGAGATCTAAATCTAAATCTGTTAGCATGCCTTGTCTCATCTACACTTGAAAAAAGGAGAATTTTACTCTCCGAAATGCGTTGTGTGCTTTGAGCTCTAATAAAAAGTCTATTTATTTGGAAAGCGTGGATATATACTCTCTCCTTTTTCTGGAGCCTCCACTCCATTTATTTCAAACAAATGTTTGCCTTGGGGCCCAGCCATTATTAGTTACACCACTGGGACAACCAAATACCATACCCAACTTTTTTAAAACAATTTATTTCCACATCTAGTTCACAATGAACCAGTTTGGACCCAATTGAACTTTTGATCCGAACCAATAGACCAGAACCCAAATTGAATTTTTAAAAGATTTACACATCTCTACATACTTTGAATGTGGTAGAGCTGGCTCCCTCTTAGCCAAGATGGGAAATAAACAATGTAATACCAAGACCTTCATGGATATCAGAGATGAAGCTAAAATTAATACAAATAATAAAGCTAAAAAAGTTTTGTTAATTACCATAGGCATTTGTACAACTCTTAGTATAGTGGTGATAGGGATCATGTAAAAAGGTACTCAACAATAACAATTCAGCAATGTAATCTTATTTACTTCAATGGCATATTTTTAAAATTATATCAAATAGTTCCTGTGAAAGATATATATGTTATTGGAATAAATGTGAGTAAAACAGAATAAACTGTGAGGGCACAATAAATGATTGAAAAAAAGCGCTTAAGGCTAAGGCTCCAGAGCAAAAATCACTGTGGAAGTGCATTGCGTTTTTTCCAACAGTGCTTTTTACAGAAAGTTCACAATAGAAAACTTTTCTTCTTCAATTATACCTATATGGAAAACGCCAGCATTTCCGTAGGTATAATTGACATGCTGCGATTTATGAAAAAGCGACAGTTTTTGAAATTGCAGCATGCCCCTGTGGATATTTTTCTGAAATGTGTGTATGGGATTAGCCAGAATCCCATCCACTTTGCAGGTACTGTAAAAAGCTGCGTTTTTTGCAGCTGCAAAATTGTGGCACTTACGGTACGTGGGGCCCTGGCCTAATGGGGTTTTCCCAGCTTGCAGATGGTGGTCAGAAGTATATAAACTGCAAAGCTCAGTTCACTTCACTTCAGTAACTCCCAACAGAATACACTAGAGATAGGTGCAAGTCCCAGTGGTGGGATATGTCATAACTGTCTGGGATGGAAATACCCTTTTAACTCCATTTGCTTCCCCCTTCCATAAATTAATTTAATGGAACATTATTATTTTATGTCTGAGCTTCGGTTGGTGGCTGTCTCCCAAACAGAGGCATTGATGCGTATCCCAATACTTTTCTAAGAATGTGTGCAAACTTCTGGGTAGGGACACATTTCTCAGACAAGGGAAGACGGGTCCACTTTTACTATTCTTTTGTCCATATTGAACACACACAAATTTTCCTTAGCAGTATCTAAACTTATTATTTAACCCATTGATCATAGTCTATTTTGCATCAGCGCCCTGAGGATACATAATGACAAATAAATGTTATATATTAATTATTCAGTCATGTAAATATGTGTGTTTTCTACTAATTACCATTACTCTAGCATTCATTATTAGTATTTGTATTACTCCCATACAATATATGAATAGAAAGTGTAGTACTGTAACTTGAAGCTTGTTATTCATTTACGGTATGTATGAGGTCAGACATCATAAGGCAGACACGCTTTAAAGAGCAGTTAAAACAAGTACTAGACGTTGAACATATATCAAAAATGGCATGAATATTTCAGAATGCTCTTTTAGTAGTACCTGGTGTTGAGTGCCTGGTTCTGTGCTGCGGTTATCGAACTTTCCATCTCTCCTTTAAACCCAGGGCTGCTTAACCTTTTTAGCAAATGTTCTATGAAAGTCTATGGAAAAACTGGCCATACAATGGTTTGCCTTTGTGCAGTTCAATCTTTTCTGCTTCCATATTAGTTGTAAGCACTTGCTTCATAGACGTTTGGCTAGCAGGCTACAAGTACTTCCTTGGACTTTGCAAGTAAAACGTCTGTTGCTTTTCCAGCCTTGCTTAGTGAGCTTATCCTTGCCATGATGTCCAGAAAGCCAGCGGAATCCATTTTGTGTGCAGGCATAAGTTCTATTAGTCCATGGCCACTGTTTTGTGTGTTTTGTGTTTGATGTTGAGTCCCACAACATCAGATTTATGATGATGGAGTTCATGTATCATCAATAGTTTTTACATCTGGTGTTTTTTTACTTGAAGCTGGGATCACAGATCCCCAGTACAATGTCCTACATACATAGTATTGCAGAACATTGCACATTAGTTCCTATGGGTCTTGTGCATAGGCAGTCAGGAGGCTGTGGCCCTGCCTCCTGGCTGCCATGGCAACCCACTCGGAAACCTTCAATCTTATTGCGGGGGATCCGAGGGGCGACAATGGGGAGAAATTTTGCCCACTGATGCTGTGATCACAGCCAAGTGCCAAAAGTAATGCCGGAGGCATAGCTTCTGTGTCTGTGTCATTATAGTGCCGTACTATTACCGCACTGAGGGTTAACTACATGCTCAGCGCAATGTAATAGTACGGCACCAAGTTGAAAGAGGTTAAAGTATGATCAACAACAGTTAGACTGTGCAATCCTGGGAGAATATAGTCTGGTCAGATGAGACCAAAATTGAACTGTTTGGATGCCATAATACACACCATTGGATGAATGGACAAATGTACAGAAACATTCTTGATAAAAATCTGCTGCCATCTACCAAGATGATGAAGATGAAGCAAGGGTGGACTTTTCAGCAAGACAATGATCCCAAACACACAGCCAAGGAAACTCTCAATTGGTTCCCACCAAACCTTCAGAATTTGAAGAATATTTTTGTGGAAGAATTAACCAAAATCATAACTGAGCAATGCTTGCAACTAGTTTCTCCATACAGGAAGCGTCTTGAAGCTTCATCACTAACAAAGGTTTCTGTACCAAGTATAAAATTTTAGTAAGCATGTTCAATACTTTTTTTCCTGTGTCATTTCTCATTATTATACATAACTTAGTTTATTGATATCTATGGATTGATTTCTTTGTCTGTGTGGATTGGATGGGTCGGTACTGACATCTGGTGAGAATTTCATGTGAATAGCATCTTTAGAAATATGTTTACTTAGAAAATTCAGTTTCATTCAGTCCCATTTGCCATAGCTATATAATATCCAGCAATTACCCATGCAGTCTGCCTTTAGAAACATTTGTGAAAGAATGTCTCATTCTAAAGAGCTCACTGAATTTGAGTGTAGTACTGTTACAGTATGCCACCATTGTGACAAGTCAGTTTGTGAAATGTCTTCTCTCCTAGAGATCAAATGTGAGTGGTATTATTGAAGAGTGAAAATGTAGTAGTGAAACACTTAGGGCATTAAAAGTTGCCACTGCTCTGCTGGGACAGATTTATTATGCCTTATATGTACAGATGTGTGAAGAATATCGCCTCGCCCAGCCGCCTGGCAAGCCTGCGATCAAACTTCTTTCTTAACCTCCCACTCACACACCGTGAGTAGACCGGGTCATAGGATAAAAACGAAATGAGCGATATAAATTTTATATGTTTAATAACCCAAGTGGGTCGGTATGAATTAATAGCATATACAGAAATATACAATATTAATATGATCAAGCATAAACATACAAGCAAAAAATCGATGATACAATACACAAAAATAAACAGGGAAATTAAAAGATAGAGAAAATACCGGCATAGGCTCGTAGTCCGTTTCTCTAGGCCACAGCAGAGTTTTGGGCCTAGGGCGCAAGCTTAAGCAAGTTGCATAAAACAATCCTTCTACATGTTGTCCAGAACAAGTGAAAGGCTTCAGGCCTCACTGCTAGGCCCTCAATGCATTCCTCAGTAGGGCAAGCTCTCTCCTCTTCTCCCAGATCAGAGTTCCTTACTGCCTCTTTGCTGAATGACCCCAGAATCCAGGTCTGCCCACAGCATATGGCTAGTGCTCCAGCTACCCCTTGCACCCAGGCAGCCCCCTTTCTCCCACCTTTGCAGAACCCTCGGAGAGATGGGTGAAGTTAAGGCTTGCTATCCCCCATCCCATCTGGCCAGGGATAATAAAAGTGCTTGGCTATAGCAAGCCATCTCCAATGAACACACATAAAACCAGTGAAGCCTATCGTCCAGCAATGTGGACTCAACTAAAGCACCGCATTCCAAGTGGGGGAAGGACTGACCTAAGCAAGTAAAACACACTTCCAAGAAAGATATAAAACTGAGGGTCGGTTCATCACAAGATGCATGGCCCAATGTTTACCTGAGTTACAAAGAGGTGTGCATGTCTTACATCACCAAGCACAATGTCAAGCATTGTATGAAGTCGTGTAACGCTCACTGCCACTGGACTCTGGAGCAGCGGATATGTGTTCTGTGAAGTGATGAATCCTCTCTGCCTCTATGAGGCAGTCTTATGGACAAGTTTTGATTTGGCCAGTTCCAGGACATGCCTGACTACATTGTGTCAATTGTAAAGTTGGATAGAGTTTGATAATGCTATGAAGTTGTTTTTCAGGTGTTGGTCTAGGTTCATAAGTTCCAGTGAAGAAAAATTTTAATGCTTCTACATACCAAGACAATTTGGACAATTATATGTTTTCAACTTTATGGGAATTGATAAGGGAAGACCCTTTTCTGTTTCAGGACAACACACAAGGTCCATAAAGCATGATTGGGTGAGTTTTGTATGAGAGAATTTGACTGGCCTGCACAGATCCCTTACTTTAACCCCACGGAACATTTTTGGGATGAACTAGAACAGAGATTGGGACCCAGGTCCTCTCACCCAACATCAATGTTTGACCTCACAAATACTCTCCTGGAAGAATGGGCAAACATTCCCACACACACTGCAAAATCTTGTAGAAAGCCTTCCCAGGAGAGTGGAAGCTGTTCTAGCTGCAAAGAGAGTTGGGGAAAGGAGGGGTGAGAGGGCTATTCCATATTAATGGTTATTGATTTAGAATGGGATGTCAAAAAAGCTCCTGCAAGCATAATGTGTAGTATTTCCAATACTTTTATCCATATATGTCATTTTGTCATATATCTACAATATGTATATGTGTAATTATACATATAGATTTGTCCTCACTTCACTGACCTTTTGACTGGACAAGTCCAGATACATGTATCACAAATTAATACGCTTTTTTCAACACAACATGCCCCTATTTGGCATTTTTTTCCAGGGCTGGAAAACCCCTTTAAAGCAAAAATTATATGTTACTTAAGTTAGCACACCTTCACCTAACCTGCTGTACATGATACTTATTTGGTAGCACAAAAAGGTATCACTCAATAATAAACACAGATTTATGAAATTTTGTATTTTTGATAAGTTTTACTACACGATCATGGTTAAATAAAATGTATCTATAAGAAAAATATATATGTATAAAAAATGTGGGAGTGAACTATGATGCACATTTTGCTCATTGCTTTTTGGAAAATGATCATTATGATAAAAAATAGCGTGTAATCAAAAAATAGATTATGTATACTGGGAATAAAAAAAAATCCAGTAAACAGAGATATAAAGAATAATTGCCAAAAGGTTATTTATAGCTTGGTTAAGCTTAGTAAAGAATTGGATTTCCAATTTAAGGATAAGCATTTCAAAGTGACAGTTTCTAAAGTTATGATGTATGAAAAATGGCACTATTAATTGAAGCAAACTGATCATCAGTCTTGGAAGAATTTGATTGGTTTTATTTTGTAAGATTTAATACATTACCTTTACAGCAACAGGACCTCAAAGTGGTGCCTGCCAATTTTCCGTAAGAAGTATGGTTTAGTAAATAATAGTATTTCCCATAATATAACAATTCCAGTACAGCTTATCTTATAATTCTGCATTGTGCCGGTCCTCCGGCATGCCTCCTAGAAATTTATAAAGAAATTGACAACTGGGTGTTACCAATGTGTCCACACACAGTCTGACACTGTCCAATCAGCGCTGTCTATGTAGGGACATACTTCTTAGAAAAGGGAAGACAGGCTCTCCTTAACAAGTCTCATGTAGATACTGAACACACTCGCACTTTCCTTAGCAGTACCTAAACTCATTATTTAACCCCATTGATCCTAGTCTATTTTGCATTAGCGCCCTGAGGATACATAATGACAAATAATGTGTGAAATATTAATTCAGTCATGTAAATATGTGTACTTTCAACCAATTACCATTACTCTAGCATACATTATTACTATTTTTATTACTCCATACAATAAATGAATAGAAAGTGTAGTACTGTAGCTTGAAGCTTAAGTCATTCATTTATGTATGAGATCAGACGTCATAAGGCAGACACACTTTAAAGAGCAGATAAGGCAAGTACTTGACATGAATATATATCAAATGTGTTAAATTATATACATAGATTAACCGGAGGGTTCATGATTTACTATGTATGTCCAACATGATTTTCAAGCTGACAACCCATGACAATCACTCTAGCAGCCTAATGGTGCAGAAATGTATGATCTGGTTGCGGAGCAGAGTCGGTAGTATTGTAGCTACTTACTGTACATTGTATTTGAAGTTTTTTAATCAGTATCTCATGCCATTAACAAAATATCGAAAATTGAAGATATTTGGCTCTTCTAATTTCATTTTTTATCAGAGATTTAGGAGACGATCAAGCTAACAAATTTTTTTTCGTTCAATTTGTATTACGCTATTAAGTTATTGTAATATAAATATGTGCAGTATTTCAATAGTATACGGAAACAACAGAATGATCAGATTCCCCACAGCTTTCATGCCAACTGTTGCAGGTATACAGTAGACTGGTTTCAGGGAGATGTAATACAACCATGTTTTAGCTTCCTTATTGTCATCATAACATCTGGACCTCACACAGTTCTACTGAGCCTGAACCTAGATTATTATAGGGTCATCTGTGGTCATTTAAGTTTGATTCAGTGTAATGGTGAACATGCAAATCCCCTGCAAATGTGCCCCTGACCCAATGGGGCTAGTTGGCCCCTATGCCCCCAAAACCTGCAAGAGTGATTGATGGCACGGTACACTCACTGTACTACATACATATAGACAGCATACAGCATCTTAGCCAGCCTATGAGCCCATATAATAAACTGTATACAATATTTAACAAACTACACAGTTTATTATATATAGATGAATTGGGTGACTGAGATGACAGGCAGGTCGCCAAGTATATTTACATACAGTACATACATTCCATACATACAGTACATAACACCACATCAGCACATACAATAGAAAAGTCCCTTTTTGGTAACCCCCTTCCCATACAGCCCTTGGTAAAAAAAAAAAAAAGGGAATAAACAGAAAGGACCGGATCTGACCCACAGCCTGGGTCAGAAGGAAAGGAACCACGCTCCACCCAGGCTTGATAGAATCCAAAAAACTTTATTTTCCAACACCACGCGTTACGGGGTTCATACCCCTTTCTCAAGTGTACAGAAAAGAAGCAGCTCTTGACATCATACACCTATAGCAGATTTAAATATAGTACTGATAAAAATGGAGATGCCCAAATGAAGGTGGGAGAGGGCGTAGCCAATACACAAAAACATATAAACATAAAAAAGTCACATTTGATTTGCACATAAATAGGAAAGGGAAAAGACCCAAAAATCAGATAATGATTGCATTATAAGAGAAACAATTAGTGGTAGAATAAAACTAAATAAACAATACCTGGATTGTATATAGAGGAGGGCCACGGTTAGAACAGTGTATTGTCAGTTTGTGCGAAAGAGACCGTGCACGTGCGGCAAGAAACATAAGAACACGGTCACCATATTGTAAGAGCGCATGCGCGCGGAACCCGCACATGCGTGATGTATTGGCCGCGTCTAAATAAAAACAGCTGATCGAGCCGGTCAGCTGTTCGGCTCCTAGGAAGAACCACGTATGCGTGAACAGTCCGCGCATGCATGGAGTGAAAATATATACATAGGGAAAAAGGGGCCGATCGAATGAATACAACCAGCTGTAACATAAAGGGCAGTTGATCTGTGTTAGTAAACACATGCGGACTGTTCACGCATGCGTGGTTCTTCCTAGCAGCCGAACATCTGTCCCCTCTCCTGCATATGCTGCACAGCCTATAAGTACTCTCCTGGCAATTCCTTATTTTTTTAGTAGTTAGCTTAAGTTCAGATTTGCAGCATACACCAGCATGTGCCCTATTGAAGAATATGGTATGAGATAGACCTTGCTGTTTTTCTGGCACTTTTTTAATCAAATAAGATAAATGTTACAGTTTCAAATAAAAAAGATTATACTTTGTAGAATGAAAAGTTATCAGGTTTTCCACTGTACTTTCTACAGTAATGCATCACATCTCTGCATGTTATGATTCAATAGGAACCTTTATGGTTTACTTCTACAGTCCTAGTCTACAGGTACATGGGTTGTTACAAGAAAAAGTTCTGATGACTGTGCTGTAAGGAACCAAGTACTCTCACATTTACAAAGAAAACTGCAAGAGAGAGTTGTGGGTAATGAATGACATTTTCTGTGTGTGAATGTAATGATGATATACAGTGCGGAAAAAAAGTATTTAGTCAGCCACCAACTGTGCAAGTTCTCTCACTTAAAAAGATGAGGCCGGCCTGTAATTGACATCATAGGTAGACCTCAACTATGAGAGACAAAATGAGAAAACAAATCCAGAAAATCACATTGTCTGATTTTTAAAGAATTTATTTGCAAATTATGGTGGAAAATAAGTATTTGGTCACCTACAAACAAGCAAGATTTCTGGCTCTCACAGACCTGTAACTTCTTTAAGAGGCTCCTCTGTCCTCCACTCATTACCTGTAGTAATGGCTCCTGTTTGACATTGTTATCAGTATAAAAGACACCTGTCCACAACCTCAAACAGTCACACTACAAAGTCCACTATGGTGAAGACCAAAGATCTGTGGAAGGACATCAGAAACAAAATTGTAGACCTGCACCAGGCTGGGGAGACTGAATCTGCAATAGGCAAGCAGCTTGGTGTGAAGAAATCAATTGTAAGAGCAATAATTAGAAAATGAAAGACATACAAGACCACTGATAATCTCCCTCGATCAGGAGCTTCACGCAAGATCTCACCCTGTGGGGTCAAAATGATCACAAGAACGGTGAGCAAAAATCCCAGAACCACACGGGGGACCTAGTGAATGACCTGCAGAATTCTGGGACTAACATGACAAAGGCTACCATCAGTAACACACTACGCCGCCAGGGACTCAGATCCTGCAGTGCCAGACGTGTCCCCCTGCTTAAGCCAGTACATATCCAGGCCCGTCTGACGTTTGCTAGAGAGCATTTGGATGTTCCAGAAGAGTATTGGGAGAATGTCATATGGTCAGATGAAACCAAAGTAGAACTGTTTGATAGAAACACAACTCGTCGTGTTTGGAGGAGAGTGAATGCTGAGTTGCATCCAAAGAACACCATACCTACTGTGAAGCATGGGGGTGGCAACATCATGCTTTGGGGCTGTTTCTCTGCAAAGGGACCAGGAAGACTGATCCGTGCACATGAAAGAATGAATGGGGCCACGTGTCGTGAGGGCATTGAAGATGAAACGTGGCTGGGTCTTTCAGCATGATAATGATCCCAAGCACACTGCCAGGGCAACAAAGGAGTGGCTTCGTAAGAAGCACTTCAAGGTCCTGGAGTGGCCTAGCCACTCTCCAGATCTCAACCCCATAGAAAACCTTTGGAGGGAGTTGAAAGTCCGTGTTGCCCAGTGACAGCCCCAAAACATCACTGCTCTAGAGATCTGCATGGAGGAATGGGCCAAAATACCAGCAACAGTGTGTGCCAACCTTGTGAAGACTTACAGAAAACGTTTGACCTCTGTCATTGGCAACAAAGGATATATAACAAAGTATTGAGATGAACTTTTGTTATTGACCAAATACTTATTTTCCACCAAAATTTGCAAATAAATTCTTAAAAAATCAGACAATGTGATTTTCTGGATTTGTTTTCTCATTTTGTCTCTCATAGTTGAGGTCTACCTATGATGTCAATTACAGGCCTCTCTCAACTTTTTAAGTGGGAGAACTTGCACAATTGGTGGCTGACTAAATACTTTTTTTCCCCACTGTATGTAAGTGATTATAATATTATAGAGGAGAAGGAGAAGTTTATTGGGGAAAACTGTACCAGTTATAAGAGGCCTGGCACACTGTTGAGCTGCTCCTAGTCTGAATTCAACGTATCATATGGTTTGGCATGCAGGTATACAGGCTCCATATGATATCCTGTAGCACATTTGCCCACCAATGTTTCTGCTGGGTGTGTAGATCTTGCACACCCTTAGGTTACTGAAGCTGGCATCCCATCTGGTCCAATGTTAATCCCATAAATGCTTGATTGGTTAAAATCTGCTAACTGAGCAGGACAAGGAAGTGTTGGAGTATAGCAGAAAAATTCCTGGAAAATCCTTGCTGTGTGTGGGTAAGCATTATCCTGCTGAAAAATTCCAGTTGGAAGCCCTGTCAGGAAAGAAAACACATGTGGCTTCAGGATGTCCTGCACATATCGCTGAGCTGTGTCCCTGGTGTCATTATAGGGGTGACTGATTGCCATATGTTATGTCTCCCCAGATCATCACACCAGCAGTTGGGGCAGTGTGTCGCTCCACAGCAAAGGCAGGAATGAAGAGCTCACCAGGAGGTCCCCATACCCAAACCTGACTGTCATTGGATCCCAAACAGAACCTGTATTTGTCGCTAAAGACGATTTTAACAAATCCCATCCAAATGCCATGGGAAAATCTGCATGGAAACTGATCTGTGGTGGGGATTTTAAATATGTCAATTTATAGTATTTTGCAGACTATTAAAAATTTGTAAAAATTTTGCCAAAAGTGGGAATTTAAAATTTACATTGCAAATTGACAGGTGCACATTTTCTAGTAAAGTTTTTTACAATGAGATTACAGAGAAGAAAAGATCAAGAGGAAATGACTCCATCTTACAAGAATCAGCACCAACAAGACTAGCATACCCCTGAACAGTCTGAGGAGCAAATGATCTGGTACAAGGTGATGGGAGGCAATGTCTCCCATCTCATCATGCTTGTGTGTACAGATGTGTCCACACTTTGACTTAAAGGATGCAATGTATCCACTTTACCATCCAACTCCCACTGGCATAGACAGAAAGAGGATGACTAGCATATCCTGTTGTAATAACCTATCATACAATCTTGTTCTTCAAAGAGCTGCTCAATTTATGATACACAAATGTGGACTTGTGCAGCCAGGTAAAGAAGGGCACGTCTGTATACTGGAGACAATACACCATCATTAGTAGCCTGATTTAATTGCAAGTATTTTACTGTGATATATTTTTTTAATGTATTCATTTTTATCTTTGTATATGGTTTTACAGGTGGAGGACCATCTGCTGCTGTGTAATCCCACTGCAGAAGAAGGCAGATGTAGAACACTAGCAGAAGTAGGCAGACAAGTTGCTACCGATATGGCTATGTAGTAGAATAACATTGGGGAATATAAATAAATCACAATTAATTTAGTATTTTCATAGTGTATAAGACTTTTAAAGATTTCTTCAGTGAGAAATAAATGAATTGTATTTATACTAAATAGAGGTCTGTGGTTTTTTGAGACTCAGGAAGAGATGCAGTGAAATAAGTGTGACCTATAAACTTACTTCATTGGGCCTTTACCCTAGTGAGGCTTAGTCTTGGCCCAGGAAACATTTTCAAGCATGCTTTAATTGTGTATCCTCTCTGGGACCAAGCTAAACCCTACAAGAGTGGAGACCTAGTCAAGTTAGTGTGGCCTATAAACTTATTTTACTCTTCCTTTATCCTGGTAAAGCCTAGTTAAGGTTCTGAAGGCATTTCTTCAGCATGCACCATTGAAGCATGCACGAAAAAGACTTTGATAGCCGATGTGTTATGCCTGCGCTTTTCACTTGCCCATGTAATTTTTCATGCTCTGTCCCAGACTATCAGATTAACCACCAATTTCCACAGCTTCAAGCGAAAACTAAAGACATATCTTTTCAGACAGGCCTATCACAACTCCTAATGTAAACCCTTCCGTAGTTAGATAACCTAAAACGTACCCTCTGTTCACGCTCCCGCATTACCTCACAGGATATGATGCTGTATCAGACTAACTTTATATGTCTAGGCACCATCTGCACGTTAAAGGACACGACTGGTGACGGCTCATACAGCTTTATATATGTGTAATGACAGTAACCTCTATTACAGAATTGTCTGACCATTGTACAAGCAATGCTACGTCTGATGCCGCCCCTGTCACCTCATAGATTGTAAGCTCTTGCAAGCAGGGCCCTCAGTCCTAGTGTGTGAATTGACTATTTCTTTGTAATGTATCTTTTTTGTCTGTACTTGAACCCTACAAATTGTACAGTGCTGCAGAATATGTTTGCGCTATATAAATAAAATGTATTATTATTATTATTATTATTATTATTATTATTATTATTATTATTATTATTATGGGCACACACAGACGCTAGCTTACCTCTGTTTCACATGGTGCAGTTCCAGTTCATAGGGTGAGCACTCTCCTCCTACAATTTGTAGGATTAACAAGTACACCTTTGAGCTCTCCTTGGCCAATCTCAATCATCTCCTGCCTATTTTAGTCTGCTCTGCACAGTGTTATTTTACTAAGGACTCTGTAATGACATGAATGAGAGTCTTCAGCTTGCTTTTGTCTCACAACAGATGAAGGTATAAATACGAGAGGGGGCCCAGGTTTATTCTCGGACATTAGTTAGTAATAGGACCTCTCCATGAAAGTGCATATTTTGGTAGCCTCCTTCTCCTATTAATGCTGTTCTGCAGCTTGGTGCAGTATGGGGTTACAGAGCAGGAGACATATGTGCGATACCCTGTTTAAACCTATGTACTGACAACAAGCTCTGCTAGAAAGGGAGATCAGCCTGTTCGGTCATGCACTGTGCTTAAATCCTCAAAACCCATGCACTCCATGTGACCACTGAAGCCAGTCAGCAGCCTCAGTGGTCACTGATGAGGGACTGGTGACATATGCGAGTGACATCACCGGTCTCTCTCCACCGTGGCCATGTGGGGTGCAGGCAGTGGCGTAACTAAAGTCTTGTGGGCCCCTTTCCATTAACAACATGCATAGCAGTCGGGGAACCAGGCTTTCCCCGACCGCTATCATGGTGGTCTGGGGCCCCTGCTATTTCTAGCTGGCCGCGGGCCCCTTATCCCTCCGGGCCCAATCGTTACACCACTGGGTGCAAGTCTTCTAGGCACGGTGTGCAACCAAACAGGCTGCAGTATCAGACATCGGAATGCTGGGGACAGCTGAGTATGTTTTTTTCTTAATGTTACACCTGCCTCGGCCCCTCTGGAGTTTTTCCAATGCCTGGACAACCTCTTTAAGAATAATATCTCATACTGCACACAGTATAATGTCCTACAGTGGCCTCCATATAGTATAATGTTCCATAGTGGCCCTTTCACATACCATAATGTTCCTTAGTGACCCCTCCACATACTATAATATCCAACAGTAGCCTCCATACAGTATAATGTCTCACAATAGCCTCTCCACACAGTATATTTTCCAACAATGGCCCCTCTACACACTATAATGCCCTATAGTGGCCCCTCCACACAGTATAATGTCTCATAGTGGCCCCTCCACACAATATAATGCCCTATAGTGGCCCCTCCACACACACTATAATGACCTATAGTGACCCATACAAATTTTCCAAAATGTTTTGGGGTTCGCCACCCAAGAACCATTATTATACTCTGGGGTCTCTTAAGAGTCTCTTAAGTGGAGGCCCATGGGAGGTGGGCACTTTTCCAGGGCACCAACGCCAGTCTTCCAGCCTCTTCTGGTCACAGAGACATCATGAATGATGTCAGACACCGCTGAGGCCTGTGTTTAGGCCTCAGCGGTCACATCAACGTCTTGATGCAAGATGACGCAGGTGTAACGTCACGTGGGCTGATGTTCATTATACTCTGGGGTCTCATAGTGGTTTAGTTCAGACCAAACAGGTCTGAAACAGAACTGCTATTAAACCCCAGAGTCCAAACGAAATGGCTGGGCAAATCTTGCACTACAAATCTTGGGAGATTCGCCCACCAAATAAAATGGGTCCCATTCCCTCCATGGGCCCCTGTGCAGCCTAAAGGGCTGTATATGTGATATCTCCACCCTTGTATAGAACCATACACTGCTACATTATAGGCTTAACAAACACCACTTCACCATTGCTGCTCAGTTGCTGAAGTACAGTTTGTCCAAATACCGCATCCTGACACACAACTGTACTTTTGATGGTCTCTCTGGTATCACCCCCATTGAACAGGTTCCCTTAGAAACCTCTAACAGATTCTCTAAGCTGAAACAAAGAGAGGCTTTCTGGATCAACTGTCCTGTCTGTACCCCAATGGGTTAAATGAGACAATTGAGACCTCCTTTTAAATTAGTGGAATTGTAGCTGACTGAATGCTGACTGTTTTTTTTTTTTTCTTGCGTTCCTTGGAAAGCTGGATGACAACCAAAATAACTGCCTCTATGTCATCCAATTATGTTAATTATGGCAAATTGGCTTAGTTTATACCATGAAAACCAGTCTTAAAAGTCTCTAAAACGTGTCTACAACACTTGATAAATGTGGTTCACAGCATCTTAGACAATTTTTGTCAAAGATTACGGCAGAATTTGGCCGCATTTTGCTTGATAATTCTACCAAAATAGGTCCCATATGGCTTAAAGAGGAACTTTCATATCCTCTAAGATAGGGAATGCTATATACCATCGCAAAGCTGGCAGTGCACCAAATTCAGGCCACTTTAAGTTTTGTTGGTATTTTCCCTTGTCGCAGAGATATCCTTGCCATTACTTTCGGCTACCGATATCACTGGATCATGCCCCCTTCACAGTACAAGACTACAGAAGTGTATCATCATGGGGGGGCATACCTCACCACCCAGAGATGAGGCTGAGCTCTAAGGCCCTTCTGACAGTGCTAAGACATGGGTAGCCAAAACAGCTCTGTTATCTCTACAAAGGGGGAAGAAACCAACAAAATCAAAAGTGTATGTTGAGTTCACTGTTAACTTTGTAATAGCATATAACATGCCCTATTTTAGAGGACATCAAAGGACCTTTTTAAATAGGAGTAATGGACAACCTTGCTTAGAATCCTTCTGTCTGCTTACAAAGTGCATGGGTGGCTGCACAATGCAAATACAGGTAGTAGTAGCATAAAACAAATTCTTATTAGCGATGTACAGCGCTTCATTTGGCAAAGGTTACATTATATCTGTATACTTAAAGTTCAATAAGGAAATAACAGAAATATTGTTATCTCAAAGTTATAGAACGATTTACAATTCAGACTTCCATTTGGTTTGAAAAGTAGGCAGTCAAAAATTATAAAGATATTGTAACCATATTAAACTTTAGACAGCAAAAAAAAAAAAATACTCCATTGTTTCACTGCATTTGGAATGGAGTGTTATCTGCATTCCCTTAAAAGGGATTACATAAGTCAATTTATACTGTCAGTTTATTACAGTTTATTACATTTAAATAACTTTGGAATTTTAAAGGGGTTTTCCAGGATCCTTAGCAGAGGCCATTAATGCAAGATCTCTGAGGATCTAACAGATCAGCTGATTGAAGAGGCCACAGTGTGCAGGTGAGTGAATAATGACCTAGTCATAGGTCATCATTAGAGATGAGCAAACTGGCTCATAACAAACCAGGTTCGTTATGGGTTTTCCAAAAATTTCTGGTTTGGCTGAACTTGAAATTTTTGGGTGTTGCCACCTACAAATTGTTATAGTACTTTGGAGTCTCTTTACAGGCCTGAAGACACCGGGAGAAAAGACTGGATGCTACAGTCAGAACTGAAACTTGCGAGAGAATCTTGCGAATATTCCCAACATGAATCACACAAGGTTTGCCCATAACTAGTCATCATTAGGCAAGTCCTGGAAAACTCCTTTAGGCTGGGGCCCCACGTAGCGTAAACAACATGATTTTGCCATTGCGAAAATGACGCTGCAAAAACCGCACTGTTTTACAGTACCTGCAAAGTTACCTGCACATTGCAGAAAAATATCCACAGTGAACATGCTTCAATTTCAAAAACCGTAAATTGCAGCATGTCAATCATACCTACGGAAACGCTGGCGTTTTCCATATAGGTAATAATTGAAGCAGAAAGTTTACTCTGCCGACTTTTTGTGAAAATCGCTGCGGGAAAAAACACGATGTGTTCCCGCCATGGTTTTTCCCACACTGCTTTTTGGCTGTGTCTCGCTATGTGGAGCCTTAGACTTAAAATTATGAAGGTTCTGAATGAATGACAGCAAGCAGAGATCTTTAAAACCATGGGGTTTTGATACAAAAAGTGTAGTGGAAAAGTGTACAACATTCCAACATACAGAGCAAAACCATTATTTGCTGCAATTGTAATATCTCTTTTACAAATGAGTTGCAAAGAGCAGGCCTGGCCCCAGAAAACTGGTATAAATATAACTAACAAAAAAAAATGTTCCCATTATTCCTTGCAATATTATTGACTTGATTTGCTAATTTTGCAGTGTATTATACTCTCTCATCATTGTAGTTTAGGCTTTTCATGTTTATATTACTATTTCACTCTCAATACAGAAGAGAATGGTTTTAGGATTCTTTGTCAACAAGGATCTGCCCTTTGATCTAGGTTATTGCGCTTACATTGGGTTTTTTATTCTATAATTTTATACTCCAGATACTTTAACAGCCCTCCTTTATTGGATGCTACATTTGTGAATTTGTTGTCTAGCTCATAGAAGAATAATCTGCCCAAAATGCCAATTTCGTGATAAATGACTAGTGCAGCAACCTTCTGTCAACAAGATTTCTGCCAAAGACACGCAACATTATCCTTCCTACTTCCTTTTCTAGGTTTCTCTAAAGTTTCCATAAGGCTTTAACAGACATCTATCTAACAACTCAAGAAACCTTATTCTGAACCTGAATTTATTAAACTTTTCTTCAGGGTGGGTTAATCTCAACATTATATTTTTTTTCTCAAAAGTCCAAAGTTCATAATTAAAAAAATGTATTATTAGGCAAATAGTCTTCCATACTGGATTGGTTTATAAAACTACATAGTACCAGAAAACCTACAGGACTTGCAATTAAATTTATGACAACCTTTTTTTCTGGCCATAGCAAGTGCCAGAGGTTGCCTTGCTGTTATAGTAGTCTGCGTTTTTACCATGAGACGTTCATCTAATGACATACAGTAGTGGGCAAAATTTTTAGGCAGATGTAAAAAAAATCCTTCAAAGTAAGAATGCTTTCAAAAATATAAGTGTGGATAGTTTATTTTTGACAATTAGCAAAATGAAGTGAATGAACAAAAGAGAAATCTAAATCATATTAATATTTGGTGTGACCGCTTCTTGCCTTCAAAACAGCATCAATTCTTCTCGGTACTTGCAGACAGTTTTTGAAGGAACTTGGCAGAGAGATTTTTTTTCCTGCCATCTTGGAGAACTAAGCACAGATCTGTGAATGTAGGCTTGCTCCAATCCTTTTTTCTCTTCATATAATCCCAGACAGACTGGATGATGTTGTGATCAGTGCTCTGTTGGGGGCCATATCATCACTTCCAGGATTCCTCCTCCAAAGGGCGGGTACACCAAATATTGATTTCATTTAGATTTTTTTTTTTTTGTTCATTCACTTCATTTTGTTAACTGTCACTTCTATTTTTTAAGGCATTCTTACATCGCAACATTTTTCCTACATCTACTTAAAACTTTTGCACAGTACTCTATCTACCCCTAGTGTTAGAATGATGTTGAGATGTGTCCACCCTTAACTTAATTTGATTAAGGACTCCAATTTCTTATTAAACCAATTCAATACAATATCAGAACAAGGCCTTGCCAAAATGTCACAGTACATGAAACTGTATTTGGAGACACCAATCTAGTTAAAACGTATCCTGCAACTTCACAGTTTTGTAAACCGCAAGCTACATGAGGCTTCCAGTTTACAAGTCCCCGAGATCACAGACTGATGTCCGCTTCTCACACAGGCGGAGCGATGACGTCATAACATCGCGCCGCCCGCGCTCAGACACAGACATCCTGTGCGTGGCTCCATTCACCAGCATCGCAGGTGAGTATGACTTTTTTTTTTTTTTTTTTTAGCGCAGTTGTGGGTATATTAATAGTATAAGGGGTGGATAGGAGGGGGAATTATAACTATAAAGGGAGGATTCATTAGGGGGCATTATGACGATGAGGGATTTATATAAGAGTTAGTATGGAGTATTATGAATACAAGGGGGGAGGTTATTTATATAAGGGGTCATTAGAGGGCATCATTTATATTAGGAGGCATTATGAACATAAGGGGGTGGTCATTCATATAAGGGGTCATTAGAGGTGCAGTATTTATGTCAGGGGGAATCAGGGGCATAATATGAGGGTCAATTAATTTAATGAAAGTGGCACTTGGGCTTTATTAAGACTAAGGCCCCACGTAGCGGGCTGCAGGAAAAACCATGGCGGTAACATTGCGGTCTTTCCGCAGCGCTTTTCACAGAAGGTCTGCAGAGGTTTCCTCTGTGGACTTTCTGTTTTCAATACACCTATATGGAAACCGCTAGTGTTTCCATAGGTATAATTGACATGCTGTGATTTCCAAAACCACAACGGTTTTGGAAATTGCAGTGCGTCTGTTGCATGTATTTTTCCGCAATGTGTGGGAGGGATTTGCTAGAATACCACGTTTTTTTTCTGTGGGTTTTCGCCACATGGGGCCCTATCCCATCCCATCCCCACTTTGCAGTAAAATACACACAGCGGATACGCTGCGATTTCCAAAACAGTCGCAGTTTTGAAAATCGCAGCATGTCAATTATACCTATGGAAATGACAGCGGTTTCCCTATAGATATAATTGAAGCAGAAAGTCCACAGAGGAAACCTCTGCAAACATTCTGTGCAAAGTGCTGCAGGAAGAACCGAGATGCGTCACCGCCGCGGTTTTTCCCACAGCTGTTTTTTGCTGCGGGACGCCTCATGGGGCCTTAGCCTTAAGGCATTTTCCAGCTCATTTTTATTGATGGTCTATCCTCAGAATAAATCATCAATAAGAGATAAGTGATTCCCCACTGATCAGCTGTATGAAGGGGCAATGAAGCCTGTTTATATCATACACTGTCTGTTTATAGTTACCGTGTGATAGACGTGTATAGGACGAGGCTGTAGTTACATTACATGGCCGTTATGAGATGAATGACACTATGTAAACAGAGAAGCAGTCACGGCGCTTTCACAGGTACCAGGGTTCATTCAAACAGCTGATCCTCGGGGTCCCAGGTATTGGAAACCCAATAATTTTTTTTTCCCTTGTTTTTTTTTTTTTTTCTTTTTAATTAGGAAACACCTGGGGCATTATTAATAAGAGGAACTATATAAAGGGGTGCATAGGGAAATTATTAATTTAAAGATGCACTTGGGGGTATTATTCATTATGGGGGGGTGTACAGTCATGGCCAAAAGTTTTGAGAATGACACAAATATTATATTTTCACATGATCTGCTGCCCTCTGGTTTTTATGTGTGTTTGTCAGATGTTTTTATCACATACAGAAATATAATTGCATTCATATTATGAGTAACAGAAGCTTATATTGACAGTTAGAATGAGTTAATGCAGCAAGTCAATATTTGCAGTGTTGACCCTTCTTCTTCAGGACCTCTGCAATTCTCCCTGGCATGCTCTCAATCAACTTCTGGACCAAATCCTGACTGATAGCAGTCCATTCTTGCAGAATCAATGCTTTAATTTTGTCTGAATTTGTTGGTTTTTGTTTGTCCACCCGTCTCTTGATGATGGACCACAAGTTCTCAATGGGATTAAGATCTGGGGAGTTTCCAGGCCATGGACCCAAAATCTCTCTGTTTTGTTCCCTGAGCCATTTAGTTATCACCTTTGCTTTATGGCAAGGTGCTCCATCATGCTGGAAAAGGCATTGTTGAGCGCCAAACTGCTCTTGGACGGTTGGGAGAAGTTGCTCTTGGAGGACATTCTGGTACCATTCTTTATTCATGGCTGTGTTTTTAGGCAAGACTGTGAGAGAGCCGATTCCCTTGGCTGAGAAGCAACCCCACACATAAATGGTTTCAGGATGCTTTACAGTTGGCATGAGACAAGACTGGTGGTAGCGCTCACCTCTTCTTCTCCGAATAAGCTGTTTTCCAGATGTTCCAAACAATCGAAAAGGGGATTCATCAGAGAAAATGACTTTACCCCAGTCCTCAGCAGTCCACTCCCTGTACCTTTTGCAGAATATCAGTCTGTCCCTGATGTTTTTTCTGGAGAGAAGTGGCTTCTTTGCTGCCCTCCTTGAGACCAGACCTTGCTCCAAGAGTCTCCGCCTCACAGTGCGTGCAGATGCACTCACATCTGCCTGCTGCCATTCCTCAGCAAGCTCTGCACTGCTGGTAGCCCGATCCCGCAGCTGAAACACTTTTAAGAGACGGTCCTGCCGCTTGATGGCAAGCACCAGCCTCCTTTTAAAGTGTCCAGTGGTGTCATTCTTACTTAATCATGACAGATTGATCTCCAGCCCTGTCCTCATCAACACCCACACCTGTGTTAATGGAGCAATCACTGAAACGATGTTAGGTGGTCCTTTTAAGGCAGGGCTGCAATGATGTTGAAATGTGTTTTGTGGGATAAAGTTCATTTTCTAGGCAAATATTGACTTTGCAAGTAATTGCTGTTAAGCTGATCACTCTTTATAACATTCTGGAGTATATGCAAATTGCCATTAGAAAAACTGAAGCACTAGACTTTGTAAAAATTAATATTTGTATCATTCTCAAAACTTTTGGCCATGACTGTATTATATATTTTATAATTGGGGGTAGCAGCAGGATGGGGGCTTTGTGTAGGTGAAGACAATATGGGTCAGGTGCCTGGAAAAGTGAGGAGCCAAAGATGTCTGTGTTGCAAACTTTACAGAGACTAGAAGAAGTGGTCATGGCCATCCAGATAAAAGAGACGGGGAATGTGAACGATTAGTCAGAGACATCACCGGTAAGTCACTAAATGTTACTGCCCTGTATTCACCTAAATCGTCTGCAGAGCCCTGTGTAGAGCCGCTATATACCACTATACGCTCACCGTATACTGATAGTATCGGTATACGAACATGTCCAAGTTGGGGGCCCACTTGGACATGTTCGCCCCCCTGTGCTGAAGCCCCCCCAGAGTATAATAATCGGAGACCCAGGGGAGGTGAGGGAACATAAAAACCAATGCTACTTACCTCTCCTGCGATCCCATGTTACTCCGAGCAGGCTTGGTGACTTCATCAGGTCGCGTCACTGGCCTGATCACGTGACGTTTGTGCTCAATTAAACAGGGCCGAAAGCTGCAGGGAGTGCACCGGTGTCCAGGATAGGTAAATAACACTGGTTTTTATGTTTGTCACCTCCCCTGGTTCTCCGATCATTATACTCTGGGGTCTAAAAAGACCCCAGAGTATAATATTAGTTCATGGGTGGGCCACTATGGGGCATTATACCAGTGCAGGGGCCACTATGGAGCATAATACCCTGTACAGGGGCCACTGTGGAGCATAATACCCTGTGCAGGGGCCACTATGGAGCATAATACCAGTGCAGGGGCCACTATGGAGCATAATACCAGTGCAGGGGCCACTATGGGGCATAATACCATGTGCAGGGGCCACTATGGAGCATAATACCGTGTGCAGGGGCCAATATGGAGCATAATACTGCGTGCAGGGGCTACTAGGGAGCATAAAACTGTGTGCAGGGGTTGCTGTGGAACATAATACCATGTGCAGTGGCCACTGTGGGGCATATTACTGTGTGCAGGGGCCACTATGGAGCATAATATCATATGCAGGGGCCACTATGGAGCATAATACCGTGTGCAGGGGCCGCTGCGGGCCATAATACTGTGTAATACTTTGTGCAGGGGCTGCTGATGATTAGTTTATTAATGACCTGGAAAACCTTTTAACTAGTTAACACCTGGGGCATTATTAATAAGGGGCACTATTTATACAGGGTACAAACGGACATTACTAATATAAAGATGCACTTGGGAGTATTATTCATTATGGGGGGTTATATCATATATTTTATAATTGGGGTAGCAGCAGGATGGGTGTGCAGGTGAGGACAATGTGGGTTGGTGCCTGGAAAAGTGAGGAGCCAAAGATGTCTGTGTTGCAAACTTTACAGAGACAAGTCACAGCTGGAAGAAGTGGTCATGGCGGTCCAAAGGGAAGAGAAGGGAAATGTGACCGATTAGTCAGAGACGTCACCGGTAAGTCTAAAAATGTTACTGCCCTGTATTCACATAAATGATAGAGGATAAATACCTGAGTGATGGGGGTCTGTCTGCTGAGACCCCCACTGAGCCTAAGAATTGTTTTTTCCCCCCACTGGGTGGGAATTCAGCCTGACCGCAGCCATATATAGGTGTGCCGCTTGGTGGATGGACGAATCCGCGTGGCTATCATTCACTTCAATGGGAGTGCCAAAGATACCCGAAGTACAGTACTCAGCTATCTGCGGTGCTCCTATTATAGAGAATGGGGGCCATGTGGGCTCGTCCATCCACCAAGCAGAAGATGTGTGAAGTTACTTTCATTGTTAATGCCGTGTTGTTGATCTGATACTGAAGTAATACAGGAAGAAGAATTCTTAAAAACTGTTTTATAACTTTGTGTATTATGTACAGTATATTGTGCGACGATAACAGCGTGTGAAGCTAATAGCATGGAAACTTTAATTTTTTTTTTTTTTTTTGGGGGGGGGGGACGTCTTTCTATAGTCCGCCTCAGGCAGCAAAGAGGCTAGGTTCACCACTGATCCTAGCCCTAGAAGAAGAGACCTCTCAGTAACCGTTGTGCCTCTCTTCCAAAAAGGAATAAAGTTTTTTATCTGCAAGTTTTATCATTATGAAGGAGAGACCACCATGATACATCAAGCTGAACTTATTGTATGTACTGTACACACAATACCTATACAGAACTTCATCTGGTTCTGTTAAAGATTTTATACAGTAGGTGTACTATATATCTGCATTAAGGATGCTGTTACTACAGGCGTGAACAGCTATTGGTGCTATGGTGTATACTATCATATACAGGTACTTCACAACTGCAGCAAAGGGTGAAGCTCCCTTACCAACCTGGTTGGAGCTGCTTGCTGGTAAATACATCCTGTAGTTCTTGAATCAGTAGTAGTCACTTCACAATGTCCCTCTACAGTGTGGCTTAGAAAAGATCCAATGCCACAGGGGAAAAAGTCATACATTAAAAGGTTTAGAGATGTTGATAAATCATAATGCACTAAAATAGAGTTTGAAATCAAAGGTTCAACATAGCAGGATAAACTTGCTCATAAATTGCTTACCGCTTTCGAGTTGCATGAATTTATGTAATGACTCTGCAACAAGGACTTTGTGCTTCTGGAAATGTTGAAAACTGATGAAAATGTACCATCATTACTATAAATATATATTTTGAATTTTATTATGTGACTAGTCATTGAAAAAAAAAACTTGAAATTCACGTTTTCTCACCAGAAATTACAACAGACACCGACTGACAATTTCTGCCCTATGCAACTCATTTGTTCTGTGCAGGATCTAAGAGCAATGAATGGATTGATTGGAAGATTTGCAGTTTTGACAGTTTTTTACTGGTATTTTATGATTTGTATTTTTTCTAAAATGGACTAAAAAATGCTTACTTCTGAATTTTGGTTAAAGGTTTATTACAGAAAAGACATAGCATATCTAATCAAAATGTATCAAATGTATAGTTTTCCAACCTTTTCAGATTCGGGTACCCTACCAAATAATTTTTACCTAAAGACAAAAAACTGCAGTTTTGATGTGTTTTTAGTACAGTTTCCAAATTTATAGCTGGGACATAAATTTGGTTCCCTTGTAAGATTTAGACATCCTCACCAAAAACCACATAAAAACTGCATGCATTATTTCCGATACAATTTTGATGCAATTGTAACCGCATCATAACTGCACCGTGTGAATGCACCCTCAAAGCTACACCATGCTATACTTTTCATCCAGCACAAAGAAAAATTCAGGTTTTACCATCACCAGGCTCCCTTAGTGGCCCCCACATAGTATCATGACCCCAGTTGCCCAAAATGCAGAATATGGTTACCCAGTGGCTCGACACGGTATAATACTTCCCATTGATTCCTACTTTATAATGCTTTCCAGACACATAATAATGTTCCCCATGGGCCCCAGGCAAGTAGTAAAGTTCTTCAATGAGTCCCCAAGTAAGTAGTAAAGCTCCCCAGTGGCCACCAAACAAGTAATAATGTCCTTAAGTGGCCCCTAGACAAGTAGTAATATCCCCAGTACCCCCGAGGCAAGTAATAATGTCATCCAGTGGCTCCCAGGCAAGTAACAACATCCCAAAGTATCCCGCAGACAAGTAATAATGTCCCCCAGTAGCCCCCAGACAAGTAATAATGTCCCCCAGTGGCTCCCAGAGAAGTAATATAGTCCACCAGTGGCCACCCGGCAAGTAATAATGTCCTCCAGTGGCTTCCAGGCAAGTAATAATGTCCCCCAGACAAGTAATTAATGTCCCCTATTATCCTTCAAGAAAGCAATAATGCCCCGGCCCGCAGCAAGTAATTGGCTCCTAGCCCCCAGACAAGTAACAAGGCCCCCAGTGGCCCCCTGACAATTAATAATGTCCCCCAGTGGCCCCTTGACAAGTAATAGTGGCCCCACACTGAAGTTGTGCTTTATAAATAAAATAACACTTACCCATCCTTGTTCCCTGGGGGTTCTGCTGCTCTTATCTGGATCTTGATTCAGCAGGTCTTCAGCAGGCATGACTGGCAGATGTTTGATCAACAGATCCTGACTTTCTTCCATTCTCTTAAGGATGTCAATGTAGTAGGTCATGCAGCCTTTTCCCCTTGGTTTCCCCACCATGGCACCACAGTTGGGAATCACCGGTCTAATGGGTGTGGTCCTGTTATTGCCCCAAAGCTGGACCAAATTAGAAGGAAACGGCTGTGATTTCTTTTATACAAATCTATGTCAGACATTTTCAACCACTTTGGTCTGATTTAAGAGCAGCAATTGGAGAGAGAAACCTATCGATTAGGGGAATCAAAAATAGCCAGATCATTATCATCCAGTTACAGCACTTACAGCATATCAATATCAATAATCACTTTAGAGGCAAAGACGTAACTATTTTAATTCTTTACACTTTATACAATAGGTATGCAAGTATATTTTTTTTTCTAAAAGAAGAAAACAGACATATATATCCTTCAAGGTTGCATCACTAGGTATAGTACAGAGAAGATTTTACAAGGAGATTTCCTCAACCCCAATATAACAAGTAAATAAGATACAATGGGACAGATTTATTACTGTTGCCTTAAAGTTATACAATGTAAAGTTAGGCTAGACAGTCTTATAATGTGCCAGATTAATAATAGTGTCTAATAATGGATGATAAATCTGTTGCATTAATAGACTGTCTATTTTATACTTTCTATTAGTTGACCTAATTTATGTTTGAAAAATGCACCAATATTCCAGTGTATGGCACATCTTTGTGCTAATCTATGCCACCTTTTTCATGCAAGATGTAAAAAGTGTCTAAAACGCTTGACAAATGTGGTGCAAGTAATGTTAGACAGTTTTTTTTTTGTGCAATTTACCTAAAGACGACCTTTCATCACCTCTGCCAGCTCCAGTTCTTAGTATCTGTTAATAGGTTCAGCTCCACTGATTCTGACACAGTTGGAATTCTTTATCTAGCCCCCACCGTTCCCGAGCAATCAATGCTGTTAGTTGGTGCCTGATATGCCATTTAGGCTCTATACTGTCAGGTTGGCGGTGTCAGACAGGAGCAGTGGTGTGGCAGGGGTGTGATTCTGACCTCTGACACTGGCTGTCTCTGATTGGAGCTCTAAGTCATGCCCCCTTGTCTGACACCATACTCCTGACATTACAGAGCTTAAATAGCACATCAGGCACCAAAAATAACTGTGCTTGTTGCTCAGGAACGGTGGGGACTAGAAAGAAAATTACAACTGCACTGAGATCAGTGGAGCAGCACCTATCAACAGATGCTGAGAACTTGAATTGGTGGAGGTGGTGAAAGGTCCTGTTTAAGAATTCTGGTACATTTTGCTTAGTAAATCTCTCTGAAAGTTTGAAAGTTCCTCCACCGATGTGATCCTCTATCCCAGGTATGCCATTCAGAATTTAAATTATTAACTTGTTTAATGTTTTTCCTCTTTAGTCTTTTGTAGATGTCTAATAAGCTGTCCATTAGAAGATCAGGATCAAGTCAGCATATACTTGGGATAGAGGATCAAGTAGTTGGCATCTCTGAGCAGTATATAATTCACCTTTTATACTGGGGTGTACTAAAAATAATTTACAATACTATACTCATACTAAATCTAGTGCTGCTGCAGACAATATATCTTTCTGTTTTTATCAAGACTGTGGGGCTCGGTCTTTCCTTGTGAGTGGCCTCACTGAAGGACATGTTTTCTCATTATAAATTTTTACAGCTTCAATCCAATCCTAGCAAATTTTGTAATATCTAAGTAATTGCTCACATATTAACAAAATAAAAAATGTATCACATATATAAAAAGAGGAAAATAATATCCAGGCACCAACCTGCTTGAGAACGTCTATAAAAACTTCTTTATCTATAGTTATTTTTTGTGCATCAGCAGGAACATGATCCACAGGCATTCATCAAACACATTGTTAAAGACTTCGATAACATTTTTTCAAGGTGTCAGCTATGACTAAAAGCAGCCTACACAGTGACTTGTACTTGCGCAACAAAAGATTGCATTGTCTTCATACTACATCACAGTAATGATAGTGAATTTGGTCATGTTGTGAACCACAAGTTGCTGCAGCAGTTGGAAGAAATCCAGCCCTGCATGATTTCTGCATGACCACATTCACATTAATATTAGGTGCCACTGGCATCATAACACTTTTGATCATTATAGTGCACAGTCTCAAGTCACTGTGTGATCCTAGACTAAAGCAGATTCGTAGTAGTTCAAACGTGTTCACGACCAATAACTTCGAGCTCTATTGTGATAACTAGCGCAATTGCTTAGTCCCTTTCTTAACAGACACTTTTTCTGTTTTACTGTATTCACATATTTTGCAGTTAATAACGATTTGTCTTGTAGTGTTAACTTTATGCAATATTGGTATATATTGTCTTAACCCTTTCCTACCTGTTCCTATCATCTATAGTGCAAATTGGTGGACCTACAGGTGCATCTCAATAAATTAGAATATCTTTGATACGTTTATTTCATTCAGCAATTAAATTAAAAAAGTGACCTCCTATATTTTCCAGATTCTTTACACACAGAGTGTTCTATTTCAAGTGTTTTATTTCTGTAAATGTTGATTATAGATTACAGGTAATGAAAACCAAAATCTAAGAAAATCTGAATATTGTAAAAAAGTTCAGTGTTGTAAATTCAGTGTCACCTGCCAAGGTTTCCTAAGCCTTTAAATGGTCCCTCAGTCTGGTTTAGTAGGACACACAATCATGGAAGATGCTGATTATGAATTGAATTACTGAATTACTGAAATAAATGAACGTTTCAAAGATATTCTAATTTATTGAGATGCACCTGTACATGCAAAGCATTCTGTTCCTTTGTACTTTAGCTATCCGAAAGGAGCAATAACCATCTATTACAGAAACACACCATACCAGAACTTTGCACAAGTAATTTTTATTTAGGTAATGTACAGATGTAGCCAAGTTTAACATGACTTTTAACATGTTAGGTACACAGTTGCTAAACACATTTCACTTTTAAAATATTTTGTTATTTATCGTGCAGCAATTTATCAGATTCAAGTTGAAGGAGTCTTTACCTGTACATAGATATTTGTACATGCATAGTAATACATCATTCAGTGACTTATTTAATATCAGAATTCCTTACTTAATAAATTGAGTTTTAGATTTACATAAACTGTAATTAAGCGTTACAGGTAATTGGCTCGTATTATTCTTTCTTTTACCTACACTTTATGAATGCAATGTGTCATTAACTAAAGTTTGTTGAGAAAAGTTTCTTAATTTGATAAAGTAGGGATGGAGAAATTCATTCAAGTGTTTTATTTGCTCTGTTCTTTTGGGTTGAAAGTATACAAGGAAAAAGATTTGTTAACTCAAAGTAATTGCTAGCTCTTATAGCAGTTTATTTCCCTCTTCACAGCAGCAGAAGAGCTCTTGAAATTAGTTCTGTTTACCCTTTGTTTTTACAGCATCAATAGACTTTTCCCGAGAGCAACAAATTAACCTTCAGTAGAGACACACTCCTACAATAAATACACTTTCCCGCCTCTAATTTGTGTTGGTTTGTTCTTTTTTATTATTTATACCATACCACACAGTCAATTATTGCTATTCCTCCTCCGACTCATCCCAAAGTGACAAGTGGAAAGCACATTCAGTCCTACAAGAAGTCGAGCTGGTTTAATGAAAGATACGAGGGCAGAATGAACGTAGGTTTTAGTAAGTTAATGTCACTCAAACTTGTCATGTCTATGAAAGTCTTATCCTGAAAGGAAAATCGAGCCTGAAATGAAAATGTAAAAATAGCTAAGTTAAATTATCTGTTTTTGAAAAATGTTCTTCAGTACACTGGTAGACAATACACATGGCTTGAATGCCAGGAGAGGTGAACTTTGGATGCACTGTGTATTAGCATGACCACATACAATCTGTGTATTAAGATGCTGGCATATGAATATACAGAATGTACAGAAATCGGGACCTGACAGCTAAAGAACAATGAATTCTATATGCTGTGACATATGAAAGTATGTGACACATTTAAAGTTGTGCTTTTACCATGGTTGCATGACATGAATATTTATGTTAAAGCCAATCTAAAAATAGACAAAATGCCATAAACAAGATTAATATACTTGTTTCTTACAAGTCAGTTATCTCTTCTGTAACTATACATCAAGCTCAACTGCACATAGAAGAAAGAAGGGGTTAATCTTACATTTTTGTTTCCCCCATTCATTGCTCCTATACTGTCATGCTGCCAGTTTGAATTGCCAATTGCCAGCATGTCAATTATACCTGCAGAAACGCTGGCATTTTCTGTATAGGTATAATAGGGGCAGAAAGTCCGCTGAGGGAAACTCTGCGAAAATGCAATGAAAAGAAATGCAAAAAAAAAAAAAACATGATGCATTTCTGCCGCAAATTTTTCCGCAGTGTTTTTTGCTGCATCTTGCTACTTTAGGCCTTAGCCTAAAACCATCAGACATCAGAAATATAAACAATCGTTTTTGTAAATCGCAGCATCATTTATACCTGCTAAACGCTGGTGTTTTCCATATAGGTATAATAGAGGCAGAAAGTCCACAGAGAAAACCTCTGTGGACTTTCTGTGAAAAATGCTGCAAAAAAAACCCACAATGCGTTTCCGCCACGGTCTTTTCCGCAGCGTTTTTCGGCTGCGGCTTAGCAATTGGCCGACCTGCAAGTGTTCGCTCATTACTCAGCTGATCGGCTGCACTATTAGATGCACCCTGGAAGAACTTGATGCCAATAATTGCCCTAAATATTTTTCCCCACAGTGGGACTATTAAAGGATTATCTTATTTTATCTTATCTTATCGGCCAGTGTAATAGGGCCTTTATGCAAGGCAAAATGAAAATATGACAAGAGGAAATGTAAGTACACCAACATTTTAGAAAAAAAGACATGGACCACACATCCCAGTATTATACACTAATCTATGCTTGTCTGCAAACGCTGCAAAAAAGAACATGAGGTTCTGAGAATGAAGTTTTAACTATACTATAATGTAATAGTATAAAGTAGATGCTCACAAAAACAAAAGGAGACACCGAGCGGCCAAGATTAGTTTAGATCCGGCTATGATCCAAATGTGATAATAAAAAGACAAAAATAAATGACCAAGATGGCCCCTCACCTTTAAGTATTGTGAATGTATCACAAATAACGCTTAGGATCTTGTAGGTGGTGAGGGTGGCAGCAGATACCGTCTAGCATCGCCGGAGAACCGGACGTTAAGGTATGCAATAAAGAAGGGGGTGTGTGTTCCCCAAGATATGGACTTTCTGCGCTCTTGTAAAGGAAGATCTTAGGTCACTTTTCTGAATGAAGGTCTCTTTATTAGGGTACAGAAGGCACAACGCGTTTCGGGGAAGGACTCCCCTTTTTCAAGTGCAAATATAAACAACCTTAAAAATAAAATATATATATATATATCTCTTAGCTCAATCAAATCATAATCATAAAAACAGTATAAAAGATTGAAGAAAAATGTTAGGGTAGGTATATCCTTTAAATTAAACAGATTTTTAAATTAGCTCAAAAGGTAAATATATACAGACCACATATGAAGGGACAATGAGGAAAAGGTGTAAGTTAATATATAGACAACATGAGTAAAAAGAATCGAAATTAACAGAAAAGGTGTATCCATATAACTTTATCCAATTCCATATGCGTCCAAATGTATCCTTATAACTTATCCATATAAATTAAATAGGTAATTCAAATATGTTTGAACATACCAAATCCTCTTAGTTAAGGTTATATAAACCTCAAAAAATTCTCAAAAAACCTTGCGCATATTAAAATCTATACTATATGCAAAATACCATACGGCTAAACCCACTCTTAAATCTCCCCCCATCCCCCCCAACCCGAATCATATTCCCATTAAGATATGCTTTTAGAATAAAGTTTTCAAATATTCATAAAAGGTATACTATGGAGTCAGCAAATAATTGAACATACATTAATCCTAATAACTTTGGTCAAATAGCTAGTATACACTTACCACCAAACTGATGCTTGATTAGGACAGAGATAGCTAAAAGCGGGGATGAGGCTCATTAATTACCTATGTGGAGATAGGGAAGAAAAAAAACTTGCACGCTCAATAAAAGTCATTGTGCAGGCGCACTGATGGATGCGACCTGCGCGTGTTGAAAATATGTTAGCGTCTGGGCCACCTTAGTGCGCACGTGCGGGAAAAAAAAAAAAAAAAAAAAAAAGGCCTCCGTTCTAAAGAACCAGATGCGCATGCGTGAAATTTCTAAACCCGCGCACACGCAATACCCTATAGCTAGCTTGAACGGATAAAAATAGTATTAAGCAGTATATTCAATGTAGTTGGTATACAGATTACTCCATCATTATGAAGAACTGAGAATAAAAAATAATACTGATAGAAAGTAAAAACACCCCAAATTAAAGTATTAATAATAATAATGCCTATAAAGTGTACAATAACAATAAAATGTGATATGATAAAAAGCCCCTAATGTTAAACGGACGATTTTTTTTTTTTTTTTTAAATAAAATACAATATTGGGGTATATAACAACCAAAGTTATTTAGTGATGTCTTCAAGAGACTCATTCAAACCAACAGGTATAAGGGTATCCATCTTAAAAATCCAATACATCTCACGTTTGTTAAGAACACCTGAGCGATTGGGTATACCTGCTGGAATATGATCAATGAGCATTATCTTAAAGCCTTCGAAATTACAATTATGGTATTTTAAAGCGTGTCTAGAAACACTATGTTTGATATATCCATTAGAGACGTTGGAGCGGTGCTTATTGACACGCTCCCGTAAACTCATTGTTGTCCTGCCTATATATTGCAAACCACAGGGACACTGTAATAAATAAATTATAAAGGAAGAAGAACAATTTAAAAAAGGTTTCATAGTAAATTTTTCGCCTGTGGAATGGCTGAAAAATTCTTGTGATCTATGCATAATTGATTGACAGCATTTGCATTTGGAATGTCCACACTTGAAGCTACCATTCAATGCATTTTCCATCAGTCCCGGAGCTTGTTTTCGGATGGGTTTTAATCTACTAGGGGCTATAAAGTTTTTCAGGGTTTTAGCCCGCCTGTAGGTAATTGCTGGAACTTGAGGTAAGACTTTCTTTAGAAAAGGATCATTTAATAAAATTGGCCAGTGCTTGTTCAGAGTGTCCCTAATATACCTATTGGAGGAGCTATAAGAAGTGATAAAGTTAAATTGATAGATGTTGTTCTTTGTGATATTACTGGGTTTCAGACAATCACCCTGTGTCAGTTTACCCGCTTTTATTTGGGCATCCAGAATGATATTCTTAGGGTAGTTTTTTTCTTTGAATCTCCCAATTAGAACTTGACTTTGTGTAGTGTAGTCTAAATCATTTGTGCAGTTTCGCCTGATCCTTCTGAATTGTCCGTATGGGATATTGTTCTTCCATTTAATATAATGTGAACTTTTGTAATCGAGTAAACTATTACAATCTACGGACTTAAAAAAGGTTTTAGTATATACCTGTTTGTTCCTTCCTACAAGAAGGAGGTCTAGGTACTCAATGGTATCAGGTGAGGACTTCCCTGATAATTCAATCCCAAAAATATTGTTGTTAAGATATTTAGTAAATTCAACAAATGAAATCTCGTCACCATCCCAGATGAATAATAAATCATCAATATAACGCTTATAATTCACGATGTTCTGGGCCCACGAATGTGTATTGTAGATGTAAGTTTTCTCAAAATTGCCCATAAATATATAATTTTGAGAAAACTTACATCTACAATACACATTCGTGGGCCCAGAACATCGTGAATTATAAGCGTTATATTGATGATTTATTATTCATCTGGGATGGTGACGAGATTTCATTTGTTGAATTTACTAAATATCTTAACAACAATATTTTTGGGATTGAATTATCAGGGAAGTCCTCACCTGATACCATTGAGTACCTAGACCTCCTTCTTGTAGGAAGGAACAAACAGGTATATACTAAAACCTTTTTTTAAGTCCGTAGATTGTAATAGTTTACTCGATTACAAAAGTTCACATTATATTAAATGGAAGAACAATATCTCATACGGACAATTCAGAAGGATCAGGCGAAACTGCACAAATGATTTAGACTACACTACACAAAGTCAAGTTCTAATTGGGAGATTCAAAGAAAAAAACTACCCTAAGAATATCATTCTGGATGCCCAAATAAAAGCGGGTAAACTGACACAGGGTGATTGTCTGAAACCCAGTAATATCACAAAGAACAACATCTATCAATTTAACTTTATCACTTCTTATAGCTCCTCCAATAGGTATATTAGGGACACTCTGAACAAGCACTGGCCAATTTTATTAAATGATCCTTTTCTAAAGAAAGTCTTACCTCAAGTTCCAGCAATTACCTACAGGCGGGCTAAAACCCTGAAAAACTTTATAGCCCCTAGTAGATTAAAACACATCTGAAAACAAGCTCCGGGACTGATGGAAAATGCATTGAATGGTAGCTTCAAGTGTGGACATTCCAAATGCAAATGCTGTCAATCAATTATGCATAGATCACAAGAATTTTTCAGCCATTCCACAGGCGAAAAATTTACTATGAAACCTTTTTTAAATTGTTCTTCTTCCTTTATAATTTATTTATTACAGTGTCCCTGTGGTTTGCAATATATAGGCAGGACAACAATGAGTTTACGGGAGCGTGTCAATAAGCACCGCTCCAACGTCTCTAATGGATATATCAAACATAGTGTTTCTAGACACGCTTTAAAATACCATAATTGTAATTTCGAAGGCTTTAAGATAATGGCCATTGATCATATTCCAGCAGGTATACCCAATCGCTCAGGTGTTCTTAACAAACGTGAGATGTATTGGATTTTTAAGATGGATACCCTTATACCTGTTGGTTTGAATGAGTCTCTTGAAGACATCACTAAATAACTTTGGTTGTTATATACCCCAATACTGTATTTTATTTAAAAAAAAAAAAAAAAAATCGTCCGTTTAACATTAGGGGCTTTTTATCATATCATATTTTATTGTTATTGTACACTTTATAGGCATTATTATTATTAATACTTTAATTTGGGGTGTTTTTACTTTCTATCAGTATTATTTTTTATTCTCAGTTCTTCATAATGATGGAGTAATCTGTATACCAACTACATTGAATATACCGCTTAATACTATTTTTATCCGTTCAAGCTAGCTATAGGGTATTGCGCGTGCGCGGGTTTAGAAATTTCACGCATGCGCATCTGGTTCTTTAGAACGGAGGCCTTTTTTTTTTTTTTTTTTCTTTTTTTTTCCCGCACGTGCGCACTAAGGTGGCCCAGACGCTAACATATTTTCAACACGCGCAGGTCGCATCCATCAGTGCGCCTGCACAATGACTTTTATTGAGCGTGCAAGTTTTTTTTCTTCCCTATCTCCACATAGGTAATTAATGAGCCTCATCCCCGCTTTTAGCTATCTCTGTCCTAATCAAGCACCAGTTTGGTGGTAAGTGTATACTAGCTATTTGACCAAAGTTATTAGGATTAATGTATGTTCAATTATTTGCTGACTCCATAGTATACCTTTTATGAGTATTTGAAAACTTTATTCTAAAAGCATATCTTAATGGGAATATGATTCGGGGTGGGGGGGATGGGGGGAGATTTAAGAGTGGGTTTAGCCGTATGGTATTTTGCATATAGTATAGATTTTAATATGCGCAAGGTTTTTTGAGAATTTTTTGAGGTTTATATAACCTTAACTAAGAGGATTTGGTATGTTCAAACATATAATTTATATGGATAAGTTATAAGGATACATTTGGACGCATATGGAATTGGATAAAGTTATATGGATACACCTTTTCTGTTAATTTCGATTCTTTTTACTCATGTTGTCTATATATTAACTTACACCTTTTCCTCATTGTCCCTTCATATGTGGTCTGTATATATTTACCTTTTGAGCTAATTTTAAAATCTGTTTAATTTAAAGGATATACCTACCCTAACGTTTTTCTTCAATCTTTTATACTGTTTTTATGATTATGATTTGATTGAGCTAAGAGATATATATATATATTTTTGATTTTTAAGGTTGTTTATATTTGCACTTGAAAAAGGGGAGTCCTTCCCCGAAACGCGTTGTGCCTTCTGTACCCTAATAAAGAGACCTTCATTCAGAAAAGTGACCTAAGATCTTACTTTACAAGAGCGCAGACAGTCCATATCTTGGGGAACACACACCCCCTTCTTTATTGCATAGTATAAAGTAGATCCATTACTGAAGTATCTATCCTATACCAACTCAAAAAGACCAGAATCTAATTAGCAATGGAGGATTCCTCATAGCTGTCCTCAGGTGGTAGATACAAAAACTTGTAATAGTAAGAGAGGGGAAGAATGAAATAGTCTGTTACTGCTATTCCCCTGTAAGCTTCCAGTGACCTCGGAGGATGATGCATGAACTTTTTCTTGATGTTATCGCCCCTCGGTCCAGTGAGAGTGAATATATGTTCTCTGACTGTGACATTATTTATTCACATATGGCCATTTGTCAGCTCTCTGAAATAAATATTTACTGGCTTCTGTATTGCAAAGATTTTTGTTTCCTTCAGTTTTCGGTGATTTTGCGAGGGCAGAGTATGTGCATAGGCGACACACACTGCACATCTTGAACATTTAGGTTTCTTTATTTTTACAAGTTCTTGCGTGTCTCAGGCTACCTTCACATCTGAGTTGGAGCCTCCGTTTGGAGATTCCGAAAAAGGCACACAAGAGCAAGTTGTATACATATATATGATAAACTCCACCTAATATTTAAAAAAAATACAAAATCTTTATCACATAATGTTTCAATTGAAAACAATTAAAATCAAAAACAACCAGTTCTTGTGAAAAAATATATTATCCAGAATACAGAGGAAAATTATATTCATATAGATATTATAATATATTACAAGGGCTATGGTACCACGGTGGAAACTTATTGCGGTTTTTCCCGCATCGCTTTTCACAGAAAGTCCACAGAGTTTTCCTATGTGGACTTTCTGCTTCTATCATACCTATACAAGAAACTCCAGTGTTTCCGTAGGTATAATTGACATACTTCGATTTACAAAAACGTGACGGTTTTGGAAATTGCAGCATTTTCACTGTGGATATTTTTCTGCAATGTGTGGATGGCAGTAGCCAGAATCCCATCCACTTTGCAGGTATTATAAAATTCTGCGGATTTTGCTGCTGCGCTTCCGCCGCCGCCAAATCACGGTGTTTACACTATGTGGGGCCCTGGCCTAAGGCTGAGCTGGAAACACCACAGCAAAAAACACTGCATTTTACAGTACCTGCAAAGTGAATAGGATTATTATTATTGTTTATTTATATAGCACCATTAATTCCACGGTGCTTTACAGTTGAGGGTTTACATACGGTACACAAAATATACAAAACAGATAATACTAACAGTGACCAACTGGCACAGTGGGATAGAGGGCCCTGCCCGCAAGGGCTTAGCAATTGGCTGACCCGCAAGTCTTCGCTCATTACTCAGCTGATCGGCTGCTCTATTAGATAAGCGTCCTGTGAGAACTTGATGGCAATAATAGCCCTAAATATTGGCCAGTGTAATAGGGCCTTTATGCAAGGCAAAACGAAAATATGACAAGAGGAAATGTAAGTACACCAACATTTTAGAAAAAAAGACATGGACCACACATCCCAGTATTATACACTGATCTATGCTTGTCTGGGCTTACAATCTATGAATTCTGGCTAATACCATCCACACAATGCAGAAAAAAATCCGCAGTAGAAAATCTGCGTTTTCAAAAACACTTGCATTTTTGAAAATTGAAGCATGTCAATTACAGGTGCATCTCAATAAATTAGAATATCTTTGAAACGTTTATTTCTTTCAGTAATTAAATTAAAAAAGTGACCTCCTATATTTTCTAGATTCTTTACACACAGAGTGTTCTATTTCAAGTGTTTTATTTCTGTAAATGTTGAATATGGATTACAGGTAATGAAAACCAAAATCTAAGAAAATTTGAATATTGTAAAAAAGTTCAGTATTGTAAATTCAGTGTGTCACCTGCCAAGGTTTCCTAAGCCTTTAAATGATCCCTCAGTCTGGTTCAGTAGGACACACAATCATGGAAGACGCTGATTATGAATTGTATTACTGAAATGAATGAACAGTTCAAAAATATTCTAATTTATTGAGATGCACCTGTATATCTGTGGAAATGCTAGTGTTTTCCATATAGGTATAATAAGAAAGAACACAAAGGAAAACTCTGCAAAAATGCAATGAAAAACGCTGCAGAAAAAAACACAATACGTTTCCATTGTGTTTTTTTCCGCAGTGATTTTTTTTGTTGCGCTTCGCTATGTGGGGCCTTAGCCTAAATTAAATCTCATTCACTTTGCTGGTACTTTAAAACACAATGTTTTTTCCAGTGTTTCCGCAGTAGCCAAAAAGACTGCATTTCCACAACAAGGGATCTTCCTTATCGTAGCTGCTTCCAGCTGCAATTTCTGGGTATCTGGCTTGGAATTGTATTACAAAGGTTGACAACCACAGCCATTCACACAGGAATAATACTGCATGTGCAAGCCCGGAGTTTGTTTTTTTTTCTGCAGTGTGTGAATGGGATTAGTTTAACTCTTATCTACTACATGGCTACAGTACAGGTTAGCCAGAATCACCATCAGGTAACCTGCTGTGAACTCACCCTGTGCATCCCTGGCCTAAAATAGATGTGAACAGAGCATAAGGCACCTGTCTTTTTAAGGGAATGATGTAGCAGCATTCGCCTCACACTGTGCCCTATTTCCAGCAACATCAATAGCTTGTTAGTTTTCAGTGTCCACATTGATGTGTATTTAGTAATTACGAGCTGTAGAAGTAAGGACGAAGATTGGTAAAAGTGCTGTCCAGCAGGGAACAATTTTTAATGGGAAACTGTCAGTTCCGTTTCACCTCCTCCCTTCCCCCCCCAATAAAAAATTCACTCAGTACCTCACTTGTTGTCCCAGTTTTATTCAATATGAAAATTAGTTATTTCAAGTCGAGGAGTGGCGACTCAAACCTACTCATTTACATATTGAATAAAGACGTGAAGAAGCTAGGAGAACACATGAGGTACTGAGTGAAGTTTGAGAGGTGAAATGTAACTGACAGTTTCTCTATACAACAGGGTCACATTGGATGAAAACCTTACTAATGCCCCACTGCTCCTGTTGAAATGTTGTCTTGGTCCCTGTTGGTCTCTGCTTCTTAGGACATTCTCAACATACAGTAAATGCCAGGAAAAGTCCGCTCAGCCAATGTACCTGGTACAAGTTGGAAATGGAGTATTTGGGGATCAGAACGGCCTCCTTTAGGCCGGGCCCCACGTGGCATAAACGCTGTGTTTTACAGTTCCTGCAAAGTGGATGGGATTCTAGTGAAACCCATCCACACATTACGGGAAAATACGCACTGCGGACACGGTGTGATTTCCAAAACCGTCGCAGTTTTGGAAATTGCAGCATGTCAAGTATACCTATGGAAACACCAGCGGTTTTCCTATAGGTACAGTATAATGGAAGCAGAAAGTCCACAAAGGAAACCTTTGTAGACTTTCTGTGAAAAGCACTGCAGGAAAAAGCACAATGCGTTGCTGCCGCGGTTTTTCCCGCAGCACTTTTTTGCTGTGGCCCGCTACGTGGGGCCTTAGGCATATGTTTTTACCTCCCCGGCTGACAACCGGCTTTAGAAGACACATTGCGGTTGTTCCCACAGTGCTTTCTGCAGAAAGTCCAAAGAGTTTTTCTCTGCAGACTTTCTGCTTCAATTACACCTATATAATGTTGTACCGTGTTAGCCATAGAAAGTAGTAGAAGAGTGAAGTAATCAGGCGATACCTTTTAGAGGCTAACTGAGTATAATTGATGGTAAGCTTTCGAGAGTACCAGCTCTCTTTTTCAGACATGGTGTTATACCTATAAGGAAAATGCCAGCGTTTCGGTAGGTATAATTGACATGCTGTGATAGCCAAAAACGCTACGGTTTTTCAAATAGCATTGTGTCGGCTGCAGATATTTTTCTGCAGATTACCCATCCACTTTGCAGGTACAGTAAAATGCCGCGATTTGTGCTGCAGCATTTCCACCGCAGCTAAATCGCTGCGTTTATGCTACGTGGGGCCCTGGCCTTAATGGCGTATAGCTGCTATCTGTTATAAGAACATAATAGATCCTCACAAGTATTATTTCTTTAAGTTTCCTATAAAATATGGCACGGTTCCTATGTACTGTATCTGCATTGCCTCTTTGCTGTCTTCACTCATTCTTCAGCTTGTACAGCATTATTGACAAGACTTATTATGGCTTTATGTCTATGCTAATAATGGCTCATGCGAGTATCCAGTACACTGCTCTGTAGTTCAATAACACATAAATACCTGGTAATTAACACATGAACATCCATATAGTCTGATTTATGAATAACTAATTCATACATTCATTATTCATTTGATAATGAATTGCACTACAATGAGTATTGTAAGTTACAGACCCAAAGAGACACCCGCAGGGCACTATAATGCACTCAAAGTAATAAAGAGAGACACAAAACGCTGTCCACATCAGCTAGCTGACAATTTCCAGGTAACAAGAGGAGATTAATGTTTTACATTGCACAAGTTAGAGTCTGGACAAAGCATCAGATAACACTAAATGATTGAGTTGCTGTAGGAATTCTCATTTTCTTAGAAACCTGAAAACTTGTCCCCAGGCCTTTCATTCTCGTGATCAACTGGGGTTCCAATGCTCCTAATTCTAATGAGTGAAGTACTAAATAGGTTTATCTGAGCATAAAGACAAAGTGAAATAAAATGTAAATTTTTATGGTAGTCAATTAATGGAGTCTGTCAGGTCCAAAATGCCTCACAAGCCAATATTAGTGTCCTGTAGGGGTCTTTAATAGGAGTAGAAACAGGGAAACTCATATTTTCAAAGATATGCAAATCAGTCTGTAAGTGCACCTTGGGCGGGGCCTGATACAGGACATTTGTTTTGACAAATACAGAACTCATTTACAGCTAGGCATCATTTTACTGCACTTCCAGAGGATAGCCAAGCACTTGAAACTATGTATAGGTAAAACTTTCAAGCCAGGCCTACCACCACTGCATTTGCAGGCTGATTTGTATATCCATAAAAATATGATTTTCTCTGCATTACTTCATTAGTTTGTGGCCACAAATGTATGTTTCTGCTCCTATAAGTTGCCTCTAAATTACTAGTCTGAGAGGCACTTTGGACTCCCTTTAAGGGTTAAGAAACATATTTTACTTGTTAGTGCTAATTCCAAGAACCTTGTGGTGCCACTTTAAAGCATCAAGTAAAGGGATTTTCTGGATAGACCATGGTACGACACGCAGCACCCTCTACTGATCAACTCTTCTCTGCTGCTGCCAGGCCCAGGAACTATGTAGTGGATGGAGCTAGAAGCAGGCGGTACACTGTGTAGTGGCAGTGACCAAGTAGTACAGCTCTGCTCTCATTCCAAGTTTCAGAAAAACACCTTTGAAACTTGGCTTGCCCTCAGCAAACTACTATTACTTACCTATTTTTATTTTTATTTATAAAGCTTATTTTAGAATTAGCTATACTGTAAAGTAGTGCATACTGGGAATCAAAGTGCACATGTTCAGTTCCTCCAAAAGTCTCTTAACATGAGTGTTTCTTTAAATGTTTCCAATTAAAGATATATCAATCTTAAAGTCTTAGACTTTCCTTGAGCAGTATTCTGAGGATTCTAAACAATTTCCTGAATGAAGAGAGAGAGAGTGGTCTTATTTTGTTGTGTGGATTATACACTATTTATATGTATAATCCATATACATATGTATATGTATTTTAGAATTATAAATATGAATACGTTTAGTTTGTTATAACAACTGGAACCTTTTACTGCAATTGAATAGAATGAGCCTCTGTAGCAGGCACAGCTGGCCGATCCAAGAAGCTTCTGCCCCTATGTGAACAAAGACATGTCACTTACATGAATGCCACATTCACTTGATGATTTCCATGGCTCCCAGGAATTGGAGCTCTCGATCAATAATTTATAGCTATCCCACAGGCCATCAATTAATGAAGATCCTACTTAAAGTGCTATAACTGAAAAGTACGGGTACCTTTTTTGCTTTATTGTGCCGATAGGCTGTGGTCTTAGAGGTCAGACCCCCATCGAACAATGATTGCCTTTTCCAAGGATAGGCCATGCATGTTTAAGCACCAGAGACCCCTTTTTACACTTTACACTTTATTATGATACAAGGAACCAATCAAATCTTAAGAATTTTGCCCTGTGCTATGAACGTCTTATTATTTGTTCCTGGAAGATATTTTTAATCAGTGGGAAATATTAGGAATCTAGATTTTCAAGTATGAAGGCCAAGAGAAAAGGGTTAATTTAGTTTTGTAAAAACAAACGTAAAATGTGTGCTATAAACCTTTGTAATATTATAATTATAGTTGTTCTACTAAATTGTAAAGTTCTGTATACCACAATACATGTATTTACATTCACCTTTTCCCTGACTATTTCTGAAGCTTTGTCTGATTTTACATTACCGTCTTAGCATATCATTGTATGTGCAAACCAAATACTTTGCCATTTGCTCCTCCACTATCACCTCCTTTGACCAACCAATCCCTGTGAGACAACCATATCCAGTATGTTTGTCCCTACTCACTGTGCGGAGACTTGTCTGACCGAGTATATGCTCTTTGCAGAAAGAGTAATAGAAACCCATGCTAGGCTGCCACGTTACGGTAACGCTGCTTTTTTTGTTGCAGATTTTGTTGCCTTTTTTTGAGCCAAAGTCAAGAATGACTACAAAAGTAATGGAAAATATCTAGGAAGCTCTTATACTTCTACCTTCTGCTCAATCCACTCCTGGCTTTGGCTCAAAAAAACGCATCAAAATCTGCAACAAAAAAAGCTGCGTTTCCTCAACATGTGGCCTTAATTATCATAAAAAAGCAAAAAGTTTCAGTTCACCCATGGCTTCAAGTGAAATCCGACTGTGAATGAGTAGTGGCAAATGGAGAACATTTTACATTTACCAAATAATAAAACAATCAAAGTTTAATTTTATTTTAACCATGCAAAGCACCCCAACAATAATATGAGTGCAATGTCTTCCTGTCTCCAGTTTCTGCATGGAGGGGAACCTGAGCAGAGCTCGGCCAGTTAATGCCAACATGTCATACCATGTAATGTGCTTGCTTATTGCTATTTCATAGTACAGACTACTATTAGAGATGGGTAAACCCCTCAGGATTCATTTCAGGTTTGGTCGGCTTGGGTCCCTGGTTCGTTTCGGGTTGAACAATTTTGGTATGAAGCACAACTTAAATTGGCTTAAAACATAGTATAGAACACTCTGAAGACTACTAAAAACCTATCTATCTAATTTCTAGCTCTCTACGGTAAACACAGCCGTAGTAATAACATTATTATACTCTAGGGTCACATGACGCTCAGCGGGCTCATGTCACTGCTCAGGCCCAATCACAGGCCTTAGCGGTGACTCCGGGCCCATGACATCACAGAAGAGTATTGGACGCTGCAAAGAGAACCAAAAGAGGTAAGGGGAGTATGAATGTTTTTTTTTATTTTTTTTACTCCTCCCCTGAGCTGCCACCTATTATATATAATGCGGTGGCCATTTTAGTTCACCCAAGATGAATCATTCTCCCATCTCTAGCTACTATGCTTCTTGGTCTGAATTTTCACTCTGTCATAAGCTGAAGATCTATGGGCAAAAGCAACAGCCTTAGTACATGCTGAGTCATAGAGGTGTAACTAGAAGTTGCTGGACCGCAATGCAAAATATGTAACAGGGCCCCCACTTACCATGTGCTATCGATAATACTGGTGTATTTCTATTTTGTATAGAGGCCTTTAGGCCCCCTGAAGTCCCAGGGCCCAGTAGCGATTGCTACCTCTGCATTCCAAATAGGTATGCCAGCCAGTAGTAAAGGTTGTTCTGGATTATACTGTAGTGCAAGGTAATTCACAAAGTGATAGATGCTTAAAAAAGACACAATTAAACTAATAACAATATAATATATTTGAGGATTGCTGATATTTCACCTCCTTAAAGGGATTCTATCATTGGGAAAACCCATTTTTAAATAACAGCACGTCGTAATAGCCTTTAGAAAGGCTATTCGTCTCCTATCTTTCTTTTTTTGACCCGTGCCGCCGTTTTCTATATTCTTCTTATTTAGTGATTATGCAAATTAGTCTTCAGGATGCACAGGGGGCGTTGCACCAGTCTTCAAAATGCACAGGGGGCGTCCCCTGTGCTCACGTCACACGCTGTTTTCAAAATCCAGTGCCGCCTCTCTCTTTGTCTCCTGACGCCGCTCTGCATCATTTGCCGCATCATCAACCACCGAGTCTGCGAGTTTGCAATCCAAATCTCGTGCATGCTTTGTCAGCTCTTCCATTTCGCGTTGGATAGAGGCGACTGCGCATGTCCATTGGTCATTTTCATGTGGCCTCTTACAAGAGCTTGCTGTCACTTACCTGTTTATGGCCGCCTATCTACACCCATTGAAGCCAGGATGGCTTCACCTCCGGGTTTAGGGAGGTACGGAGCTACTGAGCATGCTCAGTATGCTCTTGTAAGAGGCCACATGAAAATGGCCGATGGACATGCGCATTCGGCTCTGTCCAACTCGAAATGGCAAAGCCGACAAAGCATGCGCAAGATTTGGATCACGAACTCGCACACTCAGTGATTGATAACTCGGCAAAAGATGCGGAGCAGCATCAGGAGACGAAGAGAGAGGTGGCGCTGGATTTTGGAAACAGTGCGTGACGTGAGCACTGGGGACGCACCCTGTGCATTTTGAAGACTGGTGCAACGCCCCCTGTGCATCCTGAAGACTGATTTGCATAATCACGAAATAAGAAAAATATAGAAAACGGTGGCGCGGATCACAAAAAGAAAGGTAGGAGACGAATAGAAAGGCTATTACAACGTGCTGTTATTTAAAAATGGGTTTTCCCAATGACAAAATCCCTTTAAACAACTTAGGACTGGGCCACAACGAGACAAATTTTCTTTTTTTTTTTTTAGTACATGTGGTTTTAAAATAATGATTTTTTTTTGTTTAATTAATCTAATAATTTTGCATGTTTTCAGTCATTAATTAGTGTTTTTTTCTATTCTATAATATTTGGGAAAATGCAAAAGAAAAAGGGGGAGTGTCTCTGCAATAAAAAATAGTACAAATGGGGAAAAAAAAGAATTTTTTATTTTGTTTATTTTTTATATTTTTGATCTTTATTGGTATTTTATAGCTTTATAGAGTGTACCCCCTATAAGGTCATAACACTCTATGAGGAACATTTCAACATTGTATTATTATTTTTAATTGTTGATTTCCCATGTACTGTATCTGAGGCTGATATAGTAGGGGAAAATGGGTCATGTAAAATCTCAATAAATTAGAATATTTTTGAACCGTTCATTCATTTCAGTAATTCAGTAATACAATTCATAATCAGCGTCTTCCATGATTGTGTGTCCTACTGAACCAGACTGAGGGACCATTTAAAGGCTTAGGAAACCTTGGCAGGTGACACACTGAATTTACCTTACTGAACTTTTTTACAATATTCAAAATTTCTTAGATTTTGGTTTTCATTACCTGTAATCCATAATCAACATTTACAGAAATAAAACACTTGAAATAGAACACTCTGTGTGTAAAGAATCTAGAAAATATAGGAGGTCATTTTTTTTATTTAATTACTGAAAGAAATAATCATTTCAAAGATATTCTAATTTATTGAGATGCACCTGTATGTTAAATACATATGTTTAAATAATTTTTTGTATCCCTCTATGCTTCCCTCTATGGGAAGTCTGGCTCTTGCTGGCTCCTATCTCCTTTGATGTCTTTGCATATGCACAATTTACAGTGAGCTTCTCAAACATCTTTGCAGAGTTGCTTGCTGACCCACCTAATGCTTAAAGTCATCACGTGGTCTGCAAGTGGAGAAAGAGGACCTGTCCATGCATCAGATATGTCTGTTTTAGTAAATAACATTCTGTGGCATATTTTCTTAGAACTTATTGTGGTTGTTACCATTCAAAGTGGTGAGTCCCTACATGACATGGACACTGCATGGTCAGCAGCGACTGGACAGTGTCAGACTGTTCTCTAGAGAATCTTGCTATAGTTGCAAGACCGTTAGCTTACCAGCCATCATTATTTGCAGTGTTGGACTGGGGACCCTAGGGAACACCAGTAAAATTCTTTCTGGGGGTCCACTATACAGCTCCATGCAAGTATTACCTGACACTTGTTTGCAAATTATCAGTAGCCTGCTGCTTGGCTCTTGCTTTGAATTAGGGCTCTCTTAGCTCTGTGACCAGGGATATGTGCACACACAGCAGCAGGCTTAGCCAGCAGCAAGATGCTACATGATGACTGGTTATTGGGGCCCTGCAGTGTCATTAAGAAGATGGAGCCCAGGGAGTAAGGATAGTTGTTGTTTTCCTGACTCTGCACCTAGTTGTCATCTCAGCTGCCCAATAAACTGGGTAGCTTATTTTATAAGCTACACAATATACAGTATTATTCTGAGACATAGCTTGTTTGAGATGCTGATGGGTATGATGGGTATCAGTATGAAGTACAGTGAGTGTATAATGCCATGGCAGGTGAACTGGGAATCCTTCTGGCTCAGGGGCCCACCCGGTGGGAAGATTCACCTGTTCACCTGTGGGCCTGTCTTCGTCTGGTTATCTGGTTAAGTAAGTTTCAATAAAGATTCTTGATCATTACATTGCACCAAATGTGTAGTTAAATAGAGTCTGTCAGTACTATCTTTCTTTTCAAACCTTATAATAGCGCCAGGTAGGGAACCTGAAAAAAATTCACAAACATACTTTTCTGGCCACCGAGTGAGCAAGGAATGGCAATTTAACCATCATTTCACATATATCTAAATCAACCCATAAATACACAGGGGGTGTGTCTAAACCAAAAGTGCTCCAGTTCTCCTTTGGAACTACCACTGAACACTGATCCCTCAAAGCTTTGGGTTATTATGGCACTGCCTACATTGGAGACAGTACCATGCATGCACTGACCTAGGAGCAAAGGGGCACATGTACAAATGGCAGTGAGGTCAGCAAAGACTGAAGATGTCAATTAGGGATAAGATAGCAGAGATTGTAGCGGAGAGCCCGAGCACTTGCAGTACTAGATTTGCTTCATGTGCTCTCGCAGCCTGATTTCCATGTCAGGGAAAAGATGATTATCTTTGTATTGCTTGCTCACATAGTAATATGTTTGTGCTTATTCAAGCTCCTTCCTTCACACTATTATTGGATTGCCTGGACACCCTTGAGGTGTAGGTATAGAAGGTACAGGGGTAGTAGTTGCACCCAGCCCATGTGCTTAAGGTACCCAATAGCCTGCTGTGCTACATAAAAAGACATCAGTATGACAAATGGCACCTAGCAGGTTCGAAACACTATTAAAGGTCTTGCATTGGGGTCTAAAAGCTTCAAATTATGTCTCTGAATCTACATGTGTCAGACTGAAAAAAAAAATCACTGCATAAAGTTAGCTGAAATATACTGCAATACCTTTACAGAATTGGCTCAATTACAATAAAAGTTTCATCTTTTTAAAAAATAGGACTTCTAAAGGCCATATAATGGTTTAATCAATGTGCCCTTTACTCAATGAATTTATACAATAAAAAACACATAGACTTAAATCACTTCACTAAAATGGCAAAGATTATTCTACTCAAGAAAATGTGTATTTTCCCTCATAGTAAGTAATGTAGCTAAGGTAAAGTATAGGATGTTCATTACCATCTTAAGGGCATTTTCACACAGCTAAATTTCTAAGCAGATTTTGGCAAATATTCCACACCAAAATTCCTCATACCATTGTTTTCAAAGGGAATCACATCATAGTTTATAAGGCATGAATTTTTTCACATGTGCAGATTTGACATCTGAGTCGCAGAAAAGAAAGAACTGCCATGCCATGTTGATGTGGTTTCTTTGTGGAAACTATGGCAGGTAGCCACACAAGGATTAGCCCTAACTAATAGAGCTATTCAACATGCTAATCCACAGCAGTACAAACTGGGTCAGCTTCGTATTTCTGCTACAGACTTTCTTTCATGTCAGCACCTGATTTTTCAGCATCAAAACATATTGAACCCATCAGGGCTATTTGTGGCACTAGACTACCCAAAGGTCCTGATGGACTAGTGGTTTAGTGATCTATAATTGTCCTACCCTAACGCTGTCCATGGCCAGGATTAAAATAAAAAAAATTGGGACCTGTGGGTGATTTAGTGCCCCAAATAGAACTTTAAAGTATAAAGCCAAAATGAAGCAAACCCACTCGAAGGTATAGAGTAAAAAATTTATCGCCATTTTGGTACTAATTTCACCCAAAATTATTTATGACTCCAGAGTTTTTCTTTCTAAAAGAAGAGACATGGCTATGTTAATATTTGACGCTAGTGGTCTGTGATGTGCAAACTCTCTCTTTGACTGGTGTTACTGGACTATTTCATATGGTAATATATGGCTACATGCAGTATACACAGTATTATCCCATCATAGTAAGTATATGCTGCATGCACTCCAGTTCCAATGAGTTACATGGCACAGGACATGTTAAAAATTTGTCAACTTTTAAAGGTATAAGCAAACATTAAAGCTAATGCCCCATGTAGCGAAATTGAGCAATAAAACATTGTGGAAAAAATGCGGCGGAAGCATATTGTGTTTTTTCCACAGCATTTTTCATTGCATTTTCACAGAGTTTTCCTCTGCTGACTTTCTGCCCCTATTATAACTATATGGAAAACGCCTGGGTCTCCGCAGGTATAATTGACATGCTATGATTTTCAAAAATGCAGCTTTTCCACTGCTGAATTTTTTCTGCAATGTGTGAATGGGATTAGCCAGAATCCTAACCACTTTGCAGGGGCTTACCCAGAATCCTAACCACATTACAACTTGGGGCCCCAGCCTAAAAGTCTATATTTTTTTAAATTGTCTTACTGATATATTTACTACACTTATAAATTTAAGCTTTTGTAACCGTTTTTATCTCCCCACATTCCAAGAGCCATAATTTTCCTTTTTCGATTCACAGAGTCACATGATGGCTTATTGTTTGCAGGATAAATTGTACTTTGTAATGAGACCATTGAATATCCTGTACAATGTACTGGAAGCTGGAAAAAAATTAAGAATGAGGTGGAATTGGGCAAAAAAAAACCCACATCTGCGTTAATTTCTTTTTTTCATATTTACATTTATGGAGCTGGGTAAGGCAACTTTTTATGCGGGAAAAGATGTAGTTTTTATTCATAACATTTTGGGCAAGGTGTGATGGTTTGATCAGTTTTTATTAATTTTTTTAGGAGGCAAAGTGTTGAAAAAGTGTTATTTAAGAGGCAAAGTGTTGAACTATGATTTTTTTTTCTCCCCACTACGGCATTCACCACATGGGATAAATATTTTTATATTTTATTAGTTCGAGCATTTTTCAGCGCGGGGATACCTAAAGTGTTTGTTTATTTATTTTTGTATGTGATCTAGTGAAAGGTGGTTATTTGAAATTTTTTATTGTTTGTGGGGTTTTTTATACTTTTAAAAACTTTTTTTTTTTTTTTTACTTTTATTTTCAGACCCCTATGGTTCTTGAACACTAAGGGGTCTGGTCGCTCATACAATACACCACAATACTAATGTATTAGAACTATAATAGAACTATAGTAACAACAGCCCTGGGACCCTTCAGTAGGCTCCCGGGTGTCATGGCAACCGATTGCCACCCTTCCAGAAGGCTGTGATGGTTAAAAATGGCAGCGCCCATAGCTCCTGCGCAGTTGAGATACTGCGATCGCGTTTTGCCGTGGTATCTAAAGAGTTAACAGCCACAATCAGCACCAGCACCGATTGTGCCTGTTAGCGGCGGGTGCTGGCTGTACTATACAGCTGGCATCCCCATGTATGGAGAGGGCTAATCTACTGAGCCCTCTCCATACAGTCCCTCATGTCCAATGATATACATGTACGTCATTTTGCGTGAAGGGCTAAAAGACTCAACATCCACAATAATATTACGGCAGATGTCAGGAAAGGGTTAATTATTATTTAAAATACAGGTAATACATTCCCTTTAATGTTTTAAGTATTTATACAGAGATGTTATTATATATTAGATAATAGCATAGCCAAGAATCACTAGAATGTGCGACTTCTTAAAATAGAACCAAGTAACAATTCTAATAATCTAGTTCAACGTTCCTTTATTTCCCTATGGAACACCAGACACAATCTGCCCTAAAACAACCTATGACCACGTACTACTTAATCGCAATGCCACAGGGAATATGAATTATAGTAAAGACATATTTTAGCTAAATAAGCAGTTGAAACACACTTTAACTTGACTTTTTTCAATGGCTTTTGTTTTGTGATATCATGTTGCAATGTGTTAGTAAACTGTTACATCTTTATATGAAGCAATCATTAAAAGTAAAGAGATGGCTATCCCTTCCCTCAAAAAGATATACCATGCAGAATTTGTTTTATAACTTATTTATAATGGGAATAAACAAGAGAAGTATGCAACTATATACTCTAGTTAGTTGAAAATGTCTGGTATACAGTTGTGCTAAAAAGTTTACATACCCCGGCAGATTTTTTGTTTTTTTGGCCTTTTTTCAGAGAATATGAATGATAACACAAAAACTTTTTCTCCACTCATGGTTAGTGGTTGGTTGAAGCCATTTATTGTCACACTTCTGTGTTTTCTCTTTTTAAATCATAATGACAACCAAAAACATCAAAATGACCCTGTTCAAAAGTTCACATAACCTGGTGATTTTGGCCTGATAACATGCCCAGAAGTTGACACAAAGGGCTTTGAATGGCTACTAAAGGTAACATCCTCACCTGTGACCTGTTTGCTTGTAATCAGTGTGTGCATAAAAGCTGAGTGAGTTTCTGGGATCCAGACAGACTGTTGCATCTTTCCTCCAGCCACTGATGTTTCTGGATTGTGAGTCATGGGGAAAGCAGAAGAAGTGTCCACAGATCTATGGGAAAAGGTAGTTGAACTATATAAAACAGGAAAGGGATACAAAAAGATATCCAAGGAATTGTTAATGCCAGTCAGCAGTGTTCAAATTGTGATTAACAAATGGAAACTCAGGGGCTCTATAAAAACCAAACCATGGTCAGGTAGACCAACCAAAATTTCGGCCACAACTGTCCGGAAAATTGTTCGGGATGCAAAGAAAAACCCACATATAACATCAACTGAAATACAGGACTCTCTGAAAACTATCGGTGTGGTGGTTCAAGATGCACAATAAGGAGGAACTTGAAGAAAAATAGGCTGCATGGTCGAGTTGCCATAAGAAAGCCATTACTGCGCAAATGCCACAAAGAATCTCGCCTTCAGTACGCCAAACAGCACAGAGACAAGCCTCAAAACTTCTGGAACAAGGTAATTTGGAGTGATGAGACAAAAATCGAACTTTTTGGCCACAACCATAAACGTTACATTTGGAGAGGTGTCAACAAGGCCTATGATGAAAGAACACCATTCCTACTGTAAAGCACGGAGGTGGATCACTGATGATGTGGGGTTGTGTGAGCTTTAAAGACACAGAAAACAAAGTTGAAGGGAAGATGAATGCAGCACATTATCAGCAAATACTGGAGGCAAATTTGCACTCATCAGCCAGGAAGCTGCGCATGGGACATACTTGGACGTTCCAACATGACAACGATCCAAAACACAAGGCCAAGTCGACCTGTCATTGGCTACAGCAGAAGAAAGTGAAGGTTCTGGAGTGGCCATCTCAGTCTCCTGACCTCAATATCATTGAGCCACTCTGGGGAGATCTCAAGTGCACAGTACATGCAAGACAGCCCAGGAATTTACAGGAACTGGAGACTTTTTGCCAAGAAGAATGGGCAGTTTTACCATCTGAGAAAATAAAGAGCCTCATCCACAACTACCACAAAAGATTTCAAGCTGTCATTGATGTTAGAAGGGGAAATACACGGTATTAAGAACTGGGGTATGTGAACTTTTGAACAGGGTCATTTTGATGTTTTTGATTGTCATTATGATTTAAAAAGAGAAAACACAGAAGTTTGACAATAAATGGCTTCAACCAACCACTAACCATGAGCGGAAAAAAAGTTTTTGTGTTATCATTCATATTCTCTGAAAAAAGGCCAAAAAAAACAAAAAAATCTGCCGGGGTATGTAAACTTTTTAGCACAACTGTATCTTTGGGGCACTTTTGTAATGATCTGTCGTAACATTTACATAATTTAACACAAATATTTAAAATTAAATTATAACATGCAGATAAATATTTCATTACATGTATATTGCATATATTTACATTTTTGATTATGCATGTTATAATTTTATTTTAAATATTTGTCAGTACAAAAAGCAAGTGGTATACTTATGATGGAGGTCTACATGTTGTGACCAAGTATATATGGTCCTTAAGTACTACCGCACTTGTAATTTAAAGATTTCTTATCTAATGCAAGGAAACACATTTCCATCTAAAGGCTTAGTAATAAATAACACATTTATGCAAATGTACATTGTGTAGACTAATTTTAAAATGTAAAAAAAAAAAAAAAAAAAAAAAAGATTTCAACAGATTTTTATTACTATGGCTTACAGTTAATAAAATTGCGATGGTAATCTCTAGCTACACTTTGTTCTGTACATGTATTTCAAAGCTTTGCAGGTATTATTGTACTTTAACATGATGACAAAACATATCTTGCTGTTTGGCAGTCACAATGGAGAGCTATTAGGATATGTCCAAAAAGTACATGTTGAATTCTCATTACAGCAAGTTCATGGCAGCTAATGCTCTATGACTATATCTCCTGTGAACCCTGTCTTAGGCTAAGGCCTCCTGTAGCGAAACGCATTAAAAAAAAAATATGCTTGAGAAAAAAAAACAAGGAGGAAACACATTGCGGTTTTTTTCCGAAGAGTTTTTCTCTGTGGACTTTCTGCCCCTATTATACCTATACGAAAAACGCCAGAGTTTCCGCCGGTATAATTGACATGCTGAGATTTTCAAAAACACAAGCATTTTTGAAAACGCAGCTTTTCCTCTGCAGATTTTTTTCTGCAATGTATGGATAGGATTAACCAGAATCCCATTCACTTTGCAAGTACTATAAAACGCTGCATTTTCGCAACGTGGAGCTTCAGCCTTAAAGAGGTTTTTCTGTGATCAGCACACTATCAGGGGTCTAACTAAGTGAACAGGATAAATCTGCAATACCCTATACTGCCAGTACTATGTATTGCTAAGTACATGACATTCACAGCAAAACAAACCAATCGCATATTGATGTGCTATCCCATGAATAAGCCATTAATATCCAGATCATAGAAAACCTCTAAAAAACAGTCCACGGATTTTCTTTTCCTTTTATGTATACTGCCCTCATATCTCCACAGTTCTGTATCTTGTCTGTTCTATACAGATGCCATTTTGATTTTTAGATATTTCTTTCTTTTAGTTGTCAGTCCCAAGTTGCTTCGGCATAGTATCACATACAGTGGAGAAAAAAAAGTATTTAGTCAGCCACCAATTGTGCAAGTTCTCCCACTTAAAAAGATGAGAGAGGCCTGTAATTGTCATCATAGGTAGACCTCAACTATGAGAGACAAAATGAGAAAACATATCAAGAAAATCACATTGTCTGATTTTTTAAGAATTTATTTGCAAATTATGGTGGCAAAGTATTTGGTCACCTACAAACAAGCAAGATTTCTGGCTCTCACAGACCTGTAACTTCTTCTTTAAGAGGCTCCTCTGTCCTCCACTCATTACCTGTATTAATGGCACCTGTTTGACATTTTTATCAGTATAAAAGACACTTGTCCACAACCTCAAACAGTCACACTCCAAACTCCACTATGGTGAAGACCAAAGAGCTGTGGAAGGACACCAGAAACAAAATTGTAGACCTGCACCAGGCTGGGAAGACTGAATCTGCAATAGGCAAGCAGCTTGGTGTGAAGAAATCAACTGTGGGAGCAATAATTAGAAAATGGAAGACATACAAGACCACTGATAATCTCCCTTGATCAGGGGCTCCACGCAAGATCTCACCCCATGGGGTCAAAATGATCATAAGAACGGTGAGCAAAAATCCCAGAAGCACACGGGGGGGACCTAGTGAATGACCTGCAGAAAGCTGGGACTAACGTAACAAAGGCTACCGTCAGTAACACACTACGCCGCCAGGGACTCAGATCCTGCAGTGCCAGACGTGTCCCCCTGCTTAAGCCAGTACATATCCAGGCCCATCTGAAGTTTGCTAGAGAGCATTTGGATGTTCCAGAAGAGTACTGGGAGAATGTCATATGGTCAGATGAAACCAAAGTAGAACTGTTTGGTAGAAACCCAACTCGTCATGTTTGGAGGAGAGTGAATGCTGACTTGCATCCAAAGAACATCATACCTACTGTGAAGCATGGGGGGGGCAACATCATGCTTTGGGGCTGTTTCTCTTCAAAGGGACCAGGACGACTGATCCGTGTACATGAAAGAATGAATGGGGCCATGTGTCGTGAGATTTTCAGTTCAAACCTCCATCCATCACCAAGAGCATTGAAGATGAAACGTGGCTGGGTCTTTCAGCATGACAATGATCCCAAGCACACCCTCAGGGCAACGAAGGAGTGGCTTCGTAAGAAGCATTTCAAGGTCCTGGAGTGGCCTAGCCAGTCTCCAGATCTCAACCCCATAGAAAACCTTTGGAGGGAGTTAAAAGTCCGTGTCGCCCAGCGACAGACCCAAAACATCACTGCTCTAGAGGAGATCTGCATGGAGGAATGGGCCAACATACCAGCAACAGTGTGTGCCAACCTTGTGAAGACTTACACAAAACGTTTGACTTCTGTCATTGCCAACAAAGGATATATAACAAAGTATTGAGATGAATTTTTGTTATTGACCAAATACTTATTTTCCACCATAATTTGCAAATAAATTCTTTAAAAATCAGACAATGTGATTTTCTGGATTTGTTTTCTCATTTTGTCTCTCATAGTTGAGGTCTACCTATGATGTCAGGCCGGCCTCATCTTTTTAAGTAGGAGAACTTGCACAATTGGTGGCTGACTAAATACTTTTTTTCCCCACTATATTGTTCTATATTCACCTAAAAACCTTAGAGACCTTAAGTATATGGGAGGCTGAACTGTTATCATCTTTATTATAAAAGGAGCTATCTAATCACCAGTAGCTGCTGAGATTGTAGTCTGTGTCTCCTTTGTGGAGAGCCTGTGTGGAATAGTCCATGCAGTTTTGTCATACAAGAAGTGATAGTGTGACCAGAAAAGCTGTGACCCAGGGTCCAGAGGGAATAGCTGATGGAGAGAGTCAATGGTTGGTGGGAATTAGGTCCCAAAGATCTTGCCTTGCCTTTTAACACTACCAGTCACAGTCTAGTGACTGTGTCTATGTGCTTTTCTCCAAAACCTTTCACAAGCTCTAGGGTGGCATAGTGATGAGGGAGATGCACTGGTATAGATAATGGTGGTTGTAGTTCTTTTGGGGCACATCTCTGTGTTTTTTTGATATTACAGATGTAGAAATCATAAAACAAATATTGCTATATAGTATGATAGCATGATATATGATTTGTAAAGTGGGTACGGAAAGTATTCAGACCCCATTCTTGACTGGCCCAGCCAGAGCCCTGACCTGAAACCCAAATGAGCATCTCTGGAGAGACCTGAAAATGGCTGTCCACCAATGTTCACCATCCAACCTGAGAGAACTGGAGAGGATCTGCAAGGAAGAATGGCAGAGGATCCCCAAATCCAGATGTGAAAAACTTGTTGCATCATTCCCAAGAAGACTCATGGCTGTACTAGCTCAAAAGGAAGGGGGCTTCTACTCAATACTGAGCAAAGGGTCTGAATACTTATGACCATGTGATTATTCAGTTTTTATTTTTTAATAAATTTGCAAAAATATCTACATTTCTGGTTTTTTTCTGTCAAGATGGGGTGCTCTGTGTACATTAATGAGAAATAAAATGAACTTTTTTGCTTTTAGCAAATGGCTGCAATGAAACAAAAAGTGAAAAATTTAAAGGGGTCTGAATACTTTCTGTACCCACTGTATACCACTTACTACTGATTGGGTTGTTATTTCTATTTCTAAAAAGTGTAAAATCTTTCCAATTGCAAAAATTGTAAAATCATTAATATTTTCAGTTCTAAATCAATACTGTAATTTATATGTTATATATTATGTTAACTATATATATTATATTTTAATGTACTTACAATCCAATGCTTCTGTGGTAATATGTTCTTTATACATATTTAAGCATTTTTCCTTTGACAAATGACTTAGGTGACACAATTAGGCTATAAATTTAGATTAGTCATAGAAATGTGTGTGGGTGGTAGATATTTAAAATGTCATCCTTCCACGTCATAGAAGAAAAAAATTATTGTAATGGAATACTAACATAGTCAGTTCGGGAATTTTTTACGAAACTTACTGGAGATTTATTACTATTATCTTATTATCATTATATTACATTATGATGATTGATAATGGTGATGATTACAATCATTATCCTTTATTACTGATTACTAAATTATAGTTTAACAAAATAATCTAAGATATTAAAAAATGTATCAACATGTGAACATTGATCAAAGTTTGATAATACAGTCATGAAGAATAGATTACAGTAACATGGTAAGATACAGTACAGTGGTAATATAGTAACATAGTTTGTAAGACTAAAAAGTCATATATCCATTCTGTGCAGCCTATCTTACTGCAATGTTGATCCAGAGGAAGGCAAACCCCAACAACAGAAGCTTTTCACATTTTCAGAGAAAATTCTTTAGCGACACCAATGTTAAAATCAGAACAAATCTCTGGATCAATAACCTATTTTGAGAAATCTAGTAAATATAACCTAATACTGTAATATTGTGCTCAGGTCCTTCGTAAATGTTTTTAGTGAATTCCCCTTTACAACTTCCTCTGGTAGAGAGTTCTACAGTCACATTACTCTAACAGTATACAGTAGAACCTTCTACTTTGTCAGTGTGAAATCCTTTTCTCCTCTAAACATATGGGATGTCTCCCTGTTATAGTCCTAAGTATGAATAGATCCCAGCAAAGATCTCTGTATTCTTTCATATATTTATACATGGTTAATAGCTCACAACTTAAGATACACATCTATTTTCAAAATTAAGTGGCCTAATTTGAATAATTTTGGGAGATATTTTAGGCCACCTATTCTATTTATAACTTTAGTTGGCCAATCACTGTGCAGCTTTTTTTTTCCACAAGCTGTTTAACCCTTTCCTGCTCTGTGTCATACTATTATGTCATGCTGAGCGTTTAAACAGCCAAGACCCAGTGCTAGCCACAGCAGTCGTAAAATACTCTTACTTCGGCAGTTTAACTCCCCAGATGCCATGACCAATAGCGACTACGGCATCTGGGTGGTTTGGGGGCAAGATCATGCCCCCCGCCACCGTTTGGATTGCCCGCAATGAGATTGTGGGTCCGAGGGGTTGCCTTGCACTTCCTATGTGAGATGGACTGCAATCAAATGTATTGCAGTATATTGTACTGGGGATTAGCAGATCCCAGGTTCAAGTCCCCTTGTGGGGCAGGAAAAAAGTGAGAAAAAAAAAATTTAAAGTATAACAAATAAAACTTTTAATTTAAAAAACACATAATGTAAACAGAATAAAATAAACAAACAAGTTTGGTATCCCCATGTGCGTTTAAATCTGCACTATCCAAAAATAGTGTTATTCCCTTACGTCCAACAGCAGCACAATATGTGGTATTTCTGCCCCTGTGTGCTCGTAGGACAGGCGGAATTTTAATTTACATAATTAATTAAGTAATACTCCCCTATAAGAGGCAAAGGAGACCTCTCCCCACTGTGTTTTTTCTGTCCTGTGTGGTGGGACAGGTGGAGGGAGGCTCTTTGTCCTCCCATTTTTTCCTAAAAAGGATTTGGAGTGTTAACTACATTTTAGTAACTTTTCTCCTCTTTTGCTGTTTATCTCTTTCCTTGGGAGCTTTTTACTGCTGAAGCTTCCTTGTGTTTTCCTGCTGCACTCTGAGCTGGGTGCCTGCCCTTGTCGGATCTCAGGTGAGATGTTTGCGGCTGGGCAGGTTGTGCATGCTGTGTGTGTCTGTTTCTGAGCCTTGGAGGCTGTGTTGCAGGGTTAATATAAACCACTATGCATCTCCTGGCCTGGCTGAGCTCTTCAGCAGAGCTTATGCTTCAGGTGTTTGTACTCAGCTACAACAGATCACAGCGTCTCAGACACAAGTTCCCTACACTGCCTTCTGATGCAGTTATGGTTCAATCCCAGACTGCCACAAAAACACACCGCACTTGCTATAGCAGTGGAATTAAAGCAAGGAGGAAGAGAAAGGTTAAAGCCGGGGAAAGTGATGTTGTCACTTCAGCTCTGGAAATTTTTTGTGGGTCCTGTTTTCCTGGGACCATTTTTTTCTGTTACACTTCTGCAGCCTACTTTCTGTACTGCTGTATTGCGCTACCGGACTAGTTTAGGCCATTCTCTTTACCGTTGTAGTGGTATTAAAGACCCCATTGTTAAGGGTCTCTAAAAGAGTGTGTGTATATAAATTTTATGGGTAAGTATGGTTTTCTCCCTACCTATTTAAACTTTCCTCCTGAGACAATGGTTGTCTCTTATATAAGGAATGCCTCTGTACGCTTCCTTTTGTTTGCTACTATCTGCATCTTTTTCAATCTCCTGATGCTGTTCTGACTGATGTCCTCCTCTGCTTCCGGTGGCAGCAGCAACTCCAGGAGGGAAAGCTCCTCTAATCTGAAACATTTCACTTATACAGAGTGCAACATTCCTCTGCCTGATGGTATGAGGAGCATGAAAAAAAAATCCGGGACTCGATTTCTCAGATCTCTAAGAAGCCTCGTACTGAGAGAAATTCTCAGTCAGTTCCATCAGAGGAGGAATTTCACATACTCAATGAGACGCACTCGCCTGAGGAAGACACTTCGGAAAATTCCAGCAGACCTCTTTTTTCCTTGGTAAGGATGACTAGGCTGCTGAAATCCATCTGGTCAGAGACCGTGATGTTGAACTTGGGGAAGCCTCTAGTTCCATCAATAAGGGGCCTAGGGCCTTCCAAGTGGATGTGACACTGGATAAAGCTTTGACAGGGGAGTGGAGGCATCCCAAAAAGTGCAACCTATTTATCCAGGAGATTTATGACCCTATTTCCCTCAGCAGGATAGTTGGGTCCCTCGCCTAAGGTGGATATGGCGGTAACTAAATTGCTCCACTGCACTGCGCAAGTTGGCTCCAATCTCCAAGTCTCTATACATAGACACATGGAGTGCACCCTTAGAAGGGCTTATTCCTTGGCCTCTGCTCAGGCTTCTGTGGGCATCGCCTCCAATGAGCTAGCGAATAAGCTGCGCTCCGATCTTGCCCAACTGAAATGGGACATTGACTCCGTAGTCTCCAGATGATCTATTATCCCTTATGAGTCGGTTTCCTTGGTGGCAGACTATCTAGCGGAAGTTTCTGTACACCAAGCAAGATGGTCGCCAAATCTTTGGCCCTCTCTACAACTGCTAGAAGGCCATTATGATTGAAGCCTTGGAGATAAGACAATGTGTCCAAGTATAACTTATGCTCCCTACCCTTTGAGCCGTGTAAACATTTTAGCAGAGGCCTGGACGAGGATAAAAAGGATAAGTGCCTTCCGCAGTCTTTTAGAGAAAAGCAGGACCTTCTGGCCGGTGAAGAAGTTATCAGCAACCGCCTCAATCTACGCTTCAATATCAGAGGCATGCTAGATTTCAGTCCAGAGGCGCTGAACATAAAGTTCCCCAAGGAAGGGGACAGAAATAAGCCTGGCTGTTATCGCCAGCTTCTTGCCTCCTTTAGCGGCAAATATTCTTGTTGGGGGATGCCTCTCCCCTGTTTTCTCTCCTTCTGGCAGGAGAAGATCCAGATCCTTTGGTCTTACAAGTAATACAGCAGGGTTATGCAGATGATTTTCTTCGCCCGCCACAAGACAGATTCATCACAACCCACTTTCTTCCTTCACTGAAGTAGGTTATACTGGAAAATTCCATTCTGGAATACCTGAGCAAGGGGGCCTTGAAAAAAGTTCCCCCCTCAGAAGAAGGTTTGGGGTCTACTCTCTAGACTTCCTACTACCAATATACGATTATAGTCCTAATATATCTAAGTCTCTTCTTAGAGAAGAGCGTTTCCGAAGGGAGACCGGGAAGTTGGTCTCATTCTTTTCTGCAAAGTGATGTTCTTGTCACTCTCGACCTAAAGGATGCGTACTTACATGTTCCAGTTATCCTCCTCACAGAAGGTATCTGGGAATTGCTGTATCAATTGCTGGCCACAGGTGACATTTCCAGTTTGCGGCTCTGCCCTTCAGAATTTCCTCGACTCCCCACACCTTTACCAAGGTGGTGGCTCTAGTAACAGTCGCACTCAGACTTCAAGGTCTGTTCATAGTGCCTTATTGTACTACTGGCTCATAAAAGCCTAGTCAGAAACCATCCAGCTCCAGCACCTGCAGACAACTGTGTCTTTCTCCAGTATCTAGGCTAATAACTGGGAGAAGTCAGAGGTAATTCCTTCCACACGGAAGAAGTCCCTGAGGTTCAGCCTGACTCTGTCCACCTAGAAATTTCTTTACCTGCGACAAGGAGAGAAAAGATAATCAGAGCGCTTCAGTATCTTCTCAAGACACTCGGATGTTCACCAGAACAACTATGAGAGTCCTAGCCCTCATGTCAGCCTCAGCCGATGCAGTCCCTTGCGCTTTATGGCATATGCATCCCCTCCAGTCGGAAGTACTGGGGGTCTGAAATCATGGCCCTCTGAGTCTTGACAAGAGGATCAGACTTTCTCCTAGAACCCGTCTTTCTCTCAACTGGTGGATACACCCAAAAGTCGGATGTCCACGGTCCAACCTCGTTGGACCCTGTTAACTGATGCATTCTTTTCAGGATGAGGAGTCTGTACAAGGAGTCTGAAGCAGGCTAGAAAGGATGACATCATCCATCTAGAGGGAACTCAGAACAGTTACCTTGCACTCCTCCATTCTTCTCCTCTTCTCAGAGGACGAGCTGTCAAGATCCGGTCCGTCAACTTGGTGACCATAATAAATAGGAAGGCACCAGATAATTTCTCCCTCCTCAGGGAGGCAGGTCTGATTTTCACCTGGGCAGAGAAAAATCTGACCCATCTCTCCGCAGTTCACATCAAGGGCTCCTTGAACACAGTAGCGGATCAGTTGAGTCAGGGTCTTACCGTATCAGGAGAATGGTTTCTCAATCAAGAGTGTTCCACCAGATCACCCTGAAGTGGGGTCTTCCAGAAGTAGACCTCACGGTGACTATACTCAACGCCAAAGTAGAGACGTTCTGCTCACTGTATCAGGAGTACTATCCCTTGGCAGTGGATGCCCTGTCCATCCCTTGGAGGTTCAGGCTGGCGTACATCTTCCCTTCACTTTCTATGATACCAAGAGTATTAATGAAAGTCAGACAGGGCCAAGCCTCTGTGATAACCAAAAAGAGCTTGGTGTTCCCAACTCATGCTCATGAGTTGCGGAATCTATTGGAAGCTTACCCCAATCCAGAACCTGGTTTTCCAAGGAACTCAGAAGTGCCAGGATCTGAGGAGATTCAACCTGACAGCCTGAAGGTTGCTCAGTCCCTATAGAAATCTAGAGGACTGTCAGAAGTCGTCCTGAAGACCCTTTCATGCACAAGAGCAGAGTCCACCAATAAAAGTTACCTAAGGATAGGTAATGTCTTCAAGGAGTGGTGTTCCAGACAGGAAGTGAATAGTCGAAGCCATCTATAGTGGTTCTAAATTTTATTCAGGACGGCTTGGATAAGGGTCTTTCCCCTGCCACACTTAAGGTACAGCTTTCAGCCCTATCCACCTGCTTTAGCAAAAGTTTGTCTCAGAACCCCTTAATTCCCAGATTTCTTAAAGGTGCTATGAGACTTAGGTCAGTGGTTTAAACTCCCGTTCCACTAGGATCTTTCTGGCCTCTGCGGCCTGCCATGTGAACCATTGGAGGAGGTGGATCTTAAGTTTATGGCTTTCAAAACCACTTTTTTTTTTTTTTTTTTGGTAGTTTTTACCTCAGCAAAAAGGATACGAGAGTTGCAGGCTTTCTAAAGAGCCATATATTTTTTTCCGTTAGGGTCCAGCTCCGATTTCTTCCTGGGTTTAACCCTAAGGTGCCGTCTCAGGCTAATATCAACCATGTGGTCTCCTTACCAGTTTTCTTTCCCAGCTCCATCTTCCAAGGAGGGGGAAAAACTCCATACACTGGATATAATTGGTGTCTCCAAAAATGTATCTTCTGCATACACGGCCATTCAGAAGATTGGAGAACCTCTTAATTAATATATATGGTAGAGACAAAGGTCTCACGGCTTCCATACCCTCTTTATCAAGAGGGATTAAGGAAGCAATTTATTTTTGCTCGGGTTAACATCACCCAAATTCATCAGAGTCCATTCAACCAGGGCTGTGTCGGCCTCCTGGGCTGAGAGTCAGTCTTGCCTTTTCAGCAGTTTTGTGGAGCCGCTTTTGGTCATTCCAATTTAACTTTGTTAAACATTATCGGTTAGATGTCCGTAGTTCAGAGGCTACTGCCTTTTGACATTCATACTGTACTGTAGTGCGAGAGAACCCTCCCTAGGGAATCTACTTGCTACATCCCCATATTGTTCTGCTGTTGGATGTAAGGGAATCGTTGATTATGTAGAGAATCTGTTTTCCCTTAGTCCGAACAGCAGCACAAACTTTCCCCCCTTAGGAAGGATTGTTGTATTTTCTTTGTTCTTTATAACTAACACAGTGGGGGGAGGTCTCCTTTGCCTCTTATAGGGGAATATCAATTAATTATGTAAATTAAAAATTCCGCCTGTCCTACCAGCACACAGGGGCAGAAATACCCCATATTGTGCTGCTGTTCGGACTAAGGGAAAACAGATTATCTACATAATCAACGATTTAAACTATGAATTGCATAAAAAATATATACTACAATGCGAAAATAAAGTGTATTTTGATCACCTCGCTTCTCCCCAGAACTAGTAATAACAAGTGATTAAAAAAATCATACCTACCAAACATTGGCCCTTACATATCTCCATCAACTAAACATCAAAACATATAGGCGTCAGAATACAGTGACCCCAGGAAAAGCATTCATCTTTGAAAAATTATATTTTATTAGTAAACACGGTAAAACAAAATAAAATCAATAAAATTATGGTATTGCTGTATCGTAATCGTGGGTCGTAATTTGTTTTAATGAAAAGTGAAAACTGTAGGTACAAAATGCAAAGAATAATGATAGATTATGGATTTTTCACTTGAACCCCACAAAAAGTTAGTAAAAGCTTATCAAAACATTATATGTACCCCAAAATGATGATGAATAAAAGGACAACTCGTCATGCAAAGAATAAACCCTCACTTAGCTATGTCAACAGCAAAATAAAAAAAGTTATGAATTTTGGAATGCTTAGAAGGAAAATATTAAAAAGGTCGCCGAGCATTAACGTACAAAATACCCTGCGTTCTTAAGGGGTTAAGAAATGAAAGCTGTTCTCTAAATTAATACTATGGACATTTTTTTTTTCTAGACAGTTTTGATGAATGTAGTTCAATATTCACTCTATTAATAAATCTATATTTGTCAGTTAAATCTATATGTTTCATCTAATTTATACTAATAAACAGCTCTCATCTTATTACTCATTTTACATGCTTAAAACTATATACAGCTAATAGTGAAAGTTGTTTCATTTCTTCTATATTTTTGTCATACTATTTTGGTAAAGTTCTAAAGCTTTTGACAATTATATTTAGAGCACAAGTGCCATTTTACTTTTTTTACTATTTACATTTTTGTAATATACTTTATTAACCTATTTTTACTTCATTTCAGTATAAGGTCCGCTTCACATCTGCGTTTGGGGAGTCCACTTGGGGACCTAATGAACGGAAACCCGAACGCAGATGTGAACCGGGCCTAAAACAGGCTCTAAAGTTCTCCCTGGCAACCCACTAAGCATTGCCATGGAAAATCTGAACACATTTGTATTGCTAGTATGTACAGTGGAATAATTTGCCAAAGTGGGGGAGGTCACTTCACATATCTGGTTTTATACCACCTGCTGCATATGAACAACACATGGTCACCTATGTCTTTACCTAGTGATGGCTCCATTTTTGACAGCCAGAATTGCAATCTTAGTAGTTTTCTTATGAAACCAGAAGCACTGCTCTAGGCGATCTGAAACCAGAGATACAGCTATTTGCAGTGACCCCACTTGCTACAGATTTAAATACTGGAAATACATATTGACAATAGGCAATGCTTAGTTAGAGGGTTGCTAGGGAGAACTTTAGAGCCTGTTTTCTACTAAAAAATTAAAATAGGTTAGTAAACTATAGAACAAAAATTTTCACCAAACCCTTACTTACACAGTAGTCAACAAAAAGTGAAACAACATTTACAGGCATCATGGTTTCAGTAAATGAAGCTCCTATATGGTAACAAATAACCATTATATATATATATATATATATATATATATATATATTTACACACAGTTTCTATTTTTTCCAATATTCTTTTTTAACTTTTGGAACTTATTCCACCTCCCCTCATAATCTTCTCCCAATGTCCCCCACATAGACTGTTCTGTATGGTTCCCTCTATTGCACTTACTACTTTTTACAGTCCTCGCTCACAGACTCCTCTAGATGGTCAACCCTCCATATAGACCGCTCCTTCTTCTTTCACACTACCTTCCAGTGACCAATATAGTCATACCTTTTGCATTCTGGGCTTATTTTGATCAGTACACAATGTAAAGGTAATATTTTACTGAGCACTTAAATACAACTTTTTAAAAACTTTTTCAATGCATCCCGTAATATTATTTTATTCTTTTAATCCAAATAGAACCAACCTTACTATTTCTAATATTTTTTTTTTGCAGATGAAACCCTGAGGAAGAGTAATGTTTTCTCACTGATGAGATACAGAAGTGTATGTAGACTTATTTTTGTGACACACTCTACTTGAAAAAGCATGCAAATTAGCTCATATGAGGCAAAGCCAAAGACTTCCATATGTAGACATTACTTCCCGTCATCAGTACAGAGCAGGGTTACTGGATGATGGGCTAAAATGAGAAACAGTATCCCTCCTGAGCTGCATCTAAGACATTTCATCCAGTTATCCAACAATGCCCGTGATCATAGTCATCTCTAATGTTGGGCATTAAAGGGTTGGCAGCATTCTAAAATAGGAAAAAGTAGATGTGGTTTAATGTCACCCAAGCAACATTTCAGGGCATTTCTATGAGACTTTTATCAAGTTGGGCAACTTTAAAGATATACAGTACACTTATGCTAGGTTCACACATGTGCTCAGGTTTCAGTTCTTCAGGTCTGCTTAGGGACCCAAAAAACAGAAACCCAATCTGATTAAAAAGCTGTTAACTGCGGAAACCCATGGTCCCCATAGACTATAATGGGGTCCACCGGGTTTCTGCCCAAAAAATGCAGAGAAAAGTCCTGCTTGCATTTTTCAAGCGAAATGGGGAACAGAATCCCAAAACGGAAAGCAAGCGCTGGTGTCAATCCAGCCATATAGATTAGGTGACAACGTCCTTCCAACCATCAAATGCAGTGTGAATTTTACTTCGCATAAACAGGAAATGTACATTATTTAGGTGAAATGAAGGTAGTCAGGACCTACTACAAGTATTTGAACAGTGAGAATTCCTTCAGAAATATATTTTTAACAAGATCATATATCCATTTGCTAAAATAAATTACATTTTTCCTCAAATTCATACTTTTCCAAACAACTTTACTTTTTAAGATGCTGAAAGTAGTGGTAAGAGTAAGGCTTTATATACCAGGAATAACTTAAGAGGATAATTCTCTGAAATGACACAACTATCTCTTTAACTGTAATTCATTATGTAATAAGATTACATTTCTTAAATATTTAAATATTATTTCATGCTCTCTATCTAAAGTTAAACTTTTCATTACATAAAAATGGAAATTTAATAAAAAAAGTAGGAGTCCCTGCTGAGACACAATTGACAGTGTCCACTTATCACAAATCACTGCAAATTGTTCCTAATAGCAAAAAGATAAGTAGAGCCAACAGCAAGCTTAATTACTATCCTTCAGTGTAAGGTGATTCTGAAGAGTATAATTAGCATGTGTAATCTCCTATTCAATGTTTTATTTCATAATAGGTTTGATCCACAGTCCTGGGTCCGCAACCTACAGCTCATCAACTCTTTCCAAGCTACAAACACTAAATCCTTAGAAAGCTGTTGACCGCCTGAAGACCATTTAAGCTGTTGCAAAGAACATAAAGTTGTTTCTTTTTCTGCTGGTGTAGGTCTGCAAAATTAAATGCAATTTGAATAAGTAAAAACATGTAATTACAATAAGGGTTTACGAACTAATATTCTAACAAAAGACTGTAGAAGATACGTAAAAAAAAATGTCATTTTGATTTTTTAAATTAAATGTATCACTCTATATATAATCAACCCTAACTGCCGATAAAGTGTGACAAAGCAAGTAGTGGTTAGGGGTGGTTATCTTGAGCATACAGTGACACCCTGGCAGAAGAATAAGAAAGGCATCTTTAGAAAGTATAGAAGCAGTCCTGCAAAGTAGTGGAATTAGTTTGATTCCTGCTGACAGACTTCCTTTAACCAATTGGCAGAAGTTCAGGTTAACTCTGCTGCTTCTGTGTACATATGAGATGATGGTTGCCATGACAACCTGGGGAAGCTTTTGTGTTGTATACTTCCATGCCTTCGCCAATTAGCAGCTAAAGAGGCCTATATAAGACCACTCCTTCAAGACACAGGAGCTGACTAATTTAGTTTGCTATTCCTAGTTTGGCTCTCCATTTTGTGTGTGTACCTGTTTGTTTTGATTTTTGACGTGCTCCCTGTATACTCTATTTGTCTCCTGATTCTGCTTTCATGCACCCGTTTGGATTTGTGACTCTTGGCTTGTTTCCTGGATTTTGCTTTCGTCTCCTGATTCTGCCTATTACGTCCTCTCCTTGTTTCGACCCATGCTTGTAGGACTTCTTGTCTTCACCCCACTGTGTAAGCTTTAGTGGATTATATTTTGGTTTCTGTAGTAGTGCATTTATTTTTGGTACATCTATCTGTTTAGTGGCAATTCCTATTCCCAGATTCAACGCAAGCCAACTCATCTTGCGGTGAGCATTGGTGAAGGTGTCTTGGGGTCGGTCTTGGCTTGAAGAAGTGTACTAGTTTTAAATATATGTCTCTACTGCTCACAGTTATCAGCCAATCTCCTTCTTTTGCTTTTATTGTGGCCTTGCATCTACGTTATTAATCCTACAGTCCAGAGAAAGGTAAAAACCTCTATACAGCAGACACCAATTGCATTATATTAGTGGAAAAATTCCTCCTTGACTCCAATTATGGCAATTAGAATAAATCTCTAAGTATCACCATTCCTTTTCCAAAAATCTAGTTCCCATAACTTATAATATATTTTTCAAGCAAGGCCTTTGGACCCCTCTTGAACTTGATCAATGGATCAACCATGACAAGATTTTTGACAAGATCCAAAGTCTCATTGCTCTTACTGTTAAGAATCTTCATCTATTCTGATAGTGATCAGTTTCTCAAGTAGATGCAAAGGATGTCCCCTTGTCACAGTTATAGGTCTATAAAGATATCTGTACTACCAATTCATATATTTGTACTTTGTAAATAAATTGCTCCTAAGCCATCTTCTTTCCCCACAGAATAACCCTAAGAACCCTAAGGCTCCATACATATGTCCAAGTATGCCATCCAATGATCCACTGAGGGGGCGTCCGAGGACCGTTCTGTTCCGATGAAAATAGAGCAGGTTCTATACTTCATAAATGGTATATGGCTCCTTATGCATTATATATGATATACCCAACAAATCCACCACAATGCTGGAGGAAATGTGATCAAATTGGAGCCTTACTACACATATTCTGGGAATGCCAATTAATAAAATCTTTATGGCATTCCATTCAAAATATAGCATATTTAATACCCCATTGCATGTTATCCCTTACACTGGAATTAGTCATACTAAGCATAGGGCTTAAAACATTTCGAACAGTCCTTTGCCATAAATTTCTAAAAACACTCTCAGTGTTACCCAAAACTGGAAATCGACTAACATCCCACTGTTAAAGAATTAATAGAAACTATTACTATAAATATATATACTGTACGTGTGTAGCCAACACAAACACTATAAATTCCTAGAAGAATGGAATTGCTGGCAAATGTCCGAACCCAATTCCACCTCATAGTGTTCTTACATCTTAGTGAACTAAAAGTGTTTATTGTCTATTTTTTTATTTATTCATTTTAATTATCTGCAGGTATACTGTAACATACCTCTATTTACTGAGGACATTATTCTCCCTAATGTTTGGTCAACAATTTTGTTACAGAATATTTGTACGGGTTTCATTATTGGAAAAATGTGTACTGTACTGTACCGTAAATTTAGCACCCAAAAATTCTTGAAACCGAAAATCAGGTCCTATCCAGCTTGGTGTCATCGGACCAGAACAGATCAGAATCCCCATAGATGGGAATGCATCACTTGGGGGACACTCCGAGTGTTATATGACTGCATTTTGCTGCAAAATTTAAAAACCTGTCATGGTCTGTTATACTCAAATTCTCCCATTTCCTTAATTCCTTTGGTTATTCTTCATTGCACCACTATAGTTACTTTATGTCCTTCTTATATACAGGTACCTGAAATTGTGCATCTTACTCCATGCATGGTCTGGCCAGTGATTTGTATAGAGGCAAAATTATATTTTGTCCTAACATTTATGCTTTTTTTGCATCTCACGATTTTATTTGCCTTGACAGCAGCTGCCCCTGTTGAATAAAGTTGAGTTTACTGTCCAACAATATGGCAAAATTTCATATAATTTTGCAGTTGCATTAATTAGAAATAAAATGACTTGTCCCAGATTTACATTTACCTGTTAGACCATGCAAATGTAACAATTTAAACAATTTAAAAGGAAAGTGTCACCAAGATTTTTACCAATTAAATCAAGCACTAAACATATTCTTTCTTGTCTAATTCAGAATTCTAGTTCATTTTTATTTTTTTGATGATAGTTTATTAATTATGTTTTTTATTCAAGATTACAGGAGAGCCATCTTGAATCAGCAGCTGCTAAAAGCATTCAGAAATATGTTTTGCAGCAGCTACATACACCATAGGATCTTGTAGATTAAAGATGCTAAATTCTATGGAAGAAATTTTTAGGCTGCTTTTTTTTTTTGTTGCAGATTTTGCTGGTTTTTTTTTTTTTTTTTTAAACCAAAGCCAGGAGTGGATTGAGCAGAAGGTAGAAGTATAAGAAGCATCCTATATATTTCCCATTTCTTTTGTAGCCATTCTTGGCTCTGGCTCAAAAAACTGCAGCAAAATCTGCAACAAAAAAAGCTGCATTTCCGCAATGTGGGGCCTTAACCTTACGCAGGTTTTGTGGTCTGTGTAGAGGTCATGGATCAGAAGGTAGCGAAAGGGAGCTGTAACCACCAACTATGTCAGTGGTGCATCCTGTGTTAGATCCAGCTTAGAGATGATCTCTGCAGAATGGTGGCTCAGTGGTTAGCACTGTATTCTTGCAATGCTGGAATCTTGGGTTTGATGCGAAGGACAACATATGCAAGAAGTTTGTATGTTCTCCCAGTGTTTGCATTGTTTTCTCCCACACTCCAATATCTGTGTTGTGGAATAAGATGGCACTATACAAAAAAGCTAAATTAATGAAGTGTTATCCTATTATAAGACTCAGTGGCCAAAGTGAAAAGTTTGAGGATTCTTGAAAAACATGTTTAACAAGCACTTGATTTCAGGAAACAGGTCATTTTCTGACAAAACAATCTGGCTGTTTAGCAGTCCAGTTGTATACATCTCACTGTACTGATCTCTACATGCACTATTTGTACCATACTGCAATACATATACTATACGCCTCTCTATCACTATGGAAGGTACTACTATGTGGTCAACACACGTTTGTATTATTATATCACTGCATGGTAGTATTCAGTATTCAGTATATACACTTCAGTATTTTGTGACACTGCTTGATATTTCAATTTCACAAGAAAAAGTCAGCACTTCGTCTTCCATAAAACATAGGTCTTTTATTGTCGAAAGGATACATTCAGGGTGTAGAGTAGACACTAAGTATTAAACCTGTTTGATATTTGTACACTGTAAGGCTAAGGCCCCACGTTGTGGAAATGCAGCGTTTTTTTGTTGCAGATTTTGCTGCAGTTTTTTGAGCCAAAGTTGGGAGTGGCTTGAAAAGGAATGAAACATATAAATGAAGCTCGTAAACGTTTCCCTTCTTTTAAATCCAATCCTGACTGGTTCAAAAAACCGAAGCAAAATCTGCAACAAAAACCACTGCATTTATGCAACATGGGGCTATGTTGCATACCACATAGAGGTGGTTCCAACAAAAATCACTGTATACTGCATAATCCAACATAAGTCCACCCAGGTAAGAACTTGTGTATGTTTTTTATGTTTTTTTATTTTATTTAGTAATGGTTTTATGTTGCAATGGTCAGATTTGTGTTGGCCATAAAAGAACAGCATTGTACCAGAAGCTGAAATCATGAGATCTGCCCTAACAAATAGCAAACACATTTTGCAGCCCTGCAGCCTTGTCTGCATAAGCTGAGCAGGTCCCTGAACTATTTTATAACTTCTACAAAAGCATGTCCTGTACTGTATGGCTTATGGACTAAACAGGACATTAATTTGTAAGGTATCATGGGCGTAGTGTTATAGTGATGTGTAGCTTCATTGCCAGCTGAAATGACAAAGTTAAACACTGTGTTTAATAATCATGTGTTATTAATATTATAATGTCTTAAAGGTACAGGCTCAAACTGCCATTTGTTTGCAAGAGGCTAAGCAATAATTCAGCATAATAAAATCTCTCTAACTCTCTCTAACATTTTAAAAGAGTACAATAAAAGGCTTTGGAATATATGGATATAGAATTATAAAGACATATAATACAAATTATATACAGCATGCAGTGGGTTATCATAGGTTACCTTGGAACCCCCACAAGAAAGGTAAAGAAGGTCTAATATCCAGACAGTAGACAATAAAAGGATTTTGCCAGCCTTTCTTTTTTCTTTTCAACCTTTTTTCCTCTTCCTTTTTTCTTTTTTTACCATCACTTCCTTCCCTTCCGTTTCTCTTCCCTTCTTCCCCCTCATTTTTAATTGTTTCCTCATTTTTATACTATCCAACTGATAATATTATTTGAGGGGTCGCCCCATCTACTGAATATAGGATTTTTGGTCACATTTTTCCTGTATACATGAAAGTCTTTCTTTGCCTAACTGCTGGTTAGGGACTTTATCTGTAATTTCTTTGCATAGAGTAGTTTTTTCATCTTTAAAGAAAGTGTAGTAGATGTGAAAAAGTAAAAGTAGTATACATGGGATTTAGAATGTAGTTCTTTTTCCTTCATCTATGAAACCTATTACATGGATTGTTTTAACATCTATGGGGATTTAATTTATGAGAATAAAGCAATCGTACCATCATTAACATGTTATTATAATGCTCTTATACCTACATGCTTGCATACAGATGTGCACATTTAAGTAAAGTAAAGTAAATTTAAAAATCCTCTGGGGTTTTACATTATATTTGCACTTAGTCACATATTGAGTCTCTGCATTTTACCTCATTTCCATAAATATTACATTATAAGCTTCTTCTATTCGCTATTGAAATTTAAACCTCCCAATTATTAAGGAATTAACCGACAAATAGCACATTTTTATCCTTATGCTGGGAACCATATTTGTATTCTCACATCCAAATCCTCAAGACTCCTTTACCGTTCATAGTGTACATTTTACAGAATGGATAATTAATCAAGCATATAATCAAAGTAGAATAATTACTGATGTAATTAATTTGTAGTTCACGTGCTCCTGTAGGAATATTCTTTTATATTATTAATAAAGGGCTACTGGGATACTTGTACTGTGTAAATTGACAATCCTAGGACACACATGTGGTTCGATTGCAAACATGTTTGTGATGCACGTGCTGCATAGTATGTACAGATATAAATCAGTAGGTGATATGCAACAAGCAACTGATTTTTAGAGACATTATCCCATAATAGGCATGCATTCTCTATACACAGGATAAGGATTAAGTGTCTGACCGCTGGGGGTTCGACCAGAGGCACCTCCAGCGATCAAGATAATGTGGGAAAAAATATATATATACACACAGTGGGGAAAAAAAAGTATTTAGTCAGCCACCAATTGTGCAAGTTCTCCCACTTAAAAAGATGAGAGAGGCCTGTAATTGTCATCATAGGTAGACCTCAACTATGAGAGACAAAATGAGAAAACAAATCCAGAAAATCACATTGTCTGATTTTTTTAAGAATTTATTTGCAAATTATGGTGGAAAATAAGTATTTGGTCAATAACAAAAGTTCATCTCAATACTTTGTTATATATCCTTTGTTGGCAATGACAGAGGTCAAACATTTTCTGTAAGTCTTCACAAGGTTGGCACACACTGTTGCTGGTATATTGGCCCATTCCTCCATGCAGATCTCCTCTAGAGCAGTGATGTTTTGGGTCTGTCGCTGGGCAACACGGACTTTCAACTCCCTCCAAAGGTTTTCTATGGGGTTGAGATCTGGAGACTGGCTAGGCCACTCCAGGACCTTGAAATGCTTCTTACGAAGGCACTCCTTCGTTGCCCTGGCATTGTGCTTGGGATCATTGTCATGCTGAAAGACCCAGCCACGTTTCATCTTCAATGCCCTTGCTGATGGAAGGAGGTTTGCACTCAAAATCTCATGATACATGGCCCCATTCATTCTTTTATGTACACGAATCAGTCATCCTGGTCCCTTTGCAGAGAAGCAGCCCCAAAGCATGATGTTGCTCCCTAGCAAACTTCAGACGGGCCCGGATATGTACTGGGTTAAGCAGGGGGACACGTCTGGCACTTCAGGATCTGAGTCCCTGGCGGCGTGGTGTGTTACTGACGGTAGCCCTACCGTGTGGTTCTGGGATTTTTGCTCACCGTTCTTGTGGTCATTTTGACCCCATGGGGTGAGATCTTACGTGGAGCCCCTGATCGAGAGAGATTATCAGTGGTCTTTTATGTCTTCCATTTTCTAATTATTGCTCTTACAATTGATTTCTTCACACCAAGCTGCATGCCTATTGCAGATTCAGTCTTCCCAACCTGCTGCAGGTCTACAATTTTGTTTCTGGTGTCCTTCCACAGCTCTTTGGTCTTCACCATAGTGGAGTTTGGAGTGTGACTGTTTGAGGTTGTGGACAGGCGTCTTTTATACCGATAACAATTTCAAACAGGAGCCATTACTACAGATAATGAGTGGAGGACAGAGGAGCATCTTAAAGAAGTTACAGGTATGCGAGAGCCAGAAATCTTGCTTGTTTGTAGGTGACCAAATACTTATTTTCCACCATAATTTGCAAATAAATTCTTTAAAAATCAGACAATGTGACTTTCTGGATTTGTTTTCTCACTTTGTCTCTCATAGTTGAGGTCTACCTATGATGTCAATTACAGGCCTCTCTCATCTTTTTAAGTGGGAGAACTTGCACAATTGGTGGCTGACTAAATACTTTTTTTCCCCACTGTATATTGGTCACTTTCCTTTCCCCAAACAATAACAATATATAAAAAAAAAGTGATCAAAAAGTCACACATACCAAACATTGGTACCAATAAAAAGTACAAATTGTCCTGGAAATAAAGAGCCCTGACATATCTCCACCAACAGTACAGTAAAAACGTTATAGGTGTCAGAATACAGTGACCCCAGGAAAATGATTCATTTTTTAAAAAGTGATGTTTTATTTGTAAAAGCCTAAAACGTAATAAAAACCATCATAAATATAAAAAAAGTTTAGTTATATTTTAAGGCTCTGTTTATTTTGCTTTTGGGCTATTTGTAAGGTGTACATTTGTGAACAGTGTCACAGTACGTATGTCCCAGAACTATGCAACTATAAGTTTAAACAGTTGTACACATCTAATATTTACACATTGTTGTATATACAAATATATCCTTCTTTACCCTTCCTCTTGGCTGGACATATCCAGATATGTGTGTCACAAGTTAAGAATAAGAACCTTTTATAAAAGCAACATGCTCTCTTGATAAGTTAACACAAGGAGATATACTACCTATTCTATTTGTGTCTATGTGTGGCCTCTCTGGGGGTGGAGGAAAGGTGTAAATTGCAGTATTTCAAGGTTTTGTTAGCGTGTTGCAATATTGTGTTGGATTGTTTACAAGAGAAATTGCAATAGCTAACTGAACTATTGTATTTGTCTAGTTTTTAAATTATAGTTACACTATGGTCCTTAAGACAATATGGTACATGCCAGAATCAGTTTTCCCAACAAATATACTCAGTACTAGGTTTGTATTTCAGAAGAAAGCAGGCACAAATCATCTGACACTTAACATTTCACCCATGGAGTAGCTCATACCTTGTCATGTACTATATAATAAGGCAGAATACTATGGTTCTCTCTTCCCACTTCTCCTCTTCTCATTCCCACAACACAAAGATCACACAATTAACATAAAAATACATCATTTACATGTGAAAATACACTGATTATGTAATATGATATGCAATTTTTTCCTTCACCAGGCAACCTTTTCCCAAGGGTTCTGATCTGGCACATTCTGGCCCGATGGGTGTAATATAAATCACACGTGTTGTGAATAGAGTCTAATATAAACTTATGAAAAATACATATTGTAGGAATACAATGGAGGCATAAATAGTTTTATACATATATATATTATCATAGTATTTACATATAATAAATGTAGATATTTTTCACTTCTGGTTTATATTTTCTCTATTTTTCCTAAATGGGTTTAGTTTAAAATATTGTTACCATCTGTGGGTGCACAGAGTGCTCATACATACATATTACTTTACAATGTTTTTTTTTCCTTAAAGGGGTTGTCCAGGATAAATTGATAATTATAAATTAAGCTAAACACCCCCATTCTACCTTCTAAATTACTCATTGTTCCAAAAATCTATATTTACCTACAGTCATGGCCAAAAGTTTTGAGAATGATACAAATATTAATTTTTACAAAGTCTACTGCTTCAGTTTTTCTAATGGCAATTTGCATATACTCCAGAATGTTATAAAGAGTGATCAGCTTAACAGCAATTACTTGCAAAGTCAATATTTGCCTAGAAAATGAACTTTATCCCCCAAAACACATTTCAACATCATTGCAGCCCTGCCTTAAAAGGACCACCTAACATCGTTTCAGTGATTGCTCCATTAACACAGGTGTGGGTGTTGATGAGGACAGGGCTGGAGATCAATCTGTCATGATTAAGTAAGAATGACACCACTGACACTTTAAAAGGAGGCTGGTGCTTGCCATCATTGTTTCTCTTCTGTTAACCATGGTTATCTCTAAAGAAACACGTGCAGTCATCATTGCACTGCACAAAAATGGCCTAACTGGGAAGAGTATTGCAGCTAGAAAGATTGCACCTGAGTCAACAATCTATCGCATCATCAAGAACTTCAAGGAGAGAGGTTCCATTGGTGCCAAAAAGGCTCCAGGGCGCCCAAGAAAGACCAGCAAGTGGCAGGACCGTCTCTTAAAAGTGTTTCAGCTGCGGGATCGGGCTACCAGCAGTGCAGAGCTTGCTGAGGAATGGCAGCAGGCAGGTGTGAGTGCATCTGCACGCACTGTGAGGCGGAGACTCTTGGAGCAAGGCCTGGTCTCAAGGAGGGCAGTAAAGAAGCCACTTCTCTCCAGAAAAAACATCAGGGACAGACTGATATTCTGCAAAAGGTACAGGGAGTGGACTGCTGAGGACTGGGGTAAAGTCATTTTCTCTGATGAATCCCCTTTTCGATTGTTTGGAACATCTGGAAAACAGCTTATTCGGAGAAGAAGAGGTGAGCGCTACCACCAGTCTTGTCTCATGCCAACTGTAAAGCATCCTGAAACCATTCATGTGTGGGGTTGCTTCTCAGCCAAGGGAATCGGCTCTCTCACAGTCTTGCCTAAAAACACAGCCATGAATAAAGAATGGTACCAGAATGTCCTCCAGGAGCAACTTCTCCCAACCGTCCAAGAGCAGTTTGGCACTCAACAATGCATTTTCCAGCATGATGGAGCACCTTGCCATAAAGCAAAGGTGATAACTAAATGGCTCAGGGAACAAAACATAGAGATTTTGGGTCCATGGCCTGGAAACTCCCCAGATCTTAATCCCATTGTGAACTTGTGGTCAATCATCAAGAGACGGGTGGACAAACAAAAACCAACAAATTCAGACAAAATTAAAGCATTGATTCTGCAAGAATGGACTGCTATCAGTCAGGATTTGGTCCAGAAGTTGATTGAGAGCATGCCAGGGAGAATTGCAGAGGTCCTGAAGAAGAAGGGTCAACACTGCAAATATTGACTTGCTGCATTAACTCATTCTAACTGTCAATATAAGCTTCTGTTACTCATAATATGAATGCAATTATATTTCTGTATGTGATAAAAACATCTGACAAACACACATAAAAACCAGAGGGCAGCAGATCATGTGAAAATAGAATATTTGTGTCATTCTCAAAACTTTTGGCCATGACTGTACATTAAGACTACACTGCGCTAAATTCAAATGGCCAATAACTTTTGAGCCAGTTAATACTGTCTAGTCTAACAATATGCCAGATTTATCAAACAGCAGCGGACAACTTTGATAAATCTGGTACAATTTAAAACTAGGTTCACACTAGTATTGCCTCTCCATTGTTTGGGTCAGTTGGGGGACCTGAACAACTGATAGGCGGACCGCTTAGCAGTAACATATGGAGTCCGATGGATCCCATTGACTATAATGGCGTTGGTTGTGTGTCCATCATTATAAAACTGAAACCGTTGAAAAAAAAGTCCTCCATGCAAGATTTTTTCCTCTGCCGATTTTTGGTAGACACTGTGATAGTCTCCAATGAAGAATCTGCCACACATGTGAATGTAGCCTTAGACTGTCTAGCCTAAAGTTGCACTGTTGAATGATGCATTTGTCTTTTCTGAAGGCTGATTAAAATAAATTTTACAGGAAGACTTCAGATAATTCTTGACTCTCACAAGTTTTAACGTGGCATCCAGTGTAAGAGTTAAACTGTCTTGCAATTCAGTGCCATAGAATTGTTCTGTTTGTTGCCATAAATAGATTAGTAATAAGATTTTTCTTGATTGTAACAATTACATTGCTCTATTATTCATAGACTGTAAGCCCTTGCGGGCAGGGCCCTCTATCCCACTGTGCTAGTTGGTCACTGTTAATATTATATTTATTTTGTATATTTTGTGTACCGTATGTAAACCCTCAAATGTAAAGCACCATGGGTGGACAAACAAAAACCAACAAATTCAGACAAAATTAAAGCATTGATTCTGCAAGAATGGACTGCTATCAGTCAGGATTTGGTCCAGAAGTTGATTGAGAGCATGCCAGGGAGAATTGCAGAGGTCCTGAAGAAGAAGGGTCAACACTGCAAATATTGACTTGCTGCATTAACTCATTCTAACTGTCAATATAAGCTTCTGTTACTCATAATATGAATGCAATTATATTTCTGTATGTGATAAAAACATCTGACAAACACACATAAAAACCAGAGGGCAGCAGATCATGTGAAAATATAATATTTGTGTCATTCTCAAAACTTTTGGCCATGACTGTAGATTGCCAGGGAGGTCATGTGATCGTCCCAGGCACATTTTCCAATTTTCCACTGATGTTACGGGTAACTTTTCCAGTGATGTTACAGTGAACTAACTCAACCCATCATACTTACTTGTCTTCCGGTCCGGAGCTTCTGGGCACGGGACGTCACTTCTTCTGTGAAGCTACTGCACATGCCACCACTCCGGCTCTATTGCGCAGACGTGGGCGGCCGGCGGACGTCAACAAGAGGAGGTTCTGGCCGCCCAGAAGAAGTGTCATTCCGTGCCCAGAAGTTCCAGACCGGAAGACAGGTAAGTATGATGAGGTGGGGGGTTGAGTTAGTTAGGAAGGGCTAGTAGTGGGTGGGCTATCTAGGGAAACAGGGGGTGTGAGTGAGAAAGGTAGGGGGATGGAGTGAGAGAGGGAGGTGGTGCAAGTCAGCTCTGAGTGAAGCCCAAGGCATTATGGTAGTTGTAGGAAAACATGCCAGGAGCTCACAGAGAAACCCAGAAATCACTGCTAAAGGTATTTGGGTGCACTTATTAACCTATTAATAGCACTAACAGACCTTTTTTGAAAAATTATTTTTTGTCTGGAAAACAAGGCTGAATCTGCCATAGGAAATCAAGGTAAAATAATTAACAACTGTTGTTACAGGCAGTTGTATGGACTCATCTGTAGGGTGATTATTTTTACAGGTGCTCTCATAGAATCCAGTTACGTAAGAAAGTTGTCCAGAAATATAAAAAAAAATGAAAATGATATAGCCAATAAAGAAGAGTGGCTCTGTTTCTGAGGAAAAAAGGAAATCCTTGTGTCTAATCCTGGACAGTGATGTTATTAAAACCACTTTCATTTTCTAAAAGAAGATACCTGCACCATTTATGAAAAGACATTCAATTAAAAACATCTTGGAAAGTTACCTTATGATGCAGACCGACATTGCATCTGTGTTTTGAGGCAAAAATAGATATACTTTGCCTACTGGGAGAATTTACCTGCCAAAAAGAAGACATGATGCTATGGGCTAGCTTAGTATCATCTGCAAATATTGAGATTCTTCTCTGTAAACCCTCTACCAGGTTATTAATAAAAATATTAAAAAAGAGGACCCAGTACTGACTCCTGAGTCACCCTGCTGGTGACTGTGATCAGTAGGGCTGGCGTCAGCACCCAGCAAACCCTAGTAGTTTCAGTCTGACCAAATATGTCTAAACCAAAACTGCTATTATACTCTGGGGTCTGAAAAGACCAGGGGAGGAGATTAAACATGAAACACAGTGTTACCTCTCCTAGGCTCCATCGCAACTTCCTGCTGTCTTCGGGCCTCTTCAATGACATCACAGACATCATATGGGTCAGACCAGCCTCAAAACGCATAATGACACCAGCATAACCCACTTCTGTGACGTCATTAAAAGAGCCTGAAGACAGCAGGGAGTCACACCTGAGCCAAGGAGAGGTGAGTAACATAGTTTTTTATGTTTAAACACCTCCCTTGGGCCTCCGATCATTATACCCTGGTGTCTGAAAAGAGGGGCCGCTATGGGACATTATACTGTATGGAGGCCACTTTGGGAAATTATACTGTGTGGAGGGTCCACTGTTGGACCTTATAGAGTGTGTAAATGGGGCGTTTTACCATGAGGGGACCAGGAAAGGGTGTTTTATGCCTTGTGGGTTTGGGGGGGCCCAAGACAAAAGTTTGCTATGGGGCCAAGTCTTTGCTAGTTACATACCTGCTTTTATATATATACTAGCAGAAGGACCCAGCTTCACACGGGTACATTTAATTTTTTATTTGTGTAGTAGCCCCATAAGAATTGGCCAGTTTTGCACTTGACATCCAGTATGGCAGTCCAGTATAGCTATAGTCTATTTATGGCTGTGTTGCTATGGAAACCTGGTAAATGAAATGTGAACTTATATTGGCTGATGCATGTCATATGACTGAATATTTAAGGACCTGCGAACTGCTATTGACTCATACAGGTCATAAATAGCTTGGTTGCTATGGAAACCTGGTGTAAAGCTGTATGTATGTCAAGGCTGAAGAACCTGCGATTTTCTATTTTTCATGTGATCATGTGTATCTGAGTTTGGATATCAGTGAAAGACCTGTGATCGGTTGTTATGGAAAACCTGGAGTAAAGCTGTGTGTATGTGACCTTGTGTAACAGTGTCATCCACAGCGCCCTGCCCCTTTAAAGCTGACCCACAGCAGTGAAGAAAAATGGCTGGGTTGTTATGGAAACATGGAGTGCAGCTATGTGCATGTGGATGACAATGCCTTGTCAAATTGGAGACGGGCTTGGGTCTGCTGGGTTGTTTCAGCAGCTCGCTGTTGTCTGTGACATACCTTTTCAGATTGGAGACGGGCTTGGGTCTGCCGAGAGTTTTCATTAGCTTGAGCAGCAGCCATGCTTTTTGCTGCAGGGGGCATGAGTAGTTTAAAAACGTTTCAATTTATAAGAATGCTGAAATCCAGTATGGCAGTCCAGTCAGTGGCGTAAATACCAGGGTAGCAGTGGTAGCGGCTGCCACAGGGCCCGGGACATTAGGGGTCCCGGCAGACCCCTGATGTTTTTTTTTTTTTAATAGGCCATTACCTTCTGGTGTAACACCAGCAGGTAACGGGCCCTATTTACTTACCGATCCCCGCTCCTGCTCACGGCCGCCTGCGATTCACCTTCTGTGGAGGCGGCTGTGAGCAGGAGCGGGGATCAGTAAGTAAGGCCTGCTATCATTATACTCTGGGGTTTTTTCAGACCCCAGAGTATAATGATCGGAGGCCCCGAGGAGTTGAGGGAACATAAAAAACACTGTTACTTACCTCTCCTGCGCTCCAGCAGGCTTCGGGCCTCCTTGGGCCTCCAACGTCATTATGCGTCACGATGCATGCCTGGCTCACGTGACATCTGGTCCAACATTGAATAGGTAGTGGGAAGTGCGCATAATACTATATGAAGGGGCCACTATGAGGCATAATACTGTGTGTAGGGGCCACTATGGGGCAGAATACTGTGTGCAGGGGCCACTATGGAGCATAATAGTGTTTGCAGGAATGCAGTTTGTGCTGGAGGGTTAGCCGGGGGGGGTCCCATGACAAATGTTAGCCTTGGGGCCCAGCCATTCCTAGTTATGCCACTGAGTCCAGTATAGGTACAGTCTATTTATGGCTGTGTTGTTATGGAAACCTGGTAAATTAAATGTGAACTTATATTGGCTGATACACGTGATATGACTGAATATTTAAGGACCTGCGAACTGCTATTGACTAATACAGGTCATAAATAGCTTTGTTGCTATGGACACTTGTGTGCCTGAGGAGACTAAGTGCCTGCGAGCTTCTATTGGCTGATAAGGGACATGTGACCGTGTGTATGGCAGTTGGAATATGAGTGAAAGACTTGCAGGCTTGTATAACCTAATGCTGGTCATTTTTTGAGAATACTGTATCTCAGGAACGGTACATACTTTAGAGCTGAGACCCAGTCTAAAATATTCCCGGACACCTGATGTACATGTGTGCCAAATTTGGTGAGAATCGTTCCAGTCGTTTGGTCGCGCATAAAGAACAGACAGACAGACAGACAAACAGAAACTCATTTTTATATATATAAGAGTTTATATATATATATATATATATATATATATATATATATATATATCTGTAGTATATATATGTAGTAGTGTAATAGTTTCTGCATTGAGCACTTCCATTAATACAGATAAAAGCGTTCATTGCACTGTTAACAGTATCAGGCCCCATTCACATGGTGGAATCTGGCGCTAATTTTACGGCATATTACACCCCCAAATCAGCGGCAGATTTTTCCCTCATTTTGCCTTCCATTTTCTTCAAGATTCTGCAGCTGATTCGGAGGCTGCAGCTTGAGACTCCTCGATAATTAGACCCATTCATTGGAAAGTCGATACGAAATACTGATGATCTGCATCCACCACAGTGAGCCGGGTGCAGAAAATAAAGAGGAATCTGAGGCTGATTTCTGCCTCAAATTCCTCTTTACTTTCCAATGTCTAATCAGCTTCTATCTACTTGTATGGAATGGACTGTATTAAAGTCTACTCTAGTAGGTCTGCCTCAGCAAAGAACACCTCATTTCGGGTTGTTATTTTGCTGTGCTGCGCATGAGTTGCTCCAAAACGGAACCACTAAGGCTTTGTTGCCAAAGAGCCCTGGAGATCACCACCCTCTGTTTTCGATCCGTAAGCCAGTTATTAACCCAGTTACACATATTTTTCCCTAATCTAAGTATTCTCATTTTATGTACCACCTTTTTATGTGATACAGCATCACACATCTTTTAAAAATCTAGATACACTACATCTACTGCATTCCCCAGGCCCAGCCTAGAACATAGCTTCTCATAAAAGCTGATCAGATTAGTTTCCCAGGACCAATCCCTCATAAACTCATGTTGGTATAAGCAAAATTCCATGACAGACATTCAATACTAGATCAAAGAGTTTCAGGAGAAAGGGTGATCAAACAGCAAGCCAGGAATCACATAAATGACACTTCTACCTACAGTGACCATGTTTGGAAGATAGAGTTTGTAATGGAAAAGGTAACATGTCTGTATGTAACTGGCCACAACGCTTCAAATTAAGAAGAGTGGCAAGGAACTTTTCTTGTATTTTTGGATGCATCGGGTCTTAGTGTATATTGTGACCTTTTACACTCAGGTATGTATTTCGCAAATGGACATCCACCATAAAAGGTAAGGAATCAAAGTGAAGTGAATAAAAAGGACAATGAACTATTTAAGATTTATGATACTTTTGCCCTTATCACACCGCTGTCCATTTACAAATATTACATTTACCAAATAAACTAGTGGAAAGCTCTGGAAATACTGTATGACTAAAAATTGTTACATAGTTACATAGTACTAAGGGTATGATCACATATATCAGTTGTATCAGTATCAGGTTTTTTTTGTCCCTTAGACTGGGTTCACACGACCATTGTTAAGGTCCATTGCTGTCATAGGATGGCAGCAACGGACATTAACTGTTGCAGAGAACAGACACAGACTAATTCATGCAACCACATGATTTAGACAATTCATTAATGAAATGACTAGAATGGATTTGCTGCAGGTAGATTCATTGTCTCGGTGTATTCTGTAGTTACAATAAGTAGGTCTTCCATACAACAACTATCCTTCCTCAGATCTCCATGATACAGTACCATGTAAAGTCATCACTCCCTTCCCTTCAACACCCTCCATCATGAAGTCCCTTATAAAAGCATCACTCCTCTCCCCTTTGGCCCTTCCATCACACAGTCCCATGTAAAAACACCACTCCGCTCCCCTTTTTATCATGCAGTCCCACATGACAGTACTTACTCCTCTCTGTTCACAAGCTTCATGGGCTCTTCTTCCATTACCTCTATAGAGCACAAAACTGGAATACAAGAGACCCTGCCCCTACTTAGAGAGGCCCTGCCCCTTCCAGTGGCATCATACCTATCAGGACCAACTCCATTCTAGACACGACCCTGCGACTAGTACAAGGTAACAGGGCTTGGGGACAGCGGACGGCAGATGAAGGTTTCTCCAACCCGCTGTCATAATGAAAGACCCAAGAGAAACACACAGCTGAGACACAGCGAGACTATGCCTTGACATAGTCATAAAAAGGTAAATAGCACTGACATAGCACAGTGGCTTTGTGGTTAGCAAGGTAGCACTGCAGTCCTGGGTTTGAATCTAACCAAAGACAACATCTGTAAGGAGTTTGTATGTTCTTCTCATGTTTGAATGGGTTTCCTCTGAGTATTACAAAGATGTGAGAATTTAGATTAGAAGCCCAACTTGGGACAATATCTGTAAGTGCTAAAGAAAATGTTGGCACTATATAAGCAAGAAAATTATTAAAATAAATTACAGCACTTTAACATTACAAAAAGAACTGTTAGAGGTTCTTGAGCATAAACCTTGTTTTATTAATTGTCTAACTACTTTTCACATTTAAAGTGAACGGAACCATAGCAAGTTATAAATTCCATGTCAAAAATGCCAACCAAATTGCAATATGAACCGTGCCATAATTTACAATGCCGAGGTGCAGAAATTTTTGTGGCATAAACTAATCCAACTAATAGGAGATGTAAAGTTAGACTAAATAATCTAAGCGCATGACAGATTTATCAAAAATCATCAGAGTTTAAGTTTGTGTAATCTAAGTTTGCAAGAGAACAATATTCAATGTACAGAATAGAGTAAAACAAAGTGAAATAAAAATTTTATTCAATTCCCTCCCCCACCCTCTCCTAGTGAAATAATGTACCGCTGATGTAGATTTTTCCAGGGAATACTACACCATATATTTGTGCCTTGCAAAAGTATTCACACCCCTTGAACTTTTTCACATTTTGTCACCTTACAACCACAAACTTAAATGTATTTTATTGAGATTTTAAGTGGTAGACCAACGCAAAGTAGCAGATAATTGTGAAGTGGAAGGAAAATGATACATGGTTTTCAAAATTTTTATCAAATATAAATCTGAAAAGTGTGACATGCAAAAGTATTCAGCCCCCTATATCAATACTTTGTAGAGCCACTTTTCACTGCAATTACAGAGGCAAGTCTTTTGGGGTCTGTCTCTGCCAGCTTTGCGCATCTAGAGACTGAGATTTTTGCCCATTCTTCTTTGCAAAATAGCCCAAGCCTGTTCTGATGAGAGGAGATATGGTCCAAAATCCATCTGATAACTATGATGCTTGAAGTTTGTCCTCGCCCCTGGCACCCAAGTAAAGCTGTACTAAATGTGTCAAATTGGTTTGACTGAATAAGAGTTTGTTCCCACTGGTGAACAAAAGGAAAAAAAAGACAGATGTATAATTATCCTCTACAAATCATAAAAAATGATATATGTTGTTAGCTTTTTTTTTTTTTTAAAATATATATAACCCAAGCCAGTGTGAAAGATCCCTATATAACCATTGATATAAATGCATTTTCATATCTGGGGATGTGAATGCACCACTTTTAGAAATCCAAGTCTCCTAAGGATGTAAACATCATTATTACAGATCTATGTTGCAGGGATCCACAATGCTATACCTCAGCATGCCTGCAAATATACAAGACATGCATAAAAAATCGTACATGTTCCATTAGATACCATATTATACAGATACTTTGTTCTAGAAGCATTGCTTCAAGGGTACAATACAGTGCCTCACTATGTAATATGGACCCATAGGGACCCCTTGTGCTGAGTACAGGATCCAAGACGTATATAATCCCTAAGATATGTAAGCACACACATTCACATACTGTAAGCTCCATTCTGTAACTGCCAATGAACTTTTTTTGGCACTATCATAAATGATATAGGTGTCCTTTTTGAAATAATAAAATAACATTCTCCATGAAGAAATCATACTAGGAGTTAATTGTCGGACAAGGCAAGTGACACTAAAAAAGAGAAAACTACTGTAGTTTGCTATACCTTTATATTTGAGCCTTCCTATATATGCTGCAAACATGGATCATTTTCCATTGTAAACAGTCATCCCTACAGCTAGGCAGTATGCAGCTAAGACAGTCCCTTTTGCTGCAATGTCTTTAAGATTGTTGCCATTAATATTATCTGACACCAGCTATATTATTTTAATAATCTTTTCTGTAGATATATGGTGATGAGGGATTTATTGAGCACCTGTGGAGACATTGTAATTAGAAATACAACACAGCAGGGGTGAAGATGATTAAAACTGTCTGAAATTAGCAAACTCTGATGTTGGTTTCAAGTTGCTGTAGAATTATTCAGTTGTGATGCAGAAATACAGATTAGAGGAAACATGAAGTGACTAAATAATTACAATTCTTTCTTGCTGTTCTTCAAGTATCAAGAAAAGACACCGACTGGGTGAAACAAATGAATACACCCATATTAAAAAAAAAAAAAAAAAAAAAAGTGTCATCAAAAGTGATAACACGTAGGGGCTGAAATATCCAGGCAGGTATAATTATACTAATGATTTATTTAATGTTTGATTAATGGAGACTTCTCTGAACTCACGGCTAAAGAATTGTCATAGCAAATCATTCACTTGTTTAGTTAAAAGGTATTTCAGCACTTATCATTTAGTAAAACAATTAGGAGTAGCTGAAATTATGACACATAATTAACTCACAAGAAATGCTTAATTCGGGGCAATGCTCTATGTAGGTGAACAGGATGTAGACTCCTATGAGTTGAGAGAAGAGTGAACGCGTGCACAAGGAAAGATCTTCGGAAGATAAGTGGCCCGACTCATCCCACTTCCAATTTCTGATGATCTGATGTTTGTTTTTCATTCTTTATTTCTGCACAGAATTTTCTGTAAATAAGATTTTCTCGATATGTTACTTGTCTGAATGACAGCAGAAGGCTAATTTGGTGTCTCCTCTATGCTGCTCCCTCCCCCTCTCTCACAGCATGTATTCAGACTAGCTGAAGTAGAGATATATTTCAACTGCATATTCGTCCTTTCTCCACTGTCTTCTATTCACTGTGTTACATTATTATTATTTGTTTTTTTAGCTCTGAGCAGGTTCTTGAATATTTACATCAGGCCTGCTGCCAGGAAAAGTGGAACTACAGTCTGCAAGAAGGTAAGAAAGAGGTCACTGTTCCCTTACAATATGCATTACAAACTTTTATGAATGCACAAAACTTATTGGTGCCAATCTTAGAATTAAGGCTCCATATACATAAAGTGTGCTTTGTCAGTGTGCTTAGCCATGTTTTTAGCGGGTAGTATACTGACTAGAGATGAGCGAATTTCTCAAAAGTTCGATTCAGCAGTTCGATTCGAAGTTCCAAAAAAATTTGCTTTGATCCAAATTACTTTGCGGCGAATAAACAGCTATTTCCGGTCTTCAGAGAGCCAGGGTGGACAACAAAATTGCGGAAGCCCTTGGATGCCACGGTCATGTCTCTCTCTCTCTCTCCAGCACGGACAAGTTTTATTCATGTGTGTGATGATTCTGCTTAAGTGTGGCTATAACTCGCTGTATTTTGGTCTCTGGGTAGCGTATTTCTCTCTAGTTCCATTTATTCATACTGTGCGCAGCTATGAGCCTAGGTGTATATTGGCAGTAGTGGCCAAGCTGGAACAATAGGGCTCCATTGAATTCATACACAGTCCTGGCTGATCAAACAAACATGCATTGTCCAGCTGCACTGGTTGACCAGATATGGCTGATAACATTGTATCAGGTCATTTGGTCTCATCTACATACAAAAGATCTGGACTTGAGTGGATTATTCTATGAGACCAGCTGCCGCCGGTGACCTCATTCTGGGAGGTGGCATAAAGGGTATAAAAGATGAGGTAAGAGGCAATGGGAGGAGATTACAGATAGACTACAGGATATTTCAGACTTTGACTGAGATGCTACTATGAGCAGGCAGGTTGGAATGCTGCTGCTGACGATGATGAGCCTACAAGAGACAGAGAGACTATTGGACTAATGCTGAGAGACTGTGTAAAGAGCATGCAGGCTGGATTACTGTTGTTGATGCCACATGCTGAAAAGCCTCCACTGGTGATCTCCACATGCTATGTGTGAGTGTTGGACTATAGAGCCACATCCAGGATATGTGTGGTAAAGTAATCATTTCACCTTTATCCCTTTTATTTTATTTGTACTGTATCTTGTAACTAGTAACTGTTAATGCTTGCATATATCTGCATATCTGTTCTGAACTGTATATGTTAGATTTTAATACCGACCCATTTAGGGATTAATAAATATATAAAATTTAGAAGGCTTGTCTTGTATTTATCTTGTGAACCCGGCACTCACTGGCAGTGAGTGTGGTTTTTATATGAAAGAGGACTCAGGGTGTGGCCAAAGCGGTTTGGCGCACTGAGGATCTTTCACATTGGTGGCAGCGTGGTGGGATCTTAGGATAAACGGCGTGTGTTGGTGACCTATATCACTCACATGCTGGGGATTATGGTAATCCTATGAGACAAGCTCAGTATTAAAGCAAGCATTAAGATACAGTGAAAGTTTGATACAGTGCTGTTCCCCTCCCTTACTCTTTGTATTCTATCCTATCTTTTATTTGGCAAATACCAGTGGATGGCTAGTGGACTCAGAAGCAGATCTCCAGAACTGCTGAACCAGGCTTTTGGAGATCCTGAGCGTATGGCTGAAATGGAGGCAGCCACAGCTATGCAGAGTCCTGATTTTGGGGCTAGACCAGGAAGTGCAGCAAGCAGTCCGGTCCCAAGGATTACTTCACCAGGAGAGACCAGTAATCCCAGCCTTGCTATGGGAACGGTTTCATACTGGCAAATGGCCCTACAGCAAGTAGGCACCAGTGACCCTGACACATACCTGCAGGTGTTGTGCCATTTTCTGGAAGCTGTAGAACAAGAACAAGAATGGCAGGCTGCTGAGCGACAGGCAGAGAGAGAGAGGAAAGCTGCAGAACGAGAACGGCAGGCTGCTGAGCGACAAGCAGAGGGAGAGAGGAAAGCTGCTGAACGAGAACGGCAGGCTGCTGAGCGACAGGCAGAGAGAGAGAGGAAGGCAGCAGAATGGCAGTATCGGCTTGAGCTCAAAAGGATGGAGCTCTCCCAGCAGGCGCAAACTCCAACAACCCTACACAGACCCTCAAGTTGGAAGGAGAAGCCAGGCCGGAGTTCACCACAGCCATCTGTCGTCAGGTCGGGTGAGACAAACTATGCCCCGGGTGGTCCCTCCCCTGTCCCAAGAACTCTGGGCACCCTAATGACCTTTCCAAAACCCCAAGGGGAGGTGCGGCGGGGCCATGCCTGTAACCAGACAGGACATTTCAAGGAGGAGTGCCCCAACCGCCCTGAGAACTTCCCTGTTCCCCAAGCCACAGCAGGTGGCCCATCTGTGTATCTGGACTGGGGTGCAGGAAAAGGAATGCGGACTGTAGGACTATTGACTGATTTGCCTGCTAATGTACTGTTGGGATCTGATTTGGGACCTATGGTGTCCCAATGTGGGGTGGGGAGCAACCCAATTTACTGTGATGGACTGTCTATGATTAATGTTGATAATGTGTCTGTCATATCTGCAGAGAGGGCCCATAACCCCCCCTCTGAGATACTTCCCATGGCAGTAAGTGTAAATGCTAATGAGTTGCCTTCAGCTGAGAGCAGGGAAGATGCAACTGAACTTCCTGCAACCCAGCTCAGCACAAATGTTATTGATGCTTTGTTCCTTCCGGTGCTAGGAGCCAATGAGATCCGGTCGGTAGACACACCCACATCTGCGGGGGCATCTCCCTCCCAGCTTGTTAATCTGTCTACCACAAATCTCATTGATGCCCGGTGTGAATTAACAATTGCTACTGAAGGTACTGTCAATGTAATTGCCAATGCTTGTTGTGAAAATGTACAGGGTAGCTCTTCTGAGTCACTGGAAGCGACTTCTACTATTTCGCCCAGTGTATCCAATAAGCACCCAACTACTGACCATGTGCCAGGTGGTCAGGTAGGCTATGTGGATCTCATGGCCGATCCAGGTGAGGGACGGACTGCTGGTAGTGCGGTGTTAGCCCGCAGCCAGAGTGCTACAAGGGTGGAGGGCGTTCCGACCCTTGAACCGTTGCCTACACCACCTGGAGTCGGTGCTGAGACCACCATGACTAGCCTCACTCCCTTGAAGCCGAAGGAGTCCGGCCGGTATGAGACATACACGTCTCTTCGGTCCAGTTCTATTCCAGGAGTGCCCATGGCCCAAGTGCAGATGGCATGGGGTACTGGAGGTATGATCCAAGAAGAGGGTATGTCCAGTATCTATCCATCATGGACTTGAGCCGGGGATACTGGCAAATTCCCCTATCCCCAGAGGCACGGGAATGGTCGGCCTTTACCACTCCCTTCAGATTGTATGAGTTCACTGTCATGCCGTTCGGCATGAAAAATGCCCCTGCCACTTTTCAAAGGATGGTCAATTCCCTGCTGTCGGGATGTGAAGGGTTTGCAGCTGCATACCTGGATGATATCGCCATCTTCAGCTCCACTTGGGAAGAACACCTACAACACCTGGCGCAGGTGTTGAGGTGGGTTCACCACGCGGGCTTGACCATCAAACCAGAGAAGTGTCAGCTGGGCATGCGTGAGGTCCAGTACCTGGGACACCGGGTGGGTGGGGGAACCTTGAGGCCAGAGCCTGAGAAGCTAGAGGCAATCACCACATGGCCAACCCCCCGGACCAAGCGACAGGTGATGTCTTTCCTGGGCACAGCAGGGTACTACAGGAAGTTTGTCCCAAACTATAGTGCCCTTGCTGCCCCCCTGACAGACCTCACCAAGAAGAAGTTGCAGCAAACCGTCCAATGGACGGATACATGTGAGCGCTCCTTCTAGGCCCTGAAGGCAGCCCTGGCAAGCGGTCCTGTACTTCAAGCGTACAATGAATCTCGTCCACTTGTATTACAGACCGACGCCAGCACCTACGGTCTCGGTGCCGTGCTGAGCCAGATTGACTCAGCGGGGCAAGAGCACCCAGTGCAGTACCTCAGTAGAAAGCTTCTGCCGCGGGAGGTGGCCTACGCCACAGTGGAGAAGGAATGCCTGGCAATTGTTTGGGCCCTGCAGCATCTGCAGCCTTACTTGTATGGGCACCACTTCACCGTGGTGACGGACCACAACCCTCTGATCTGGATAAAGCATATCGCAGGTCAGAATGGGCGATTGTTGCGCTGGAGCCTGGTGCTCCAGCAATACAATTTCGACATTCGGCACAAGCCCGCCCGGGCCCATGGCAATGCAGACGGCCTATCCCGGCGCTGTGAAGCAGCAGAGGTGCTCTCAGAAGAGGGGCACAGGCCCCTACTTCCTACAAGCCCCATCTAAAGGGGGAGGTGTGATGATTCTGCTTAAGTGTGGCTATAACTCGCTGTATTTTGGTCTCTGGGTAGCGTATTTCTCTCTAGTTCCATTTATTCATACTGTGCGCAGCTATGAGCCTAGGTGTATATTGGCAGTAGTGGCCAAGCTGGAACAATAGGGCTCCATTGAATTCATACACAGTCCTGGCTGATCAAACAAACATGCATTGTCCAGCTGCACTGGTTGACCAGATATGGCTGATAACATTGTATCAGGTCATTTGGTCTCATCTACATACAAAAGATCTGGACTTGAGTGGATTATTCTATGAGACCAGCTGCCGCCGGTGACCTCATTCTGGGAGGTGGCATAAAGGGTATAAAAGATGAGGTAAGAGGCAATGGGAGGAGATTACAGACAGACTACAGGATATTTCAGACTTTGACTGAGATGCTACTATGAGCAGGCAGGTTGGAATGCTGCTGCTGACGATGATGAGCCTACAAGAGACAGAGAGACTATTGGACTAATGCTGAAAGACTGTGTAAAGAGCATGCAGGCTGGATTACTGTTGTTGATGCCACATGCTAAACAGCCTCCACTGGTGACTCACACAGGCCATGTGTGAGTGTTGGACTACAGAATCACATCAAGGACATGTGTGGTAAAGTAATTATTTCACCTTTATCCCTTTTATTTTATTTGTACTGTATCTTGTAACTAGTAACTGTTAATGCTTGTATATATCTGCATATCTGTTCTGAACTGTATGTGTTAGATGTTAATACCGACCCATTTAGGGGTTAATAAATATATAAAATTTAGAAGGCTTGTCTTGTATTTATCTGTGAACCCAACATTCACTGGCGGTGAGTGTGTTTTTTATATGAAAGAGGACTCAGGGGTGGCCAAAGCGGTTTGGCGCACGGAGGATCTTTCACAATGTGGAAGGATCTGCTAACGAGCAAAGACACGCCTACCCAATCACATCACTAGAGAACATCATGTGACCTTTTGATGTCACAAAGGTCCTTACTAAATATTCGTTACTGCGAAGCATCAAGAAATCCAGAATCGTGGTGAATCGAAGATTTCCTGAAATTTGGATCGAATTCCACTTCTGCAGAATCGATTCGCTCATCTCTAATACTGACCCATTATTTTCTATGGCCCCATACCCATGCTCATGTATTATCACAGGTCCGTCTAGGGGTCTGTCAGCCCGGCGAAAAACTCAGGACAGATCATATTTCTGTCTGTTTTGCAGCCTAGGCTCACTGCAAGAAAGGAATAGGTCCATGGAGGACATTGACGGCACACAGGCATCATCCATGTGGTGTCTATACTGTTTTCCCATGGACCCTACAAAACACACGTCTGTGGGCATGTAGCTTAACATTGTCTTACTGATAGTTAAGCTCTCCTCATAATACTCCTCAAAGAGATGATGTGCACTATTAGGAAATGGAAATTTAGGAACTGAAAAAATTATTATGTGACATTTACTTAAAAATACAAACAGTCTATAAATGCATGCATCACAACATTCCAATTATATGATCTTCTGCAACCGTGACAAGACAAGAAATAACTTTACCACTATCTAACAAAGATACAGTCATGGTCGTAAGTGTTGACACCCCTGAAACTTTTCCACAAAATGAAGTATTTCACCCAGAAAATCATTGCAATTACACATGTTTTGTTATAACAAAAATGATATAATTTCATGCAAAAGTCCAAAATTGGGCCAGAAGGAAACAAAGCGCTTGAGAGTTCTGAAGTGACCAGCAAAGAGTCCCATTGAACACCTGTGGGGAGATCTTAAAATTGCTGATGGGAGAATTTGCAGATTTGAGGAGCTCTCTAGTTGGGCCACAGGCTCCCATAGCAAATTTCTCAAGACATGGTCCCCTTTGCTCAGGTTTACTGGTCGAGTATAGATTCTACCTCCTTTTCTCTCCTGGAGTCCTGGAGGCCCCTCGGTGAGCTCTCGTTCGAGAATCCTATGTCAAATTTCCCTTACACTTCCGTTTAATATATTAATATATTTATATTATGCTTATTTACTTTCTTCTTGCCATTGGTCTGGGGTTTGTAACTGCCCCTGTCTGCTGTGTGCTGTTGTCCCAGCAATTTAGGGCTATGAGGTGCGGAGGCGACTGTTCACTGTTTACTGTTTACTGTCTACTGTTTATGGTTTATTGCTTATTGCTTTTTGTTGCTTAACTTTGAGCTCTTGACGTTTATCTCTTCCACCTGTCCTTCTCTCCCCCCCTCCCCCTAGCCCCTCCCACCTTTCCTTTACTTCCCCTCCCCTTTTAAATTGAAAATTACGTATGGGTGGCTCTAATTCACGAGGCCGAATTTAGTCTGGCGTTGTGTCATCTTTAAGCTTTTGATCACAAGTTGTTTTATTTCTGTGTTTGTCACGTATACGTTAAATGAATATTTGATTTTAAAAAAAAATGCAAAGATTAAGTCAACTTCTCTCTTTTTTGTCTGGTTTCAGGTGTGAGTTTTATATTGCCCACACCTGTTACTTGCCACAAGTGAGTTTGAATGCGCATCACATGCTTGAAACACAGTTATTTACCCACAATTTTGTTTGGCCCATTTTTGGAGTTTTGTGTGAAATTATGTCCAATTTGCCTTTTTTTCTCTGTTTTTTGTATTGTTCCAATACACACAAAGGAAATCAACATGTTTATAACAAAACATGTGTAATTGTAATACTTTTCTGGGAGAAATACTTCATTTTCTGTGGTATCAACACTTAGGCCATGACTGTATTGCAATGATAAAACATTCTCTGAGCTAATAACACTTGAAGAACAAAGTTTGTAAAATATTATTATGAATAGAAAGATTACCTGGCTCCTGGGATTCTAAAAATGTAAACAAAAAGCTTAAAGAAGAAAACAAAAATACCCCGTGTGAATTTACGAATACCAGAATCCTTTTTTAATAATGACAGACAGCATGTATTTACAACTTTTAGTTAGCACTTGGCACTAGGATCTAATTCCATCACCATTTAGGTTGAGGAGATACAATATAAAATATGCCAATTGCGGCAGACACTTTTTGATCTATTACTATATTTTGTTATTGTGATGATTGAAATTGGCAATGATTATTGTACTTTATTCCAAATCTTTTGATGGAATTGTTCAGTGCCGTGGAAGATTACGTAAACATCTTATAATGATCTCTATAAATATATTAATGATAGATGAAAAATCAATAATAATTATAATCATTATTTGTGACTTACTAGTAGTAAACAAGAAATAGGTTCTTGTTCTTGAAAAACAAGTCTGATTGATACAAGCAATGCTATGCAACTTAAAGGACTTAAAAGGACCTGCTGTTAATGCCTATACCTCAGGACATCTTCATAGATCTTGTGGAGTCTGTATCTCGACTGGTTGTTGAGTGGCAGGAGGAGATCCAACACAATACTAGGCAGGTGGCTATAATTTTATGGCTCATTGGTATATATTTCAACACCTGTTGTTTTTATCCCTTCTGGTTTAGGATAAAAAGTAATTCATGCGCAAGGTAGATATGATTATGTTAATTCATACTTGAAATCGGAATAATAAAAAAAATCAACTTGACTTACAAGGTCAGTACAATACAATTGTTTTCCTTGATATAGAGGTTAATGTGGACACAAATGGAAATATTCAAACCAACCAATTTCAGAAATTTACCTCAGCCTATATAGCATTACATGCAAGTTTGGCTCATCCACTTCACCTGATTGATAACATTCTAGTGGGACAATTTTATGTGGATACATCAGATTTGCTCTAGGCAACATACCTTTGAGATACAAGCCAAAGATTTATGGAAGAGATTTTTGGAGCAGGGCTATAGTAATCGGAGGAGTAAATGCTCATACAGATGAGCCAAAGCCAGTGATAAAATCACCCTGCTACAGACCCAGATACAGCAGAAGGAGCGACCAGGTAAGGTTGATTATGAATTACGACTCTAAGAGTAGTGCAATAAATATGGTACAGTACTTCCACTATATTGGTCCATCCTTATGCATAATCCTATATTATGTCTATATGTGTTTTCTTACCCATCAATGACTTATTGAAGTTTAAGGATCTCTGGGATACGTTGGTGAACTGTTACCATCAGTGAACATGACCAAAGCATCCTTTTGGATCTCATGGATCATAATGTTCCACCTGTGGCAATTTTGCTGCCTGCTTGTTACCTGTTCCCTTATCTGTGACTTCCAGATCAGTGCTACAGTGCGCTGATCAGTCTATAACCTAGGTGATTGGTAACCTTGGTTACATGCTCTAATATGGGCTTGTGTTATTAATAGGGTTCATGTGATTCTTCCTTAACCCATGACTGCTTACACTACATGATAACGTTATGATGTACGTCACATGGAGCAGTCCCTTTGCTCTGGAATTGAGTTCAGAGTTGAAGTGACAAGTCCTTTACCTCATGGTTTTCATATACAAACAAGTGAGCAATCTGATTGGTAGATGTTGATTGGGTAGAAGGAGTTTTAATTCCCACCCTGATTAGCGGATACCACCCCCCAATGAAGCATATCATGTGAAACACATATCGGGTGTGTGGGCATCCATCCCTCTGGCTGGTATACTTGTTTATATATACCCTGTATAGTCTCTGGGGAGTGAGGTCTTTGGTCACTAGAGAACTTGCTATTTCACCATAAAACCTTTATGCTTAGGCCCCACATAGCGACCCTCAGCCAAAAAAGCGCTGCGGGAAAAAACGCAGGAAGAAATGCATCAGGGATATTCCCGCAGAGCTTATCACAGAAAGTCCACAGATTTTTTCCTCTGCAGACTTTCTGTTTCAATTATACCTATAGGGAAACCGACAGCATTTTCGTAGGTATAACTGACATGCTGCGATTTATAAAAATGCAACAGTTTTTGAAATCGCAACATGTCCGCTACAGATATTTTTCTGCAATGTGTGGATGGGATTAGCCAGAAACCCATTTACTTTACAGGTACCGTAAAATGTCGCCAGCGTTTCCACCATGCCAAAATTGTAGGATGGGGACTTAGTTGGTTTTACTTTATACTTTATTACTCTGGTTACTATAATGATGCCATTGGCCTAAAGGTTTGTTTTTTTCTAAATCCTGTTTCTGTGGATTTTCAACAATTTTTTAATATGTGATGATATCCAATAAACTTTGTCCTTTTACTTGTACATTATTGTGTGGGTTCCGAAAGATTTGTTTGTAGGAGTTTTTTGTCTTAACCACATAATTAAACCATATTTAATTTTGGACTGTTTATAGAATTGGCCATTACCCATTACAGTAACATTGTATCTTCCATATCTGTGGACCCAGAATAGTGGTGCTCTATAGAGAACAATACGGTCTAAATAACAACCAGTGCATAAAACTACTGCAGATGAGGGAAGAGAAAACACATAGCAGATATTTTGGTACAAAAGGAAGATATTACCTCCACGACAAGCTATAGGAACTGACACGTCGTTAATCTATGTCAGGAGACGCCAAGGTTTCCTAGTAAAACTACATTTGTAAAATTATTTGTGAATGCAAAATAAGTACCTATTTTTATGAAAAGTGACAAGTCTCCAAGAAAAGAGAGTACATATTGAAAACAGAAAAACTATCTCCAAAATTGCATAATATATGGAATAATGTACTTATACTGTAAATGATAAGAATAGACAGTATAAAGTTACTAAGGAGTACCAATACAATAAAAAAAAAAACAACACAGGGACTTAGGCTAAGTGTATTCATGCAGCTAAAACATGCAGCTCCTATGTAACACCAACTATTCAAAATACATTATAATCTACTCATTTTTTTCAAATTCACACACATTCTTCAGAAGTATCTGTATTATGAGGTTCTGCAGCATCTGAGTCACAGCTATATAATACACACTGCAGCTGCTGAAGAACCTCTTTCTAACGAGAGAGGGAACATAATACTGTATGTCAGTTAATCCATGGATGGCCCAGAAGAAGGAACTTCCTGCTGTTGTGATCAGCGACATCCTGCTGCAGGAAGAGATAAGTAGTATGTACTTAGTGTAACTCATCTCTGTATGTGAAATATTATTTATGAACGTGTTAGTGGAAAAATTCCATTGATATACATTACAGCAAGAAAACATCATCCAGGGTTTTTTTTTTCTGCGCATCAATTACTGACATAAAAGACACAGCAGCCTATACAACAGGTCAGCACCTAGATGAAAGAAGTCTCTTCTGACCTTGCTACTTTTATCACACATAAAGGTACCATTCATTCCGCAATACTTTAATCATAATAAAGTTATCAAACATTGTCGCTGTCATACTCTGAACCTGACCTTTAACCTCCATTTATATAAGGTGAACACTGGATGCATTTTTTTCCCATAACATTCAGAAAAAATGTACAGACAATTTATTGTGAACATCACTTTATTATAATGATAAAATGCTGCTTTATAGCTGCCTACAAGACACATTTTTTAAAGGGTGTTATAGATATAGGAGTTAAACAGGATTATACAAGAATACACATTGTATCCTAGCTGAATATCTCCTATATAGACGTGGGTGAACCTCTGAAGATTCATTTTGTCCCAAGTTCAGACGAAGTGAACCTCCATTTTGTTTCGTTCCGAACTTGTTCGCATAGAACCGGATGTGAAATTATTATATTCTGGGATTGTAATAGGTATAGGCCCAGGCATGCTTAGCCATGCACACCATATTCCCAGAGCGGGCATGAGAAGAGCAGCATCAGCTTGTGTAGAACTAAAGGGGTTTTCCCATGAATATAATCATTTCTATATTTGTAGATAATTAAAAGTTAAACATTTTTGCAAATATAAGTAGTTAAAAATTCTGCAGAGTTTTAAAGATTTTCTCTAACCATCTTAGTGTTGACAGTCTGTTGTCTTGATCAGTTGCCAATGGATACGACCACAAATGCAGAAACTTTCTATGGTCTGGGACTTGTCAGGAATCCAGCTATGATTTTCTTATTGTAGCTGGGTTATCAAGCAGGCACACTATATGTATGAGAAGATATCCCGACCACAATAAGGAAACTATGGCTGATTTACTGACTTTAGAAAGGTCCTGCATTCATGGTCGTATCCATTGGCAACCGATCAAGACAACAACTTGTGACCACTAGATATGTAGAGAAAATCTATAAAATTCTGCAAGTTTAATTACTTATATTTGCAAAAATGTTTAACTTTTAATTATCTACAAATTTAAAAATGGTTATGTTCGTGGGAATACCCCTTTAAGTATCAGGATAAGGAGGAAGCGGTGGTATACCTGTTCATTTTCCCCTCATAGGCTCTCTTGCAGGTGCAGCCATTGAACACCAGCTACTTTGAGGCAGCTTTCAGTGCTGTTCCCACCTCAGTGGCAGACTACCTTCTCAGTGAGGCCCCAGGCTCAGCATTCATAGAGCTATGTCTGATGACTCAGGCTGGGCGTGTTCCAGTGACCTACTGTAACTGTCAAGAAAGAGAACAATCCATAGATTGACCAGTTATGACTGGAGCTTCCCCAAGCGGTGATAAAGAAGAGAAAGTCCTGAGATTTATGCAGAGGGTGACACATCCAATTAGACAACATCTACATGCTTTTTGTATGTTTGTATGTTGCGTATAGTATCTTTGTATGTTGCACTGTTTTTACAAGTTTGTGTGGGTACTCCAGTTTGCTAACACACTCCAAAAACACATTGCAAGATTCATTGGTGTAAATTCCTGTGAAATTGGGACTGAAGCGATTGGTAACAATTAGAGATGAGTTACCACGAGTTTAGCATGAATCAAATTCATTACAAATTTCTAAAAATGTTGGGATTTGTTCCATACAAATTGCTTAAAGTTGTGGCCACCATTTCACATATCAGAAGATGACAGAGAAGAATGGTCACTTGGGTGGTGACCAGGAGGGATCCCCATAATGCCCCACAATGCAGGTAGCGCTCCCTCTGTCACAGCAGATGAGCATAGCATACTCAGTGGATGAGCCATGGCCTGAACCAACCAAACCAGGTAATGCTGCTGGAGAGGACGTCAGACAGAGAATGAGAGATAACACAGAATACAGATAGACAATGGATTAGTGTCAGTGAGTGTGCTTCATAGTAAGAACAAGAGAATAGATAGATCTACAATAAATTGACAGATGTTAGAGAGAGATAGGAGTCATTCAGTGTTAGTGTGTTAGTTAGGCAGGCTCAGGCAGCCATTGCTGTAAGTGGTGCTGCAGCTATACCATAATGCCTTGCAGGCAACCCTCCCTTTGTCACAGCAAATCAAGAGAGACTGTAGGTGTAACTTATTGGATGAGCCATAGCCAGAACCAAACAAACCAGGACATGCTGCTGCTTTTATGGGGATACAGGTAGGAGACAGAGAGAGGACTTCAGACAGAGATTGAGAGATAATAAAACACAGAATACAGATAGACAATGGATTAGTGTCAGTGAGTGTGTTTCTTAGTAAGAATAACAGAACAGATAGATCTAGAATAAATTGACAGATGTTAGAGAGAGATAGGAGTCCTTAAATGTTAATGTGCTAGTTAGGCAGGCTCATTGCAGCAAGTGCTGCCGCAGCTATATACGTCTTGAATTAATTTGTAAATCACCAATGTTTATCACATCATTCACAAATCTTCTTCATGGATACAATCCTAGGAGAACCTCAGAGTGTCATACACAACTTTTAGGGTAATCGAAGCACTTGCAATTCAGACCAAATTTATTCAGGCTGAATCAAATCTAATGGCTGATTCAATCCTGAACCCAAAACTAATTTTGGGAAATTTACTTATCCCTAGTAACAATCTCTCTACATAGCTGTAGAATAAGTTAGTGTTACTGTGTATTAGCAATAGGAAATGATAAATGTGATGCATACAAAATACGGGCTGTAATAAATCTGTCAAAAGCTTGATCCCTTTAGTGGCAGCTTTGAGCTGCAGAAGTGTATGAATTTTCCAAAATGTCTGTGTATGTCTCGACGAATGCATATGTATAAAAATCTATGTATCCATATCAAAGAAAGAAAACTGAGAACCCTTACGCTAAGGACACATGTAGTGAGCTGCAGCCAAAAAGTGCTGTGAAAAAGACTGCGACAGAAATGCATCACGGTTTTTCCACAGCGCTTTTCCTCTGCGGACTTTCTGTCCCTATTATACCTATACGGAAAACGCCAGCGATTCCGTAGGTATAATTGACATGTTACGATGTTTGAAATCTCAACATTTCTGCTGCTGATATTTTTCTGCAATGTGTGGATAGGATTAGCCAGAATCCCATCCGATGTGGGGCCCCAGCCTTAAGGAGATTTTCCTATAAAAGTTAATGATGATCGGAAACTAAAGTAAGTCATCAGCCATTAATGGTTGAAGGTCCAGCTGTCAGGACCTCTAGCAACCCTTGACTGATTCCCCAGAAATACATGGGCATTGCTTAGTTCAGTGGGGGTTACAAATGTTAGACTCCCATTGATTATCATATTATGGACTTAATAGTATTTTGCTGTAATATTAAATGATGGGACAAACAATATAGTATTGAATGAATCAATCTAAACTGGGCTATTCATTTACATAATAACACCTTTATATGGAAGGGATACCTCAAAGGGTTTGGCTACTTTATAAATACTTTATACAAATGCGCTTTAGGCTAAGGCCCCACATACCGGGCCGCAGCAAAAAAGCACTGCGGGAAAAATCGTGGCAGCAACGCAACAAGGTTTGCAGTGCTTTTCATAGAATGTCCACAGAGGTTTTCTCTGTGGACGTTCTTCTTCCATTATACCTCTAGGGAAACCACCGGCATTTCCATAGGTATAATTGACATGCTGCGATTTCCAAAACCACAACGGTTTTGTAGCCAACCCCTGCATTATCCACAAAAATCATCCATCCAGCCACCAGGAGCTGGAAGGGTCCAGTACTTTCCTACTACTGCTGTCCCTTCTTTCTAATGATTGCAATTGACATTAATTCCTTATCCTGTTAATTCCATTGTTGTCTTAAAGCAGTTATGCTATGAAGCATATTTATCCTCTATGTATAGGATAAAGGATAAATAGCTGATCGGTGGGCAGGGATCTAGCTATAAGGGGTGCAACAGTAGCAGTCGCTACTGGCCCCTAGACTCTGAGGGGGCCCCAAAGATATCTCTGATACATATGATATACCACTATTTAAAAGGGAACAAGGTAGGTAGGGACCCCATTATGGATTTTGCATTGGGGCCCAGGAGCTTCAAGTAACGCCTCTGTCGGTTGGAGTTTGAGCACTGAGACCTTCGCAGGCTGAATGTAGGCACGTCCCTTGCTCCCATTTACTCCAAGTGCTGTTCTCCAGCGCTCCCATTGACATGAATAGAAGGCCTACATTTGGCCTGGCTGCAGTCAGGCTGAATTCACACTGGGGGTAAAACACCCCCATCCACAGTATTGGTGAGGGTCTCAGCAGTCGCACCAGCACAGATGAGCTATTTATCCTCTATCTTATGGAAAGATGAAAATATGCTTTGTTGCGTAACCATTTTAAATGAAAAACCCCCTGTTAAGCCAATATCATCAACCTCTTTAATGGTAGAACCAGAAACTATGCTCAAAGAACATGATGTTCCTGCAGCTCCATATTATTGAGCCATAGTCAGTATATGTGGCACCATAAGGGACTGGATGCAGCACCTTATGACAAGGTTATGGTCCCCAAGATGCAATCCTATGGGAGAATATGTTCATAATATGGAAATTGGTGAAACATGTCACAATTTATGTTCCTATCAGGTTCAGGCAGAATTCAAGAAAAACAAACAAACATCTGCATGAATATTAACGATAGTTGACGCCATATGAAGGTACAGTAGGATTATATCGATTCCCCATTGGCACTCCATAAAGCTCAGCAGCAGTACTATGGTCAAATGCATAGGTCCTAATTTTCTATAGTCCGAGGTAAATTACGTTATCCTGAATATTGTATTATAAGTGAGGATATTGCTAAATTAGTTTCTCTGCCCATAACATGTTGTGTCATACTTATCTCTCCAGCGTCACATGGTGAGGGTGAGGAGAAAACACATTGTCTATCCTAATTTTGCTACCTCGCTTTGTACACAATTATACAATTGACCCAATGTAACAATCAGTCTCATTAACAAGGTAATAACAGTTTTCTACTGCAATTTGCCATTAAATGTAGCTGATACATCTAAACTAGACCATTGTGATTTAGAAGTAATTACAACTGTGCATCTGAATTGTTATAAAACACAGGAAAATGAGAGAGATGCTAGCATTTCTCATTACCGCACAACAACATCAACTTCACTATATTTCACATGCTCAGCTTAATTTGTCTCTACATTGGTTTAGTTAACACATTTTATTCATATCTGGAAAAAAAACTATACAATGTAATTGTCCATTTCTTCTCTACTCACACTAATATTTTCTATCTAGTCAGGAAAGTGGAGTCATTTGAGGTAAAAAGAGACACAAAGAGAACAAAGGAAGTATAGCCAAGCCATTAAACTTTAAGTGCACAGGAAAACAGTTCTTTTTTTTCTTGCAGCTAATTATATGGGCCATATTATTTGATACCACACTGCCATCTAGTGGTGAAATTTGTGAAAGCAATGCAGATCTAATTACACTGCACTGAACAGATGTTTTAACAATTTTTTTTTCGTTTGTTCATATTAAAATATTTCATCAATTAATTTAAGTCTGTAGCAATAATTTTAAAATATGACATATGTTTGGTGTTTTTAAGTGCTTTACGTGGTGAGTTGTTGGTAAATGCTTTCCATGTTAATTACAGATCTTAATGTGTCTGTCATCCTCTAAACTGTAGTGCTGGGAATTTTCATTTTAAATCTTGGCCTAACATGTATATTGTTCATTAATGTTTCATCTGCCTACATTTTCATGTCGCCTCCAATTATAACCGTAAAATATTCCCATAGATCCGGCTTTACCTTATTCTGCATGCACAAGATGATTATCACATTAAACATAAAAACTCAGTATTCCTCCCATCTCCTGTGTTACCGAGGGCTGTCGCATGGGTATGTGTGATCTTTATTTGTGAACGTCTGCTAAAATATGTGAATTGTCACAAAAAACCCTCCACTAGATGCTAATGGCTGTCACTTACTGATACAATGTATTTCTGTGTACCAGTGTGCCAAGATGATTATTTGTTAATGACACAATGGTTGTCTAGTGTTCTTATCTGCTAAGCGTCTAACCTTATATTTTATAAACTAATGTTCTATCATTAATATATGCCATATAATTATATATGGCCTATAATCATATAATTTTATATTGGTGGGGTTCCACGTGTTGGGTCCCCCCTAGATCAGCCCCATTCCATTAGAAGCAATACATTTGATTAGAAAAGAAAAAGACAAACAAACTCTAAGTAGATACATTCGACCATAGTTTAGATACATTTGGCTGTGATGTTTATAAAGATAACCCAGAATAATTAAATTATATGATGAAATAACTTGTTTAACCATTGGAAGACCAAAAATAAGATGCCAGATCTACTCAGGATTATATGAGCTAGTGACCCACACAAGCCATGGATCACAGCTTCATATCCCCCCCCCCCCCCGACACACACACATTTCCACCACCATAAAAATTGCAGCTCCTTTTCAACATGTTGTAATTCTAGATTATCAAATTAATTAGATCAGTTCTTTACAAACCTGAGAAGAACCTTCCAGGTAATACATATCTACTAGAGAAACCTCCTAAGGAGGGCAGATACTTCTCAGTGTATCTATTCATCTTATCTCTGATCTTCTCTAAGAAAATAAAATTTGTGAAATCATGCAAGAACAATTTCTAAGGACATTAACACTGCATCCAGAAATGCACATTTAAAAAAGCCAAAACTCCACTTATTTGTAACAGTCAAGCGTCTTAATTTTTCCTATGTTATTTCCTCCATCTTAAAGAATTTAAAGGGCTATTTCCATTAAAAGTAACATTCCTATAAAACAGAGTCTAAGGCTAAGGCCCCATGTAGTGAAGAGCAGCTAAAAAACAGTTTGTAAAAAAACGTGGCGGAAATGCATCGCATTTTTCCCAGAGTGTTTTTCATTGTAAGGGGACTTTCTGCCCCTATTATACCTATACAGTAAATGCCAGCATTTCCGTAGGTATAATTGACATGCTGCGATTTTCAAAAATGCAACGGGTTTTGAAAACACAGCTTTTCCGCTCCAGATTTTTTTTCTGTAATGTGTGGATGGGATTAGTCAGAATTTGCAGGTACTGTAAAATGCATTGCTTTTGTCGTGGTGTTCCGCCGCGGCCTAAAAGCTGCGTTTTAGCCTACAAGTTATATATACTGTATGCAATAAAGCTTCAAGAGTAAAAAATAAAGTAGAATCAAGATCCATGCTCAGCTATTTCTCCATTGTGTAAAGTATTTCCTCTGGTATAGTAATGACCACCAGCAGCTGTAAGATGGTGAACACACTTTGTCCACCGCTCTGCTTGCTGTGTCTCTGCTCTCTCCTATTGAGTATGTGCTAGAGCAGTGCATAGAGCTCACACATAACAGTGCTGTGGCTAGTAAGAGCCAGATTGCAATGGACTCCTGAGAGATCCAGAGGCTTGATAGTCACATGACACATCACATGGTACAAGCTATAGTGTTAGTGTTAACATAACGGAGTCCGTTACTTCAGAGCTTCCCTATTTTTCATAACTAATTCCTTAAAAGGAAGACTACTATAAAAGGTGATGTAAGGCTGAGGCCCCACATTGCAGAAATGCAGCTTTTTGTAGTAGATTTTGCTGCATTTTTTTGAGCCAAAAATGGCTACAAAAGGAATGGGAAATATATAGGAAACTCTTATACTTCTACCTTCTGCTCAATCCTCTCCTGCATTTGGCTCAAAAAACTGCAGCAAAATCTGCAACAAAAAAAAGCTGAGTTTGTGCAACGTGGGGCTTTAGTCTAAATGATTAAACCTCCGAGATAACACAGCGATCTTGAGATCTTGAGGGAGATTAGACTACACGTCCCCCCTCCAATCCAATGTAGAAAAAGACCTCAGGCACCCTTATAACATCTGTCTGAGAAGAAATGCAAAATACACTGTATGGCCATTAACTTAAGAACAAAACTCTCGCCAATGTTTTTGCTATGGACATGACAGCCAATTCCTTTGGCATTAGGCAGCACATAAATGCAATTGTTAATCCTATTTCTGCAAGTGCTTTGCATTAATACTATTACAAAAGACAATCCATTCCCTCCATGCGGCTGAGTAAGCAGCCTCGTGTCTTTAGTGCCAATGACTTCATATTGCTCTGCATCAATCCCATATCAAGTACCATGTAGTAGCTGATTCAGACAAGGCCTTGCTTCTTTCTCCACTGATGGGGACGCACTTATTGTTTGTGCTCCACCTTGGGTTTGTGACTTTTCAATGCCAGGTGTAAAAAACATTGCTAGAGCTGGTGTTTATGTCACCCTCGCCTGTTCCCAAAAAAATACGTGACAAGGGTGTGCTGGGTCCGAGCCATTGGCTGGAAAACTGGCAATAACAGCTGTGAACAATATTATAAGATAACACTTTTAGTCATACCATGTATGATGCTAGACTAGAGCCAGGTTCTCACATACTACTTCTACTACTACACTTATTGATATAGCGCCATCATATTCCACAGCGCTTTACAGACATTGTCAGTCACTGTCCCATATAGGCAGGGGCGCACCGCTAATGAGGCGAATTGAGGCGGCCGCCTCTAGCGGCACTGTCCGGGGGCGGCATTTTTACTATTTAATGTAAACCAGCCCAGGACAGGCCGCTTTAAAAAAAAAAAAAAAAACAGAGCTGAGCGGGGCCTGTCCTGGGCTGGTTTACAAGACGTCGCATCTCTGCGCAGGCGGCGATACAATGACGTCATCACGCCGCCTACGCTGAGACACAGACGTCGCGGACAAGAAGAGGAGGTGGCGGCGGCTGCATCAAGGCATCGCAGGTGAGTATAACTTTTTTTTTATATATATAAATAGGCCGTAACCTGTTGGAGTATCCCCGGCAGGTCAGGGCCTATTTATTTACCTACCCCGCGTCTGCTCGTGGCCGCCCCCGCTTCCCCTTCTGCTATGGGACGCAGAAAGGGAAGTGGATGCCGCTGTGAGCGGCCGCGGGTATCGGTAAGTTAGGCCGCGGGCCGCAAACATTACTATTATTATACTCCGGGGTCTATTCAGACCCCGGAGTATAATAATCGGAGGCCTAGGGTTGGTGAGGGAACATAAAAACCAATGTTACTCACCTCCTGCGATCCGATGTAACTCCGAGCAGGCTTGAGGCCTCTGGTGACGTCATCAGGTCGCGTCGCCGGCCTGATCACGTGACGTGTGTGCGCAATTAAACAGGGCCGAAAGCTTAAGGAGTGCACCGGTGTCCAGGATAGGTAAGTAACTCTGGTTTTTATGTTTGTATTCTCCCCTGGGTCTCCAATCATTATACTCTGGGGTCTGAAAAGACCCCAGAGTATAATAATAGTTCATGGGTGGTCCACTATGGGGCATAATACCCTGTGCAGGGACCACTGTAGAGCATAATACTCTGTGCAGGGGCCACTCTGGAGCATAATACAAGTGCAGGGGCCACTATAGAGCATAATACCAAGTGCAGGGGCCACTATAGAGCATAATACCGGGTGCAGGGGTCACTATGGAGCATAATACAAGTGCAGGGGCCACTATGGAGCACAATACCAGTGCAAGGGCCACTATGGAGGATAATACCAGTGCAGGGGCCACTATGGAGCATAATACCAGTGCAAGGGCCACTATAGAGCATAATACCAGTGCAGGGGCCACTATGGAGCATAATACCGTGTGCTGGGGCCACTGTGGAGCATAATACCGTGTGCAGGGGCCAATATGGAGCATAATACCGTGTGCAGGGGCCAATATGGGGCATAAAACTGTGTGCAGGAGTTGCTGTGGAACATAATACCATGTGCAGTGGCCAATGCAGGGCATAATACCGTGAGCAGGGGCCACTATGGAGCATAATACCGTGTGCAGGGGCCGCTGAGAGGCATAATACAGTGTGCAGGGGCCGCTGCGGGCCATAACACTGTGTAATACTGTGTGCTGGGGCTGCTGTGGAACATTATAGTGTGTGTAAATGGGGTGCTATAACCATGGGCTATGGCACCTGTTTATATTATACGCTGTCTGTTTATAGTGACCGTGTGATGTAATTGTAGCCTTGTCACATACTGTAGACATGTACAGAACGAGGCTGTAGTTACATTACATGGCCGCTATGAGATGAAATACACTATGTAAACAGAGAAGCGGTCACGGCGCTTACACAGGTACCATTCAAACAGCTGATCAGTGGGGGTCCTGGGTTTTCGAACCCCACTGATTAGTTTATTAATGACCTGGAAAACCTTTTAATTAGTTAACACCTGGGGTATTATTAATAAGGGGCACTATTTATACAGGGTACACACGGACATTATTAAAATAAAGATGCACTTGGGAGTATTATTCATTATGGGGGGTTATATCATATATTTTATAATTGGGGGTAGCAGCAGAATGGGGGCTTTGTGTAGGTGAGGACAATGTGGGTTGGATGCCTGTAAAAGTGAGGAGCCAAAGATGTCTGTGTTGCAAACTTTACAGAGACAAGTCACAGCTGGAAGAAGTGGTCATGGCGGTCCAGAGGAAAGAGAAGGGAAATGTGCCCGATTAGTCAGAGACGTCACCTGTAAGTCACAAAATGTCACTGCCCTGTATACACCTAAATGATAGAGGATAAATACCTGATTGATGGGGGTCTGTCTGCTGAGGCCCCCACTGAGCCTGAGAATTGGGTTTTTTTCTCCCCACTGGGTGGGAATTCAGCCTGACCGCAGCCATATATATAGGTATGTCACTTGGTGGATGGACGAACGCGCGTGGCTCTCATTCACTTCAATGGGAGTGCCAAAGATACCCAAAGTCCAGTACTCAGCTATCTGCGGGGCTCCTATTATAGAGAATGGGGGCCACGTGGGCTTGTCCATCCACCAAGCAGAAGATATGTGAAGTTACTTTCATTGTTAATGCCGTGTTGTTGATCTGATACTGAAGTAATACAGGAAGAAGAATTCTTAAAAACTGTTTTATAACTTTGTGTATTGTGTATATTGTGCGACGATAACAGTGTGTTAAACTAGTAGCATGGAAACTCAGTTTTTTTTTTTGTTTTTTTTTTTTTTTTGGGGGGGGGCGTCTTTCTATAGTCCGCCTCAGGCAGCAAAGAGGCTAGGTTCACCACTGCATATAGGGCTCACTATCATTCCCAATCAGTATGTCTTTGGAGTGTGGGAACAAACTCACGCAAACACAGTCACCTTGCAGATGATGTCTTTGGTTGAATTTGAACTTAGGACTCCAGTGCTGCAAGGCTACAGTGCTAACCACTGAGTTACTATGCAGCCCACACTCACATCTGTAATAATAAATTACACTCATTAGATTTACTCAAAAATGCTAGCTAGAAATCTAAATCGTCTTTTAGGCCCCTTGCAGATGTCCGTGGGTGAGATCAGTGTGCTATCCTTGTTTTTCGCGGATAGCACACTGACCCATTCATTTCTATGGGCACATGCACACGACCATGTTTTTCACTGATCAGTGTGCGAGCCTTGATTCCGCGCTGCATCAGATAGAACAGGTCCTATTCTGGTCAGTTTTTGCAGAACGGACTCGCCCATACAAGCCTATGGGAGACTAAAAACCTAGGACGGCACACTGATGTATTCAGTGTGTCATCAGTGTGCCGTCCATTTTCGTGGACAAGCTAGGGATATCATTAGATGTCACCTATGTTTTTTATGGTGAATCCGCAAACTAGGATCACACACAGATGGCACACTGTCCGTTTTTGCGGACATAAATCACTGATGCTGAAGAAACACTGAAGACACTCTGTCTGCAAAAACTGAACACTAATTAGGGTGCGTTCACACTTGCGCCCGTGGTCCGTCCACTGTGAATCCAACCTAAATATCAGAAAAAAGGATAGGGAAAGGTTTGCAAGTGGTTTGTTTAAAAACCCATTCACTTCAATGAGTTTTTAAAGCAATGCGCAGGTGTCTGATTGCAGCCTCTGCGCTGCAAGGCACTTTTTTTGGTCGGAAGCAAAGTCAGACATGCAGGACTTTGTGTCTGACCAAAAAAAGTGGCCGTTTTTCACTTTTCATTTTTTTTTAATTTAATAACACAAAGTGCTAATAAAAACTTTTTAAAATAGTTTTTACTCTCCATTACGGTAATTTTTATTTTGTATGGTGTCGTCAGGGGAGGGGCTATAACCTTTAATAAGGGTGTGTTATTGGCGTATTATTTTATTTATTTTTTTAATTATTTTATTTACTTTTTTTTATTTATTTTTTTACATTGTGTCCCCATAATGTTATAATAGACCTTTGGGGACATTTGATGATTTTTTTTTATGTTGGGGAGGCTGATTTCCCCTGTAACTGGGACTGGTACATTTAGCCCCAGAAGCAGGAGGAATACAGCCTCCTGCACGTTACTATAGAGCTGATCTAGGCCTTGTAGGACCCAGCAGCTTTAACACACGCTGATCCCGGCGGATCACGTGACCGCCGGGTCAGAGGGCAGCCGCAAGATGGTATACACAGTGATCGGGATGGCAGGGAATGTAATAAACCTTCCCTGCCTTCTCTCTGGGAGTTACAGCCGGCTCCCCGTTTCAGTAGCTGCACGATTTCGTGCAGCTACTGAAAACTGCTTGGACGTATATAGTCTATGGGCGGTACGGAAGTGGTTAAACGAACCGCTTGCAAACCTTTCCCTAGCCTTTTTTCTGATATTTAGGTCGGATTCACGGCAGACGTACTCCAGGCCCAAGTGTGAACCAACCCATACTAGTTTGCTGACTGCAAAATACACACGGTCGTCTGCAACTAGCCTAAAAGGGACTGTATTGACAATTTTTTAAATGTATTTATTAAAAACAGATATATCACTTTTTCTAATCTGTTTTTATTTTCTGATTTTATATTTATTCTACTTTCTGCATATGCTTACGGGGCTGCCATCTTTACCTGAGCTTTTCCTCTGCTCTGTTAACAGCATTTATTGATTTGCTTTACAGCATAATCATGGCCATTTCCAGCAAGAGTTGACTCACTGAGATCTATGGGAGAGTTTTCTAGACATTCTAGACTCTGTGATGGCAGTGGGAGTAGATAAACTGTGACCTCATCTATTGTAAATAGCGGATGTAATGTTAGCTGTTATGTGAAATGTCTATAGAGGTGTTCAAGTGTAACTAAACTTTTGGACAACTTTTCTGGCAGTATTTGTGTCATTAATAAATTTTGTAAGATACTTTATAAACAAATGTTAGCTCCTTTCTGTGAAATCCTGTTTTTTCACTCTTTCCCTTGCTTTTCTATTGAGAGCCGTCCCCTGCTTCTCACTGTGTACAGGCTGTGTGAAATGAAGAGAAAATGAGGGTGGGGGAGGGTCACTTCACACGGCTATATCTCAGGCATTATAAAATGTACAAACTTTTGGTTGGTTTGGTTGTATATATACAGTACAGACCAAAAGTTTGGACACACCTTCTCATTCCAAGAGTTTTCTCTATTTTCATGACTATAAAAATTGTAGATTCACACTGAAGGCATCAAAACTATGAATTAACACATGTGGAATTATATACTTAACAAAAAAGTGTGAAACAACTGAAAATATGTCTTATATTCTAGGTTCTTCAAAGTAGCCACCTTTTGCTTTGATTACTGCTTTGCACACTCTTGGCATTCTCTTGATGAGCTTCAAGAGGTAGTCACCTGAAATGGTCTTCCAACAGTCTTGAAGGAGTTCCCAGAGATGCTTAGCACTTGTTGGCCCTTTTGCCTTCACTCTGCGGTCCAGCTCACCCCAAACCATCTCGATTGGGTTCAGGTCTGGTGACTATGGAGGCCAGGTCATCTGGCGTAGCACCCCATCACTCTCCTTCTTGGTCAAATAGCCCTTACACAGTCTGGAGGTGTGTTTGGGGTCATTGTCCTGTTGAAAAATAAATGATGGTCCAACTAAACGCAAACCGGATGGAATAGCAAGATACTAAGGCTCCAATGGAGACTGTCGCAATGTCTCCCTGAAAACTGGCAGATGAAAAAGTCCTGCACAGAGCACAGACTTTTTTCTCTGCCGCTTTCAGCTTTAAAATGACGGACACACGATGGACCACATTATAGTCAATGGGGTCCGTCGGACTCAATGTGTTTCCACTATTTTAGCTGTCCATCCTTCCGTTGTTCTGGTCCTCTGATGGACCACAATAACAGAGAGGCAATACTAGTGTGAACCTAGCGTAATAAATAAACCATCTTTGATAATTTCATATCTTGTAAACAAAACCTTTTTATTATATTGATTATAATACTCACAGACACTATCATCTGATAAAAAATACCAACTACTCTGCAGTTTCCATGAAGTTAATTAACAAAAATGAACAATGATCTGAATCTGCATTCCCAACAAATAAGAAATCATCTAGACGCAATACTCCTTCATTTGCCATCTCTCAACTACTTATTAAATAAATGTAGCAAATGTGTCAAAATAATAGCATGTAAAACCCATCAGGAGACGCTTCAAAATGTATTATTAAATTGAAATCCAAGGAGGTTAAAACGAATCCCTCTAAATATACTGCATTGGGTAATATTTGTGCACTTCTGGTTTTTTTGGTTACCTTTTCTTTGTTTCACTTTGACAGCCATTTCTTTTGGCATATCACTGTATAGAGGATTCATGGAGCCATATTGATATTTTATGATGATTAGTTTGTATTTCTTTTTTGATACACATCGACACCTATACTACAGGCCCTATTATTACTTCACTCACTTTACAGAGATTTTTTTTACTGTACATGACGCTGGAAGTTCACCACTATATGGTTTCATTCTGTTTCTCTGCTGCCTCAGTTTCTGATTTTCTATTTCTGAATATAGAAATTAGTCTTCTTTCTTTTTGTAGGGTATAGCTGTTTTGTTATCTGAGCATAACCGGACTTATTTTAGTGGTCCTGTTATAGAAAAGGCTGAATATTGGCTACATTTGCATGGCTTCTCATATGGTAATAGTGTTGTTTCTGTGCTAGTCCCAGATTCAGCTACAAAGGTATTTAGTCACGTGGCCAATCATGGCTCTTACGATTAGAGATTGTATTTAGAGATGAATCATTACCTAAAACAATTTTAACAGTAATACCTATAAAATAAATGATACCCTAAAGGATCTTTTATGCAAAAGAATAAATGTGGAGGAATAATATTTTTCACAGTCATTTACAAAAAGGTCTGATTCCTTGTGGTTTAAGTGTACAGGCCTTTCCATCAATTCCTGTGGTGGAGTCTTGTTGGCAAGTGGGAGGAGGTTTACAACAAAATCATTTATGGAATTTTTCATTGGAATGAATAAAAGGACCTTGGAAACAATTGAAAAGTATATAGACTGTATAGAGGAACGTATTCTGAAGCTTTCCTGAGGTGTGAGTAAGAAATCTGTGCCACCAAGACTAAGAGATCTTAAGGTTGCACAGAATACATGTGTGTATAGGTGAGAGCAGAACTACAGTCAGTTGGAAAGGAAGAGTAGATCGTCATCCATTGTATCCTTTGTGGCATTGGATGACATAAGTTTTTTTGGACAAACACTTGGCAAGAGATGCAAGATGAACAATTGGTGGCTGGAAGAAGAAAGGAATCAAACATTATTCCAGTAAAACACTAATTTTACACCACCAGAAGAATGAAATAATGGAAATTAATGTATGTAACAGCATTTTTTTCCCTGAATGGCTTGAGATATTAAGTTAAGGTCTGATTTGGTATTTGAGAGGGGATGAGAGTTTACAATTAGAATTAGGCCATGAAGCATTCCAAGTGTTACAGGATCTTTTGGAAGATCAAGAGGGGAATCAACAAGGTAATTTTCCTAGACATGTTTTTGCTAGGTCAACCAGCTTCCCACCCTTGTCAGTATGCCCAGGTATCGATTTGCTTGTCAAGATGGTGTCCTGTGATTTTTCTTCTATATCTGAAAACAAAAAAGTGGATAACTTGTCCACTGTTCAGAGACAGGCAATTCATCAATTGAGACAGATGAAGGATGTTTTATTTAAAGGTGCTAACAACAGTGGGAGCTTAGTGGTCTGGCCAATTGAAGAGTATAAGAAAGAAACATATTGACAGCTAAATAACATCAACTGCTATAAAAATGACGATATTGAACCTTTAAATACATTTAATTGGAATTATTATGTATAATTACTCTGGCTTGTGAAAAGGAAACCAACCTCTAAAAACTACTTCATGGTTTGGTTGTGCTGCATTCTATTGTTTCAACATTTTATCTTTTACCTAAAATGCACAAGAACTTCACCAACAGGGAGGCCTATCATCTCGTGGTTGGTGGATTTATTACCTAAAATGGCTGGTGGAGTGCTTGCCTTCTTTGGTATGCAATACCACAGATGCGTTTTTACAGCTTGATGACATAATGGTGGATGAGGATACTCTTTTGGTCGTGGTAGATGCTGACAGGGTGTGTAAACCATACAACATGAAGATGGAATCCGGGGAAGAACATTCATTTTGATATTCACGTGGACAAAATTGTTGGTACCCCTCATTTAATGAAAGAAAAACCCACAATGGTCACAGAAATAACTTGAATCTGACAAAAGTAATAATATATAAACATTCTATGAAAATGAACAAATGAAAGTCAGACATTGCTTTTGAACCATGATTCAACAAAATTTTTTAAAAAAGAAAATTCATGAAACAGGCCTGGACAGAAATGATGGTACCCTTAACTTAATGTTTTGTTGCACAACCTTTTGAGGCAATCACTGCAATCAAACGATTCCTGTAACTGTCAATGAGACTTCTGCACCTCTCAACAGGTATTTTGGCCCACTCCTCATGAGCAAACTGCTCCAGTTGTCTCGGGTTTGAAGGGTGCCTTTTCCAGACGGCATGTTTCAGCTCCTTCCAAAGATACTCAATAGGAATAAGGTCAGGATTCATAGAAGGCCACTTCGGAATAGTCCAATGTTTTCCTCTTAGCCATTCTTGAGTGTTTTTAGCTGTGTGTTTTGGGTCATTATCCTGTTGCAAGACCCATGACCTGCGACTGAGACCAAGCTTTCTGACACTGGGCAGCACATTTCTCTCTAGAATCCCTTGATAGTCTTGAGATTTCATTGTACCATGCACAGATTGAAGACACCTTGTGCCAGATGCAGCAAAGCAGCCCCAGAACATAACAGAGCCTCATCAATGTTTCACAGTAGGGACAGTGTTCTTTTCAAAATATGCTTCATTTTTCAGTCTGTGAACATAGAGCTGATGTGCCTTGCCAAAAATTTCGATTTTTGTCTCATCTGTCCATAGGACATTCTCCCAGAAGCTTTGTGTCTTGTCAACATGTAGTTTGACAAATTACTTTTGTCAGATTCAAGTTATTTCTGTGACCATTGTGGGTTTTTCTTTCATTAAACGAGGGGTACCAGCAATTTTGTCCATGTGTGTACCTAGTAATCTTTGTCCATTGTATTTTGTGCCTCATCAAAAGTTTTTCCCTTGACAGTAATGTTTTTTTTTTTTTGCAAATATAAGGAAGAACTATGGTTGCCACTTATAAAAAGATCCCACAGCATAATTTGTGGGTAACAAACCCCAAAAACTTTTTGGAAAACCAGGCCATTCCTATTTATGATGTGTTCCTAAATTGTATTGTGTTGGGGTTGTATGTTGTAATTTTTAGGGGTTTTTTTTTTTGTTTGTTTTATTTACAAGAATATGAAGTTCCTCCTTCAATTCTGAGGACAACGAATATTGAAGACAGAGTGCTTGTTGGAGACTACAAGAGAAACTTATTTATATATATATATATATATATATATATATATATATATATATATACACATTTTATGTCTTATTTTATGTATTATTGTAATTGAATAGGTTTTAACTGTTCAGCATTGGCCTGTGTTCACATTTATAAGTTAACTTTTCAATTTTTCACTTTATCTTTAATTAATTTGATATCCATGTATCTTATTCACACTTGGATCCATTGTTTGCTCACATTTTTGTGAGGTTAATTTGATTTGATTTTCAATTCATTAATTCGATTGCTTTGAACTTGGTTAATGTGCACTTCATCACTTATATTTGTTATTTGTGTTTTTATTATATGATTTTTTATTTCACACTTAATTTCACGTTATTGCTCACATTTGCACTCTAGTTCTTCGATATAGCACATCTTCTCTATACATATTTTTTCTTTATTTTTTAATTAATTCTTGACACTATGAGTGTTATAAAATATGCTGCATTATATCATTTTTATATCTGCTGTAATACGGACAATCTCCCCTTCTTTATGTAATGCATAGATGTGAGTCCCAGGGTCCATGTGATCAATTATTTGAAGGTGGCGTGTTACTTGTGGTGATACACATCTGATGCCGTAATGGAGGGCTTTTCCCTTACAGGTATTTTCCTTACATCCCTGTAGTTTGTTGAAATACATTACTTAACCACAAAATCTGTAACAATGCTAAGGCCCCATGTAGCAAAGTGCAGCCAATAAAGGGCTGCAAAAAAAGCGCGGCAGATACGCATCGCTTTTTTTTTCCCCTGCGTTGTGAATTCACAGAGTTTTCCTCTGTGGACTTTCTGCCCCTATTATACCGATACGTTTCCTCAGGTATAATTCACATGCTGCGATTTTCAAAGATGTGAGCATTTTTGAAAACACAGCGTTTCTGCTGCAGATTTTTTTCTACAATGTGTGGATGGGATTAGCCAGAATCCACTTTGCAGGTACTGTAAAACGCAGCGTTTTTTCCCGTTGCGTTTCCGCCGCAGCAAAAACACTGTGTTTTTACAACATGGGACTTCAGCCTAAATATGTTTTTTTACACAGCTTAGGTCCATATTTCCGTTTTAAAGTGAAATCAATAACAAGAAAAAAATGGGGTTGGCCTGTACCCACTGGAGTCATCTTTTGGGCAAAATATTCTGATGGGGCTGTGATATCACCCCCATAGCATGACACAACGTCATTGTCTTCCAGTCATCACGTAAAGGATGTGGAACTGGCAAGGAATTTTGACAGCAAGTATGTTACAATAGTTTCGTAGACTTTTTTGATTATGTGTACATCCTTGGCAATGTGCCATGGCATCTCTCTGCAATCCTGGAGGAACTCCATTATTAGATTATGTTATAAAACCAGTCAGTTAAACAGTGACTGGCAGAATTGTGGATGTTGAACACTACAGTTGTTGCACTGGATGTGCTTGCCCTTTGTATTTGGATAGCCATGTTTTGACAGAAATATCTTGTAAAACCATTCGCACTGCCGTTCTATCATAAACAGGTTCCCAGATTATATCAAATTGTGTATACTAGTAAACTCTGAGGAGGATCTTTGTTTACTTATTTGCAGGCTATGACATTCATTTCACGTACTCAGAAAACCAAACAAGAACATCCCAAAGGATTAGAGAGAATGAATCTTTTCTTTGAACAGTGGAGCCGTTTACAGTAAGCGATGATACATTCTGGAACATCATATCAGTGAAGAATCCGCACAACGAGCAAAAAAAGTTAAAAAAAATAAATAAATTAAGGGAAATTGGAGGAATGCCCTGCATACTGCATCACATTATGCAAACTACTAAAATGAACTAATGTTTTCTATAACCCAGAACTATATATATTAGCAGATACTTATCGGTGTCATTCCCACCTGGCTTATCTTGTTAATATGAATAATGCATTGGTATGTAAACTGAATCTGCTCTTTCCTCAGAATTGGCCCATGAGAGGGTTTTACCCCAAGCAAATCATTTTACAAAGAGCTATGCCAATAATAATTGTGTATTTTTTATTTATATACTTTATTAACATAACCACTGGTAATAGACACACAGGATCACATTTATAGCACGTATGCCTAGAGACCCCAAAAAGCTGTAATGTCCATAGGGACAGAAGACCAACAACTATTTTATTGTCAAAACTGTGAGCAAAGGAACACATTTGATTTCATATGAAAGCACAACTTCAACCAAAACCTGAAAAGTTTAAGGGGTTATCCGGTTTCTAAGATTGATCACCTATCCTTAGAATAGGCCATCAATATTGGATCTGTGGGGGGTCCGGCGACCCCTGTAGATCACTGGTACCAAGGCAACGTTCACTTGCCAAACAAACTGTAGCAGTCTATGGTGTAGTGCTGCAGTACCTACACTCCCCCTGATTCGATACCGGTGACCGGTGACATCAGGACCTCCTACAGGTCTAATATTGATGGCCTATCCTTAGAAACCAGATAACCACTTTAAGTGTGAGGTATGGGTAACCCCAATCTACCACTCTTAAGCCATACCCCCAGGTTGATAGTTATCATACTGCAGATTTGATTCTGCCTTTATTGCCTTTGTTCTGTGTTCATTCTCATACTGCAAATCTGCTTTAGCTTCTAATGCCTATTTTCTGCGTTCCTTGGCATACTGCCCTTCTTAGCAGACCTAGCCTTGGGGCTTTTCACAAAACTCCTGTATACCTGTAGTCTCTGGGCTTTCTACAGTATTCATGTATACCTGTAGTCTTGTGGATTTCTGCAGTATATGGTAACTATGCTATCTGTCATGTAGACCTGCTCTTGCTTCTTGTGTTTGACCCAGCTTCTGTTTTTGTTCACCTGCCCATCCTGTTTTCAGTCAATGTACATATTATGCATTTTATATTTTTTTCTGTGGTACTTTGCCAAACTACTTTAGTAATACAGATGGCCTATAATCCGCTGCCTGCCCATGTTACAAACTCATATTGCAAAACATACAGGATGACAGCAGGAAACATTATGTAATGCCACAATCATGCAGAGACACTATCTGGGTAGTCATGAAAACGTGTGACAAACTTGCCACAAAAGGATAGTTAAAGGGTTTTTCTTTGATGTCCCTCTTTATCCTTAGAGTGACAGCTATCCCAATCAGGTGGTTGAAAGCGCTGCAGCATTCTGAAAGCAGGCACAGCTCTGTACATTTTGTAGTGGTTGTGCCTGATTACTGCAGCACTGTCCAGTTTAAGAGAATGAGACTGAGCTGCAGTACCATTCATGGCCACTACACAATATACTGAGCTGTGCCTGCTTCCAAAGTGCCGCAACAGACTGTGGGGGTGCCAAGGGTTAAACACCCCACCATTCTGATTCATCAAACCATTACATCTTGCTGAGCGTATAGTTAATGCTCAGAGCCATAAATGGACAGCACTGCAATATACCGAAGCTGAGTCTGCTACAGTACAGCTGCCTAGTATTAGGAGTCAGAGATAAGTCAATTTGCAGCAGATTAACATTTTAAATGCTGTTATCAATACTTATCATGGCATCTAAGTAGTGGGAGGTCCTTCTCTCATCCAGAGATACGATCATGGGTTTCCATGTAACTATGGCACTCTAACAATGATCTCTAGGTTTCCATGTACAGACACACAGTGCATTTTGATCAAACAGTCACATTTACACAGAAAAAGTAACAAGAAAAATACAACTCACCAAATATGAAGCCTTCACACAATTGACACAGTAAGCTTAAAGTTATAGCAGCTGAATTGAGAATTCTCAATTCAGCTGCTATAACTTTAAGGTCACACTCCACTCCACACTGCTCTAATATGTCCTCCACCCTGAATGACAGGGCCAGGGAGCTATGCTGGAATCTGACCTGGCTTTGTGTTCTGGTGTTCATGCCGGCATATTAGAGCAGTGTGGGGCATAGCAGCCTGGAGCAACAAAGCTGCCCTTGGTGCTCCAGATTGTTAATTTGCATATTGTAAGATAAAATAATGTCTCAGCGAAGGAGCACAGGTTTTCATGAGGGAAAAGGCGTTACATTCCGGTGAGCCTGACCTATCTAACTGTGTTGCTGGTTTAACGTGCGTCACTCTGGTGACAGACTCCCTTTAAGCCTAGGAAGTTGCCTGGATGAAACCAGACAACACATGGTTAACAGCGATTGCTAGAGAAGTGAGATATCTAGTGGTCATGAGTTTAGAACTTTTGCCAAATAAAGTACAGATTTGGAAGTCATTACAGGTGGATCATACTAGAGGAATTTGTCTGTGATAGGCTTGGACTGGCCCACAGGAAAACAGGTGAATCCCCCAGGAAGTCCTTTAACCAGGGGGGCCACTAGTCTCCTCCTGCAAGAGGGGTACTTGGCACAGTACACTGGCTGTACTTCATACAGATAAACAGTGTACAACATCTCAACCAGCCAATGTGTCCATATAATAAACTGAATAGATTGCTTAACAAATATTACTTAATATAAATTGCACACAACTAAGAGTGACATCCGAATGAATCCTATGAAGCATTCACATCTATGGGGGCTTCCAATTCATTCCACTCCAAAGACACAGATGATTATAGTATAAAAATGGAGAGTATCCAAAAAAAGTGAGGTATGGAGACCACGCTTCGCTAAGAATGCTTTTTATTAAACTCAATTACACAACGCGTTTCGAGGAATGAGTCCTCTTTATCAAGTGTACTATGAACTGAATAAAAACAAACAAATATTTATGGAAAAGTTATACTCATAAATAAATAAATAGATACATAAAAGGCTTATACTCATACATAAATAAATAAATAGATACATAAAAGGCTTGCTAAAAGTTCAAAAGGCAGTGTCAGAGGAACAACTTAACTCCAACAATTATGTAGAAGAGTTGAAAAGGTAATATAGAGACAACATATATGTACATAGGAAACATATAAAAGAAAAAGAAAAAAAAAAACTGTATTGTTATGGGGTAGATGAAAGTATATAATAAATTTATATATAAGGTTACTTATAGGCTTTTGAGTTGGAGGGTGGAATGAGAAAGAGTAGTAGTACTTACCAGCCTAAAGCTATGGGCTGAAAGACCTGAAGTGTATGAGGTGACCATTTGATTGAGGGTATATAAAGATATGGCTAATAAGTTTAGATAAAGATAAAAAAACAAACAAACTGGATTGTTGTGGGGTGGATGAAAGTATATAATAGGTTACTTATAGGGTTGTGAATTGAAGGGTGGAATGAGAAAGAGTAGTAGTTAGTACTTACCAGCCTGAAGCTATGGGCTGAAAGAGCTGAAGTGTATGAGGTGACCACTTGATTGAGGGTATATAAAGGTATGGCTAATAGGTCCTGCCTATAAAGGGGAGGGGTTTAGATAAAGAAGAAGGAAAAAAAAAAAAAAAGGGAATGTATTATTTTATTTTATTTAGGGGTTAGTGATCCGAAGAAGGATGATGTAGTGAATTGGGATATGTAACTGATAACTATTGCGATTTCATGCATAGAACAGGAAAGGTGGATAGTCGTGTTTGAGGGAAGTTGGTGGATGTTTGAGTCTATCTATGAAAATGCTAAGCTTCTGATGTGTGTGACTGGATTGATAAAGTTATAACCATTGGGAGAAAAAAAAAAATAAAAATAAGGGACAATTACGGTGAAAAAAGTCAATGATGGGGGGAAAAAAAGTAAGTTAATAATTATTAAAAGATATAAAAATATATAGGAAAATAAAGGACTTGGGAGGAAGGGTATTCTAACAATCCTTCTCTCCCCCTTTCTCTCCTGCTTACACATATAATTAAAAATATACATATATATGCACATTTACATACAAACGTTCATAAACACATACTTAAAGCAACGTTAGGATCCCTCATAAAACCTCCAATGATTTTTAATCATATACAGATTCAAGAGCTTCGTTAAGACCGGCTGGTGTGAGGGAATTGAACTTAAATATCCAAAACATTTCTTTTCTTTTTAATTTTTCAAATCTATTGTTAGTATGTGTAGGAATATGATCCAGTGGAGTAATTCTAAACCCATCAAAGTTAGAATTATGTTTCAGAAGAGCATGTTTAGAGACACTGTGCTTGAGAAAGCCATTTAATACATTGGATCTGTGTTTATTTAGCCTTTCTCTCAGGGGTCTGATGGTCCTGCCAATATACTGGAGTCCACACGGGCATTCGAGTACATAGATGACATAAGAAGATGAGCAGTTGAAAAAGTAGTTAATCTGAAACATTTCACCTGTTACAGAACTCCTAATACTATTAGCTAGATGATTAATTGTGTTGCAACATTTACATTTCTTATGTTCGCACATAAGAAATGTAAATGTTGCAACACAATTAATCATCTAGCTAATAGTATTAGGAGTTCTGTAACAGGTGAAATGTTTCAGATTAACTACTTTTTCAACTGCTCATCTTCTAATGTCATCTATGTACTCGAATGCCCGTGTGGACTCCAGTATATTGGCAGGACCATCAGACCCCTGAGAGAAAGGCTAAATAAACACAGATCCAATGTATTAAATGGCTTTCTCAAGCACAGTGTCTCTAAACATGCTCTTCTGAAACATAATTCTAACTTTGATGGGTTTAGAATTACTCCACTGGATCATATTCCTACACATACTAACAATAGATTTGAAAAATTAAAAAGAAAAGAAATGTTTTGGATATTTAAGTTCAATTCCCTCACACCAGCCGGTCTTAACGAAGCTCTTGAATCTGTATATGATTAAAAATCATTGGAGGTTTTATGAGGGATCCTAACGTTGCTTTAAGTATGTGTTTATGAACGTTTGTATGTAAATGTGCATAATATATGTATATTTTTAATTATATGTGTAAGCAGGAGAGAAAGGGGGAGAGAAGGATTGTTAGAATACCCTTCCTCCCAAGTCCTTTATTTTCCTATATATTTTTATATCTTTTAATAATTATTAACTTACTTTTTTTCCCCCCATCATTGACTTTTTTCACCGTAATTGTCCCTTATTTTTTTTTTTTTTTTTCTCCCAATGGTTATAACTTTATCAATCCAGTCACACACATCAGAAGCTTAGCATTTTCATAGATAGACTCAAACATCCACCAACTTCCCTCAAACACGACTATCCACCTTTCCTGTTCTATGCATGAAATCGCAATAGTTATCAGTTACATATCCCAATTCACTACATCATCCTTCTTCGGATCACTAACCCCTAAATAAAATAAAATAATACATTCCCTTTTTTTTTTTTTTTTTCCTTCTTCTTTATCTAAACCCCTCCCCTTTATAGGCAGGACCTATTAGCCATACCTTTATATACCCTCAATCAAGTGGTCACCTCATACACTTCAGCTCTTTCAGCCCATAGCTTCAGGCTGGTAAGTACTAACTACTACTCTTTCTCATTCCACCCTTCAATTCACAACCCTATAAGTAACCTATTATATACTTTCATCCACCCCACAACAATCCAGTTTGTTTGTTTTTTTATCTTTATCTAAACCTATTAGCCATATCTTTATATACCCTCAATCAAATGGTCACCTCATACACTTCAGGTCTTTCAGCCCATAGCTTTAGGCTGGTAAGTACTAACTACTACTCTTTCTCATTCCACCCTCCAACTCAAAAGCCTATAAGTAACCTTATATATAAATTTATTATATATTTTCATCTACCCCATAACAATACAGTTTTTTTTTTTTTTGTTTTTTTTTTTCTTTTATATGTTTCCTATGTACATATATGTTGTCTCTATATTACCTTTTCAACTCTTCTACATAATTGTTGGAGTTAAGTTGTTCCTCTGACACTGCCTTTTGAACTTTTAGCAAGCCTTTTATGTATCTATTTATTTATTTATGTATGAGTATAAGCCTTTTATGTATCTATTTATTTATTTATGAGTATAACTTTTCCATAAATATTTGTTTGTTTTTATTCAGTTCATAGTACACTTGATAAAGAGGACTCATTCCTCGAAACGCGTTGTGTAATTGAGTTTAATAAACAGCATTCTTAGCGAAGCGCGGTCTCCATACCTCACTTTTTTTGGATACTCTCCATTTTTGTACATGATATGCCGCCTGGATCCGGGAGATTCTGACGCCCAGAGGTTCCGCAGCTCGCACATACTGTGACATATACTGGACAAGTCCACAATACCATTTGTGATCACACGGAAACTATATAAGGTGAGAGTACATCGATACTGGTGTCACCATGCACAAGAGTGTTACCATATGAACTGACCAATTGAGGGGACATTGGTTCACACCAAACCCTGTCGGTTGCACATTCACATACTGTATACCCACACTCTGTGCTCACGTACCTACTCTCAACCTTTATTAGTGGGCACGTCCTGGTCACCCTGTACAAACTACTTTCATAACACAATTTATATTGTGTAATATATTACTATCATACGATAATTTAAAAAAAAAAACAGTATTACCCTATGTGCCGCTCAGCGTTGTTGTTTTTTTTTGTCTTTCTACTAAAGCACAGATGATTATAGAGCAGGCTTTATCCTGCTCCATGTCATCAGAACAGAATGGATCGGAAGCTCCCATAGACGTGAATGCATAAGGTTTCATCCGAGTGCATTCCGTTGCAAACTCAGCCTCACATCAGATGCACACTCTTGTGCATGGGGTCTAATAATGATTATGATAGCGCTATATAGTCCTACTAAGGTAATTTTATACAGTGGCGATATAAAACGACACTGCCCCACACAGCCTTAGCACATGATCATACCCCCACAAATGCATTGTACAGTAGACCCGGTCAAGACAGTGTCCATTAGATATCCCACTCTAGAGTACTTTAGGGTTCATAGAGTATTTTAGTTACACTTCTGTCTAGAGTGAATGCTCAGCAGTACTCATAATTTATTCTAACCATAGGAACAACCATAAAAGCGGCCACTTCTATCAGAACTTACATGATGCCTTGGACATGCTCTTTTCTGCTATCTAGGAGGCTGCATACAGCAATCCATAACCCACTGCAGCATGTAAAGTGTGTACCTATTGCACCATGTGTGTTGTGACAAACTGTCATAAAAATCACCAATAAATAAAAGTTTTTTTAACTGGCCTGTAAAAATTGTATTCAGTATTTTTATAGTAACTCTGTGTGAGGAAGTTGGGAGACAGTTTTCTTAGAGTAATGAACATCACTTCTCTTACATTATGCAGAAATACATGAGGGGAGATGTATCAAAATGAGACACAATTACCCTTCAGGAGTCTGGGAAAACTGCATAACATGCCTTGTCAGGAAACTCAGAATAGTTGTCTCACAGACCTACAGTAGATAGAGCTGGAATTTGTATCAACCTGGCAGAAAATAACAACTTAAGATCCTATCTTGACTGCATTGTAAAAAGCAACTTGTATCAGGAATTACTTGTATGTGCCCATGATAATCGATCTAGTGTTCCTGGTGTGCAGAATGGCCCAGGACCTTACAAAATATGTAGGGGTGGTACATTGTGAGAGGCATTATTAATGTTTATTTGTTTAACAATTACAACAAAAATGTAAATTGTTGGTTTGGAGTACAAAAAATGCAACTATTATAGCCCCATTGGAGATTTTAGGTAGGCAGTCTAGGAACCAGATTTATCATACAACTTGAGCAAATGTTATAGATCTGGTGGACAGCCTTGTCTAAGTTTGCCCTACCTTTCGTAAATTAACTAATTGTGGGTAAATAGGCAATACTCTTTGTAAAAACACTAAGGCTAAGGCCCCACGTAGTGGGCCACAGCAAAAAAGTGCTGCGGGAAAAAACACAGTGGCTAGGCATTGTGGTTTTTCCCGCAGCTCTTTTCACAGAAAGTCCAGGTTTCCTCTGTGGACTTCCTGCTTTCATTTTACCTATAGGGAGACCGCCGGCGTTTCCACAGGTATAATTGACATGCTGCGATTTCCAAAACCACAACAGTTTTGGAAATCACAGCATTTCTGCTGCACGTATTTTCTAGGGAACACACCCCTTTGGGGGGGGTGGGAAGGGGGGGGGTTTGGGGGGGGGCGTTTGCGGCGGCGCCAAACCACGGGGGGGGGCGGGGGCAAAAAAAGTGGCGGTTTTTTTTTTTTTGCTTTTAGGGAGGGGGGGGGGGGCGGGGGGGGGGGGTTTCAAAAAAATTGGGAAAAATCGCCCCCCCCGCACCCGTTCCCCCCCGGCGTTGGGGTGGTGTTGGTTTGTTTTAAATGGGGGGTTGTTTTATGGGGGGGGGGGGGGGGGGGGCGGGGGGGGGGGCGCGCCCCCCCCCCCGGCGCCCCCCCCCGCCCCCCCCCCCCGCCCCGCCTCCCCCCCCCCCCCCCCCCGCGCCCCCCCGGCCGGCCTCGGCGCCCCCCCCCCCCGGGGTTTAAATGGGGTGGGGGGGTGGGTGTGTTGTGGCCCGCCGCTCCCCCCCCCCTCCCCCCCCGGGCGGGTGCCCCCGCGCCCGGGGGGCGGGGGCCGGGGGTGGGCGTGGGGGGGGGGGGGCCGCTGTTTCCCCCCCCCCCCCCCCCCCCCCCCCCCATAAAATTTTTTTTTTTTTTTTTTGTGTGGTGGGGGGGGGGGGGTTTTTTTTTTCTTTTTTTTTTTTTTTTTTTTTTTTTTTTGCCGTTAGGGCCCCCTTTTCCCCTTTTCTTTACCCCTTTTTTTTTTTTTTTTTTTTTTTTTTTTTTTTGCCCCCCTTTTTTTTTTGGGTTTTTTTTTTTTTTTGGAGGTAAAATGTTTTGTTTTATGTTTATAATTGATTTCCTGTTTTGTAACCTTAGTTGTGGTACATGAGTTGCCAGGTCTGGTAAATCCTCTGTGTGAATGTTCTATTACTGCTTCTTATTTCTTTCTTTCCTCATTAGGCTGGCCACCTAATGCTCTATTTTTCTACTCTTTCTGGTCTTGCCATCTGGAAACAATGTACCAAAACTAAGGAAATACTCACAATTTGTGTTTCATAAAGAAGTGTTTTCATTTACTTACCTGCAGTAGTGGAGCTGTAGTAGGGTGTGTCTGCCCTGGCCTTATAAGAGGCAAGTCTGCATCAACTCCAGTGTTTTATAGAGAAAACTGCATAGGATTATGGGAAATGTCTATGATATAAAAGGATTCCATTACCCAGCAAGCTCAGTAGTTGTTGATGGAGTTGACATAGTGGGAAACCTGTGAGACTACAGTAGCCTGAAAGGCAAGGGTTCTGTTGTATGCGTTATGGATATTTTCTGATGAAATATTTTCTCTGTTAAAATTGGACTTCGAATAAACTCCTTTGGATTTCTTTGCATCAATCAAGGTCTGATTGTTTTTTGGAAAATCCCATGCTTCACATATGGTGTCAGAAGTGGGATGATTTTTGGAGTATCGCTCCAAGTACTCCAGCATAAAGAAACAAGGGAGTTATGTACAAGACACGTTCCTGGCGCATTACAAAAAAACCAACTGTATCTGCAAAGCAAACTGCTGCAAGCAAGCTGGTGAAAATGGAAAGTCAAAGTGCCAGACCCAGTGCACAGATAGAGGAGGAGGAGGCAGAAGTGCAAGGAGCCACAGCTGCTCCAATAACGACAAGTGTTGCTGAACCTTCTGAAATGACTTTACCTGAGAGCATTGCTGACCTTATGAAATGGTTAACTGTGCAGCAGATTGAAGCAGAAAAAAGGCAAATAGAGGAAGCCAGGAGAAATCGCGAGGAATTGCAACGTCAGGATGAACGTTGGAGGGAACTATTCCAAACCCTGAGACCGCCTGTTGCTATGTCTCCTTGGAAAGACCCTCGCATGACAAAACTTTCTCCACAGGATGATATTGAGGCATATTTAACCACATTTGAAAGAATTGCACACACTTGTCAGTGGCCTGAGGAACAGTGGGTGGTAAGACTGGCACCATATCTTACTGGACAAGCTCAACTGGCATATAGCCACATGAACATAAACGATGTAAATAACTATGACTTGGTTAAAGAGACTATTCTAAGGCGATATGACATCAGTGAGGAAACCTACAGGCAGAGGTTCAGAGAATTGAAGTACTGCTACACTGATGGTCCAAGAGAAGTCTTTACTCGCCTGCAAGACTTATATGTGAAATGGATGAAACCAGACACAAAGACAACTAAACAGATCAGTGAAATGATCATCCTTGAACAGTTTCTACAAATTCTTCCAGCTGATGTCCATGCCTGGGTTAAAAAAACATCGGCCCAAAAATGCTGACAAAGCAATTTCTTTGGCGGAAAACTTTCTCCTAGCAAAAAGAGACCTAAGCAGGTCTGCAACAGGCCCATCCCAACCATTTAGAATTATCTCTGGAGGGAGAGGTCAAGAAGCCAGAAGTCCATTAAAAACCATCACAAGTGGAAAAAAGTGCTATATTTGTCAAGAGAAGGGACACATAGCTAAATTTTGCCCAAGGAAAAGCACTAAAGGCCCAACGTCTGGATCGTTTTGTGCTTGCAGTGACTTTGTGCGGCCAATCCAAATTAATGGACAGACTGTGGATGCTTTGCTGGATTCTGGCAGTAAACTAAGTTTGGTAAAGGGGGACCTAATAACTGAGAAGATGGACTTTCCCAAAGTGCCAATTACTTGTGTTCATGGAGATACAAAAAATTACTCCACATCAAATATTGAACTTCAGTTGGATGAGAAATGTTTTACCATGCCAGCAGTTGTTGTTCCGGAACTACAAGTACCAGTGATCCTTGGAAGAACTACTCCTGGATTCAAAGATTTGCTAATGGGGGAAAGCCAGTTGTCTGCTGTGACTACCCGAGCTAAAGCAAAGGCACACAAGAGAGATGAGACTTTGAAGGACATTTTCCCATTTCATGAGGACATCAGGGAGCCACCATCATCAAAGCCTCCGAGCGTTCCAGGACAGCAGGATGCCTTCAGGAAAAGACTTTCCCAGGATGGCAAGTATAAAAATGCTGAACTGTGGGACACTGATATTGCATTTGAACAAAAACAGGACATTGACTTATATCCATTGTATGAACAGGGTTTAACTAACTGTAAAGTGGTGGAAGAAAGTGGTAGGCAGCCTGTTACACCCTTTTATCTAGTTGAAAACAATATTTTATATAGAGTGTGTAGTCATCCAAAAACAAGAGAACAAGTGCAACAGTTAGTTGTGCCAAAAAGGTTTAGATCCGAAATTTTGAAATTAGCGCATGATGTTCCTATTGCTGGACATTTGGGTTATAAAAAAACTTTGGCCAGAGTACTTTATCGGTTCTATTGGCCTAGAGTTTATGATGAAATAACTACTTATTGTCGTAGTTGCCCAGTATGTCAGTACACAGCTTCTGTTCCTCCCAAAGCAGAACTTATACCCTTGCCAGTAATTGATGAACCATTTAATACTGTGGGTATGGATATTATTGGTCCACTAGAAAAAAGTTCCAAAGGTAACCGTTTTATTCTTACAATTGTAGACTACTGTACCAAGTATCCTGAAGCCATACCTATGCGCACAGTTACTGCTAAAAGAGTTGCTGAGGAAATTTTGAATGTGTTTAGCAGGGTTGGATTACCTAAGCATATCCTTACTGATCAGGGGAGTAACTTTACATCTTCCTTTTTGTTAGAAGTTTATAAACTTCTTGGTATACAGCCCCTCAGAACTACCCCTTATCATCCACAAACTGATGGGTTGACTGAACGATATAACCAAACCTTGAAAAATATGCTTAGAAAATTTGCACATAATGATCCAAAACTGTGGGACAAATGGTTGCCCTTTTTGTTATTTGCTTATCGTGAGGTTCCACAAGAGTCTACAGGGTTTAGCCCTTTTGAATTGTTATATGGGAGACGACCCAGGGGACTCTTGGATGTTATTAAAGAGGTATGGGAAGGTAGAGCTGGTCATCAGAAAAATGTGGTGGAACATGTGTTGGAAATGAGAGAGAGATTAATGAAATTGATTAAGGTAGCCCATGATAATGTCCGCAAGGCAAAAGTTTACCAAAAGAAATGGTATGATCAGCATGCCAAAAATAAGTCAATTAAAGTTGGAGATAAGGTTCTTCTCTTGCTTCCTAGCAGTGAGAATAAGTTGTTGGCCAGATGGCAAGGGCCATATAAAGTGGTTAGACAAACAGGTCCTGTTGACTTTGAAATTGAAACCCCAGATAAAAAACAAAAAAATAAAATTTACCATGTAAATTTATTAAAACGTTGGCTTGAACCAGAGGTTGATCCCACAAATAGCATTACCGGTACTATTGTCGCCGAGGCTTCACAGAATATGTCTGAAGAGATTTATGATTTGTTGAAAAATTGTGCACACTGGTCAGAGGTAACTTTGAATCCAAAGTTATCTAAAGGACAACATTGTGACATGAGGAAACTTATTGGGTCTAGTTCACATGCTTTTGGAAGTAAGCCTGGTCGTGTGTCTTTAATTTCTCATGCAATAAATACTGGAGAGCATGCGCCTATCAGGCAGAAACCTTATCGAATACCTGAAAAATTAAAGGGTGAGGCTGAAAATGAGGTGCAGGAAATGCTTAAATTGGGAGTTATTGAACCCTCCAAAAGTCCTTGGTCATCACCTGTAGTGATGGTTGGGAAAAAAAGATGGGACAATAAGATTTTGCATAGATTTTCGTAAAATTAATGCCATATCTAGTTTTGACAATTACCCAATGCCGCGTATAGATGAGCTCATAGATAGATTGGGGTGTGCAGAATATATTTCTACCCTAGATTTATGTAAGGGTTATTGGCAAATTCCACTTGATGAGAAATCAAAAGAAAAAACTGCCTTTGTGATGCCTAGTGGTCTGTATCAGTTCAGAAACATGCCATTTGGTCTTCATGGTGCTCCAGCCACATTTCAAAGAGCCATGGACTTACTCTTGAAGGATCATATGGAGTACAGTGCTGCTTATCTAGATGACGTTGTAATTTTTAGTAAATCATGGGAAGACCACTTATATCACTTGGAAAAGGTCATAACTGAAATTGAGAAAGCTGGTTTCACAATTAATCCACGCAAATGTGCTTTGGGATTCCAAGAAACAAAGTACCTTGGGTTTATTGTGGGTAGTGGTAAAGTAAGGCCAGAAATATCAAAAGTACAAGCCATTCAATCTGCTACTATTCCAGCCACAAAAAAAGAAGTCAGATCATTTTTAGGTCTTGTTGGTTATTATAGACGTTTTATTCCAGAATTTGCTACCATAGTTGCTCCCTTAACCGACCTAACTAAAAAGAACAGAAGAGAGGAAGTTGTATGGACAACAGAATGTAAGCTAGCTTTTGAACAGATAAAAGAAATTTTGTGTAAAGAACCGGTCCTGCAAAGCCCGAACTTTGACAAACCATTTATTGTGCAGACTGATGCATCAGAGGTGGGACTTGGGGCAGTCCTAAGTCAAGAGGATAATGGTGAGGAACATCCTATTCTTTATTTGAGTAGGAAACTTTTCCCCCGTGAACAAAAGTATTCTACTATTGAGAAAGAAGGGCTGGCAATTAAGTGGGCTTTGGAGGCATTACGCTATTACTTACTAGGAAGAGAGTTTACTTTGGTAACCGATCATCATCCCCTCACTTGGATTCATACCATGAAAGACAAAAATGCCAGAATTACTAGGTGGTATTTAGCATTACAGCCATTTAAGTTTGAGATACAACATCGGTCAGGGACGAAGCACCAAAATGCCGATCATTTGTCTAGGTATGGTGCTGAAGTAAAAGTTGTCTGAAGAAGGACAAGCTTCCTCTTAAGGGGGGAGGAATGTGAAGAGGTAAAATGTTTTGTTTTATGTTTATAATTGATTTCCTGTTTTGTAACCTTAGTTGTGGTACATGAGTTGCCAGGTCTGGTAAATCCTCTGTGTGAATGTTCTATTACTGCTTCTTATTTCTTTCTTTCCTCATTAGGCTGGCCACCTAATGCTCTATTTTTCTACTCTTTCTGGTCTTGCCATCTGGAAACAATGTACCAAAACTAAGGAAATACTCACAATTTGTGTTTCATAAAGAAGTGTTTTCATTTACTTACCTGCAGTAGTGGAGCTGTAGTAGGGTGTGTCTGCCCTGGCCTTATAAGAGGCAAGTCTGCATCAACTCCAGTGTTTTATAGAGAAAACTGCATAGGATTATGGGAAATGTCTATGATATAAAAGGATTCCATTACCCAGCAAGCTCAGTAGTTGTTGATGGAGTTGACATAGTGGGAAACCTGTGAGACTACAGTAGCCTGAAAGGCAAGGGTTCTGTTGTATGCGTTATGGATATTTTCTGATGAAATATTTTCTCTGTTAAAATTGGACTTGAAAAAAACCCTTTGGTTTTTTTTTTTTTTTTCGAGGTTTTGTTTTTTTTTTTTGGAAAATCCCATGCTTCACAGGCACCCCACTGATCAGATATTTATGGCTTATCTTATGGATAGCCCAGTCTGATCACTGGGATCCCCACTACCCTCAAAAACATAGGTCCCCTGTAACCCTGGTTGAATGACTATCATATAGGCACACTGCCACTCAATTCATCTTTATTGGATCCAACGGCTGCCAATTTTCTTACATCAATCAAGGTCTGATTGTCCCCCCCCCCCCCCCCCCCTCTCTTGTTGGGAAATCCCGCTTAATGGGGGGTGCGGCTAGTACGGCCGGTGGGGGGGGGGCTGTGTCTTAGGAGTAAAATATGAGAATTTAATATCAAGGAGCGCTTTAAGGGTGTTTAGGGGGTTTAGGGGGGGGTCGCCCATATTGGGGGTGTTGTTAGTTGGATGGGGGGGGGGGGGCAGAAGCTGCTCTCTTCCACATTTGTGCCCTAAGTAGAGGACGTGTAGGTTATAGGTAGAATTCCCCAGACCAGCCCTGTATTTTCTGTCATGCAAGTAACAGGAAAAACTCACTGTAAGGCTGAGGCCCCGCGTTACAGAAACATAGATTTTTTTTTTTGCAGATTTTTCTGTGGTGTTTTGAGCCAAAGCCAGGAGTGGATTGACAGAAGGTAGAAATATAAGAAGCTTCCTATATATTTCCCATTCCTTTTCTAGCCGTTCTTGGTTTAAAAAACTGCAACAAAATCTGCAAAAAAAAAAAAAAACTGTGTCTCTGCAACGTGGGGCCTCAGTTTAATAGGAGTTTTCTTGTTCTTTTTGGGAGTCTGGTTCTAAAATTTCATGGCAGGTTACTGTAAAAAGAATTTTGTATTTTGTTGATGGTGCTTATGTAAAGTTCATTCCCTGTGGCTCTTTCAATAATAACACATGTATTATTAGCCTGAAGAAATTGAGTCTTCACCATCGTAACAGAATATTTAGTAATTCATCACTTCCAAAATTAAAAGGATAGAAATAATAACTACAGTAATTGCCAGGTAACTGTTTATGCAGCAACCATAACCTGTGAATTCAAAACTACAGACTATAAGACAGATTTCTACATGCCGTGGTTATTGTCTGATTTATTCCCCAATGAAGTGAAAAATTACCAAATACTCTATGCAGAAAAGTCTGATTGAGGCTAACCAGGATTTTATTTTTGTTCAGAGCTTTTTGGGGGATGTGGCAGCCGATGTTTCATGCTTTATATACAAGGCATGCACTGTCTAAATTTGATTTATGTCACCTTTACAGTTTTGCACAGTTCAGCTGAATTTCTCTGCTGCTTGGTCAAGGTCAGGAAGCCAGAGAATGAGCCTTTTATCTTTGTGAATTCAACAGTGAAATGGTTCATAAAAATCTTGATACTTAGAAGGTAGACAAAGGAAAATACAATATTGTTTGGTGTTACGTACTGTACTACCATACATTATTACACCACATGAAAACGAGATTTATAACATCAAAGTGTAAAATGTATTTCTGCTAAATGCTTTGTTTTTCACAGAGAAATTATGGGTCCAATACATTGACAGCATGAGCATTTTCTACTCCTCGTACTATATTGGTCAAACCATGCTGCTTTTACTTTCTGGATTAATGGAAGGCATTAAACCAACTTTATATATGTCTAAAAATAATCTTCTGGCAGCAATATGTATTTTGTTTTTATTGGAAACACACATAAAATAGCATAAACAACTACGCGACTCTGTAGGTTACCAAATGGGAAAAAATGAAAATTCTGCAAGATATTGAAGGGTGGGGGACTTTATCCTTATGTGTAATTCCCCCATACATTTAAGGCCTCATTCACACGACCAGCAATTGCGAATCAAAGTGCAGTCACATTTTTTGAGGCCATGTGTCGGCCGGAGTAGTTGTAAACAGAAAAAAAGACATACTTGCATATCCCCGGCGGTCAATTAACCAGTCCAGGTCACATTTTCCTTCCATGCTAAGACTTGCCATGCCAGAAGTAGAAAGGCTCACTTGACTACTGAGTCCAATCAATTGGCTCAACCGGTCACCTTCAATGAAGCATGTCCCAACTTGGGAAGGAAAGGAGTAACAGGACTGGACAACCGAGTGCTGGGGATAGTTGAGTATGTCTTTTGTTTCTAAATATCTAATTTTGTGAAATTTATCATCTATTTTATGCCATGTTATCTGTAATAAACAATTTAAGTGTTAATTTTCATGGTGCAGTTTTTTTATTTTACAGAGGAAAAGTTATATAAATGTGTTTTAACTGTAAAATTAAGAAACTTCACCAAAAGCAGCATCAAATTAATTTTTTTCTGAAGCAATTTTGGTGCACGGTTCAAGTCTCCCTTTGCTTTTTTTTCCTTTTCTGTTGTATAAATAGACAGATAGATAGATAGATAGATAGATAGATAGATAGATAGATAGATAGATAGATACACACACATATTTATAGTAGTTAAAGGTTTATTTAAATCTTAAGAAGGGAGCCGTTATCCAGAGGAACCATCTACAGTGCTCCCATTGCAATGAAAGGAGCCGTGGCCGTCCCTCCCAACTACCATTTAGAACATGGGGTAAAACTCCCCCATTCTCCTGATCATTATTAGGATCTCCGGATCATTAGGAACTCTAACCCCCACCGATCCGTAAAATATTCCCTATCCGTAGGATAGGCTCAGCCTAAAATGGGATTACCCCTTTAAGGTCCATGTAGCAAGACGTAGCAGAAAAACGCTGTGGAAACAACCCATGGTGAAAACGCATTACGTTTTTTCCTGCAGCGTTTTTCATTGCCTTTTCTCAGAGTTTTCCTCTGAGGACTTTCTGCACCTATTATGCATTTATGGTAAAAAAGAGCGTTTACGTAGGTATAAATGACATGCTGCGATTTTCAAAAATGTGAACGTTTTTTTTTTAAATGCAGCTTTTCCACTGCTTTTTTTTTTCTGCAAAGCGTCGATGGGATTAGCCTGAATCCCATCCACTTTGCAGGTACTGTAGAACACAACATTTTCGTAATGTGGGGCCACAGCCTTAGAGAAATTTTCAACACCTTCACCAACTCCAGAACTTTATATCCTTTAATAGATACTGCTCCATTGATTCCAGTGCAGTTGGAATTTTTCGCTAAACCCCACCATTGCCGAGAAATCAGTGCAGTTAGTTATGTAAATTAAACTCTCATAGAGGAGCAGGCAGGAGGGAGCTCAGACATGGGTCACCTCTGATTGGAAATGGTCACAGAGCTCTGATACACGTTCCCTTGCTTGCTCCTCCCTGACACTACCCGCCTAACAGTAGCGAGCCTAAATATCATATCAGGCACCTAAGCTAACTTCAATAAATATTATTTCAAAATACTGTAAGGAAATGACTGTTCCTTCTATGCCAGAAAAGATGCGAAGATGGGAATAGTTGTGGCGCATCTTTGACGTATGGCTCTTTTTTACGAAAGTGGGTGGAGAGGCCTTGGCCCAACAGACTATGACGTGAGCTATACCTGAAATCTTTGCTAGTTTCTGACTGACTTAGTGTTCAGTTCTGGTCCAATGGAGTGAAACTGAATTATTAATATTAATAATTAATTCAGGTGCATTTAGCGCCAGCAGGAGACTGTATTAAGACTGGTGTACAGAATGCCAGTCTTAATAAATTCCCCCAATAACTTATTTTGCCTATTTAGTAACATAGCTGGTAAGACAGAAAAAAGACATATGTCCATTCAGCCTGTTATCTTGAAATGATCATTTTCCCACCATAGTCTCCTTTGGCAGGCAGTTCCATAGTCTCACTACTCTTACATTAAAGAGTATATATACTGTATATATATATATATATATATATATATATATATATATATATATATATAGTGTATATAGTCATCACTATTACTATTATACTCAGCTTCCAGAATGCATTTGTTCATCTGGTTTTGCCATTGGCTGCTTCAATGCCATCTCTTAGATAACCTCACTTAGCGCGGTCCATGGTATTTATACAGTATAATTAACAAATAGACTTTGGTTACAAAATTAAACAATCCAATTTTCAGAAATCTGGTGGAAATAATAAGCACATCCTTCTTACTTCCACAATCATTAAGAGAATTAACAGCCAGGTGTTCCTTATCAAATGTGCATGATGCATATGTTTCTGCTGAGCTTGACTTGTACTTTTACCTGTATGTGTAGTGGGATAGGTGAAGTAGGGAAACAAGTGGTAATTTTCATACTATTACCACAGTTAGGCTGCAGCCTGTATGTGCACCCTTATGCCATATGCACACGTTGTGGATTAAGGGGCATTCACACTACCGTTGGTGACCGTAGGTAATGTCTGTTGCTATTGTTTGTTACAAGATTTTAGCAATGGACACTAGCTGAACCGTCAGAAATCCGTTAAAATTTCCATTCATTTCAATGGGATTTTATCTTGTGTCCATTAGTGACCATTAGTGTCCATTATACACCCAATCCGTCACATATCCGTTATTTTTCGCGGACAAAAAAATCCTACATGCAGGACTTTTGTGTCAGTTAAAAAAAAAAAACGGTTTCATGACGGACGTCAAGCGTCCGTTATTTTTTAACATTAAAGTCTATGGGTAATGGACAGTAATAGACGGGTGTCCGTTATACTGTCTGTTATTACTGTACATTTTTTAACATCAGTTAGTGTCTGTTAATGTCTGTTATGATAGGTGTCCGCTTTTTTTTTTTTTTTTTTTTAATGGACACTATCGGATATCCAACGGTAGTGTGAACCCTGCCTTACATACAGATTTTCTGTGTAGATGTTCATGCGAAAATCTGCAAAGTAAGGCTATGTTCACATTTGCACCAGAGTCTCCATAGGATCTGCCGCAATGTCTGCCTGAAGTCCTGCTCACACAACTTTTTTGTCTGATTATAGTCAATGTTTTCTGCCAGGCTCTATATGTAACGGCTAGTGTGAACTTATGCATTTATGTCAATAAGATTTTCTTAATCTTTGTGACAGAAATTTTGACCATGACCAATAGTTAGTTCTATTCATTTAGTCTTCTAACAAGATAATCTCAAACAGTTGAATGGACCCGATTTTCAGCCTGGAACGGACGGAATTGATTTTCAATTATTTGCCTCTTGTGAAGGTAATGTAATACGGCACGTAGCAGAACAAAGCTAAAATACGCTACAGAAAAAAAAAATACAGCAAAATGTGTTTTTTTTTCTTCAGCGTTTTTCATTGAGGTTTTGATGCATTATTCTCTGCGTTTTTTCTTCTTCCCTATTAAATGTATAGGGAAAACATTTGCAATTTCACAGCTAAAATTAACATGCTGCATTTTTCAAAAAGTTCCCGAAGTTTTTTTTCCCAGCAATGTGTTGAGATTACAAGAAATCTTATTCACTTTGCTGGTACTGTAAAATGCACTTTGTAATTTTTTTTTCCGCTGCATTTCCACAATATGGGGCCTTAGTTTAAGGCCAGGTCCACACAATGTGCAATGTGATAAAGAAGATATCAGCCGTGATCTGAAAGAAACAGTTGTAGGTGCTCATCAGTCTAGCGATGATTAGGGTATATTCACACACAACAGGCTTATTGCAAACATTACTGTTTCTGCAATAGGTGAATGCATTTCAGCAAGTCCCATTCAAACAAATCTGTGGTATGTAAATATACCCTTATAAGACAATCTTCAAACAAACTGAAATTCATTCTCCATATTGAACATGTTAAACATATTGGTTAAAAACTTAAGTCTCACTAAGTAAACTGCTAGATGTCCATATAAACAACTTGTCATGGGTGTTAAGAGAGGAGACACTGAATGCAGAGCTCTTCTCAATAAATACTTTATTAGAATTTATGCACGCTGACAATATATCATTTTTACATAGCAATAACGCACCACACAGTATAAAAATTTTTGTTTCCAGTATTAAATATGCAGTTCTTGAATGTCTAAGCCCTTCTAACCCTCATAACACAGATATATCAGCAAGGAAAGAATTAGCAATGTGTCAGCTCCCTGTCTAGTATGGTTTACTGCAATCCAATATTTCCCTTCTCTGTCCAGTACTACTCCACACTGATTTTCTTTTTATTATTTACTGACTTAGTTTTAAACTGTAACTGTCTCTTAGACTAAAGCCCCATGTAGCATCCCACAGCAAAAAAGCATTGCAGGAAAAACCATGGCAGCAACGCATCATGGTTTTTCCCGTAGCGCTTTTCACAAAAAAGTTCGCAGTGGTTTCCTCTGCGGACTTTCTGCTTCAATTATACCTATAGGAAAACCTCCGGCGTTTTTCCTATAGGACATGCCGTGACGGTTTTGGAAATCACAGCATGTCCGCTGCACGTATTTTACTGCAGCGTGAGGATAGGATTCACTAAATACCATCCACTACACAGTGTCTGTAAAACACTGTGTTTTTTTTCCACAACGTTTACACCACGTGGGGCCCCGGCCTTACACTAGGTTCACATTAGTGTCAGGCTCTCTCCGATGTTCAGGTCCGTCAGAGGAACCTGAACTACAAAGACCCAGATCGCTAGAACAGCAGTTACACGCGGAGTCCTGCGGACTCCTTTGACTGTAATAGGGTCTGCCAGGTGTCTGCCATTTTGAAACTGAAAGCAGCAGAGAAAAAAGTCCTCCATACCGATTTTCTGCTGTCACTGCGATGGAGTCTCCATTGGATGTGCACCCAGTAAATTTAAAAACAAAAATATAAACTTTAATCCAGAATCTGATCGATTATGTCTACTTAGTCTAAAGGCACACAACTGTGGGCATGTGCTGGGTCCATGGTTGAACGGCACAGACAGCACATGGATCATGTCCAGGAGCTGCCCGTGCCCCCACAGACCCGTTCACTTTCTTCAGTGAGCCGGGCCACAAAACAGACAGGTATAGGGCCTGTCCAGAGTTTTTGCCCATACAAGGCATTTGTATGGATTCTAGCTAATCACATCCACACATTGCAGAAACAAATTCACAGCGTAAAAGCTGCGTTTTCCAAAAATGCTTGCGTTTTTGAAAATCCCAGCATGTCAATTATACCTACGGAAATGCTGGTATATGTTTTCTGAATAGGTATAATAGGTGCAGAAATGCGACAGATGACAATGAAAAACGCTGCTAAAAAAATGCAATACGTTTCCACAGCAGTCTTTTTATTTTGCTGCGACTCGCTATGTGGGGCCTTGGTTTCACTCAAAAAAACACAGCAAAATCTTTCACAAAATAAGCAGCTTTTCTGCAATGTGGGGCCTTAGCCTTAAGCTAAGCCTCCACTTTGTAGAAAAGTAGTTTTTTTGTGGCAGATTTTGCTGCAGTTTTTGAGTCATAGCCAGGATTGGATTGAGCAGAAGGTAAAAGTATAAGAGCTTCCTATATATTTCCCATTCCTATTGTTCCTGTGTTTGACTTAAAAAAAGAGCGCCGCAAAATCGGCATAAAAAAGCTGCTTTTCTGAAGTGTGAGCCTCAGCCTTATTTGGCATTAAAGGGCTGTTGTTCCCCATCAGGATCCTTGTTCTGATCATCTAAGTATTTCCCACATTTAGGCTACGGCCCCACGTTGGGGAAACGCACCTTTTTTTGTTGCAGATTTTGCTGCGGTTTTTTGTGCCAAAGCCAGGAGTGGATTGAGAAGAAGGTAGAAGTATAAGAACTTCCTATATATTTCCCATTCTTATTGTAGCCATTTTTGACTTTGGCTCAAAAAACCTCAGCAAAATCTGCAACAAAAAGAGCTGTGTTTCCGCAACATGGGTCCTTAGCCTAAAGGACATAAAGGCTAAAATATCACATAATATGGTTCAGTAACAGGAAACTCAATGATAAAGCAGTTTGCCACAGCTTTTCTCATCTCTATGATAACATAGAAAAATAATGATTGCATATGGTGCAGAAGAAATAAGATTTCCCTGTTCGGAAAGTTTTGTGTCAGCAGTTTTGACAATAGAAGTACTGTATGCTGGTTCTCTTTATGACCTTCTGTAATACACAAAGGTACAGTACTGTACATAATACAGCAAAACAGCAATAATGGGCACAGTACAGTGACATCCCATTGAGTGTATCCCAATTTTGAACTACAATGACTATTGTGAGAAAGTGAAGGGTCTGGTTTTGGAGAACAGGTATCTTCCGGCCAGGCAGTTAAAGGGTGTGTGGTAGAAGCCCACAGCAGGGAGGTCAGCTGACTAGTTAAGGTCTGATATAGGCTGTGTGTCAGAACTAAGGGGTGTGCCGCTACACTGAGGAAACTGACCTGTGTTATATGAACTTGCAGCAAGGTAACTGTGTGCTACCACTGTTTGAAGAACCATAGCGGGAGTCTGGCAGCCAGGCTCTTGTATAGATAGGGAATGTTTTTTGTAGCACATAGTTCTCAGCCAAGAAGGTTTTGTTTTTCCCCACACTATGTTTTTAGCAAATTTTGAAAAAAAAAGCAATGTAGCAAATTATTAAACTAACCAGACTGAAAGAATAAAAGTACATGAAATCTACTTCTTACAGTAGTCTACATCTTATTGATTGCAGTTTGCCTCCACTTCCACCAACAGCCTACATTAGCCTAGTATGGAGCTGAGTTGGAGGGAAAGTACATAGAATTAGATTAATCTAGAATCTAATTGAGACTATATTGGCAAATATATTGATATTATGCTTAACCTAAATAGACTATAGTAGATTACAAAGTGGTGCAATATCAGGTGACGATGGACAGTCGCTGACCATGAGACAGAAGAAATAATAAAGCTCAAAGCAGCTGACACCACTCTCTTTGCAGCCAAAAGACTGCTGTGTCTGGCCTATCTTCTCCCAAGAATCTGCCCAGACACCACCAACTGAAACTCACGTGGAGTTTCCCACCAGCAGAGAAAGGACACACTTGCCGTCTGACTTCTCACTACAGCAAATGTTCATAGTACAAAAGGTCTTCAATTGGGTTTGTAAACACTGTTCAGCAGCAATGTAAACAGGCAGGTCTACAGGCTGCGGCAACAAGCAACACACTTTTGTTGTTTTGGGGTATGTGCCACAGTAGGACCCGTACTCCTGCTCCTGCACATTAGAGGTACAATGGTTCACTGAACCAGCTAACACCTTACGGCTGTGTCCCTCTCTTCTCCTGAAAGCAGTCCACTCAGCTTGTCTAGATGTTCCCTTCACAAGCAGTGATCTAACAATAAGCTATCCTCCTGCTCCTGCAAGCCTTCTCCCAAAGTCATCTCCCTCCACCATAGAGACCAAATATTGAGACACTCCCCACCTTGGGTAGCCTGGATAATGCCTGATGTCAGTGAGCCACAACCACCATAGAAAAGCAACAAACAACTTCTCCTGCAATGTAACTTATAGGTTCTAACTTCATTCCGACTCTGAGTCATCACACAATACAGCCTCCAGAAAATGCCGAAAAACACTGACCACACGATGACGTTCACCACTTATATCACACATGCAAATACTAAGCATACCAAATACAACATAAGACACAAGTCAAGGCAACAGATACACAGTGCACAATATAACAATGCAACATGTGAATATAATGCACCTAACCGCAGTGTCAAACTCCTTTAGTCCTGTGTCTCTACTGCCACTATGTGGGCATCTGAACCTTGGCTTATCTCTTTTTGTACCTGTTCTAAGCAAAGCACACAGTATAACAGGAAAAATATCCAATGTTCAAGGTGTCCATCCACACCACCTTATAGAGCTACAGTTTAGATGGTCCAAACAGTATGTGCTATATCCTGGTATATCTAGATCTACTGAGACACTAGGAAACAGCTGGTTTTGCCAGGAGATCAGGTCACTGGATTAGCCAAAATCCCATCCACTTTGCAGGTACTGTAAAACGCCACGTTTTTTGCTGCAGCATTTCCACTGTAGCCAAATTGCGTCATTTACACTACGTGGGGCCCCGGCCTTAAAGTGTAACTAAACTTTCAGACAACTTTTGATTTTCTGGCAGAATTTGTGTCACTAATAAATTTTGTAATATACTTTATTAACAAATTTTGCCTCCTTGCTATGAAATCCTGCATTCTTCACTCTTCCCCTGTCTTCTGTATTGAGAGCTGTTGCTGCCTCTCACTGAATGTTACTGTGTATGGAGTACAGACTGTGTAAAATGTAGATAAAATGAGTTGTAAAACAGATGTAAACAGTCCTCAGGTATTGCAAATAATACAAACTTGCTTTTGATCTTATATATAATTTTTTTTTTTTTTTTTACTCTTTTCTCATACAGTCATATGAAAAAGTTTGGGGACCCCTATTAATCTTAATTATTTTTAGCTCTAAATATTTGGGTGTTTGCAACAGCCATTTCAATTTGATATATCTAATAACTGATGGACACAGTAATATTTCAGGATTGAAATGAGGTTTATTGTACTAACACAAAATGTGCAATATGCATTAAACCAAAATTTGACCGGTGCAAAAGTATGGGCACCTCAACAGAAAAGTGACATTAATATTTAGTAGATCCTCCTTTTGCAAAAATAACAGCCTCTAGTCGCTTCCTGTAGCATTTTCATCAGTTCCTGGATCCTGGATGAAGGTATTTTTGACCATTCCTCTTTACAAAACAATTCCAGTTCAGTTAAGTTTGATGGTCGCCGAGCATGGACAGCCCGCTTCAAATTATCCCACAGATGTTCAATGATATTCAGGTCTGGGGACTGGGATGGCCATTCCAGAACATTGTAATTGTTCCTCTGCATGAATGCCTGAGTAGATTTGGAGCTGTGTTTTGGATCATTGTCTTGCTGAAATATCCATCCCCGGCGTAACTTCAAATTCGTCACTGATTCTTGTACATTATTCTCAAGAATCTGCTGATACTGAGTTGAATCCATGCGACCCTCAACTTTAACAAGATTCCCGGTGCCGGCATTGGCCACACAGCCCCAAAGCATGATGGAAACTCCACCAAATTTTACAGTGGGTAGCAAGTGTTTTTCTTGGAATGCTGTGTTTTTTTGACGCCATGCATAACGCCTTTTTGTATGACCAAACAACTCAATCTTTGTTTCATCAGTCCACAGGACCTTCTTCCAAAATGAAGCTGGCTTGTCCAAATGTGCTTTTGCATACCTCAGGCGACTCTGTTTGTGGTGTGCTTTCAGAAACGGCTTCTTTCGCATCACTCTCCCATACAGCTTCTCCTTGTGCAAAGTGTGCTGTATTGTTGACCGATGCACAGTGACACCATCTGCAGCAAGATGATGCTGCAGCTCTTTGGAGGTGGTCTGTGGATTGTCCTTGACTGTTCTCACCATTCTTCTTCTCTGCCTTTCTGATATTTTTCTTGGCCTGCCACTTCTGGGCTTAACAAGAACTGTCCCTGTGGTCTTCCATTTCCTTACTATGTTCCTCACAGTGGAAACTGACAGGTTAAATCTCTGAGACAACTTTTTGTATCCTTCCCCTGAACAACTATGTTGAACAATCTTTGTTTTCAGATCATTTGAGAGTTGTTTTGAGGAGCCCATGATGCCACTCTTCAGAGGAGATTCAAATAGGAGAACAACTTGCAATTGGCCACCTTAAATACCTTTTCTCATGATTGGATACACCTGGCTATGAAGTTCAAAGCTCAGTGAGGTTACAAAACCAATTTTGTGCTTCAGTAAGTCAGTAAAAAGTAGTTAGGAGTATTCAAATCAATAAAATGATAAGGGTACCCAAATTTTTGCAGCGGTCAAATTTTGGTTTAATGCATATTGCACATTTTCTGTTAGTACAATAAACCTCATTTCAATCCTGAAATATTACTGTGTCCATCAGTTATTAGATATATCAAATTGAAATGGCTGTTGCAAACACCCAAATATTTAGAACTCAAAATGATTAAGATTAATAGGGGTGCCCAAACTTTTTCATATGACTGTAAGTGACATGTGAATGATTTACTGCTTATACAGGCAGATTCACTCAAAAAAGTCCTTGAATATTCGTAATAACTCTCGCTAGAGTGAAGCAATCTGAACAAGACTTTGTACAATGTTTTACAATGAACAAGTTTTGAGCTCCTGAATGACAGTTACATGATACACATGCAATTCTGCCCTTTTTGCAGCTCTTTGACATGTTGAATAAGATCTTCCAGTTTCCTGTGCTTGGCATCTCAGAGGTTTCGTAGGAAACTGCTCCAGATCTTCATCAGTTGTGTCCTGTAATATTTTTGGATGGCCTCTGCCATGAGATGAGAAGGGATCAATGATCTCATTGTTACCATCCTTTGAATAACATTCTTTGAGGATATGTCATGAACCATTTGACATTGCTTAAAAAGGACCTTTCACCACCTCCACAATTCAAGTTCTTAGCATCTATTAATAATTGCACTCCACTGATGCCAGCACAATTGGAATTTACTCTCTTGCCCCCTCCGTTCCCTACCAACAAGTGTAGTTAGTTTTGATGCCTGATGTGCTATTTAATGTCAGAAGGGCGGTGTCAGGCAGGGGGTGTGATTCAGAGTTCCAATCAGAGGCAGCCAGTGTCAGAGATCAGAATCACACACCTTTCCTGCTACTGTCTGACACCGCCTTCCTGATAGTACAGAGTCTAAATAGCATATCAGACATTAAAACTAACAGCAATGATTGCTCAGGAACGGTGGGGGCTAGAGAAACAATTCCAACTGTACCAGAATCAGTGGAGCAGCATCTATTAATTGATGTTAAGAGCTGGACTTGTTAGAGTTGGTTAAAGGTCCTCTTTAAATGAATTGGTGACCCTATAGGTTCATACCATGAAGACTCACTTCTCATTATTGTAGACCACCACCCAGATGAGTGACTCAGTGAAAGGGTATGGAGGTATTGAACCAGAAGTCACAAAAAGAGGTTAGATGCCACAACAGCTGTCCGGCGCTTATTTCATCATTCTAACGCAGGGTCATCCTGGCTTGTTCGACGTTCCATTTATTGACGAGCACATTGCACATTGTTTTCTTCAGAATGCTTCGACTTGGAATATAATATGCCCTGTCATGACAACCCCTCAGCATCCTGCATCATGGGTGGGCCAATTGCAATATATAGAGGCCCTCCCTTCAACTGTTCAGATGCCACAGTCGCTATTAACTATAGTATCCAATGGTTTACATTTCCAGAACTTGTGTTGTCTCAGATCATGAGAGCTGCAGATGTGTGTCAGCTGAATAATGCAGCCAGAACCCTCTGCTTATGGTGCGGGCTCAGCTCCTGAGTCCACTGCATACCACCAGAGGTGTAGCTTAAAGTTCCTGGGCCCCAATGCAAAACCTGCAATGGGGCCCATACCTACCTAGTGCTATTTAGAATAGTGGTATATTTTATGTAGTAAAGGGTCTTTTTCGACCCCCTCAATATCCAGGCCTGGTAGTGACGGCAACCACTGCACCCCCTATAGCTACACCCCAGCATACAACCCTTCCAGCATTATGGTGTACAAAGGATGGGGTTAAAGAGAAACAACAATAAGAATGCTAATCTTCATCACTGACATTAAATGAGATCTTTGTTGAGGATAAAATATAAAGTAGACTGTACTTTTTATATGCTTTTATATGCAAACACAGATATGAAATATTCATTCTATAAAGATAGAGCCCTTTTAATATATTTCATGTATACTCTTGAAAATGACAAACCAGCAGAGTTTGTTTGAAAAGTGCTTTGTTAATTAAAGTAAATTAAAATCTAACGCTCTCTAGGCTAATTTAGACATGCATCATTATGTTCCCTCAGACTAATTTTTGTAATGAAATACATTGTTAATGAAGTATGTCATTTCTATTTAATAGAAACTTTTTATGCACAATGGCTTCAAAAGTTCTGTTAAATATAATCAATTTTCATTTTTCTGGTATGAGATTTGCTTGATCAAATCAAAATGCAAAAAAATATATATTTTGTGCAAGGTTTCTTTTTTGGTCCATTTACTGTACTTTTTTAAAGACTATGAAAGATGGGCAAAAAGGAAAACTGTAGTGGTCAAACTTTAAAATCTGCTAATAATGTATGTCTGGTTTAATAGATGTGCTATTAAATGATGAAGAATTAAATACATGAAGCCCTCCTAGTGTTCCACTAGAACCTGTGGTTGCACAGTAGTAAGTAATTTTGTTCCTATACAGCCCTTAAAATAGACCTAAAAGTTCGAACATCTTTTGAGTTCCTGGCACCATATGTGGCAGTAAACACTTTTGTAATATACTTTACTAGCAGATTTTGGCTCCATTCCATTAAATCATGTGCTAAAATCCACTTTTGTCCTTTTGTTTCTCTATTAGGATTCGAAATTCTCACCACTTCTGAAAGAAAGTAAGGGGGATATGGGTGTAATGCAGAGAAGCTGAAGCTGGGGAGCACTTCAAATACGTATCTCAGGCATTGTATAATGCAAAACTTTCATATGCAAATGTGATTACAGTTCTACCTACATTATTTCCAGAGATATCACCAGTTGAAAACTCAGTCGGTATTTAGGAACTATATTTATGTATATAGCTATTAGCTACTGTACATCAAGTACCACCAAGGCTTTAAAAGTATATTTCACATTCATTGCTACAACTTAAACTTAGTTTTGTTCCTTACTGTTGCCAAATGTTACACTGGAATAATAAAATACATAAAAGTTAACTGACTAAATGAAACAAACAGAGAGAACAACGATCTACGGCATACACTGTTAAGGTGCACTTAAAGTCTTATATTTATTCAGATATAGATGGCAGATCACTGCATAAGGAAAAGCATCAGCTGGATATATTTCATATCCTAACATAAATTCCATTCACTAACCCACCCACCAAAAATAATCCAAGAAGGGTGATAATGTATCCAGCTCATAAATAAGCAATATTTCGGTCACACTTAAACAACTTATAGCCACATTTCTTGGCATGCCACAAATAAATGCTACTTTACATTTCTGGACAGCTGACCTAACTTTCAACCTTCAAATTGAAAAGGTTGAAAACCATGGGCAAATACGTAGTAATAATTCACATAGTGCATGTTAGAAACCTGCAGCCTTTAGGTTTGTTGCTGCAGTGTATGGGATTTATTTATATCCCATTCACTGCACTGCTACTGTACATGATAACTGCAAGTACATAATGTGAGGTCTTGGCCTAAATGAGACAAACATCAATGAGTCAAAACATTTAACAATCTATACAAATTGTCACATGCAGTGATGACTTCCGCCAGAACAAGTCCTGGTGCGCCGAGGGGCTGGCCAGCAACAGGGGACACCAGAGCACCGGGGACAGGTAAGTATGAGGTTTTTTTTATGCTTCACCTTCCCTGGCCTCCAGGAAAAAAATATGTATAACCTGGACAACCCCTTTAAATAAAAGAATGAACCAACTAGATTCCAAACTATAATATATGCTATAGAGGTAATGCACTATTTCACACTATTATGACAGATATTTGTGAACCTCAGTGACTTTTGAACCGAAGATAATACTGTCACAGTAACTATACTGAAAAAAACATGAATACAAGACTATGCTGCCAAGATGGCCAATCGCTTACTTTCTAGATAGCAATCACATGTGCAACTAACTTATCAGACTGTCATTATGTTTGTCTGATAATGTCCAGATAATATGTATTCTTCCTGATAAATGAAAGATTTTGAATACAAAGGTCATTTTTATTAGCTTATAAATCCTTTTAACTATTGACATCTACATCATATTCTACATTATCATGTCAATGTACCAAGATTTCCATAAAATTTCAGAGAGTAAAAGAACACGCATTTGTTGATTAAAAGGGCTGTAAAAGTGAAGCTCCACATTGGTAAAGCTCCTATTAGCAGTATACAGCTTAATTATTACCTTTGAACAGCTTCATGATGCTTAGGACCTTATGGGGAGAATTTATTAAAGCTGGTGTTTTCTATGTCAGCCTTAAAGTGAACCTGTTAGATCAATCGGAACACTAAAGTACCTACAGGTCCTTTTGGGACAGTGATTTAGTGTCACAAATAGCCCTATTGTAACACAGCATCTGAACTCCCAGTGCCTGCACAGTTCTTCAGTAAAGTCAGGGCAATGCACCTTGACTACGGTGCACATACTCCGGACCTCAGGCATATGCACATTGAAGCCTAGGTGTACTTCCTTGGCTTCAATGAACAATCTGGCAGGTACCAGGAGCACTAGAGTGGAGTCCGATAAGACTAAAGGTCTATAAGTATAAAGGTTTTGGACTATTTGGGATGCTAAACCACTGGTCCATATGAACCTATAGGTGGCTCTGTGACCCAAAGTGACCTGACAGGTTCTCTTTAATCAACTGCCCCAATGACGCGAGATGTGCTGGAGGCCTAATCTTTCTGGCACGTCTCAGGTGGTTCTGCGCTCCAGAATTCCAACCTACGCCAAACAGTGGCTGGCGTAGATTTCAGCTATAACTCATACCATTTTTCTAGCATAGGTAAATTTGACCTGGCCTGCCTTGATTTGTCCACTGTCTTAAAAGGTGGTGAGTGGGGCACATAAACAATAAAGTGACGCCTCTTTGGGGCAAAATGTAGTTGTGCGCTAAAGATGTACCACTTATATGCCAATTTCCTGGGATACATATGATTGCATAAATTCCCCAAAATGTGTTACCATAAGGTTTCATACACATGGCTGCCATGCATACTTCATGCACAAAGATCTGCCTTGTGCATGAACCTCAAGGATGAAAGCAGCTTTCTAATATTAGGCTAAGGCCCCTTTTATCTAAATGCAGCTAAAAAACACTGCAGGAAAAACGCAGCGAAAACATGTTGTGTTTTTCCTGCAGCGTTTTTGCTGCATTTTTGCAGTGTTTTTTTCTTCCCATATTAAATATATAGGAAAACGCTCATAATTCCACAGCTAAAATTAAGATGAATCATGTCCACAGCTAAAATTAACATGAAAATGCAGCTTCTCAGTAGCTTTAGGAGGAATGTAGGAATGTTTTGGTTTTTGTATTTTCTGCATGATGAAATCCATTTTTTTCGACAGCATTGCTATATGAGGGCTTTTTATGCAGGATAAGTTGCAATTTTAGGAGTACTGCTTTTGGGTACATATAAGTTATTAATCAAATTTTATTAGCCCTTTATGGAAGAAAATGGGAAAAACAGCGTTTCCACCATTGTTTTTTTTAGTGCTTAAATTCTGCACTCTTCACCATACAGCATATATAACATGTTATTTGTTTCTGCAGCCTAAAACGCTGACTTTCCGCAATGTATGGCCTTAGTCTCAGACAAACAAATTGCCTGAAGGTTTACACTGCTGAGCATTGCAATAGCTAGAAAATACACAATAATTATTTTTATGTTCTTTTTGGTTACCCTATAAAAGTACATTATACATATACCCTCCATAAATCCTATTAATATTTCTTTAATATTTCTCTGGCCCTCTATTCTTCATTTTGTATATACTAAATTCTGAATGACACCCTGATGCTACAGCTCAAAATGCTTTGTAAGGTGAAATATTTTATCTTACCCCACCTCCTCCTCCTCCTCCTTTCTCCGACCAAATATCTGCCAGAGCCTAATGGAAGAAAAATAGAGAACAGGGATATATATAAATGCTATTACTGGGAGACGAAAGAAAGCTCTCCATAGCCTTCAAACTGCTGCCTATAGTATAAGATTCCTGCCCACAGATGTATAGGAACAATATACATACTAAACTCATGAGGCTGAGAAGCATAGGTAGTTAATAAGATACGGTATTGGCACAAGAATTTTTATGAGCAGGAGTAAAGGAAAGAAGATTACAGATCCAGATGGAAAATCAGCATCAGCATTAAACCTTTACTTCCGAGCAAAATACAAATTCCAAAATACAAAGACTTTAATGTACTGTAATTTTTTTAAATGTCTGACCCAGAATTTATAAAAAAAAATGCTTTTGTTCTTTTGGATCAACTGGGATTTTGTAAGTATAATGTCTCATGCCTTTCAGAGCTGTGTATGGTGCACAGAGCACTTGTACAGAATATCGAGGTGCAGGGACTATATGTGACTTTACCATGCCCCATTGAGGGCTACATTTGGGATATAACTGTCCCTAGAAGCAATGGTCATTACAACATCTGCTGGAGCATGCATCAATGAAACTGAAGGCATATGGAGAAAGAGTAACCCCCCATGCTGCCTTATAGGTACAAAACATGACTAGGGTGTATAACAGGGGAGACAAAGGGCACCCCTGCCTTGTCCCATTCCACACCGGGAATGAATCGGAGAGGATCCTGTTGTTACGGCCCCTAGTCGAGGCATCCCCGTAGAGAGATAGAATCGTCCCCAAGAAGTTAGGGCCCATGCCCATGCTCAAGAGTAGCAGTAAGAATCCCCAGTGAACATGGTCAAACGCCTTCTCGGCATCAACAGAAAGGAGGCACATGGGTGAAGACTTGGCTCGGGCCACCTTGGTCACCACCTTGTCACCTTACAGACATTGTCACAAGTTTTGCGACTAGAGATGAAGCCAACCTGGTTGGTGTGGATCAGACCTGGCATCAGGGGGGAGAGGCGATTAGCCAGCATCTTGGCATACAGCTTAACGTCAAGGTTAATCAAAGAAATCGGGTGGTAGCTGGTACAGGTGGTCACATCTTTACCAGGGTTAGGGATGACGGTGATTATGGCAGAGAGAAACTGAGGGACGAACGGGGTGTCGCTATCGAGGCGATTGAATACACGTAGCAGTGGCGGTATCAGAAGGTCCTGAAAATATTAATAAAACCTAGGAGTTAAACCATCGGGTCCAGGGGATTTATCGGAGGGGTATGTGCATAAAACTTTGGTCAACTCCTCCGCAGAGAAAGTTTCATCCAAGGAGGTCCTTTTGGAGGCCGAGAGATTGGGAAGGGCAGTTTCCCAAACATAGTACCACAGAGATCCAGGATCCATGTCTACGTATTGGCCCTGTATGATGTACAGGTCATGGTAATAAGCATGAAATGTCTTTGTAATGTCGACCAGGTTATGAACATCGCGGCCCTCGTTGTTACAGATGTGGAGAATATAGGACAGGGTCGAACGAGGGTGTAAGCGGCAAGCTAGGGAACGGATACACTTATCTGTGAATTCATAGTAATGCTTATGGAACTTATCCCTGGAATGGACGTACTTTTCATCCAAGTAGGAGCAAAGTTCCTCTCACATGTTAAGGATCTCAGTGTAGGTCGCATTGTCAAGGGCACGTTTGTGGGTCGTTTCCAGAGAATGGATCACCGACAGTTAAGCAGCAATCCAAGCCGACCTCTCCTTTTTCAACCTCGAGCCTTGCTTGATAAACACAACTCGAATCACACATTTTAGGGTTTCCCATCGCATAGGTCGTGAGCGTGATTCAGTTCAAAGTCACAAATCGTTAAGCTAATGTCTTCCCTACACTTTGAGTCCTTAAGAAAACTGACATTTAAGCACCACGTAAAGGGGTGCGAGGATAGACTGCGGACAAGTGAGGGACAAGAAGACTGGAGCAAGGCTGGACCAAAGAGCAGAACCTATACAGGCCTTCGGGGACCAGGAGAGCGCATGGTGGCTCGTTAAAAAATAGTTAAGGCATCCATAGGAGTCATGGGCAGGGGAATGTTAGATATAATCCCTTCCCTGGGGGGTGTAGAATGCGCCAAATGTCTACAAGGCAAAGCCCTTTCCATTAACCATAGGTTGGGCTTTCCCCGACCACTATCATGGTAGTCCTGGGCCCCGGCCATTTTCAGCTGGCAGCGGGCCCTGTACCCCTTCGGGCCCAGTCACAGTCGCACTCCCTGCGACCATGATCGTTACGCCTCTGCCTCTGGAAGGCCTGGCTGGGAGTGACTGCGGTGTGGAGGAGGATCGGGCCGTTCTTCTCTTTGTCCTCCCTATCCCACAGTGAAGATACCAGGGCCTGCTGCTGAAATTAATGGGCTCCAGGAGCATCCAGGGTGGAAGCTGAGGTAAAACGTGTCCTCACTCCATTGACCAGGCCATGCCCCCCAGGAGTTTCAAGTTAATCTGATATTTAGAAGATAGTACTGCAAGCTGACCTCAGCTGGATTTTTTGGATCCACATTACCAGTTCAATAATACGAGATAATGATTGATAAACCATTATAAACTAATACATGTATCATATCTATAACTCACTAATAAACCTAGAATTACAACATACAACAATAAAAGATACTGCAAAATGCCAAAACTAGACCTTGGAGTTCTCAGGACATCAATTCCAGGCACTTTGAAATTATATTTTCATCCAGGTCTTAAAGAGAATCTGTCAGCATTACTGAATTCTATTTAGTAAATACTTGAATTGCCCATAAAATTCTGTTGCATCTTTTCTTTACACACTGTGTTGGTGGGTATTCCCGGATAGCTCACTACCTATTCATTTCTGTGGGGCCGTACACATGACCATGAATTACAGGGTCCTGTGTGCGGGTGACAGTCCGGGCTGTAAAATATGAAACAGGCTACATTTGCACAGTGCTTTTAAGGCTGGGTTCACACGGTGCAGTTCTTTGGTATTTTTGTAGACATTCTGTTTGCATTTTTCAAACAACCCATCCTAAAGGGGTTGTCCAGGATCAGAACAGGGGGCCAGTGTTTGTCAAATTTATTCTAGGGGCCCATTGGTTTACAATTTCCTAAAACTGCACAGACACACATTTGTCTTCAGTAGTATTTTCCTGCTTAGTCCTTGTCTTGGACTGTTTCTGTCCTGAAGTTCTGTCAGTATCTTGCTGACTCTTGCCTTAAAGGGCCCTTCTCACACAGCAGCAGACTCAGGCAGAAGCATAACTCTGCAAGATGGTTGGTGATAGGGGCCCTTGCAGTAACATTGCGAAAGTGGGGACAGGAAATGGAGGATACTGGTTGACAAGCCTTTTCGCTTAGGTGTTATATCAACTAGCCAATTAATTTATATAATAATAAACTGGGGAGATTGTTAAATAAGCTACGCAGTTTATTATATTAATGCTTAGGCCAGTGTACTGTGAATGTACTCTGTGTTGTGCACCACTAGTGCAGGAGGTGGGGGGCTAGGGCCTACCTTGGCTTAGGGGACCACCCTCATTCAGGGACCCACTAAGGGATTCACCTGCTCCCATGTGAGCCAGTCCAAGCCTGACCAGGGCCCTTTACTGTATGTGCTGTCTAACACTTACTATATTCTATTATATGTATTTTTACATGTAGATCTCTAATTCTGGACAATGGGGTGTTCCCATGTGTGAATTACCTTTTTCATGGATACGGAATGATATGGACCATCTGCTGCCAGACTGAATTAGTTTAATACGTTATATGACATATTTATTAGCTTTATTCATCTGCATAACGTCTGCAGATTTCACTTTGGCCCTTACATATTCAGCCATAGAGTCTCTTCATGTGTGGACCTTAAAACTGGTAAGGAATTGAAACACAAAATGCATTAGAAAATTGTAGAACTTCTCATTATACAATCATTTGAGCATAAGTATCAGTACAGAGAAACTTGCAACGCCCCCTTAGGCAGTCCCTGCAAAGAGGATAGCGAATCCCATCCACACATTGCGGAAAAATATGCGCAGCAGACACGCTGCTTTTTCCAAAACTGTCACGTTTTAGAAATCGCAGCATTTCAATTATACCTACGAAAATGCCAGCGGTTTCTCTGTAGGTTTAATTGGAAGCAGAAAGTCCGCAGAGATTTCCTTTCTGTGAAAATTGCTGAGGGATATACAGTACCTCAATGTATTGTCACCGTGTTTTTTTCCTTGTAAAATAATAACTGTCCTGTAAACTTTAAAATAGTCTACAATTGAATGAAATCCTTACTCACGTGTTGACCCCTAAGGTAACATTATTGGAGGACTCAGCTTCTTATAAAACGTGGAGATTTATTGAAGCCTTTATGGGAAACAGATAAATGGAAATCTTCCAGCATAACAGAAATATCAGTCAATGTCTTACATTTCATAGGAATTAGGTTTCTTCAAGATGGATCCCTTGCAGACATCTTGGCTCTTGCTTATTCATCAATGTGTGTTGATCTTCTGCAGGACGATTCCGTCATCCTTCTCAAGGTCTTAGAGGAAGTAGCCAGGTTTGGAGAGAGAGAGACACCCAAAGTGAGAGACAGAGACAGGGACAGATCCCAACAGGGAGAGGGAGACCCCCCCACCGAGTAGTGAGACCACGACATGTGTGTCTGTCAGTCATTTATATCCATGAAAGGGGGTATTTCCCAACATCCTTATACTTTCTACTACTGTATTTGGCCAATACCAAAATAGTCATACTCTATCCACACCCATGCACCATAAGTTACAAGAGTTATGTCAGCAGAATACAATTTAACCCTTAAAGGTCTTGAATATTGCATGTCAAATATTATTTAACATTCCTCCAGCACTTTTTTGCTGCGGCTTGCTAAGTGGGGCCTTAGATTAAAGGTATGTTCATATAGTAGAATCTGGTGCTGATTCCACCGCTAAATCAGCTACATATTCTGCCCTGATTCTACCTCCAATTGTTTTCATTGCTGCAAATTCCAAGGCTGAGTCTGTGGCACGAGATTCGTCATCGTAGAATGCTAAAGCCAGGGGGCTGGAAAGTGAAAAGAAATCTAAGGCGGATATCTGCCTCAGATTCCTCTTCATTTTGGCAGTGTCAGAAGCATCTTAGATGTATTAGATGTAGCTAAGAAATGTTGTATATACCTTCTTAAAGAGGACCTTTAAGGAATTATACTGTATACCACTTTCTCGGTATTTGACTCAGTGCTGGAGATATCTCTCCACTGTCAGAAGGGCCAGTCTTACAGCTCAGCCTCACCGCTGGACTGTGAGGAACACTTATCAGCTTTCTAGAGGTATATACAGTGGCTTGCAAAAGTATTCATACACCTTTGAACTTTTTCACATTTTGTCACTTTACAACCACAAACTTAAATGTATTTTATTGAGATTTGAAGTGATAGACCAATACAAAGTAGCAGATAATTGTGAAGTAGAATGAAAATGATACATAGTTTTAAAAATTTTAGTCAAGTAAATATCTGAAAAGTGTGATGTGCAAAAGTATTCAGTCCCTGTACTCTGATACCCCTAAATAAAATTGAGTACAATCAATTGCTTTCAGAAGTCACTTAATTAGTTAATATAGTCCAGCTGTGTGTAATTTAGTCTCAGTATAATGTGAGGGTGTGAACCTAGAGGGCGCTCGTGAGCGACCCAAAAACAGGTTTGAAAAGGACCTTGGCCACACCCATACCTGGGGGCTTCACTCCAGAGCGAGTGCACACAGCAGGAGACTGCTGCTGGTAACTTGCAGGGAGCAGGTGGATGGTGGACCAGTTAGAGACAGACAGGTGGTCTGTCCCAAGAGGACTGGATTCTACAACAGACTTGGTTAAGCTCAGTGTGAGCCAGACTGCTGAGTAGAAACCTCAGCAAAGCTTCTTGACCCCAGAAGTTAGTCAAGGTTCAAGAAGTGAGGTATTGCCCTGTGTGTGGGCTAGGCTGTTTTGTTGTTTTTGTTCCTATTTACTTTTACAAGCTGAATAAAGCCATTTCTTTTGGATTGCCATTACCTGATATGCTGTTTATTTGGCACCCAGCGACACCAACACCTCTGTTAAGTCCAGGAAGCTCCTACCTTTGATACTAAACTACCCCCAATTGTCACAATAAATACACCTGTGGTTTGTTAGGGAACACTAGTGACCAAACAGCATCATGAAGATGTTCATCAGAGATAAAGTTGTGGAAAAGTTTACAGCAGGGTTAGGTTATAAAACATATCCCAAGTTTTGAGAATCCCAAGGAGCACTGTTCAATCCATCATCCAAAAATGGAAAAAGTATTCTACAACTGCAAACCTACCAAGACATGACTGACCACCTAAACTGACAGATTGAACAAGGAGAGCACTGGTCAGAGAAGCAGCCAAGAGGCCCATGGTCACTCTGGAGGAGATGCAGAAATCCACAGCTCAGGTGGGAGAATGTGTCCACAGGACAACTATAAGTTGTGCACTCCACATATCTGGCCTTTATTGAAGAATGGCAAGAAGAAAACCATTGTTGAAAGAAAGACATAAGAAGTGCCGTTTGCAGTTTGTCACAAGCCATTTAGGGGACACAGCAAACAGGTGGAAGAAGGTGCTCTGGTCAGATCAGGCCAAGGTTGAACTTTTTGGCCTAAATGCAAAGCGCTATGTGTGACGGAAAAGTAACACTGCTCATCACCCTGAACACACCATCTCCACTGTGAAACATGGTGGTGGCAGCATCATGCTGGGGGGAGGCTTTTCTTCAGCAGGGACAGAGAAGGTGGTCAGATTAGATGGAAAGATGGATGGAGCTAAATACAGGGCAATCCTGGAGGAAAACTTGTTTTAGGCTGCAAAAGACTTGTGACTGGGAAGGAGATTCACCTTCCAGCAAGACAATGATCCCAAACATACAGCCAGAGCTACAGTGGAACGGTTTACATCAAAGGATATTCATGTGTTAGAATGGCCCAGTCAAAGTCCAGACCTAAATCCCATTGAGCATCTGTGGCAAGACATGAAAATTGCTGTTCACAGACGCTCTCCATCCAATCTGGCTGAGCTTGAGCTATTTTGCAAAGAAGAATGGGCAAAAATCTCAGTCTCTAGATGCACAAAGCTGGTAGAGACATACCCCAAAAGACTTGCAGCTGTAATTGCAAATTAAAGGTGGCTCTACAAAGTATTGATATAGGGAGCTGAATACTTTTGCACGTCACCCTTAGATTTTTATTTGATTTAAAATTTTGAAAACCATGTATCATTTTCCTTCCACTTGACAATTATCTGCTACTTTGTGTTGGTTATCACTTAAAATCTCAATGAAATACATTTAAGTTTGTGGTTGTAAGGTGACAAAATGTGCAAAATTTCAAGGCGTATGAATAGTTTTGCAAGGCACTGTAATACCGCATATCTCTGAGAGGTCCTCATTAACATTCTGCAATTATTTATGTAATTCTATAGTATTATATTATGTTACTGATTTAGTATCGAGGAAACAAATTTTTTTAATTCATCTACTTGCTGGTTGACAAGTTTTATTGGTTTTATTATTAACATTTTGACACATGTATTTTGCGGTAATTATTGCTGTGATAATTGGCCTCTTCATGGCCATAGTTTACTTGTTTCTTACACTGAACAGCAAACTAGGCCTAACTAGATATTTTCTTCATGTCAAATTCCTAACTAGATAAGCAATAGAAAAAACAAGTACTTGCAGGTAAAATGATTGGGCAGGTTTTCCCATACTGCTGAGGTAAGTGAGCTTTAGCCTGATAAGTGATTGATAAGGCACGGACATACAGTCGGCAGTGACAGTCAGCACATCCAAGCAATAGCTTACTGTCACTACATCACTATGCAAACCCATAAGTCTGTAATAATATTTTTTATTTTTTTCACCGTAATTTTTTGTAAGTCAATCTTGAAGAATGGAAAAGCAACTCATAACAAGCTGCTTGTGATCTCCTTTGATGGATTTCGATGGAATTATGATCAAGATGTCGATACCCCACTTCTGGACTATTTGGCTAAGATTGGTGTAAAGGCAAAATATATCACCCCACCCTTTGTGACAATGACATCCCCTTCTCACTTCACTACAATCACTGGTAAGTTTCAGTAGCCAATGGTAATAGGTTGAGCTTCACAAAATGTTTATCAAGTGGTAATACACTAAAGTGTACAATAGACAGGTCTTTATATATGTTAATGTAAAACGTTATCTGAGACTCAGCTTGCAGATTTCATCATTTTACCATATGAGTATTTTACTTCATAGTATAAATATGGCTTCCAAAGCATGAATAACTAATCATGTGACTACTTCCTTCTGACAGCATACTAGGCTTATTGTATTTATACAGCAGAGATTGCTTTCATCAGTATGTATAGAATAACAGTGTATGACAGTATGCTCATTTATACAACTTCCATATAAAAGGGGAACCCTAAAATGGGTTGCCTCATGAAGGACATTTATAACCTATACATAGGAAAGTGATAAATGTCCACTGGGAGCTCCACCACTAGAATCCCCACCAATTTCTAGAACAGGATTCAGTGAACCCAGTTTCTCCTCTCAGTATGACTGCAGTGAGAAGGGGTTTGAAATGAGAAGTGGTCCTGCATTCAATGTCTATGGGGCTGACAGAAATAGTGATACTGTAACTGCACAGCCCACCAAAATGAGCAGCCTAAAGGGAACCTTAATAAATGTTCCAAGGTGGACACACATGTTCAGCCTTCTCTTCTAAGTATGAAGAGGGATCCTTGGTGTCATGAGCCAGCTGTCTCTAAAGCTATAGCCTCATCTCTGCTTTTCCAGAGAAGATTCTGAGCAAGTAATAATAGAGTGAGGAACTCACCACACCAAGGATAGGATCTATTAGCATACTCTGAAAAGCCAAAAGTAAGAGCATGTGTGTCCATCTAAACACATTTACTGAGGTGGGCACAGTAAAGGTTATTCATAGAAACAGTAGGTGAGACTATTCTAATATTATTCCCAGAATATCAGGGGATAGACTAAGCATTGTTGGATTGTCAGGGACTTCATGAAGACGGGCAGACAGGTATTTCATGTGTTTCACTGGCTTCACCTTATTCCTGGCTTCACCTTATACCTGCTTCCACAACTTAAAGGCAATTTCATAAGTCTGTGTCCACATTGGGAGACATGATGCATGTGATGGTCTCATTTCCCACTGTGAGCTGAACTAACAGCATCATAGTGGTTTATAATGCTGTGAGCTCCAGGACAACTGCAGCTCTGTCCTGTACTCGCAGTGTCCTGCTGTGTGAAATGCCCCAGACAAACTGGGAAACCCAGAGGGCTCAGGATGGGGTAATATTGAAAAGGAGGCATACTCACCTGTCTCTGCTGTTCCATTATGGTGTTGTCCCCCATTCTATCCTGTGCCATATTGCCAGGCCAAAAATTTAGGGGCTCAGGTGAGCAATGTCGCCAATCACTGACCTCTCGGTACTGAAATCCTACATTGACATTTAGCTATTCTCATTCGATGGAAGACATGAAAGAACAGCTGAGGATTTCAGTGCTGAATATCAGAGTGACATTCTATCTAATACTTTTTTAGTTAGTGGTTGTTCAATCTCTGGCCTCTGTCATTACAAGCTGGCTACCAGTGATGCATTGGCATTGCTTCTTCACTACTGTGTTGACCATTGTGGGAACGGGATGGAAAGGGGGACAGAGGTGAGTGATAATCCTTTTTTTTTTTTTTTTTTTTTTAAAGATAGAGCTTTAAAGATAAATTGCACATTTTGGCTCCTACCAAGACCGAGCTCTTACATATTTATATGAACTACATTTTGAAAAATGCTAATTTTCTATAGAAATCATCTCAAGCTATAGGGCTTCACAAGCAAAACCAATCAGACCATATTTCCTAGTAAACACCATCCCCACGTCTGTCTCATAGTTTTTCATTCAGTTTCCTGCTGCTACCAAATAACCTCGGGCAGATGTATTCAGCTTTCTCCACATTAAATCTGCTGATCACACTGCAGATAATTTCTTTTGTTGAATGTGTTATTTGTGAGATTCATAATTGGTAATTCCCCCAAAGCAAATTACACATTTCCATTACAGTAAATTATATCCCAATGCAATTTCCAAGCTTTAAAAATATAATACTATTTAATTATGCTCTGTGTAAAATTGCTCAACCACCTACTTGTGTAGCCTGATTTTTACTACTTCTGAATGTTGCCTTCTGCATCATCATATGACATGAATTTTATGACTCTTACAGGCCGCTGGATTGAAGATCATGGTGTTATCCACAATTTGATGTTTAATACTGAAACACTTCAGAAACTTACTTTCAAGCAAACCCAAAATACATCAGAATGGTGGGACAACGGAGTGCTCCCTCTATGGATCACGGCACAGAATCAGGTGACATAAAATACTATACTTATATACTAGTAAAATAATATCCTTTAAGGGTTTATTCAGAAGTCCGATATTGACAATCGTGTGCTGTTTTCCATGGACAGCACACTTGCTGCAGAGGGCTACCTTAAGGTCCCCACGTTGCAAAAATGTGGCGTTTTGAGCGCGGTGGAAACACTGCTGCAAAAACACTGCGTTTTACAGTATCTGTAAAGTGGATGGGATTCTGGCTAATCCCATTCACACATTGCAGAAAAAAATCTGCAGTGGAAAAGCTGCAATTTCAAAAACGCTCACGGTTTTCCTGCAGCGCTTTTCTGCTTCAATTATACCTATAGGGAAACCGCCTGCGTTTCCATAGGTATAATTGACATGCTGCGATTTGTAAAACCACAATGGTTTTGGAAATCTGTGTGTCCGCAGCACGTATTTTTTCTCTAGAATCCCATCCACCTTGTGTTTCCGCCATGGCCAAACCGCCACAGAGGGCCCCAGCCTTAGTCTTTTTCCAATAGAATTTTCTATAGGCAAAAAAATGTGTGAATGTTTGAAAAATAAAATGGTAAAGCAAAAATGCAGGACAAAAAAATATGCCTATAAACGTAGGGCATGTGTGCGAGAATCAGGGTAAATAATATGAACAAGTGTTTGCAGAAATGACTGTAATAATTGACCCTTTTAAATGTGGTAACATGGTGTACCTGGACGCTGCTATAGCTGCATCCAGTCCCTGGACGCCGATGCTTTAATTTCTGTGTAAGACACTGCTTAATTTCCAATGCATATCATTATAGGCTGTGTGGTAAAAGCTAAACCACATAATGATATCCAGCTGAAATTAATGGATGTTTCACTTACACAGAACTGAAAGCACCAGTGACCGGGTACTGGCTCTAGATATAGCTGCATCCAGGTACACCATATGTCACTACTCTAATTGTGCTGCCAATTGGCCAACAAACAAGCAGACGCTCATTGGTCATCTGACTGCATTTTAATGCAGTGTAAAAATGTCAAGTATAGCTAGTACATCTGTGTACGCAGAGATGTGCTGTTCATCATTCATGTAGATGAAAAGGGACCAGAGGCCAGGGGCGTAACTAAAAGCTCTTGGGCTCTGATGCAAAAGCTCAGCTTTGGCCCCTCTGCACAAGCTTGCCATCACTCCCTTCAATTGTCAGTTCCCCACACACAGTCATCATGCCCCTTTTTGTGCCACAGCCCCCACCACAGAATCCCACCTTGACTATAAGCTGCTGATAAACTGCGTCTCCTATTGCCATCAAAAGGTTAATTTTCCTCTTTTTGACAGTGGAAAGCTGTGTATCACTAATCTTCTTCATGTATCTCAATCCAGCACACCAGAGGGCAGGGGTAATACATTTATAATGCAGAACCATCAAAGGAAATCAAGAAGGAGATCAAGGAAGTTTAAAGGGAGTCTATCATTTGCAAAACCACTTTTAAGCTAATGGTACATTGGAATGGCCTTTAAAAAGGCTATTCTTCTCCTACCTTTCCTTGTTTTCTTCTCCCAGCTGATTCCAAGATAATTTGTTTCTTCATGTATGTAAATGAGCACCACGGAGCACCCGGGGCGTTCCTCCTCTTCTGCGAGCACCCACCTCGTCATCGCTTATCACCGCCCCTTCATCTGTTGCAGTGACTCCCCTCTTGGTATTCTCTGTATCTTCTTTATTCTAAGTCCTTGTCCGCAGTGGTGTGCGCATGCGCAATCAGCTCTGCCAAGGTACTTTCTTGTGACAGACCACTGGAAAATGGCAGCCCGTCATTCGCAGTCGACTCTGCCCGAACCTGAAGTGGCAGAGCCGATTGCGCATGTGCGAGAATTCTCTGCTGGCGTCTGGTGTTGGACAGTCACAGATCAGATACTGATTACTTATCCTAACTTATGCAGCAGTTTTCCTAAAAGATGAAAAAGTTTATTTCTTTCCAGCGTCAAGTGTAAAGTACATTAGCTTGACAATCTTACACAACATAATGGTAATTTTATTAGTTGCAAGACAGATATTATCTGATCACCTGTTTTCCAATCCATACTTATCCTTACTCACTACGACTTATTTATTACCTTGTTGTGATAATTCTACAGTATGTCACACAGTATAATCTATACAGTACAAGAATGTAAGTAAATTATTATATGCAAAATGGTCATAGAGCAGTGAAATAATCATTTTGATGAGTTGGTCTTAGAAGACAATATTTTGCATTTAACATACTGTAACAATAAGGACACTATTCTATTTCTTCCATGAGCTTTCATACATTATACACTGGTCTTTCTAAGGATGATGTAGTTCATGTTGTCATTGTAAAATGCAATATCATTCATTCCATTTGACGGACCCTTTACGGCTGTGATATGGAGCTGTAAGCACTTTGCGACGCCTCCATAAAGGACTGTAAAAAAAATATATCTATGTTTCTCTAATTTTATATAGAAATAGTATAGGTCCATTGTAGCCTATGAGATCAGTACTTACCTAGCTAGTACAGATCAAGAACTAAAAATGTATGTCAGCATCAACCAAGGTAGAAGAGATAATGTGGATGAAAGGAAGAAGGGGCTAAAACTTAGAAATGAGTTTCTCTCCAGATGATGCACAGGAAGGCAAAAAGTCCCAATCAAACTCATATGCCATCACATAATTTTTTATGCACTTTTTTTAGCCTGTAAAAATGCCAGGAACGCCAACTGCACATTTTGAAAAGCATCCTGGTACCATTTTTATTCTGCGACATTTGTTGCATGAGTTTTTCCTGGTATTTTTCAGGTCCCATAGAAAAGTTATTGGAAAAACATGAAGTAAATGTAATCCCATACCCAGAGCATGCTTTATTTTGAAAAAAACACAGTTGACTAACGAAAAAAAAAAAGGCAAAAAAGCCACATAACGCTAAGTTCACACTAGCGTTTGAGTCTCAGTAGGAGACTCTGTCCACCATTCCGCTTAAAACCAATGGAAAGAAAAGTCCTGGAAGGGGCACATAAACCGGGCGGACCCCATTATAGATAGGTACTTGGGTTTCCGCATGTAACCGCTTTTTAAGCAGATAGGGTTTCCGTTTTTCGGGTCCCCAAGCAGACCCGAAGGATGGAATCCCAAATGCTAGTGTGAACCTAGCGTTAATGACACAAAAACCCACAAGTGTGGGAAGGAAACAAAATTGCCTAAAAGGAGTTCTTGGTTCTACTTAATGTTTTTTGTCTTCTCAGGGCTTGAAGGCTGGTTCTTTTTACTACCCGGGAGGTAATGCTAACTACAGTGGTAAGACAGTGACTAAAGCAAAGGCACAGGCATATGGCCACCCTAAAAGTGACGAGAATGAGTGGAGAGATAACATAGATATTGTCATGAAATGGTTCAATGAAGATGGTTTGGACTTTGTAACCCTCTACTATGGAGAGCCTGATAATACCGGACATCAATATGGTCCAGAAACTGAACAGAGAAAGACAATTATTAAACAAATAGATAGAACAATTGGTTATCTTTTAGAAGCAATTGAAAAAAACAAGCTCAAAGATAAATTGAATGTCATCATTACGTCTGATCATGGCATGACCACAGTAAAGAAAGAGCCTGCTGTAAATGAAATTCGCCTGTCAAAGTTCATTAATTTCAGAGATACAGTTAAGTTTGATATTCTAGACTACGGTGGTTTTGGAATGATTCTACCCAAGGAAGGCAAGGAAGAAGAAATATATCAGGCTCTTAAAGATGCTCACCCTAATTTAAAGGTGTACAAGAAACAGGATTTTCCTGAACGCCTACATTATTCCAAACATGAAAGGATTTTGCCAATTTTGGTTTATGGAGATCTGGGCTTCAGTGCAAATGGAGTAAGTATTATTTCCCCAGTATACGCTTATGCACTTGCTTTACAATAATTTTTGGCTATGGTGTTTTATTGCTGTATACTTGATCTTAAGCACTTGTAGCAACAAAAGTGGATGGAATGATCCACGTATTAGAAGGGGTGTTTGCAAATATCTGACTATGTAGTTTATGTAGGTTCACCAAAAGTAATGTGATGTTCCTTTAAAAGATTGGATTAACATGGTCTGTGTAATGGCCACAATTCCCGACCTGACCATGGCTCGACTGAATTAAACTGACAGCATCACAGAGTGTTTTTCCTGCCTGAACAGGGATGTGTGAATTTGGTTTAAATCCAGAAAATAAACTTTTAGTACAGGGCCCCACATTGCGAAAACTCCACAGTAAAAACTGTGGCGTTTTACAGTACCTGCAAAGTGGATGGGATTCTGGTTAATCCCATCCACACACTGCAGAAAAATATCCACAGCAGAAATGCTGCAATTTCAAAAACTGTCACAGTTTTGCAAATCGTGGCATGTCAATCATACCTATGGTTTCAACAGGAATGGAAAATATATAGGAAATCCTTATACTTCTCCCTTTTGCTAAACTCACTCCAGACTCACTCCACTCAAAAAAAACGCAGCAAAATCTGCAACAAAAAAAGCAACTTTTTCGCAACATGTGGCTTTAGCCTTAAAGTGTACACTGCAAGATATAAGTCTTCTGAACCACAAGCTTTATTTGGTGTATATAAGTCCTTGAGTTAAGGGTCCACTGCAAAATCTAAGGCAATTCTTTGAAGTTATTACGGAGATCACTGTACATTTATTATCAAGGTCACTTTCATGGCTCACCATGTCAAGATGGTTTTCACAGCAAGAGAATATAACTATATCTTAAGGTTCTCATGTTGATGATTGAGCCAATCTGCAGTAACAAACATTTATAGAAACCTTGTTCCCAATACGTGGTCCATGTAAACATGCCAGCGATCACCTGACAAACCAACAAACTTTTGTTTTGTCGGTTGATTGAATTTTTTTTTTTTACTTTTTTGATCCTTCCTCCCCCATGTAGTTTGCATCGGTGAGTTTAAAAGACAGAGGCAAATGATCACTGATTGATGTGTAATATCCTCAATTGGAGCTCATCCTCCCCTATATTGGCTAATGTAATGGTGCTTTTAGCTATAGTTGTATCTTTTTACAATTAGTCTGAAATGAGTATGAATGTCTATGATACATTATAAAGCAGAACTAGCAGAAATAAGAAGAAAACTCTACAAAAAGTCTACAGCAAGGAGATGGAGGGATTAATAAAGTGCCACAGAACAGACAAAGTTGTCAGCAAAAGACAAGTTATTCAAGTTAATAAAGTTATTCCATTAGACAAGATATGTAAAGTTCTAGTTCAGCAGTCAGCACAACTCTGATAGCTGATACTCTAGAAAGCAAATTAACGCACTAAAGACTTACATTACAATTCATTGCTATTTGGTAAATGTGGCAATTATTTTTGTATATCATATAATAACATTTTATAATCTGTTCTATCCAATTTTAAACCAATTACATTCAGAAAAAGAACAAGCTAAATTGTAAGTTATTTTAAAACATCTGTTAATTCTTCTCTTTCACTTTTCCTGGGTTAATGCAATTGTTTTAGAAGAATGCAGAAAGCTATATGTTATGTACAAACTTTGTAAGTCAAAATTGGATTCTGGAAATCATTTATCCATGATAGATGCATTCATAGTTACCAACTGTGTAGAATAAAATTACTTTTGGAAAAATTTGGTTTTGTATCAAGATTTAAAGGGCTTGGTCAACAATTATTAATTTATGGCTTACCCTTAGGATACGTTATAAATGTCTGATCAGTGAGGGGCCGGCAGGCAACCCCTGCATGGATCAGCTGTACAAGGCCTGTACTATACACCCCACATAGAATCAGAAGCAGCTGGCTCCTTGCCCTGCATAGTGGCTGGGTGCTGGTACTGCAGTTCAGATCCCATTGAAGTCAAGCTGAGCTGTGCAGTGGCCATCTCTGTTGATAGGCCGTAAATTAAAAATTCCTGGCCAAATATGTATCTATATATACAGTAGATATACTAATCACGCAAAAGTGTGAGTTAATGTTTTTTTGTCACTGTGTTTTCCATACAGTAGGGGTTTTAGCCTTAGGCAAGTGCACACATTATCACATCTTTTGTTCACTTTAATTATACTGTAGTATCGTAAACTGAATTGATTAGACATTGAATGAATATTGATGGACTCAAAACTAATAACTTTGATTAAAAAATTACTTAATTACAATGTTCTTAGTTTTTCAAATAACACAGATTTTTGTGTAAGGTATTTCCATTTTTCTAAATTTTGTAGTCTGTTCAGATGTAAAAATTATCTAGGAAAAACCAATAGTTCTTCCACTAGACACATTTACCATTATTATACATCTTAGAATAAGGATTTTAATATGGGTGATAGCTTAAAATATTTAGGATGTTGATTTTAGATGCAAGAAAAAGTCAAGTTTTGTAAGAGATTCCCTGTTTCTCATTCTTTTGGAATCTCATTTTTTAAAATGGTTCTTTTACCACAGTTCTAACAAATTCACTGGTATGGATAAGTGAAGAATATTTCAGATTAATAGATACAGCTGTGCTAAAAAGTTTACATACTCCAGCAGATTTTTTGTTTTTTTGGCCTTTTTCAGATAATATGAATGATAACACGAAAACTTTTTCTCCACTCATGGTTAGTGGTTGGTTGAAGCCATTTATTGTCAAACTTCTGTGTTTTCTCTTTTTAAATCATAATGACAACCAAAAACATCAAAATGACCCTGTACAAAAGTTCACATACCCTGGTGATTTTGGCCTGATAACATTCCCAGAAACCAAACCACGGTCAGGTAGATCAACCAAAATTTTGGCCACAACTGCCTGGAAAATTGTTCGGGATGCAAAGAAAAACCCCCACATAGCATCAGCTGAAATACAGGACTCTCTGAAAACTATCAGTGTGGCTGTTTCAAGATGCACAATAAGGAGGCTGTAACGTCTCTGCCGTTTTGGGTCTCGGCGCCACCCTCTGCTCGCACGCTGTGGCGAAGGAGGCGTGTTCAGTTTGATTCTTTGTGTAAGTTTCTTGCTGCTCAGTCTGAACATGGTCCTAGTCAGTGTAATTGATTTCTGGCCCCACCCGTGTCTGAACATTTCTCTCTGGACTGCATAGAGTTAATCTCTTCCTGGCCTGTGTGATTGACAGCCTATGTACCTATCAGGTCTGGGGGCTGGTCCCAGACTTTCTATATACAGGATGTCATTTCTCAACAGGTTGCCGGTTATTACACTTGTGTTTTGCCTGCTCTCTTACTATATTCCTTGATACTTTGCTACTTGATTCTCTGACCCTTTGGCTTGCCCCTCACTATTCTCTTGGATTTTGACTTTGTACCGCTTTGCTCGTTTGTTGCTGATCCCTTGGCTTCCTGACCTCTCTTTTATCGTTTGTTTGTCTTGTCCTGTTCTGTGTGTCACTTACCCAGTATAGGGCTTGTCTTCAGGTTGTCCTTTTACCATTTAGGGTAACTGTGGCAATAGGAAGGGACAGTGGCTGGGGTGAGATTAGGGCTCACTTGTCTCTGTCCTTCCTCCCAGACCGCTGCAGTAGTGTCAGGGTATTGCTTTGTTTGGCAAGACCCTTACAGAGGCACTTGAAGAAAAATGGGTTGCATGGTCGAGTTGCCAGAAGAAAGCCATTACTGTGTAAATGCTACAAAGAATCTCGCCTTCAATACGCCAAACAGCACAGAGACAAGCCTCAAAACTGTTGGAACAAGGTCATTTGGAGTGATGCGACAAAAATCAAACTTTTTGGCCACAACCATAAACGTTACATTTGGAGAGGTGTCAACAAGGCCTATGATGAAAGGAACACCATTCCTACTGTAAAGCATGGAGCTGGATCACTGAGGATGTGGGGATCTGTGAGCTTCAAAGGCACAGGAAACTTGGTCACAGTTTAAGGAAAGATGAATAAAGCACGTTATCAGCAAATACTGGAGGCAAATTTACACTCATCAGCCAGAAAGCTGAGCATGGGACGTACTTGGACGTTCCAACATGACAACGATCCAAAACACAAGGCCAAGTCGGCCTGTCATTGGCTACAGCAGAAGAAAGTGAAGGTTCTGGAGTGGCCATCTCAGTCTCCTGACCTCAATATCATTGAGCCACTATTGGGAGATCTCAAGCGCACAGTACATGCAAGACAGCCCAGGAATTTACAGGAACTGGAGACTTTTTGCCAAGAAGAATGGGCAGTTTTACTATCTGAGAAAATAAAGAGCCTCATCCACAACTACCACAAAAGACTTCAAGCTGTCATTGATGTTAGAGGGGGCAATACACGGTATTAAGAACTGGGGTATGTGAACTTTTGAACAGGGTCATTTTGATGCTTTTGGTTGTCATTATGATTTAAAAAGAGAAAACACAGAAGTTTGACAATAAATGGCTTCAACCAACCACTAGCCATGAGTGGAGAAAAAGGTTTTGTGTTATCATTCATATTCTCTGAAAAAAGGCCAAAAAAACAAAAAATCTGCCGGGGTATGTAAACTTTTTAGCACAACTGTATCTCTAGCATCATTCTAAGGCTTTTTGCACACAACTGTATTTTTGACCTGGGTGATATCTGTTATTTCAGAACCATTCATTTCTAGAGCCATATACATGTTTTTAGTTGCTACAGATCCGTGTGGTAGCTGTAGGACTGAGCAGCAAACAATGGAGTGGGTCTTATTCAAGTCTGTTTTTGCATCTCAGTCCCGTCCATTCTACTGACAGGGTCTGTGAAAAACACAAACAGTACACAAATACTATCAATGTGCTGTACATTCCATTTTCAAGGTAACATATGGAGCCTATGGTCATGTGCATGAAGCATAATTCAGGGTTTCTTCAATTATCTCCTACACTTCCTGTTCACTCCTGCCCTTCTTTTCTCAATAGATGTGCATAGAGATGAGTCATTTGACCCATGTGACTTGTAGTCTGTCAGAGACAGCAGTGACTTTCAGAGGGAAAAGTAGTTTAGCAGAGGGAAGAAGAGCAGAGAAAAAACTTGATAAGAGAAAAAAAGAGGTATATCTCTCTGATAAGATATATTGCATAGTTTCCAATAACCACCTGTACAATTCATTTATGCACTTAAAATATTTTCAACTTATATTAGTCACTGTGGACCCAAGTAATATTGTAAGGTGAGAGACCTCCTGTAGACATTTGACTCTCATGCTAGGTTCACGTTTGCGTTGGAGCCTCTGTAGGAGTCTCTGTAGGAGACTCCACTGCAGATTCCATCTAAATTGTCGCCTTTTAGAATTTTAAAAGGGTTGTCCAGGCAAAAATAGACAACCCTTTTAACTTTCAAATCAGCCGGGGGCATTGAAAAAAATTTAAAAAATTCATACTCACCTTGATACTCCGGTGTCCTTCCGGCACATTCCGGTCCTTCTGCTGAACGGGTCTCTGAATGGGACTGCTGAGGCCAATCAGCGAATGGCATGCGATGTCACTGCCTGTGACAAGACTGGTCCTCTTCCTTTGCCCTGCTGAGGCCGCTGATAGGCCTCAATGGTCACGCGACCGCTGAGGCCAATCAGCGGCTTCAGCGGAACTCCGCTAGAGACCCGGGAGAAGCCGCCGGAGCAGAAGAACCGGGATGTGCAGGGAGGACATGTGAGTATGAATTTTTTTTTTTTCAATGCTCCCAGCTGATTTAAAAGTTAAAAGGGTTGTCCATTTTTGCCTGGACAACCCCTTTAATGATAAAAGAGACAAGAGTGCTTAAAGAAGCATTCATACAAATCTAATTCTTATGTCAAATGAAAGTTAGCCCGAAGATTAGCTGATCACCTTGTCTTCTTTTACACTCCTTGGAGAAGCTGTTCTACCCAGGGGAAGTTACATTTAGATATATATTTTTCATACACCTGCCAATACCCATTTGACTCATGCCTTTATTGTGGAACTGTGTTTCCATGTATATTATTTGTATTGTGTCTTCTACCCAAATGCAGTGTATTGTAGGCCTTGAATATAACACTCTTCCATTCTTTTTCAGCGAATAATACTGTATGTTAATAAGGGAGATCATGGATTTGATAACAATGAAATGGACATGAAGATGATATTTCGTGCCTTTGGGCCAGATTTTAAAAAGAATTACGTTTCAGAGCCATTTGACAGTATTAACATATACCCCCTTATGTGCAAGCTCTTGGGTATCATTCCAGAGCCACACAATGGCAGTATCGCATTTACTCAAGATATGATTTCTACTGATATCATAGAAGAGCCAGATAACAATGATGACAATAATCAAAACAGTAAGTAATAAACTTTTATTAACAGCATGGCTTGCTTAAAGGAGTTCTCATAAAGGCCAACTCCATTTGTGATATTAGGGTTTACAGATATTATAAAAGGTGTTATGAGCAGCTTCCATTAAAAAGACATTTTAATACATTAATGGGCCCAGTTCAAGCCCAGTTTCCTCAAGTAGCCCCCATATAATACCCACTGTCCCCTCAGTGACCAGCAATATATATTACATAAGAATTAAAAAAAAAAATTCAGTTAAATAGGACCTTTCATGTCCTCATGTATATGTGGTTTTACATACCGCTGAAAGCCGACAGTGCGCTGAATTCAGCACACTGTTGGCTTTCCCATTATGCGCCCTGGGGCTGGAGCTATCGGTGGTCTTAGTTTCACCGTCCACCATCAGAAGGGCGTTCCTGAAAGTCTAGCTGTACTGTGAGGAACGCCCCCCTGACTGTACTCATCCATAGACTTGTATTGGGGGGCGTTCCTCACAGCTTAGCGTCATCACTGGGCTGTAAGGAATGCCCCCTCTGACAGTACAGGGCTATGGACGAGTACTGTCAGGGAGGGCGTTCCTCACAGCCCAGCTAGACTGTCAGGAACTCCCTACTGACAGTGGGGTGAGATCGGTAATGGCACCGATATCTCCAGCCCCGGGGCACATAACGGGAAAGCTGACAGTACGCTGAATTCAGCGCACTGTCGGCTTTCTAGCAGTATATAAAACTGCATGTGCATGAGGACCTGAAAAGTCCTCTTTAAGGCTGGATTCACATCTGCAACTCCGCCACAGATTCCGCTTAAAATCAGTGGAGAGAAAAGTCCTGCAAGGAGGACTTTTCTCTCCACCAGTTTCAGTATAAAACCTTCAGAAACTGGGCGGAAACCCGGCGGACCCCATTATGGTCTATGAGGTCTGCATGTTTCTGTGGGTAACCGCTTTTTAAGCAGATAGGGTCTTCCTCTTTCGTGTCCCCATGCGGACCCAAAAAATGGAGACCCAGATGGCAGTGTGAACCTAGTGTAACCTTACTCCAATGAAGCTGCCTCCAGGTTCTGGTTGTAGGGCTGTCTGCAGCTCAGCACTCATCGCACCTCCCTGCTGCAGACATCATCAAATTAAGCCTGAATGGTGGAGCACAGCTCATCACCTGGGGACGTATTCTGAGACTTATTTGTCTTTGATTATATCTTTAATAATCAAAATGGGGTCTAAACAAAAAAGAATTTAGTTATTATTTGGAGTACTGCATACTTCCCCCACCTCCATTAGTATCCTGATGCCTGGTTCATTTATTTAATTTCAGGGGTCAGTCTTAGGGGATATAAACACATAAATTCACAATGTGTCCCATGATAGTACATGTGTCTTTTTTATTGTATTGTACATGTAGTCATTGCATGCCCAACAACCTTTTTATTTTCATGTTGCTTGTTCCGTACTGTATATAATTGACAACCTCTCTCTTTATTTCATCATGAGCATTGTTATACTGATACCATGTAATGTAATGTTTTGTGCTTTGTCAAAATTTATAGGTGATGCAATTCATGTGGCAGTGATCGTGCTATCTGCACTAACTGGAGTGCTGCTGCTATTTTTCCTATTTTATGTGCCATACACAGCTGTGAAAAGGAAGAAAGGGTAAATACTGAACAATAACTATAAGGCTAGGTTTATGGTCCTATTTTCCCATTTTTGCAGTTTTTCTTAAAGGAAACTTGTCACCAGGTATGAATGACATGTCCTTATGCTGTTGGAGTTTAGGGGCCCAAACCTGGTGACCTCAGTCCCATCCGGTGCTTCATTTGGCAGAAATCTAAAGTTCTATTCTGCCAGAGATGACATGCAACTGAAGCCAAGTAGAAGCCAAAAGTGGCATAAATAATGGCAAAATCTACGGCAACCCTTGGGTTGTCGTAAATTTGTGCCTAGATGCAAGGGCACTGGGACTATGTGCCTAATTCATGATTTGGCACAGCCTCATCATCAATGAAGCGCTTCTTGCCCAGCCGCAGAGGACACCAAGAAATAATATTAATTAATATAATAATTAATATAAAATTAAAATAGGACGGTCTTGATGAGTACTCCCCCCCTCAGTGTACTTGTGTTTCTACATGTTACTGACAGTCATTTAGTATTTTCAATGACGGAGCCCTGGTCTCTTTACTTCACTATCTGCAGAAAGATTAGTTCAGACAAGCTTAATTTAATCTTTCTTTCCTTATAACATTTCTTGCTGCAGAGCGAAGAATCAAGGAATAGAGGAAAACCATGAAGATAACATTGAAATAGACAAGCAACCGAAGACATCACTATAGATTATGTTTTTATAATGATGTGTTTGTTGTATATACTTACACAATACTGTGTGTTAAAGATTTCCACACATGATATATTTGACACATGTTTTTAGGAAGCCACTACTTCTACCCTTTTACCAAGCACATTTTTCCTGGTCCTCAACATCTTTATAGGGAGTTGTCACTAGATCTTGTCCCCTTAGTTCACAAGTAATTAGTTTTATTTTGGCTTTCTGTGGGTGCAAGTGTCAATGTGAAGGATTACATTTCCCATGAATTTTTTCCCCTTCTCTTTACAGAATGTTCCTCTATTACAAAGTGTAACGTCCTGTGACTACATATGAAGCTACGTTCACATGACAGTGAATAATGGCTGTGTGACAGCCATTTTTATAACGGACGTCACATGGCAGCGTTAAATTCAATGTCACTGAATGGAGGCTATTCTAATTTTGTCACGAACCATCAAAATATAGGTCATGTCCTATTTTTGGCCATTTTGACAGATCTCTCCATACACTGTAATGTATGGAGGAGCCATGAAAACGTTTGCCCCTCGGGTGCAAGACACCATTAAAAAATGGATGTTTTTGGCGGCTGTTTTGTACCTCGGTTTTCTGAATGAAGCCTTAGACTGGCTTACAGAGGGTCTTTAGCTACAGGCTACATTACTGACTAATCTTACTGCAGGTATAGGCAGCCTGTCACCAGGACCCAGAATATCAACCCAGCCCTGAACATAGGTTAGGGTCACCTGAATCAAAAAGTGTGCGGGCTGGGTGTTGGTGACATACTCCCTTTAACCAGTTTGCACACAGTTTTAAAGAACTGAAAACCCTATTAACTTTGTGAATATTTGTCCCGTGTACTTCTCATAATGGATTTTAACAGCACTTACAGACTACTATAGACAAATACAGTTTCTCTATGCACCTCTGATTTTATTCTGTAAAAATCTGTGAAAAAAACAAATAGTTACATCACACCCTTTATTACACAGCTTTTCTCCCCTATAAGTTTTGCTTTTAGGGTTGATGTCACACAAAGGCACCCTATTGTGGAAAAAAGTCTTAGATCTGTAAACAATGGCAGGAGCTGCCCACTCCGGGAAATGGTTGAACTGCTGGGATCCATTTTTAACTTACTGAATAAACAATATATTTTTTCTGGTGTTTGCATAATAATTATTCAGATACATTTATCATAAATGTTGATATTTTAGAGTTATTTTATATATTTACAACTGAAAATCATTTTCCTATTTCTGCATGAATTTATTTATCAATAGTTCCAAACTTAAAGTGACGTTCGAGTTTACAATAAATGCATAATGCATAGATAAAATACCTGGTCCATCCAAGAGCAGGGGGAGCGTCTCAGACTACCAAAACACAGTGAGCATATTGTAAGATGAGAAACTGGTGACCTTTTTGCAGAAATGAAGCTGGGACTGAAAATCATAGAAAACACTCCAAAAGGATTAGAACATAGGGCACCAGGAATCGTATATGTTATCTTAAGATACAGCCTGTATTATACTAGCTGGAGCTGAATTCTGCTGCTGGTTATTATTGAATACGGTCTCACACTCAGGGTTGGTGGATGGTACCTATTTTGAGTTTTTAGGTTTAAACACTTTTTTTCCTCATTTCTATTCTAAGAGTCATATCTTTTTAACTTTTCCATTGACCAAGCCATATGGCAGCTTGTTTTTTTGTGAGAGAGAGAGAGAGTCATAGTTTTTGGGGTACACATAATTTTAATTTTTTTTTATAATGTTTTATATTATAAGGGTAATTCTGCCTTTATTTTTCTAGATTTTTTTATGCCATGCAACATAAATAATAAGTTAAGTTTATCCTTCGAGTCACAATGCAGCCGCCTACATGACTTTCACTACTCACTTTTGCTGCATGTCCTCATATTGTGCCCCTGAAAAAAACTATGCACCACATACTGTGCCCCTGAAGAAAATAGTGTGCTGTGTCTCAATTTGAAAAGTTCCCACAAACCAAATATCTGCAGTGCGTAAAGAAAATGCCTTCGGTGTGCCCAATGAATAAAATAAAAAAGATAAAAACAGCAATATCTTGTCAACGGAGGCCCCCAAAACACTGTTTGATTCAGGTGACCCTTTTTATAAGGCATCAGAAGGACATTTCTCAGTTTTATAATGCCCAAGGTATAGCTGTTTGAAGTGACAAATGCTCCCCCTTAATTTTTCTGCTTCACACACACAAGCCCGTACACCATACACAGTCAGAAACAGGGAACAGCTCTCAATAGAGAAGCAAGGGAAAGATTTAAAAAAAAATGCAGGACTTCACAGAAAGGATCCAAAATGTGTTAATAAAGTATATTACCAAATAAGACGTAATTGGTGAAAAAAAGAGTAACTTGCTCCTAGCGCCATCTTGCTCCTAGGAGGCGCGATGACGTCATTGTATCGCCGCTTGCGCTGAGATGTGGACGTCTCGTAAGCCAGCCGGCCGCCTCTAATGAGGTGAGGTGAGGCGGACGGCTGGCTTATGAGACGTCCACATCTCAGCGCAGGCGGCGATACAATGACGTCATTGCGCCTTCTACGCTGAGACGCAGACGTCACGGTCAAGAAGAGGAGGCGACGGCTCCATCAAGGTATTGCAGGTAGGTGAGGATAACGTTTTTTGTTTTTTTATATATATATATATAAATAGGCTGCTATCAGCTGAAGTAACCCGTGGCCGCCTCCGCTTCCCTTCTGCTATGGGACGCAGAAGGGGGAAGCAGAAGCGGCTGTGAACAGGAGCGTGGATCGGTAAGTGAGGCTGCGGGCCTCAAATACTACTATTATTATACTCCAGAGTATAATAATCAGAGGCCCAGGGGAGGTGAGGGAACATAAAAACCATTGTTTCTCACCTCTCCTGCGATCAGTGTTACTCCCAGCAGGCTTCGGCCCTCTGGTGACGTCATCAGGTCGTGACGTCGGCCTAATCCAAGTGATGTGTGTGCGCAATTAAACAGGGCTGAAAGCTGCAGGGAGTGCACCGATGTCCAGGATAGGTAAGTAACACTGGTTTTTATGTTTGTCACCACCTGGGTCTCCGATCATTATACTCTGGGATATTATAATTATACTCATGGGTGGTCCACAATGGGGCATAATGTCGTGTGCAGGGGCCACTATGGAGCATAATACCAGTGCAGGGGCCACTATGGAGCATAAGAGGCTAGGTTCACCACTGCTCCTAGCATCTTATTTACATATTCCTTAACAAGTATTCTTAGCAGGGCATGCATGGTCTAATAAATCCCTGTATCGTTTCTCCCTAATGAAACACATTACCCCTTCTGACAAATGCTGACAAAAAATACAAAGATGTTCAAAAAGTTACTCTTAGGCTAAGAGTTCACAGAGGACTTTTTTCTCCATTGCTTTCAGTATGGAAACGGCGGACCCCATTTTTATCTGTTTTAGCAGTCTGGCTCTCCCCCCCCCCGGCAGACTCGAACAACCGAGAGCCTGTTGCAGATGTAAACCTAGCCACATGTAGTTACGCTATGTAATTTTTTCATGCAAGTGCACTTCAAAGATTTACAATACTTAATTTTCTAATCATATTCCTGAAAAGGACCTAAGGATAGGTCATCAATTAATAAGTCCCGGAAAATTCCTTTAACGCTAGGTTCACACTTGCGTCTGGTATCCATCCACTGCCAAACCGTGTAAAAAAAAAAAAAAAAAAAAAAAATGGAGTGATCCAAAACCTGATTCCAAATGGTTACACAGCAGATACCCGAATCTGTGTTTTTAGACAGATTAGTCAATGGGTGTCTGTCGTAAAAAAAACTGTCCGTTTGTGTCCATTTTTGACAAATCCGCTTCTTTCTGAGCATGCACAGAAGGAAAAATGGATTGCAAAACGAACATAAACAGATTACTATCCATTTGTAATCCATTTGTGTCTATATCTCATAGACCTCAATGTTAAAAAAAACAGATTTGTTGCTGTTCGTCTGGTATCCTTATTTTTTGGATGGAGAAAGTCCTGCAAGTCCGACTTTTTTCTCCATCCAAAAGAGCAGATACCGAACGGAAATGCTACAAACGCGCACCTGCGGATGGTTTTGACAACCCATTGAAATCAATAGGTTTTAAAGCGAACTGTTGAAAATCAAGTTTTGAGTATTTTGACACGGTTATACATGGACAGCCAAACTCTGATGTGTACCAAGGCCCCAGGTTGCAGAAAAATGCTTTTTTTGTTGCAAATTTTGTTGCATTGTAGCCAAAGCCAGGAGTGGATTGAGCAGAGGGAAGAAGTATAAGTGCTTTCTCATTCTTTTTGTAACCACCTCTGGATTTGGCTCAAAAAATGCTGCAAGGTCTGCAAGAAAAAAGGAGCAACATGGGGCCTTAGCCTTAAAAATATTGCTAAAGTATGAATATGAACAGTTTTGTAAGTCAAATGTGGCTTACAAATGTGCCTTATAGTGAATACAAACATACGCTGTTTTTTATTTCTTTACCATTTTAAAGGTATTTGCGTGATGCCAGTAAATGAGAACTCTGCTTACATTGACAGGCTGCAAACCTTTACGTATTGTAGTTAATCTTGCCATCACCTAAGAAGTGAATATAATAGTATTATACCATGTCTGAAGAAGAGAGCTAGCACTCTCGAAAGCTTACTATCAAATATACTCAGTTAGCCTCTAAAAGGTATCGCCTGATTTCTTCACTCTTCCACTGGTTTTGATAAGACACTGGTTTTGTCCTTTGGCCCCATTAGAGGCAATCTCAAGTATAATTTCAATATGCATCTGTGTTCTTTTACAATGAGAACTTATGGACAGTCTAATTACCAAGTGTCTATACAGTATCATACAGGCTTACGTCAGAAGTATATGTTGAATGTAATTTCACGTACACATATATTGAGTTAACAGATAACAAATAAAACTGATTTAGATTTTTGCTACTTACATTGCCTAGTGACTTAATGCTAACAGTGATCTTTACTACAATGGAAAAGACAGTACATGTAATATAAGGTACTTTGAACAGGGTATAACTATGACAGCTCTCTCAACAGTCTCAAAAACAAAATAAAAACAGATAATAAGCAGAGCGCCATAGGTTAGTATTGCCTGGATTTGACAGTCTCAAAACTAAATAAAAATAGATAACAAGCAGAGCACCATAGGGTAGTATTGCCTGGATTCAACAGTCTCAAAAATAAGTAAAACAACAGATAACAAACAGAGCACCATTTGGTAGTGTTGCCTGGATTCAGGATTCACAAAAATAAATAAAAAACAGGTAACAAGAAGCATGCCATAGGGTAGCATGTCTGGATTTACCAGTCTTAAAAAAAATAAAATAAAAGTCAGGACTGTGATTCTCCAAAGACAAGATGTAGATATACTCCAATTTAAGTAGAAACAGAGAATTGTGGCATGGGAATCATTGCTCAGTGTATTTGGAATGGTAAAGTTACCTTAAAGGGGTTGTCCGGGATAAAATGGAATTCCTACACTAATCTAAACACCCTCCCCCCGCTCACTTTCTAAATTACATAATTTAGCAAAAATGTATATTTACCCATATCCCAGGGACATTTTCTAGTTGTCCGGTGACGTTCCGTTTCCCCGTTTTCGGAAATCTAACGTCACCAATACTCCCCCCCTCCACCCCATCACTTACGTGTTTTCCTTCCAGACTTCCTTCTGTGGGGTGGCTCCTCCTCTTCTGTGACGTCTGCCAGCGTGTGCGCACGCCGGAGGAACCTCCCACGTCTGCACAGTAGAGGTGGATTGCCAGCTGCAGCGCAGCGCTGGGACTATTGAGTCAAAGAAGAGGAGGAGCCGTCCCCCAGAAGGAAGTCTGGAAGGAAGATAGGTAAGTATGATGGGGTGGAGGGGTGGGCTGAGTTAGTTGGGAAGGACTAGCAGTGGGTGGGATAGCTAGGGAGACAGGGAGAAGGTGTGAAAAGGGAGGGGGAGGTAGTGACAGGGAGGTAGTGTGAGTCACCTACAACTACCATGATGCATTGTAGTAGCTAAGACAGCAGGAAGCTACACCATGTAAACAAATGCAGAAGATGCCAGGCGCTCCCAGGAATCACTCAAATCACTGTTAAAGGTATTTTGGTCCACTTTCTAAACCATTAACAGCACTAATAGACCTTTTTTTTTTTAAAAAAAAAAAATTTTTTTTGCCAGGAAAACCCATTTAAATTTGGTGGATTATGCATTTCAGGGTTAACCCCTTCATCACATCTCTCAGTATACAAGTGTATACACTCAATTATATACAACCAACACCTCAACTTCTGCAAAGTATGATTGTCACAGTGAAGCCTTTAGGGTCATTCTAACATGCTTATAACAAATTCAGATGAACAGCTAATGTCTCTACTGTTAACATTTCTGTACTTAATGGATGAAAACAGTTATTTCATGTGTAGCAGGTTATTGCTGTCTTGAAAGTAATTTGTGGTTTTGTGGGTAATGGTTTTGTGAGGGTTTTGGTGCAGGATTTGCTAATGCTTGGTAAAAATTGTTGTTGTTAATGAGGCTATAAAATTGAGCCTTATATTCTCCTTGGTTCACTTACAATTGGGGCAGATTAAGGGTACTATGGGCCTCAGGCTGTTCAGAAAGTTTGTCCCTCTCCTCCTCCATGTTCATGCAAAAGATCCCTGACAGCGTAATCGTATGCAGCCACAAAGATCACAGAGAAGATCCATACCTATTACATCCAGTTAAGTTTCCTTGGATTGCAGACATACTCTTTACCCATATTCTCCATTTGCTGCAGACCACCACGACATTTCTTGAAGCCACAAGTTGTTTCTACAGAATTTTCCAAACAAACATCTTATGTAAGAAACTTATTCACCTCTCCTGGGCTCCGTCACAGCATCCTTTGTAGGTCCCCGCCCTGTTTGAGCCTCTTCTGGCCTCCTTAATGATGTTAGGGACAATCACAGGCCTTTGTGGTCAAATAGGGCATGCCGATGCCATGACCCCAGAGTATAAAAATAGTAGTTCAGGTTCGGACATGTTCAGGCCCAATCAATCTGCTAGGCAAACCTTGCAAATATTTCCAAGACGAATCTCGCGGTGGATGCAAATTCAGTTGATTATGAGGTTGGATTATAATGGGAGCAAATGGGCAATTACTTGCCGCAAGATCCCCTTGCTGCCCTGGCTACAACCCATTTTGCCCTTAATATAATCTGCCCCTGCTTACAATTTTTCTTCTTTGGATGCAGGCACCCCCATCTTGTGTTTGTGGTGAGTTTTTTGCAGGTATTTTTAATATGCTTTTTGTCTGTGCAGTTCTTAGTAGGAAATTTGTAGAAGTTTGAAAGGGAGTCTACCACCTCCCTCAAGCATATTCATGCCACCAATGTGTTACAAAGGATGTTACAGTGATTAAACAATATACCTTTGTTATATATGTCACTTTTGTAGATTTGGAGAAAAATAACTTTATTTTGCCTTTAAGTCTTATGCAAATAAGGTAGTTGGTGCACTGGGGGTGGGCCTTCCGACCAGAGAGCACTGTTCTTGCTGCTCAAGTAGGATGGGTGATGTCATACCAGTGAGAGGATCAATTTTCACTGCTGAGGGTTGGGTGGGCAGGAAATGGTAGAGGTTTGAGCAGTGAAGGCCAGCCCCCAGTGCACCAAATGCTTCATTTGCATAAATCATCAAAGTTGTTTTTCTCCAAATCTAAAAAAGTGACATACATAATAGTATGGGGTATCACTGTAATGTGTTATGTAACATGGTGGAGACAGTTGAAAATGCTTGGAGGAAGTGTTAGACTCCCTTTAAGAGATTTTTCCAGGAACCCGGCTTATTCCCTATATTGTGGATGAAGGATGTGTTAGATAGCTGGGGTCAATTGGAATGACAGTTGAATGTTGCTATTCAATTTGTTCCTATAGGTCTGCTGAAGAGAAGCTGAGTATAGCTCTGGGCTATCTCTGACAATGCCACAGAAATTAATGTTATGGTAGATTGCCTGACTGATCATTTTCCCATGTAAATAGGGGTCACTAAACCACCATTTTTGTTACCACTGGGGGTCACTGCAGTGCAACCATCAGCGATCAGGCACTTATCCCCAGTACTATGGATAGAGAGAGATATGTAGTGTTCATGGAAGAACCCCTTTAATCATTTTCATAGAGTGACTTAACATGACTTGGATAAAAGCAGAAAACCCACAAAACATCTAGCAGGAAGATCTAGTCAAAGAGAACCTTAACTCCAACATATCCATCTTTTTACATCAATTAATAGCTGCTGTTCCATTGATTCTAGTGCAGTTGGAATTTTTTTCTCTAGCCCCCACCATTCCCGAGCAATCAATGCTGTTAGTTTTGGTGCCTGATATACTATTTAGGTTCTGTACTGTCAGGAGGATGGAGTCAGGCAGGAGCAGACAAGGTGTGTGATTCTGAGCTCTGACACTGGCTGCCTTTGATTGGAGCTCTGAATCACACTCCCTGCCCGACACTGCCCTTCTGACATTACAGAGCTTAAATAGCACATCAGGCACCAAAACTAGCTGTGCTTGTTGCTCAGGAATGGTGGAACTGTGCTGCAATCAGTGGAGCGGCACCTACTAACAGATGCTAAGAACTTGAATTGGTGGAGGTGGTGAAAGGTCCTCTTTAAATTAAGAGAAGATCACAACTTGTCTTGTAGGAGTCAATATAGGGGCACATACTTTACCCTTGCAGTTTTTTTTTTTTTTTTTTTTTAAAAAGCAAAAAAAACCATAAACATTTACATAAGAATACAGAGAAATTTCAGAGCTGGAAATGAACATTTCTTTTCTGCTCTTCTGGAATATGCAGATGCAGAAATGTAATTAGTTTCAAGATACGATGAATAAATTAATGTTTCCCAACAAAAGAATTTCATAAAATAAAAATCATAGAAAAAAATAAACTCGACTTGTTCTGATTACCGAGGCTACATGATTCAGTAGTCAACAATTACCTCAGGCTGCTGCTACTGACAGCTGCATAACTTTGTTTGATACTATATTAATTAGGAGAAAAACAAACAAACTGAGCAATATATTAAAAGAAACAACAAAAACTTTCTTCTGTCCTAGCCTCACTTTATTAATTAACTCTTTTTACTCACTTTCTGATGGCATTTCCAAAAATCATGTGCTGACAAAAAGGAACTTTCCTTAAACTCCTGACGGTCATATTAAATTGGCAGTTAAAAACTGGTTTTGGCCTTAAAGGGAACCTGTCACTATAAAAATGTAGTCTAATCTGCAGGCATCATGTTAAAGAGCAGGGGGAGATGAACAGATTGATATATAGTTTTGTGGGAAAAGATTCAGTATAACTTGTCATTTATCCATTTATTTCTCTGCTCTTTCTATGCTTGGAAGGAGTAATTGAGTCCAGTGGGCGGTCCTAACAGTGACTGCACATAGAGACAGCTGTTAATTAGTGTTAGGACCGCCCACTGGACTCAATTACTCCTTACAAGCATAGAAAGAACAGTGAAATAAATAAATGACAGGTTATACTGAATCTTTTCCAAACAAAACTATATATCAATCCGCTCAGCTCCTCCTGCTTTGTAGCATGATGCCTGAAGATTACACAGTATATTCATGGTGACAGGTTCCCTTTAATGGGGTTTTACCAAAGATAGGAGATAACGAGTTATGCAAAACGTCCAGCTCACCTGACTACATCCAGCTCTTCAGACCTCAGAGTATAATAAGTGGAGGCCCAGAGGGTAAGTCAACATAACAGCCTTACTAAACTCTCCTGGGCTCAACCACAGTATACTTTGCGGGTCTCATTCCACTTTGGGCCTCTTCCAGCCTCCTGAATGACATCAGAAACCTGTGATTGGGCTTCAGTGGTCAGGTAGGGCACTCCAATGTCATGACCCTAGAGAGTAACAACAAATACTCACTTTATTGACTCCTGTTCCTCACCTCCAGTAGAATCACGTGCCTTGCCACAGTAACAAAATATATCGGTGGCAGTTAATTGTGATTCTGGATTATAATGGGGGCAATTATTTGCCCCTGGGCCCCCTTACAGCCTCAGGCACGTGCTACAACCTATTTTTCCCTTATTATCTGCTCCTGCTTTCAATCCTTTTTATTTGGCTGTTGGCACCCCCATCTTGGGTTGTGGTTTTTTTTTTTTGTATTTTTAGTATGGGAGTTAAGTGCTGGTTTTGGCCTTAAAGGGGTTGTGCCAAAGCTAGGTGATAACAAGTTAAGCAAACAGTCCAGCTCACCTGATATGGATGCACGATCTGGATAACAAAAAGCATATTCAAACAGACATCTTGACCCATATCAAAAGCGATATATAATAATTGAGACCAGCACTTGTGATCAAATACACCACATAAGAAATGTTGCACTTTATGTACTGCTTGATATTATGTGTAGTATTAATAGTGCACAATTTGTACTGTTAGGATACCTGCAGTACATTTCAACAGGCGCATCTTTTATATCCGCGTTTAAAAGCACCTTTGTGGTGCAGCCATGGTGTTACAATCAATGTATAAACTTGGCAATAGCACCCAATTGTCGGAGCTCTCCTTGACACACATTTAACCCTTCATTAAAGCACCTTCTGTCCTGAAACATAACTAGTAAAACATATGTATAGCACAAATTGTTTTAAATTCAATGGTGTAGAGCAGGGGTCTCAAACTCGCGGCCCTCGGGACAATAGTTTGCGGCCCCCACCTCAATATCAAAATTTAATGTTAGTGCGACCCAGAGCTTGATACGAATGGCACCAGGGGCGCACTGTCTGGGGGGCAGCATTTTTTACTATCTAATGTAAACCAGCCCAGGACAGGCCACTTTAAAAAAAACAACGCTGAGCGGGGCCTGTCCTGGGTAGGCTTACGAGACGTCTGCATCACAGCGCAGGCAGCGATATAATGACGTCATCGCGCCTCCTAAGCTGAGACACAGCCGTCTCGGACAAGAGGAGGAGGCGGCGGCTGCATCAAGGCATCACAGGTAGGTGAGGATAAGTTTTTTTTTTTATTTATATAAATAGGCCGTTACCTGCTGGAGTATCCCCGGCAGGCTACGGCCTAATTATTTCCCTAACCGGCGTCTGCTCATGGCCGCCCCCGCTTCCCCCTTCTGCTATGGGACGTAGAAGAGGAAGTGGATGCCGCTGTGAGCAGCCGCGGGCTTTGGAAAGTGAGGCCGTGGGCCTCAAATACTACTACTATTATACTCCGGGGTCTTTTTAGACCCCGGAGTATAATAATCGGAGACCCAGGGGAGGTGAAGGAACATAAAAACCAATGCTACTCACCTCTCCTGCGATCCGCTGTCACTCCGAGCAGGCTTGGGCGCTCAGGTGACGTCATCAGGTCACGTCAACGGTCTCATCGCGTGATGTCTGTGCGCAATTAGACAGGGCTGAAAGCTGCTGGGAGTGCTCCGGTTTCCAGGATAGGTAAGTAACACTGGTTTTATGTTTGTATCCTCCCCTGGGTCTCCAATCATTATACTCTGGGTTCTGAAAAGAACCCAGAGTATAATAATAGTTCGTGGGTGGGCCACTAGGGAGCACAATACCGTGTGCAGGGGCCATTAGGGAGCACAATACCATGTGCAGGGGCCACTAGGGAGCACAATACCGTGTTCAGGGGCCACTAGGGAGCACAATACCATGTGCAGGGGCCACTAGGGAGCACAATACCGTGTGCAGGGGCCACTAGGGAGCACAATACCGTGTGCAGGGGCCACTAGGGAGCACAATACCGTGTGCAGGGGCCACTAGGGAGCACAATACCGTGTGCAGGGGTCACTAGGGAGCATATTACCGGTGTGGAAAACCTGATGCGGCCCAGCCTCACCCAGACTCTACCTCCAGCGGCCCCTGGGTAAATTGAATTTGAGACCCCTGGTGTAGAGAATACCAGGACAGATCTAATTGTATTCCTATGAAGGGCAGGAGCAGTTTGTAACAAATGACATCTATATATCTTGACAGAGATCTTTCTGGCCCTGTGAGGGTAGTTGCATTGCAGTAGTTTTGTAGTAATATTCTCAGTCTCTTCAGCAAAGATCTCATTCGAAGAACAATTGCTCTTGACACGTAGGATCTCACCCACTGTAATGCTTCTAACTGTGTGCAAGGGATGACAAAAAGATGCATCTAAAATCCTGTTCCCTGCAGTTTCTTTGCAGTGGGACCTGCTAACCACCTTTTTTGCTCCACTGTCACCAAATAAGGTCAGATCAAGAACAGTAATATATCATACATCATAAGGAATAAAACTATAAAGCCATGGTGTTATTATTAAAGTATCCCGAGGTTTTGTATAGCCACTCCACCACCAGTCCACACAATAAGACCAGAGGACAGAAAGCTGATAAGTGTCTGATTGGTGGGGGTTGAGCTATTGGGACCCTCACCTATCATGAGAATTGGGGTCCTGATTCTCCCCATATAAAAGAAGTGGCTGTTAAGTGTGCACACTTTTGCTACATTCATCTCTATGTGAATGCCAAAAGAAAAGTCAAGTGTAGCCCATGGCTCATTTCAACAGTGAAATATAGGTAAATGAAGGGGCAGCATACATGCTCCATTCATGCCAGTGGATATGTGAGCCCTGTTCTTGTGATCGGTGGGGGTTCCAGCTGTTGGACCTGCACTGATCAGACACTTCATCTTTCCTAGTACAATGCCTTTTAATACCTGTAAAATTTACAAGCATTTTGGGTATATACAGTACTAAGCAAACATTTTAGGAAGATGTGGAAAAATGCTGCAAAGTAAGGCTAGGTTCACACCTGCACCTGATCTCCGCTAGGGGATTCCATTCCCCATTCTGCTTTAAAAATGCAGACAGAAAAGTCAATTTTTCGGACAGAAACCCGGCAGACCCCATTATACTCTATGGGGTCCGTGGGTTTCCATGGGTAACTGCTTTTTTAAGAGGATTAGGTTTCTGTTCGTGGGGTCTGCTTGGGGACCGAAAGCAGGTGTGACCCTAGCGTAAGGATGCTTTAAAAATAGAAATGTTAATAGTTTATTTATGTTGATTAACAAAATTAATTGAACGAACAAAAGAAAACTCTAAATCCCAGCAATATTTGATGTGGCCACGCTCTGGACGAGGAGCCCTGGAAGTGATGATATGGCCCCCATAGAGCCCTGATCTCAATATCATCCAGTCTGTCTGAGATTACATAAAGATAGGGAAGGATTGGAGCAAGCATCCACAGATCTGTGCTTAGTTCTCCAAGCTATTTAGAACAACCTACCTGCTGAGTACCTTCACAAACTGTCTGCAAAAAGTACCTAGAAGAATTGATTGAAGGCAAAGGGTGGTCATGCAAAATATTGATGGGATTTAGATTTCTCTTTTGTTCATTCACGTCACTTTGTTAATTGATAAAACTTAACTCAACTTACTTCTGAACATTTTTTACACACATATATACTGTATATACAGTGGGGAAAAAAAGTATTTAGTCAGCCACCAATTGTGCAAGTTCTCCCACATAAAAAGATGAGGCCGGCCTGTAATTGTCATCATAGGTAGACCTCAACTATGAGAGACAAAATGAGAAAACATATCTAGAAAATCACATTGTCTGATTTTTAAAGAATTTCTTTGCAAATTATGGTGGAAAATAAGTATATGGTCAATAACAAAAGTTCATCTCAATACTTTGTTATATATCCTTTGTTGGCAATGACAGAGGTCAAACGTTTTCTGTAAGTCTTCACAAGGTTGGCACACACTGTTGCTTGTATGTTGGCCCATTCCTCCATGCAGATCTCCTCTAGAGCAGTGATGTTTTGGGGCTTTCGCTGGGCAACACAGACTTTCAACTCCCTCCAAAGGTTTTCTATGGGGTTGAGATCTGGAGACTGGCCAGGCCACTCCAGGACCTTGAAATACTTCTTACGAAGCCACTCCTTCGTTGCCCTGGCGGTGTGCTTAGGATCATTGTCATGCTGAAAGACCCAGCCAGGTTTCATCTTCAATGCTCTTGCTGATGGAAGGAGGTTTGCACTCAAAATCTCACGATACATGGCCCCATTCATTCTTTCATGTACACAGATCAGTCGTCCTGGTCCCTTTGCAGAGAAACAGCCCCAAAGCATGATGTTGCCACCCCCAGGCTTCACAGTAGGTATGGTGTTCTTTGGATGCAACTCAGCATTCACTCTCCTCCAAACACGACGAGTTGTGTTTCTACCAAACAGTTCTACTTTGGTTTCATCTGACCATATGACATTCTCCCAATACTCTTCTGGAACATCCAAATGCTCTCTAGCAAACTTCAGATGGGCCCGGATATGTACTGGCTTAAGCAGGAAGACACGTCTGGCACTGCAGGATCTGAGTCCCTGGCGGCATAGTGTGTTACTGACGGTAGCCTTTGTTACATTAGTCCCAGCTTTCTGCAGGTCATTCACTAGGTCCCCCCGTGTGGTTCTGGGATTTTTGCTCACCGTTCTTGTGATCATTTGACCCACGGGGTGAGATCTTGCGTGGAGCCCCTGATCGAGGGAGATTATCAGTGATCTTGTATGTCTTCTATTTTCTAATTATTGCTCCCACAGTTGATTTCTTCACACCAAGATGCTTGCCTATTGCAGATTCAGTCTCCCCAGCCTGGTGCAGGTCTACAATTTTGTTTCTGGTGTCCTTCCACAGCTCTTTGGTCTTCACCATAGTGGAGTTTGGAGTGTGACTGTTTGAGGTTGTGGACAGGCGTCTTTTATACTGATAACAATGTCAAACAGGAGCCATTACTACAGGTAATGAGTGGAGGACAGAGGAGCCTCTTAAAGAAGAAGTTACAGGTCTGTGAGAGCCAGAAATCTTGCTTGTTTGTAGGTGACCAAATACTTATTTTCCACCATAATTTGCAAATAAATTCTTAAAAAATCAGACAATGTGATTTTCTAGATATGTTTTCTCATTTTGTCTCTCATAGTTGAGGTCTACCTATGATGACAATTACAGGCCGGCCTCATCTTTTTAAGTGGGAGAACTTGCACAATTGGTGGCTGACTAAATACTTTTTTTCCCCACTGTATATATATATATATATATATATATATATATATATATATATTCTATCATTGCTAACATTTCATCTTTCTACTGTGCTCTGCATAGGAAGTTCTACAGCTCCAACTGATGTCAATGATAACTGTTATATATATATATATATATATATATATATATATATATATATATAGTACAAACTCCCCCTACTGTCCATTGCTGGTAGAAACTGTTATTTTACTGTATAGTTGGGAGTACTGCAGCATGAAATTAAAGAGGTAGTAAATAAATAAAAACTCTGTCATTGGAACACAATGAAATTAGAAGCAAGAAGGTAAAGATGCAAGATGCATGGATCTTCCCCTTTGTATTACTTATGGAGAAATACACATAAATTCTATTAGCAACCAGTTCCCACATTGCCCCCTATGTATTGTATTGTAAGGAGGCGTTATACTGGACTATTACAGACACTTTCTGAAGAAGAAAATGACTTTATTATTTTTTTATACCGCGGAGTAGGCTCGATGTTTAAAGTGTAACTAAACTTACAGACAAATTTTGTGCTATTGAGGCTAGGTTCACACCTGCGCCTGGTCTCTGCAAGCAGGACTTTTCTCTCTGCATTTTTCAGGCGGACCCCATTATAGTCTATTCTACTTTTTGGGTCCCCAAGTGGACCCGAAGAATGGCAACCCAAGCACAAGGCTGAACCTAGAGTAATACATTTTTCTACCTTTCTGAGAAATCTTGCATTTTTATTAACTTTTTCCCCTTCTTCTCTATTGAGAGAACCCAGGTCTTCATGGTGAGACTTACGATGGCTGTACACATAAGAATTTAGACTACAATCGTTCGATCAATCATAGATGACTGATCCAAACACTCAATTAACAGCGAATGTTGCAACAACCATTTATGTACCCCAAACATAATATCTTTTCCATATTAAAGAGGACCTTTCATGTCCTCATGAATATCCAGTTTTATATACCGCTAAAAAGCCGACAGTGCGCTGTTTCCCTGTATGTGCTCCGGTGGTGGAGATATCAGTGCTGTTAGTTTCGGCACCGAGATCTCCCCACTGTCAGAAGGGCATTCCTCATAGCTCAGCGTCATAGATGGGCTGTGAGGAACCCCCCCCCCGCCAACAGTACTGTAACATAGCCTTGTACTATCAGAGGGGGCGTTCCTTACCGCCCAGTGATGACACTGACCAGTGAGGAACACTCCCCCAGTACAAGTCTTTGAATGAGTATTGTCGGGGGGGATGTTCCTTACAGCCCAGCGATGATGCTGAGCTATGAGGAACGCCCTTCTGACAGTGGGGAGATATCGGTCCCAATACTAATGGCACTGATATCTCCACCACCGGGTACATAGCAATAAAACCGACAGTGCGCTTATTTATTTTAATTATTTATTATTTATTTTATTTATTATGCTTACTTATATAGCGCCATCATATTCTGAATTCAGCGCACTGTCGGCATTCTAGCAGTATATAAAACCGCACTTTCATGAAGACATGAAAGGTCCTCTTTAAATTCTTACAATATAAAGGAGAAGTCGTTCCACATGGCGGGTCTCCAAATCACGGAGGTCCGCCCGGGCCAGGACCAAACGGCGAAGAACCCCCAGGGATGGATGCGCTGCCAGAGTCGTCGTAAGGGACCGAATACGGGCTTGGAGGAGCTGTTCCTGGACCTGTCTGTCCCTTTTAAGCCTAGAAGCCAATGCGATACAGCATCCTCTCATCACCGCCTTATATGCTTCCCAGAGAATGGCAAGAGAGTCTACCGAGCCTAAGTTGTCCCTAAAATAATCTATCAAGTGTGTGCGCAGGGTCTCGAGGGAGGTCGGCGAATTGAGCAGTGTTTCGTTAAGACGCCAATGACATTGGCGAGTAGGCACTGGAGTCGTAGATAAGGTAACCACGACTGGGGCATGATCAGACCAGGTGAGAGGGCCAATGTTCGTGTCCCTAAGCAAACGAAGAGCGGGAGCATTTCCAAAGAAGTAGTCAATGCGGGTGTGAGTGTTATGAGGGTGAGAAAAGAAGGTGTAGGAGCGCGCCATAGGATTGTCCACTCGCCAAAGGTCATACAAAGAGTGGGCGCGGATCAGCCTGCGGAACTCCCTTGCAAGTTGGGCCAACCTATGGGGGGTTGGGCCCTGGGGTAACGCCAGACGATCCGCCCGTTCAGAGAAGACCATGTTAAAGTCTCCCCCCACCAGCCAAGCTGATGGTGGGAGAGCGTGCAGATGGGAGAATACCCGGCGCAAGAACGGGATCTGTGCTGAATTGGGGGCATAGACATTGCATAAAACAATCGGGGCACCATAAAGGAGCCCCTCCAAGATAACAAACCGGCCACCTGGGTCTATGTGGGAAGTCGTCACTGTAATTGGGCAGGATCGAGAAAGAAGGATAGCCACCCCAGCTCTGCGTCGATTGTGGAAGGCCGAAAAAGCTACGGGAAAATAATGCTTAGCGAAGGCAAAAGTACCAGCGCGGTCAAAATGAGTCTCCTGAAGAAACGCCACATCCGCTCGTAAGGAGCGGAGTTCTCTAAGGACATGGCGCCTTTCAATGTTGGAACCCAGGCCCTTGACATTAATTGTCACGCACCTAACCATTGGGACCCAGGATTGGAGGACAGTGGCGGATTGCAATAAGCTCACCCATCTCACATGACGCTGGCAAGTTTCCCTCGGAGAGGCAAAAGGGCAATCCACAAACAGGAACCCAAAGTCGAGGCAGGGTCTCTAGATCAGGGAGGGGGGGGGAAAAGAGAGGGAGGGAGGGAGGCAAAAGACATCATAAATGACAAAGTAAAAATAAAAACAGTTAAACAATACTTTGTGGGCGAGGCTAAGTCACTCGCCTGGGGACCAATGAGGGCAGCCAGAGGTCCAATCAGGATCAATGGCCGCACAGTCCAAGTATCCCCTTAGGGGGGAGAGCGTGGACAGGAGGTCGGAGGGGAGGCGGTGGATCCCCAACCACCAGTAAAAAGAAGGAAGGAAGGGGAGTCACCGGAACCCCACCCCGCCCCACTCCGCTAAAACAATCCAATAATAAGCATAATAGATGAGACCCGTAGACCTAAAAAAAGAAAAAAGAGAAGCAAACATAACATTAAGGCATGCAGATTCCAAAGCACCACCGAGAAAAGGGAGAACGTCTCAAGGGGGGGCAGCCTCCTCAGGGATCAGTCTCCAGCCGGGGCCTCCGAGTGGTCACCACCGCGGAGGATGCATGACGTCGTCTGGGCTCCAATCGTTGCCAAACCGGTGGTGGGGGAGGGGGTGGAGAGAATAGCTCCCAGTCTGTTAAATCCGGCAGGGGAACATCCAATAGGTCACAGAAGAGAGGCAAATCCGCAAAGGAGCGAAGCGTAGCGGAGCGACCATCCCTACGAGCAATGAGAGCAAACGGAAATCCCCACCGGTAAGGAATTTGGTGCTCCTGAAGAATCTGGAGGAGGGGTCGGAGATGGCGGCGTTTCTGGAGGGTGATTAGCGACAGATCCTGATAGAATTGTAGTGGAGCTCCCTGAAACTCGAAGTCTTTGAGTTTGCGCACTTTGCTCATTATAGCCTCTTTAAGGGTGAAGTCGTGGAGGCAGCAGATGACATCACGGGGTGTGGCGGAAGATCCTCTGGGTCGAAGGGCTCGATGTGCCCTATCAAACTTAATTTTGTGGGACGGGGGCTCCTGCAGTATAGTGTTGAAGACAGCCTCCAGCAGAACAGGCAGATCCTCAGATTGGTCAGCCTCTGGGAGTCCCTTGATGCGTATATTGTTGCGCCGGCCCCTGTTGTCAAGATCCTCCAAGTGGCGTTGCATGTCCCGTATAGCTGAACCCTGTTCAGTGGTAGTATCATGCAGTGAGGCAACATAGTCCCTGGTAGTGTCATGGTCATTCTCCAGCGTGTCCATTCGGTTAGCAATGGAGTGTAAATCAGTGCAGAGGGTAGCAATTTCAGATCGGAAGGATGCTGTGATTTCCGCAACCATACTTTTAAGGTCTTGTTTAGTAGTAAGTTGAGGAAGAAGGTCCGCCATGGATGATGGTGCTGAAGATGGGCCTGGAATGCAGCTCTGGGGGTACAGGACTGGAGGGGGGGAGCCATAATCCTTGGGAGTGCGGGGCAGAGAAGCCCCTACGCCAGAGCCTTCCACCGCGCCATCCCCCTCTGAGCCATGGAGGGGGGGGGTGATGGGGGAAGATAGTAGGTGGGGGGCCACAGAGACCAGCTCTGTGGCCACAGGCTGCAACTCATCAGCGGTGTAGGAGGGAGCAGAGCCACTGACCTCAGAACTCCTTGAGAAGCTGGAAACATCCGGGGTCCTCTCATGCCGCTCTGCCAGGAGTGCTGGTGAAGCAGAATGTAGTTGCTGGGACATCCCAGGGTGAGGAGACTGTGGGAGTACTCGTGCTGGGGAAACTCTGGGTTGCCCAGGCGCCGACAGGGATCTCTGTTGAAGCGGCGCTCCGCTGGCTGACAGGGGGAGCGCGGGAGGAGAGAAGCTGCGCTGCGACCCCTGTGCCTGGAGAGCGGAGGAAATCCAAGATGGCCGCCCCGCAGCAGCCTGGCCCGGTAGAGAAGGCCGCTGGGCCAGAAAGGCGTCCAGGGTGGCCCCCCCAGACCTCTCCACGGGCGCTGGGGTGCCCGGGGCCACCTTCCTCGGTAAGCGCTTGCCCATACTGCGCCTGCTGAGGGGTCCACGGGTCTCAGTAGCGAGCGGAGGAGCGGAGAAGGACCTGCGCGCGTGCTACTCCATGCGCGTCCAGGCCACGCCCCCTACCAAAATTCTTACAATATAAAGGAAATGACACAAAGGTAATGATGTCAACTTTATAAGTCTGGGTTCATTTCTGTGTCAGTTGCAGTGTTCATCTAAAATTGACAGACGAAAAAGTCCTGCAAGAACAGAATCCCAGGACTAGTGGGAACCTATCGTAAAACAGTTTATTTTTATTTTTTTTCCAAACTTTTGTTGTTTTAACAAAAGATATATATTGAAGCACATATCACACAATCTCGGAAATATAGGCTGCACAAAGCCTTCATATGAAAAGTTATAGAATGAGATGTGAGTGGGGGTAAGAGAAGAAAGATTGATGGGGAGAGAAAGGATAACTGTTGCATGTACACATAGAGATAATAGTTATTCTAGGAGCATTAATATTTTAACAAATGTCACAGCAAGGCTCTTCTCGACATCTTAAAACTATTTATAATACTAAATAAGATCTATAACAAAAAAAGAACAGATTGGTACATATGAAGTGTCACCTTAGAGTATATGCAGGTAGAAAAGAGGAGGCAGATGAGCAAGGGCTTGTCCTGAAACGCGTCGTGTGTTTTATTCAATTGGATTAAAGACTACATTTATTCTGGACCAGCGCTCATCTGCCTCCTCTTTTCTACCTGCATCTGGATTCTTCCACACGTGCTCCATACCACAGTTCCGAGGCTAGCAGCTGCTTCACAAGGTCCCAATGAAGATAATCTGATTCTACATGCCTAAGTTGTTGTGAGCTGATCACAACCCACCAAGCGCTCATCTGCCTCCTCTTTTCTACCTTAGAGTATATATCATTCTAAATGGGCGATAGCAGATTTAAGAGGTAGTGTTAAAGTGTGCTATGCCAGGGAGATTACTGTAAAGTTTATGAAAAAAGTGTAACATTTATTAAAACATTTTAATAAATTAAGTAAAATTAAAGTAAATTAAGTTCAATTAAAAACTTTCATATTTTTTTTTACATGGAGTGTATATGGCACATACTGTACATATATACATTTGTTATACAAAACAAATGTTCGCTCCAGCCCACAAGGTTTCTGATCAGCTCATATTTTGAAAAATACATGTCCACAATACATGAAACACCCACAGATCTGCCAGTCTGGCTCGTAGACAAACAATTACAAGCGCCAGAAGACCAAAATAATGCAACACAACCTATTTTGGTTGTGACCAATTTTAGTTGATGGTCAGCTGTATGGGACAAATGTTCACAGGTTTACGTCTGAACAGTTGTTTGCTGAACATTCAAAATCTGACACTTTAGTAGTCTACAATGTAATTTGTATGGCCAGTTTTTCGGGAGTCTGTATTGCCATAATTTGTGTAAAATTTATCAAATGTCACACATTGGGGGGTTTTATGAGAGTAAGTATAGTAGAAAACTGTCATGAATAAGAAACAGACTTGTGCAAAAGTTCTTTACTTTCTGCAGGTTTGCACCCTGTGGCACTTTTGCAAAAAGTTGGTGTGAGCTCCCACTGCCAGGTTGATTTAATATAATTTACAATAGATACTGGAGTCATTTATAGCTTAAATGTAAACCAGCTCCTAGCTACCGTAGATTTGAGCTATTGGAGCACAGCCAGTCAGAGATGCATCTAATTTATTAAGAGGCATGTTTAATAAAGTTGGTGTACCTTTAAAGGGAGTCTGTCACCAGAATACAGCATATCAACCCAGCCCTGCAGATAGATACGTTATGGTCACCTGAATTGAACTGTGTTTACCACTTGTGAATTGCTGCCTCCATTGAGGAGATATTATTTTCTTTGTAAATATGCAAATGAGCTCTTTGAAGAAGTATGTAACAGCTGCTCCAAGGAGGTAAGTGGAAATACCCTTGTTGCTCCAAATAGCTAATTTGCATATTAACAAAGATAGCGATATTTCATTATATACACGACAATGACCTTTTCGACAGATCTAACATCCATTAAAATAGCCGTTTTGCATCTGTTCCGTTTTTGATGACCGAGTGTCATCCGTTTGGCATCAGTTTTTAACTGTCAGTGAAAAAAACAGATACATTTTATTGGTCTTTCTTTATGGACCCAATCCACTTATCCTTATTTTAATGGACAAAAAATGGACACATGACATACGACCGTTATTTTGACGGTCTGTCAAAATATAGGTTATGTCCTATTTTTGTACATTTTCACGGATCTTGAGTCACAGGTTTTTGACGTTTGTGTTTCTAAGGCTTAAAGTGTAACTAAACTTTTGGACAACGTTTGATTTTCTGGCAGTAATCCCGACTGTATTTTCAACCAGTGACATCTCTGGAAATAATTTAAGTTTGTATGTAGGCAAAAACAGGGAAAGAGTGAGAAAATTAAAAATTTCACAGAAAAAAAAATCCCAAATTTGTTAATAAAGTACATTACAAATTTTATTAATTACTCAAAAATTTACAGAAAATCAAAAGTTGGCCGAAAATTTACTAACGCTTTAAATATATAGGCCAGGAAAAGCTCATGGTGTAAGATGTATCGATAGAGCGTCATTCAAGCAGCACAGGACAAAATAATAGACTTTTTGGCCTCTGATGGAGTGGTATTCAACAGTAATTTCTTTTTCCAACTGTACAGGAAAGCACAGCAAATGGTGCATCACAGAAAGCTACTGCAAATAATGTACACTGTGTTTTATCTATTTCTTTAAACAATGAGATCCTATGGGTGATTTGTGTTTCTGATTTCAATAAGAGCTATATATCAGATAATCTTCCTGACACATACAGTGGGGAAAAAAGTGTTTAGTCTATGAGAGACAAAATGAGAAAACATATCTAGAAAATCACATTGTCTGATTTTTAAAGAATTTATTTGCAAATTATGGTGGAAAATAAGTATTTGGTTAATAACAAAAGTTCATCTCAATACTTTGTTATATATCCTTTGTTGGCAATGACAGAGGTCAAACGTTTTCTGTAAGTCTTCACAAGGTTGGCACACACTGTTGCTGGTATGTTGGCCCATTCCTCCATGCAGATCTCCTCTAGAGCAGTGATGTTTTGGGGTTGTCGCTGGGCAACATGGACTTTCAACTCCCTCCAAAGGTTTTCTATGGGGTTGAGATCTGGAGACTGGCTAGGTCACTCCAGGACCTTGAAATGCTCCTTACGAAGCCACTCCTTCGTTGCCCTGGCGGTTTTCTTGGGATCATTGTCATGCTGAAAGACCCAGCCACATTTCGTCTTTAATGCCCTTGCTGATGGAAGGAGGTTTGCACTCAAAATCTCACGATACATGGCCCCATTCATTCTTTCATGTACACAGATCAGTCGTCCTGGTCCCTTTGCAGATAAACAGCCCCAAAGCATGATGTTGCCACCCCCATGCTTCACAGTAGGTATGGTGTGCTTTGGATGCAACTCAGCATTCACTCTCCTCCCAACACGACGAGTTGTGTTTCCACCAAACAGTTCTACTTTGGTTTCATCTGACCATATGACATTCTCCCAATACTCTTCTGGAACATCCAAATGCTCTCTAGCAAACTTCAGACGGGCCCGGATATGTACTGGCTTAAGCAGGGGGACACGTCTGGCACTGCAGGATCTGAGTCCCTGGCGGTGTAGTGTGTTACTGACGGTAGCCTTTGTTACGTTAGTCCCAGCTTTTTGCAGGTCATTCACTAGGTTCCCCCGTGTGGTTCTGGGATTTTTGCTCACTGTTCTTGTGATCATTTTGACCCTACTGGGTGAGATCTTGCATGGAGCCCCTGATTGAGGGAGATTATCAGTGGTCTTGTATGTCTTCCATTTTCTAATTATTGCTCCCACAGTTGATTTCTTCACACCAACCTGCTTGCATATTGCAGATTCAGTCTCCCCAGCCTGGTGCAGGTCTACAATTTTGTTTCTGATGTCCTTCCACAGATCTTTGGTCTTCACCATAGTGGAGTTTGGAGTGTGACTGTTTGAGGTTGTGGACAGGTGTCTTTTATACTGATAACAATGTCAAACAGGAGCCATTACTACAGGTAATGAGTGGAGGACAGAGGAGCCTCTTAAAGAAGAAGTTACAGGTCTGTGAGAGCCAGAAATCTTGCTTGTTTGTAGGTGACCAAATACTTATTTTCCACCATAATTTGCAAATAAATTCTTAAAATATCAGACAATGTGATTTTCTGGATATGTTTTCTCATTTTGTCTCTCATAGTTGAGGTCTACCTATGATGACAATTACAGGCCGGCCTCATCTTTTTAAATGGGAGAACTCGCACAATTGGTGGCTGACTAAATACTTTTTTTTCCCCACTGTAGTCTAGCACAGTGTGCATTACAGCATTGCTCCATACAGAGCCGTGTGAGGGAAATGCACAGGGATGAGATCAGTGTGTCTATGTTTAAGGTGCACAAGTGCAGGGCTGTGTGTACTAAGCCCAGTGTTGAGCTATGTGTGTACTAAATGTATTCGGTAGGGCTGCGTGTACAGTACACGTGCAGAGCTGTGTGTCTATACTGTGCAGAGCTATGTGTGTATTAGGTGTATTCAGCAGGGTGCAGAGCTATGTGTGTACTAGGTGTATTCAGTAGTGTGCAGAGCTATACGTGTACTAGGTGTATTCAGGATACAGAGATGTATGTCTGTACTGTGCAGAACTGTGTGTGTACTAGGTGTATTCAGCAGTGTGTAGATCTGTGTGTGTGTACTAGGTGTATTCAGCAGGATACAGAGCTGTATGTCTGTATGAGCTATTTGTGTACTAGGTATATTCAGTAGTGTGCAGAGCTATGTTTGTACTAGGTGTATTCAGCAGAGCTGTATGTCTGTACTGTGCAGAGCTATGTGTGTACTAGGTGTATTCAGCAGGATACAGAGCTGTATGTCTGTACTGTGCAGATCTGTGTGTGTGTACTAGGTGTATTCAGCAGGATACAGAGCTGTATGTCTGTACAGTGCAGATCTGTGTGTGTGTACTAGGTGTATTCAGCAGGGTGCAGAGCTGTATGTCTGTACTGTGCAGATCTGTGTGTGTACTAGGTGTATTCAGCAGGGTGCAGAGCTGTATGTCTGTACTGTGCAGATCTGTGTGTGTGTACTAGGTGTATTCAGCAGGGTGCAGAGCTGTATGTCTACTGTGCAGATCTGTGTGTGTACTAGGTGTATTCACAGGGTGCAGAGCTATGTGTGTACTAGGTGTATTCAGCAGGATACAGAGCTGTATGTCTGTACTGTGCAGATCTCTGTGTGTACTAGGTGTATTCAGCAGGGTGCAGATCTGTGTGTGTGTACTAGGTGTATTCAGCAGGATACAGAGCTGTATGTCTGTAGTGTGCAGATCTGTGTGTGTACTAGGTGTATTCAGCAGGGTGCAGAGCTGTATGTCTGTACTGTGCAGAGCTATGTGTGTACTAGGTGTATTCATCAGCAGGATACAGAGCTGTATGTCTGTACTGTGCAGATCTGTGTGTGTGTACTAGGTGTATTCATCAGCAGGATACAGAGCTGTATGTCTGTACTGTGCAGATCTGTGTGTGTGTACTAGGTGTATTCAGCAGGATACAGAGCTGTATGTCTATACTGTGCAGATCTGTGTGTGTACTAGGTGTATTCAGCAGGGTGCAGAGCTGTATGTCTGTACTGTGCAGATCTGTGTGTGTGTACTAGGTGTATTCAGCAGGGTGCAGAGCTGTATGTCTGTACTGTGCAGATCTGTGTGTACTAGGTGTATTCAGTAGGATACAGAGCTGTAAGTTTGTACAGTACTGTACTGTACAGAACTGTGTGGTGCAAACCGCATTCAATCGTCTGTCTACCTATTCCCACACCAAAACAAAAAAACACGTGACACTCTACAGCCTGGAGCCTAACCCCCCTAACGCATGAGACTGATCACATGGTCATGACGTCATGAAAGGTCCTTTAGCCCTCCTGCATATGTCGTAGGTGTAAGGTAGGGCTGTGTGCAGGCTCTGGGGGGGGGGGGGTCATGTGTCTGACTGGAAATACAGGCAATGCTCTGTAGGTTATTTAGGAAACCCTATTAGCGGGGACACTTCCCCGTACTGCACCTATTGCCTTATCCCTCCCCAGGGAGAGCAGGACTTGGACTAGCAGGGTAGATGCTAGAATGGAGTCAGTAAAATCAGGCGCTTACTGGTATGTCATGGATCCGGTAGGTGGCGCTGCCTGCTGTGACTGTTAGTATAAGGCACCACCTGCTGTATCCATGGTAAGCCAGGCGGGTTAGGGTTACAGTTGCATATAGCAGAGACATAGTTAGCCTCTAATTCAACATCCAAAAATGCCTCGGCCCGGTGTGTTGTCTGTGACGGGCTAGCAGAGGGAGCCGAGGCAGTGCCGCCTACTGGATCCACGACACACCTGATTTAAACCACAGCTGTTAGAGGGTGTTCACACTACCGCTGGTGTCCGTCAGTAGTGTCCATTGCTATTGTCCGTTACAAGATTTTAGCATCGGACACTAGCTGAACTGTCAGAAATCCGTTAAATTTTCCATTCATTTCAATGGGTTTTTATATTGTGTCTGTTTACACCCAATCCGTCAGAAGTCCGTTTTTTTTTTATGCGGACAAAAATTCTACATGCAGGACTTTTTTAGCCGTTTGGAAAAACAGTTTCTTGACGGACAGCGAGTGTCCGTTATTTTTTTAACATTGAAGTCTATGGGTAACGGACTTATAACAGACAGTAACTGATAGCCACGGACACTACTGATGGTCACCAACGGTAGTGTGAACACCCCCTTAGTGTCCATTAATGTCTGTTATGATAGGTTTTCCTTTTTTATTTATGTTAACGGACACCTTCATAACTGAATCCAACGGTAGTGTGAACCCTGCCTTAGAGGAAACATTCACTACCTGCAGATGGAGCAGCTGATAATACACAGCACAGTGTGAACAGTTCACTGCAGGTTTATTATATGCACTATATACAAAATGTATTGCCGGGTGTGTGAGAAGCCTCTGTGTGGTTACAATGTTACATCTGCGGCTTTCCTAGTGAAGTCACAGACCAGGCTGCAGACTGTGTCCTAAGAGAGAAATAAAAAAAAAAAGCCTCTCTTAACCTTGTAACTACTATCTGTAAGGCAGTGTTCACACCGCATTTGTAGACTGATATGCCTGTGTCCAAAAAATAGTATACTGTTAGGGCTTGTTCACATCTGCATTCGGTTTCCGTTCGGGGAGTCTGCTTGGGGACCCCCCAAACGGAAACATATAAGCATAGAATAGCGGTTTACCTAAGGAAACCTGCGGACCCCATAGACTATAATGCAGCACTTTCCTCTCCACATGTTTCGTGCGGAAACCACATGGACCCCATTATAGTCTATGGGGTCCGCAGGTTTCCTTAGGTAAACCGCTTTTCTATGCGTATAGGTTTCCATTTGAGGGGTCCCCAAGCGGACTACCTGAACGGAATCCCAAACGCTGATGTGAACCGGGCCTTATATGCTCATAGCCTTTAGGTATGTGTTTAGTGGTAGTCGGGCACTGAGACCTACACTTATGACAAGGGGGTGCCAATGCGGGCCTAAGCACTATTCAGTAAGCCACAACTAAGCAAAGCCTAAGGATAGATTCACATGACCAAGGTTCAAAACACCTGAGGGGCAGCCATTTTCACAGATTCCCCATACATTTCAGTGTATGGAGGGATTCATGAAAACGGTCAAAAATAGTACATGACTTATATGTTGACGATCCATGACAACGGACCGTCAAAATAACAGTCATGCGAATTGCCCCCATTCACAGAAATGAATGCTGCCATGTGACATCCGTTATTCACTGTCATGTGAATGTAGACTAATAGATCACTTATCAATCGTCTATAACTTATCCTGCCCCTCCGAGGGAAGTAGCCACATATTAGCAATGTATAAGTCAACACCAATATAAACTTTTTGGTGTAGCCAGTTACAGGCATTTGATAAAAAGTGCACTGTGACTAAGACCTCATTCAGACAGCCATAGGCTCCATATTAGGTTTGCAGATCCCATCTCTGCCATGGGCCTAATAGTCCGGACTAGCCAGTGCTGAGGAGTTGATCAGGACCAATTTTAGGAGCAGTCAGATAAAGGTTACATCTCCATCTTCATAATAAAATGATTTTATACAATTCTTAATGGTATATACTTAGATGTATATATAGTCAGATGTTACATATTTACTTTCGGAAAGTCAATCACTGGCTTTTTAATGAATTAGAGGATCTTTACAGCTTCTTACTAAACATGGCTGTCATCTCTTTATGAAGGTATCTGGCTGTGATAAAATACTCAGCAGTCTGGCCTGCCGACTCCACAGCCCTGGGACTAGCGGCATTGGAGGAATCAATGGTGTTGTCATTTAGAAATTTTCTACCCTCAGTCAGGTAGGGATTTGCGAGTATAAGGCCTTATTCATGTACCAGTGATTGTGAAAACACAGAGCAGGCGCACAGCTTTCTATTATACCTTACTTCTGTGCAGTCTCCTCTCCTGGTTTTGGCGTACAATCACTGATGCAAATCACTGACCATGTGAATAAGGCCCCAGAAACAAGGGATATCCAGGACAGAAAATCTGGTCTGTACATTGCCGCATTTCCCTTGCATCTAATGATCTATGATGCTAGGAGTGCCTGCCTCTTTGTGGTTCTCCTGTCTATAATATATACAGTGCAGGACAGTGAGACCATGGGCAAATATTTACTTCCAACGTCATAGATCACTATGATGCAAGGAGTCCAAGTCTCCTGACTGGGCTCAGGCTGGGAAATCCAGCCAAAGTATGGACTAGATTTTCAGGCTCGGCTTCCCCGTGTGCATTTCTGTTAGTTTTGACAATAAGAATAGTGCAGCATGCAGAGAAATTGTTGTCATCATATTGACAGGACCCCAATGGCCCTTGTTATAAGTCAATGAGGTCAGAAGTCACCATTGGGATCTGTCATATGATGATTCTCGCACTCAACATCGTGCGCTTTCTAAGGACTCTCGAAACAGAAGGTCAAGGGTACTCTGAGGCTGGTTTGTTTTTCCTTAAGGCATCTTTTGTTGCTCTAAGTTGAATGGGTTTGTTCTAATTACGGATTCAATGGGACCTATAGATTTGGGAAACCTCGCACCTAGTCCTGATTTGTGCCTCAGGGTGACGGCTCTAGTATAGAAGCTGCTCATTTCTTCCTGATATGGGAAGGGAAGTGACAACTGCTCAGCCTCCCCTCCTGATCATTATTTAAGGTCCAGATTTAGTTTTGACCCATAAGTAATTCTGGATGGATTGTTACATCACGAGGGATTCACAGTAATGTAAAATATGGAGGATAGCAAACAGGCTGTAGAGAGTTTAAAGACAGAGCATACAGACGGCATGGGGCTGTGGGTTTGGGCTAGGACATCTGATCGATGTACAGAGCCATATGCATGGGGCCTTAATGGTAATTTCATATACATCATCTTTTGGGGAAAAAAAAAAAGCTGCAGTTTTTGCAGCAACCATTTGAGGCAAAGCTAGAAGTGAATTCAGTTCAAATAAGAATTATCAGTTTTTCCTTTTCCATTTGAGTTTGGCTCAAAAAACTTCATGAAAAACTCTCAAGAGCTTGTTTTTTTTCCAAAATATGCTGTGTGTGTGAAATCACCCATAAGTTAATGGGACAGGTGATAGCTACGAAAGCTATGTGCATATAATGGAAAATATTGCCATTACTAATAATTACATTTAATTCTTACAGATGGATCTTCAGCTGCCGGCCATTGACCAGGTTATGGACGCTGCTCAAGCCACTGTGTGTGACACATTCCTGCGAGACTTTCTGTGTTGTAGACGTATTGGATCCTTACCATGGAAGGTGAGAAATGGTTTTATTGCCTTGTTTGATCAGTAAAGGTACTAGTGTTTATGCAGCCTTTATTTTACATTAGAGATCCAAGTAGAAAGGAAATCAAAGATCTTTTTTTATCCAAATGTTTGGATTTCATATTGTGGGAAAGAGCTGGGCTCTATAGTCATAAAGATTCTGTTGTGGTCAGTCCTAGGCTATAGCCTATTCACGCTGGACAAGTATCCTTACGATTTTCTAATT